>JBAMNC010000179.1:0-1202946 GCA_037902135.1 Cetoscarus ocellatus | reverse complement strand
TGTCCGTCTGAGGAGATTGAAAAATGGCCAGGCAGGCCGAATCTAACGCTCGCTTTGCATCTGCCATTCCCTTTTAAAAACTACCACATGGTGCAGCGACAAAAAGGCATTTTAATAGGCCTCAGATGAATTATCTATAACTATGACTGAATAAATCTTTAATCGCCGTAATGAACTTTAGAGTATGGATTCAAAAAGCCATTTAGCTGATAAATGACCCATGGAGGGCTCTGATACAGGGATAAATCAAAAGAGGCTGGGGTCCTCACTTATTGCACCAAAGAGCAGCTGATTTGAATAATTGGCTTTAGAGTACAGCGGCTTAGAAAACGTCTGCTGATAAGCAAGAAGAACAAGCTTGTCGTATTTGCATCACAAAAAAAAACACAGAATCAATTTCTCCTCGCAGAATTAAGAACTACAGCAGAGCCTCATTAGCATATTATGGGAACTGGTCTGTCTTTGACTTACTATCTTAAGCCCAGGCTGCCAAAATCATCCTTCTGAGACACGCATGAATACTAAATATGACTCGGCAGTGACCCCCCTACAGTAACAGACAGATTGTGTGCTTATTCTGCTCGGCTTTCAAAAGTGACAGCCAAAGGGCAAGAACGTCATCTGTTTATTTTATCTATATTTGGGGGGTTGGTCAAGGCCCTGCCAGCACATCAGGACTTTACCCCTTAAATAGCAAACTCCCAGACCACCGTGCCGCAGCTGAATGGAGATAATTTATGGTCATTTACCAGCAGTGTTAATTTTCTCATAGTTTTCGTCAACAACCTTTTCTCCCCTGACGAAAACTAGACAGTAGCTAATAAAAACAAGTGTACATGGACAAAAACTAAAACTGAATTAACTGACATTTTCATCAATTAATAAAAACTAGATAAAAATGTTTGACTTGGACTTAATCCAATCAGACCTAATTAGGTCATGTAGAAAGTAGGGACAAGTTAGGAATATATCCACTCACAGCTACTTAGGTTGTATGGAAAGGTTGGATGAGTTAAGAGGGACATCCAATCAGAGCTCCTCTCTTTATGAATTGATATATTCATGTAGAGCAGGTTCACTGTTTGTTGTCAGTTCTGGTATTGTAACTGAGATGCTCTGCCAGGTAGCCTAAATAAAGGTGACTGCATTTCACACAAAAGTTCAATTTGTTTCTGTTCATTTATACATTAAAACTTTACTAGCATTCAATAAAGAGTTATTAGATGTTTGATTTTATCCAAGTGTAAAACATGACTTCAGAAATTCAAGGAAACATAAAAAATGCCTTACCTTTTACACTTCATATTTTAGTCGACTAAATTTACTGTAGATTTTGTCGACTAAAATGTTGTGAAATTTCATCAACTAAAACTAGACTAAAATTAAAATAATTTAGATGACTAAATTATGACTAAAACTAAAAAATATTTTAGGCAGAAGACTAAAACTATAAGACTATAAAAGACTGTTGCACTGTTGAATGGTCATACATTCATTTTAACTGGCCACTGATTTAATTTGCACTACATTGTGTACTTTGCACCAATTTTGTATATATTTATTTTTCTGCACAGTTGTATTTACATTTTTTTTCTATTAAGTGTACATGTTTTGTTTCTACTAGGTGCATACATATACATGTTTCTATTCTAGTAGGTGTATATAGATTTTTTTTCCAATATTTATGTTTAGATTCACTGCTGTATATTCCGTGAATGACACCACCTGCAGAAACCAAATTCCTTGTATGTTGCGAACGTACTTGGCCAATAAAGCTGATTCTGATTCTGATAACTAAAACTAAATTTAAAAGCGGTGTCAAAATTAACAATGTTTACCAGCTCTGTTGATCAGTTTTGGTCTAAATCCTTACGTGTATACAGATCATTTTAATTGTGACTGCCCTCTACAGGTTAAAATTGGGCTACTGCAAGTGACTGTTTTGATTGGCAGATCTTCAAAAAGCTTTGTCATTGTCCTCTGCAAACTGCTAGAGGGGTAACTAGATCATTAGTTGACTTTTTTGCTTATTGATTCCATTTTCAATTCCTTCCACTTTATTCTGCATGACTTGCAAATCAAGGGCACCACTCTCTCATCAGCAGGAATGATCTATGCAGTACTGCATTTAATAATATGCAGGGTGTGTGCCTCTGTTACTATATATAAACACATGTAAGCTTAATTACCCACTCAGAAAATTAACTGGAATTAATGAGGGAATTGTTAAAGAATCGATAACCAGAATTGGTAATGGCATTGCCGTCAATAAAATCGTATCAATTCCCATCCCTATGCACACGTCATCAGATCATCTCTCATATTTCAAACAGGGACGTGAGATAGCCCTTTTACACCTATATATATCACATTTGTCATGCTGATTAATAGGTTTTAAAGCTAATTATATATATTCCTACAGGTGGGCGTGGCTGCTCTTGTGATAAATGGGAACATTTCAGTTGTTCTGCTCTCACCACCTGGATTAGCCGTTGTGATCTTGATTTTGCAGAGCTGCAATATGCCAGCCAATGAGCCACAAAATGGGAGCAGGAGGACAGGAGTATTAGAACCAGTGGGGCCGATGTTGGCCGCCGCACACCATCAGCCATACCTGCTTTTGTTGTACAGTACATGTGTTTCATTCACAGAAGAACAGCCCGACACACCGCAGATGTCACTCACATAATCCTGCTGTAATTGTTTGACATGTAAATACATCACTGAGCTGTTTGCGGCGGCCTATTTCCCTGAAACAGCCTGATTGTTAATGTGATACAGTCTGAATATGTGTGCAGCTGTAAACAAACAACAAAGCAAGAAATATGAAACGTCTCTCAGCAAGCTTACATATTGGGCCCTTGCTCAGAAACACTATACATCACTATCAATTATCTATTATATGAAGATGAATTGCTTTCATGGTTCCTCTGCAGAAGCCGCTCTTTTATTGTTGAAGTCTGAAGCACTGATGCTCAGATGACGAACCGACCCTATTTGAGCTTTGCTCTGCAGAGCTTTAGTTTAAGATGAGATCACAGGGCCCAAAATATAACACGTAATGCTTTGCACAGTTTGCCTTTTTTCCGGAGAGACAGTCACTTCTGAGAGTTCCACCCACTGTTTTCTGCTAAAATGTTATTCTCTTTTCTTTTCCTTTGCCAAAGCTGAGCCAAGAGGGAACTCCTGATGTTGAAAAATGAAGCCATAGCGTGTGTGCAAAAAACTGCAGTTCATGGGGTGTCCACTTGAGGCTGACACCAAAGAGACACTGAAGTTATATTAATAGTTCATGCAATAATGCCTGTTTGGACAAGTAGGAAGACAAACAAATGAACAGATTAAATGAAATAGGTTAAATGTGTCAGACATTCGGTTAGTAAAGTGTAGCCTCGCCACAACACCTTTATTATATTTTGTAATATTCTCTTTTAAAATTTACTTATTAACCCTGCAACCCCCTAATAACATTGTGATCAAAATCATAATGTTGCAGTGAGATATTGAAGATCAGATATTTTATTTTGTTGCAACAAGTTTATAGTGGTTTCTGAAGCCCTCTAAACATATTTCCTGTGCACAAATTATTCCAGATATTGGACTTTGGTATGACTATAAACCCCTCTGTTTCAGTCCTGCTCTGAACAGTTTATTTCAGCAAAACACCCCATTAGATGAGTCTGACCACGCCCATGTCAAGATGTGAGTGTGACCTCAACTTTCTAGCCCTGTGCTCTGATACCTTGGTTCCCCACTTTGGGTCCAGGCTTCACCAGAGGGGGGCGCCATAAGGTTTCTTAAAAGTATTTTAGCAATTTTTCCTCATCAGTGGAAACAACGGAGAATGGATGTTCATTTTGCACAGCTTTATTTCACATTTTTGTGTTAAGTCTCAAAGGGGGATTGATGCTAAGGGGGACTCTAGAGGAAAAAAAAGTGCTCTAATGTTTACTGTAGCTGCACAGACATGTTAACAAAAGTCCCTTCCACTGAAGCTACCTGTTGCCTGAACACTCAGGGGGTGTCTCTTGAGAGAAATTGACAATTTTATCACTTATTGTTAAGGCTTGAACAAGCAACAAAGGGAAAGGAGGATGGTTTTTCATGTTGCCAGGTTTGTCGACAGGTTATGGAGACATAATTCATGTTATATTATCAAAATCAGAATTTTGCATTGCATTGGATCTTAAGAGATTATTACAAGTTCATTCAGCTTTAATTAAATTATAAAAACAAATAATTAAAATATCATTTGTGTGTATGTTGGGCCTAAAATAGAAAAGGAGGAAATACATGCTGTCATTTGCATCCATTCATTCATCATCTATGCTGCTTTAGCCCTTTTGAGGTCACAGGGGGCTGGAGCCTATCTCAGCTGACGCTTGGCAGAAGGTGGGCTATGATGTCCCAAACTGACTTTTGGTCACCCTAATGACAGATAAAGAAGTGGAGCTCAGGTTGATCTCAAGACAAAAAGCGGTTCTGCATGTGCTTCCAGTAGTTAAAGCTATGACCCTAAGCATACAAAACTTCAATCCTTTTTAGATCGAAGCAGAGGAATTATAGAGAAATCCTCTTCCCATTTACTGTGAGGGCATAAAAATATGAGCTATTCTGGCAAAAAACTATTTTGAACCAGACTGAAACACTATAATTTGTTCTCTTAAAACTTACACTTTAAAATGGTGTGTATGTGACATCAGGTGTTTTTGAGTGCAGCCCCAAGAGGACACCTAAGGAACTGCAGCTCTACATTACTTTTGATTTTAGCACTGGAGGTTTCAGCTTGGACAGTCACTGCACAGTGTGATGATTATTTTATTAAATGCTTTTTTGATTTTATCTGAGTTATAAAATCAAGTACATGGCTGAAATGACTCAGACCAGAGTGTTGTAGCTGTTTGTCAAGAGACTTGCAGTCCACGATGGATCTGACTCTGATAGTTATTCAGTGTACAGTTTCATTTCTCAATATGGAGACCCCCTCTTATTGCTTTAAATTCCACCTTTATTGACCAAATGGTCGAAGTTACTCAGAATGCTTTACTCTCCAGTGTTAAGCAGGCTGGATCGACCAGCGTTCACAAACAGCCCACGAAATCCTGCTAAATTAAAATCTAAAAACCTGTCAAAAACTGAGCAGTTAAGTAAGGAGTGCTTTTGTTCTCCTATTGTTGAATCTGAAATGAGCAATTTCTTCTGCATTTGTGCCTCTATTGGTTTTAGTTATTGCTGCCACCCACTATCAGTGGCGTTCCCTTTATATTGAGTAAGAGGACATTATATATTCAAAGTGCACTGCTGTTTACTGACAAGGCGGTGCAACCTTCTCTGCAGGGGCTGAAAGGTGCTCAGCTTTGACAATTACTCGGCTCAAAGTGACTGAGAATAACAACGACTGAGATGAAGCAGAGGCAATAACATTCGGTGGGGAACCCGTTAAAACAGCGCTGCCAATTCCCTTCACTAAGGAGCTGTCATCTCGCCAAATGATGCGCGTCACTGGGCTCCTTTTCTTTTTTCCCCCTTGCTTTACAGAGTTGTTTCTGCATTTGAAAGCATGCTTATTACAATCTTTGAACTCATGCAGATATCAGTTTTCACCGGTGGAGATGGCTCTGACAGCTTGCTCTGCACTTGGGGAATGTCAGATTTAGTGTAGAGGAGATACTGATGTGGAATATTGTGTCAGCTCAGCTTTGGTGTCGTGTGACAGCCAGGAAAAAATTCTGGTGTATCAGGAGAGCTTGTTTACAGTGAAACATGCGGATGATTACATTTGGGCTGGAGACATGATAATGCCTACCTCTGCCCTCGAAATTCAGTGTTGACTAGCAAGCAGCTCCCAATTTAAAAGTACCAAAACAAGTGCTTATCTCTACACCTCAAAATAAAGTTGTGTGTCACAAGAGCCAGACAGGTGATTAAATAAGTAGCTACAGATTTCATGTCTTAAAAAGGAAGAGTGGTACAACAGTTTAAATCGGTTAATCAGTCTTTTCTTAGTCATGTCAGCCCTCATGATGAAAAAGTCAATCCAAGGGAAACATTGGAGTGATGGGTCAAATAACTGCTAAAGTTCAGAACTCTACCCAATCAACCAGCCCGTGTTATGTGGCATTAATCTCCCTGTCGTGCTAATCATGGCACCCTCCAGTGTTGAAATGAAGCCAAAGGATAAACACAAAACATCTGCCTTAATCATCAGTGTCTAATTTAATATCTTTCTGTGGGGACAACGCAAATTTATGCACATCAGGAGTGGGCAACTGGTGGCACTTCACCTCACTCAATGCAGCCAACCAATCATTAAAACAAGATGGAAATATGAAGAAAAAATAACAACAACTGCTAAATATGATTCATCATGAGTAACCAGTACTACAAAGTAGTGTAAGCAACGTGGGTGTGTGTGCAGGAATAAATCAGTCAAAAGAGGTTCAGGTTCTTTCTCATAACTTTTAGTGAGCCCCAGCGCTGAGTACAGCCAACTCATTTCATCCTCTTCTTCTTCTCCTTTTTGCTCTCTCTGTCGACCCAGCTATCTGCTGCATGAGCAGCGCCCCCTAGGCAGAATACCCAATACCAGATTATCAACATTACTGTAAACTTGTGTGTGTAAACAATGCAGCAATTACCTAAGAACATACTAAAATTATGTCTGTATAACATCATAATAAACATATGTCCTAACTAGTACTGTAATTATGTTTACTGCAGCATATTTGGTTATTCTTAGCATATCCCATTTTTCAGTCTTACAGTAGCACAAATTAGGTGAAATATTATTTCTGCAAACCATTGCTGGTAAATGCTTTTTTTTTTTTTTTTTTGACGTATTCCTTTAACAAATGTATTAGACCACCATCCAGTGTAAGGTTTATGCCACAGCTGCCCTAAATTAACAGCATTGGTGGTTACCAGAATCTTTTTTTTGGTTCCTGTAATGGTTAATACACCAGAATGTAGAAGCTCATTCTGTATTTATATCCTCAGATATATACATTTTTTACCCCACTTGCCCCTTTGAGCTGTTCTTGTGCCCTCTACCCCATCCTGTACCTGAGGCCTGTGAGCTTGAGGGTTTTGCTGAGTATCCTATGCCTCAGTCACACATTCACGTTTCTCATGGCAATTGTGCACGACTGTACACGATTGGCAAAGCTGATTTGATCAGCATGATACAAGAAGAAATTACTTCTTCTATTAGGTCAATACAACGGTATGACGAGGATTCCATGAATTTCCGTCCCACTGACACGACGTCAGCCCCGTTCGAGCCCCGTTGCTTGCATTTTTGTCGCATTCACTTCCTGTACATGATACGTAAGAAAAATGCTGTGAAATTGCCTTGAACGCGACACAATCGGGGCACAATAGGACACTTCCTTGTCAGTCGTCCTCAGAAAGCTTTCTGGATTGAGCCACGATCAGCCCGATTGAGCCCCGTACATGCCACGCTAATAACGTTCACCTTAGGACTGCATTAGGCTTCCACCCCGCTATACTTAGAGCGGCGATTCTCCACGACAGTTTTGAACAGTTCAAAACAATCGGGACCCTTCCCCGTTCCCCGGCGTTCGTCCACGACTATACAGCGCTGATCCACATCAAGTGGTGCATGCACCACAAACAAAGCACGTTTCATCAGGATTATGACAGTCGTGCACAATCGCCATGAGAAACGGGAATGTGTGACTGTGGCATTAGCTGCTCCCAGGTCTGTGCTCTTTTGGACAGATATCTTGGCTGGGTTCCTGAGGAGAACTCAGGGGTCACAGTCCTGAGTGCTCCTGCTCCAGTTCCAGACCTGTACAAAGATTTCAGAACCTCTGATAGAGCACTGGACTGACCACAGAGTAAACCTGGAAACACTCAGAGCAGACTGGGCCCAAATGGGAAGAGGGCCTGAAAGTGACAGAAGCTTCAACAGAGCACTTCAGACAGAATGAGAATAGAGGTGGATCAGGGTTACTCAGCATGTGAGTACCCCTGACTCCCATCAAATCGAATATATGAACCCATTTTATGGCAACATATGACCATTTTATAGGTCTGCCTTGACTCAAAATCTCCCTCTGTTTTTTTTTTTTTTTTTGACCCAATGTAAGGTTTGGACAGATTTGAGATTTTTATTTATTTTTTTTTTAATGGGACAGTATGGACATTTACATGTAAATACACGGGATTATAAACCTTGCAGGACAGAAGGACCTGCCTGATTCATTGTCTGAAATCATGCAGATCAATCTTGCCAAGTTTAATCATCAATTCATTAGCAGGTTTGTGTCAACACATAAATCAGAAACAAACATCAAAAATAGAAATAAAAAACAAAGAGCATATTAAAAGACAAACCGTAGACAACCTAAACCACATACAGTCCAAAATATAATGGGTGAGGAGTTGGGGGACCATGGGAATAATACACAATTAATAATAGAGCGCTGGAGTGCTAACTAAAGGGCCATAGTGCTAAAGTGCCAAATGCTAAAGTGCTCGCTGCCTGGGAGCACAGGACAGCAATGACAAGATGCTGCCTGCTATTGTGGGGCTGCAAAAATCTGCTTCAGAAGCCAAGTATTGACATCACGGAGACTGCATCTGTGTTTCGTACTTTCAGTGCATGTACACCATAAAAAATACCCAAACTTGATCCAAAAAGCAACTGGTGGAAGACGTTTCACCTCTCATCTTGAAGGATTTTAAAGTTCGAAGGCTTTCTCTTCTTTTGGATGAGTTGAAAAAAAAAAGTTCTGAGAAGATCTCAGAGCTTAATCTGCCTGAATGACAGGCGAAAAGTCTTCAAGAACTTCATCCAAGACCTGTAGTCTTTTGGACTAGACCTTGATTCATCTGCTATGATCTGCATGTCAGGTCAGTGCTTGAAGTTATTCTGTGTTCAGTGGTAGAAATGGGTCAACAAGAAGAAAGTTTGCAAACATGGGAGCCATTTTTGTCAAATCATAACTTGACTTGTTAATTAATTATAACCAGAGACAACGGCTGGTCAGATGTATATATATATATATATATATATATATATATATATATATATATATATATATATATATATATATATATATATATATTAGAATAAGGATTTGGAAGCTTACACTGACAGAATATGTAGTTTTTTGTTTTGTTTTGTTTTGTTTTTTACTTTAGGACTTCAGGACTTGATGTGTGTGTTCACCTTTGTGTCTCTTTAATGGCAGCTATGTGCTTATAGTGTGTTTTTAACTTCAGTGGTTTTAGTCTGTTTTAGTTTATGTGCTGTTAGTTCTTTTACTAAAGTCACTGTGCAGTCCAAGGCAAATTCCCCCTTGGAGACAATAAAGTCTATTCTACCCTTAAAGGAAATACATCTTGCCAAGAAGATATTTGGGCTGAATTCATCTTCAACTCATCAGCAAGTAATCCTGCATTAAAATCCAGTGGGAACACTTTTACTCGGTGAAATAATTTGGCTCTCACCTAACTGTTTTTGCAGCTCCTCAAAACTAGGCTAGCAGTATTTTCACACCTGTCTGTGCAAACCTTCCTCATCTTCAGTACGGTGGTATGGTTGACACCTTTTTTTGGCTTCACCTGAGGTTTTCATCGAGTCATATCACGTAGAGTTCACTCACAGCTTTTTAATTGTTGAAGAAAAAAGTTTCTTGCTACAGAAACAGTTTATTACATTTAGAAAGTTTTAGTTTACTAAGTTTTAGAACAAAAACAGAGTGATAACACCCAGGCCATATGAAGCCAAAATAAGGCTGTTTCCATACAGAAAATATTTTCTTCAACTAAATTTTACTTGCGCTTGCAAAACACGAAGAGAAAGCAGGTCTTAAGATTCTCAGCAAACAGCTGTAATATGCTGGCTTGGTTTCATATCAACCATGCACCTAATTAAGCATTATCATTCTCAAACCCAAAACAAACAAGCTAGAAAAATATCCAGCCAGTAAAGTGTATGCCTGGGAAGACATGACCCCTTCAAACCAAACCAATTCTTCTAAAACAAGACCATAATTATGTTTATTTTTATCAAAATATTAGGCAATATCATAAGAGAAAGAGCAAAACTGTTCTGACTATCAACACTGCGATATATTTAAATTAACCTATTGACTTTATATGGGATATTGCTTCAATACAAGCAGCCACTATTGGTAGAAAGTCTTTTAACTTAACAAACACAACCTCTATCCCGGTGCACATGGACTTAGACCAGGGGTGGGCAACTGGCGGCCTGGGGGCCACATGCGCCCTTCACCTCACTTAATGCAGCCCACTAGTCATTTCAAAAAAAAAAACAACAAAAAAAAAAATACAAAGGAAACATAAAAACAACTTCTCAATATGATTCATCATGAATAACCAGGACTACATAATGCGCAAATTAGGGTAGGTGATGAAATATTTCTTAATTGTACTTAAGTTATTTCTTAGAACTTGCTTTGCTATGATTGTATCTCTAAATACTTTTAGAGGCATTGAAATGTAAGACATAGTACATTGCACCCCCTCTAGGAAGGCCTGCCTCATACCCCTGACCTAGACTGTTGCCAGCAGCCCAATGGCTACCATGCACCTGCTGCTGTACAATTTATAAAAACTCACTTTTCTCTATATTAGAAAATATGGGGGGGTATAGGTTCAAATCAAAGGACACCAAAGGTAATAACCTGGTCTGGTGGTGTCTGGCCAGGCAGCTAAATTGGTAGCATTAATACTTTTAACAATTAAAAGAGATCATTTTTGGAGCATCAAAAGCTGCTCTGTTAACATATGATGCAGTCATTTAAAGGAAGTCTGGATCTGCTCTTGAAACAAAGGGTGGTGTTGTTGACTTACAGCAAGATGGTTCCTGGTTCCAATCTCGTTTGGGCCTTTCTGTGTGGAGTTTGCATGTTCTCCCTGTGCATGCGTGGGCACTCCGGCTTCCTCCTATCGACCAAAAACATGCTCATTAGATTGATTGGTGACTGGTGAGTGTGAGCATGAATGATTGTCCATCTCTCTATGTGGCCCTGTGATCAGCTGGCAACTGATTCAGGGTCTACTCCAGCTGGGGTAGGCTCCAGCCCCTGCGACCCCAACAGGCATAAGCGGTTTGGATAATGGATGAATGGATGGATGTATTCTGTTCTGATTTACATTAACACAAAGTTCTAACTTCACTGGAGTCTGGATTTATAACATGGAGTGTGTGCATGACTTCCGCAGCCAGCCTCAAGTGGACACTCGGTGAACTGCAGCCTTTCACACTCCTGAACTTGCTTTATTTTTCAACCATGCTTTCCAGTGAATCTTTTATTTAAATAAAGGTTGATTTGAACTTTTCCATAAATAGAAATATCCAACAAAGGGTCTTTTTTTCCTGCTCACCTCCTTCTGAACCCTCTCACAGCCACTGAAAAAGATAATTGAGGCATTTTTCCATTTTGGTTAAACATTAACCCACAGCTGATTCCTGGACATTGAAAGTCAGATGTAGTATTTCCCAGTATGAAGCATGTTGGACATCATTTCCTCTGCTCCGCATGCTTAATGTTGTATTAATCACAGGCCACCAGTGCCTTGTATTATCCCAGCAGTGGGAGTGTGCTGAATGGAGTTTGCGGGAGCACCTTCATTCATATTCCTCGTCCTCTGCCAGTGTGATTTTCACTCAGACTATTGAATGGGAAATTGGCGCAGGATACTACTTACGGATCCAATAAACATTTAGTACAAATTGGCCTCATTACATAAGATGGCTTTGGGTCCCCGGTCTGCCACATGTGCTCTTGTAAATTAAAAAGAAAGAAATAAAAAGCCAGTGGAGGTTCTGAGTGACACCGTCCTGCCCATCCTTTTTTATTATTCAACCTATCTACACATAACAGATACTTATAAAGCCATTCCTCACCCGTGCTTCAGTATGTGATTGCAGCAGCGCGGTTCATCATCATGCAGCGACATTAGCCGTCGGCACAGGCGGCCATTATCAGTCCCCTGAGCAGGCTGGTTAGCCGGGTGGAGGTGTATTAACAAGGCCACTCAATTTTTCTGCCTCTCTGACGCGGCCACGCCGACCCCGCACGGACACTCATTTATTATTCATCTGCCTGCTTTTTAGAGGTGTGTGCAAGGCAGATACACGTGCATCCATCAATATGTGTGCGTATATGAGTGTGTGCGAGGTGTACCTGTCCATGCAGGGCTAATTCAGTCTACAGTCACATCTACATGCCAAACAGCACACGCAGATCTCTGCACATTGGACACGCTGCTGACATGGCTTAAGCAAAGATTAGCTGGGATTAGATTGGATCTGCTGCAGAACTGAATAAATGATTGAAAATATATTCTGCTCTGAGTAATTATGAGCTTTATGCTCACCCAGTCATGATTAAAAATGAGGATTTCTTTAGTTTATAGGATATCGTGAGCTTTTCATCAGACGTTAAAATCCTCTTTCTACATTCACTTCTTTAGGTATAACTGTTAAAAGCTGCAAAGAGCTAACCAGCCTATCACGTGGCAGAAACTCAGCGCATTTCGGCATGTGGACATGATCAAGACCACCTGCTGAAGTTCACACTGAGCTTCAGAATAGAGAAGATACCTGATTTAAGTGACTTTGAATGGGGCATGGTGGTTGATGCCCAATTTGCTGGTCTGACTATTCCATAAACTGCTGATCTGCTAAGACTTTAAGCATATGGGCTACAGCAGCAGAGGACTACACAGGGTCCCACCCCTGTCAGCTTAGCACTAGAAACTGAAGCAACTCCAAGAACTGTTTTCTCAAATATACATTCAATTTAATCCACAAATCAAAGATTTTGGTTGAGCAGAACATCTTTTGTGGGTTTTCTTGTGAATTTGGCACCTTCCCTAATGTCCCCTTGAACCCCTCTAGGAAGGCCTGCCTCATACTTTGAAACCCACTAATTTAAAGGATCTGTAACATTATGAGGAATGGCATTATCCCACATTTTTGCTAATAACTCAGTAAGTTCTAAAGAAATTATGATGATGTTTGCAAGGAATGTTGGCCATGGCACAAGGAAGCAGTGGCTAGATTTTGGTAGTGATCTGAACCAGGTTGGAAATCACATTGTGAAACAGATCTTCTTCTATTTTTGCTAATATGTCATTAAGTTCGAATTGAATTTTTGGGACATTTTCATGGATTGTTGTTCATGGCGCGAGGAAGAGGTGGTTAGATTTTGGTAGTGATTTTGTAAAGAACGTTTTGTTAATATTTCAGTAAGTTTTCAACAGATTTTTACAATTTCAGGGAATGTTGGTCATAGCACATGAAAGAAGTACATCAGTTTTGGTGGTTATCCAAACCTGGTTGGGGATCCAGGATTTTATTTAAAGTATTGGTTTAAGTTGCAAGATGGGTAATTTCCACATCTTTGCTAATAGCTCAATAAATTCTGAACAGATTTTTATGGCATCACAGGGAATATTGGTCATAGCAGAAGGAAGAGGTGAGAAGATTTTGGTGGTGATCCCAATCTAGATATGGGTCCAGGAATATTTTCATGGAATTTTTAACATTGTGACATGGGGCAGTTTTCCACATTTCTGCTAATAACTGCATAACTTATCCATGACATTTTCATGGAGTGTTGGTCATGGCACAAGGGAGATGTGACTAGATTTTAGTGATCAGAATCTGGATGCGGATTCATTTCATTGAGATAGGGCATTTTTCCACGTTTTTCACAATAGCTCAACATTGGAAATGCCTTGGCAGCGGTTTTTGCTCTTGCAGCACTTCTAGTCATTTCTTTTTTTGTCATGGAAACAAAGGAAGTCAAATATCTTTAGTCATATATTTGGTTCAAGAAATAAGCACTGCATGTACGAGCCAACACAGCGTCAGATATTTACAAATGAGGCTAAACTCTGCATGCCCCCGTCTTCTGTCTTGATTCCAAGTATGCCACACACATTCACACACACCTACACACACACACCTACACAGACATAACACTCAAACACTCGTACAGTTAGAAGGCCCAATTCCCCAGACTTGCTCAGTGGCCTGTGGTTGATGTGACACATCCTCGGGCTCTGCAGTGATGCTCAGAGATGAGCCACAGTGGTGGGACTGACACACACATCCTGCACACACACACACACACCGCACGTCTATACAACACCCACACAGGAAACATGGATCAGGTGACCTGTGCCTGCAGACTTCAACCATGCTCGCTGGCCCTTGGATGATGAGTGGCAGGCAGCTCCTCTCTTGTTGTCTGTCTTCTCTTGTCCTTCTTCTTCTCTCCTCGCTCAGATATTTAGGAATCTCATTTGTTCCCAGTCTCTTGAGGAGGGGTATTCCTGGATCTTTCTTATTTTGGGGCAATTTAGAGCTCAGAGAGATGCAAGACCCTCTTTTTGATTAGATTTAGTGTCCTGGCCATTACAGTGATGCTGTTTATAACTAAAATCTGCAGTTATCCTACTTTGTCCACAGATAGGATTATGCAAACAATCAAATTTTTTTTTTAACTTATAATGAAATTGACTGTGATCCATACTGACATGATAGCTTCTGATGTTGCAGATTTGTCAGCTACACGTCGATGATACAAATATACTGTTTTACCACATCCCAAAGGTGCTCTACTGGATTGAGATCTGGTGACTGTGGAGGCCACTGGACGACAGTGAACTCACTTAACATATTCAAGAAACCAGTTCTAGATGATTTGAGTTTGTGACAGAGTGTGTTATCTTTTGGAAGTTACCATCAGAAAATAGCTACAATGTGGTAATAATAGGATGGACATGGTCAGCAATAATTCTCAGTTAAGCTGTGTTTTAGAAATTACCCTCAGTTGGTATTAAGGGGCCCAAAGTGCCAAGAAAATACGCCCCACGCCATCACATCACCAGCATTAGCCGTAACTGCTAATACAAGACAGAATGGATGGTGTTCTGCTCCCATAATAAATTTATATTCAGCAGAGACAAATATGAAGAAGACAGGTCCATGATTGGTCCATGGATCTGTCACTGGCTTTAGTTCTTACTTTAGTCCACTTGTCTCAGCCCACCTCCCGTCCTTCGCCCACTCACCCAACACAGCATCGTATGGATGGCTGTTCATCATGAGACTGGGATCCACATTCTAGATTTCCTACTGCTAAGCAGAGGTTTTTACCTGCCGCCATGATGGATTCATGTTGGTTTTATGTATGTATGTGTATATAATTGTATTTTTGTATTTTAGATATGTATATATGTATATATGCATATATGTTTATGCATAAAATGAAGCGTTTGTCTTCAGCCTGCTCTATTGTAAAGTGTCTTGAGATAACACTTGTTATGAGTTATTGCTATACAAATAAAGACTGATTGATTGACTGTAGCCTATGTGCTTCAGGATTCGATTGACAGTAAGATCAGAGATGGTTTCCTGCATGCATTAGTTGTAAGAATTTGTTATATGAGTAATTGTTGCCATATAACTTTCGTTTAACTTTTTCTTTTTGACAACTTGATTGTACCACTTTTCCTGATGCCGTTGGTACAAAATGAGTTCAGTTGACTTCAATGACATTTGATTTTTGCCAACAGTTACTTATTCAAGCAAAACAAGCAATTGATTTTTGCACTGGGAGTGATACATCAATGGATTTAAAGCCAGCTGCTTTGCACATAATCAACACACAGTGGTGCCCAAAGTGCTTCCACTCAGATGTTTCAGTGTTGTTATTGTCTGCTTACAGTGGCTTTACCTGTGCACCACTTTCTTGAGTTGTCTTCCTCTTCATCTGTTGGTTTCAAGCAGAATAGATGCCGTCAACTCAACACCCTGTTGTTGAGGTCAAGAGAACATTTGGTGGTCAGGTTGCACTCTATCTGCTCCAGACTCCCTTTTGTTGAGCTGTGAATTTTATATTCAAATATTTATTCACAGTTTGAGTACAGATTTTTATCCCCATGCTTGAATGGTTATTATAATGCATATACATAATATTGAATAAGGTGACAGCCCTACAGGTGTAAGAGGCTTTTTGTTGCTAGCATTTGAGCTTCCACTGCTAAAGCTGTAATAATGTGCCATCATTTTAGAATAGCTGTACTTTGTGTGACATAAAGTTGTCATCTAGTTCTTCTCTATTTGGTTGTTTGGAGCAAGAAAGGACAGTGTTTAGAAAATAAGAAAACTGCATTTGTGGATCATCTCATTTCCTCCATAACAGTCTGAAACAGCTAAGATCTCCTCAGTGTGGTCCTGAGATGTTGGTGTAACTTTTAGGTGATTGATGATGACGTGGAATATCAACAGCAGATAAACTTTATGATCTCGGACACTCCAGCTGTGCCATGCCGTAAGCAATTGCTCTCAGATTTTGTGACATGTTTTCAGAAACGCTCCTGTATTTTCCCATGCAAGACTGATGTGGACCAACAGCAGCAGCAGGAAGACATCACTTTGTGTTAGGTTTTTAATGAAGACAGCGGGTTCAGAGCTTGTCTGAGGAGCTTCATGATCAACTCTGAACCCCACAAAGACCCAAGGGCCGATTCAACAGGTTATGGCTGGATCAGACAACACAATATATTTAGTCTTTTACAAAAGCAGCATGACAGACTGCTTAATAAAATCCCTGTCCTGTATTAGGATGGAGATACAGTTACTGTTTATCCCTGTGTTTTTTATTTGTGGCTAATGGAGTCAAGAGCATTGTTGTAAATGTACTTGCATTATGCCTTGTGTATTACTTGGTTATACCACCACAGCATATATCAGAGAGCTCAGGCTGTATGGACTCCAGTGGTGTGAGAGTAAGCTGCAAACATGGAGACAACTACATTGATTACAGGATTAATGCTGAAGTGGATGTCATCATTGTGGATTGCGGACTTTGCTTTTCAAGCTGCCTCAGAAAATAATAATAATTAAAATAACGATTGCTGCTGTGTGTACAGATGCAGCTGCTTCAATTTTCCCCTCCCAGCCAAATGCCAGCTAAGTTCCATCCAGTTACCAGCCAACTTGATGCCAGCTGTCTAACACTCAGAAAAGAAAATAGCAGTGCAATAATTATGGACTTCAGCTCTACTTTCATCAGGTATGAAAATCAACATGATCGGGATGCACAATATAGGGTTTTGCCTGCATTCGATATGCTCATATTTCCAAAGTCATCATCACTGATACAGATATTAGTTAAGGTGTTTTTTTGTCAAGAGGCCATAGCCACTACTTCACTAAAACTGACCTCTGTCCTCCGTAGTAAGTGTTTATTAATGTAAGAAAAAGATGTGAGGAGAGAAAAATAGTCTTATATTTTAAATAAATTCAGTGATGATAAGGTAAACATTATTACACTTTTGAACTCTTTGCCAATATCACAGCCAATGCATGGGATATATATGGATGATATGTGTGGCCAAGATATTTGCTGTTAATGTCAGCAAATCTTTTCATATGTGCCAATACAGATAATCAACCTTTTAGTTGCTGATAGTGATGTTGCTCTGATAATATTGTGCATCACTGCATGATAACATATCAAACTAGAATTGCTATGAGGACATAACCTCTGCTGAGACATTTCCAACATTGTTTGGTGAGTTCTTGTCAAAAAAGGGGGAAAACTGCTTGATTTCACACTGTTGAGAAATCCTTTAAAAATTCCTGGAGCCGCATACAGGCTCAAAACACCATGGAAATTGTATGACTTCTTTCTTGTGTGGTGACCAACATTCCCTGAAAATTTAATCAAAATCCATATATCAGTTTTTGAGTTATCCTGAGTCACAAAGAAACAAACAATGAGAGTTTCTAAATAGCTTTGCTTTGTCCTGGTATGTGCATTAGCTCAGCTAGTTTTGATTTATGTGTACAGATGGTACAAAGAAAGGGAAAAGTTGTTGTTGAAGTCAGTTCAAGATGTCAACAAGGTGTGAAATACTCTAATTTTACAATCTTGTTGAGGTTACGAGGTCTCCTGACAGCATTGCTGCCTCCGATGTTCAAAATCTTGCTTAACATTTGATGATGAGCTGCCGTGAATAAATCAAATCAAAACCTGGATAAGCTGTTTAGTCTGGTGAATCAAAAGACTTGATTAAAACAGTTTACAGAAGGTTAAAAATTGACCATCCTTAGATCTTATTGAGAAAACAAATGCTGCAGTTTTACTCCATAACAACAATCTATGACCTTTTGGGAAACATTAAGGTGTAAAAATGAAATTGCTTAATATTCAGAAATGATCCCAGGTGCTGAGGTTGTTACCGAGCAAGGCCTCCTGTTTTCCCATCACATTTGTTTACTCTTAATGCCTCTGGTCCTTCCTAAATAGACATATCCTTGTTCCATGGCCCCTTTGAAAAATGACTCTATTATGAAAAAGTCAAGCAGCCAAAATAGCCTTTGGTGGAGCAAAAGCCCCTGATTTATCATCATCCAATTATAGTATTCAGAAGGTTGCAGCTCCCTCATCCCGAGTATTATACTCATCCATACTTGATAAGATGCTGCTTGCTGTACACACAACCCCTGTGGATTTCTCTCTTTTATGATAAATATTTAATTAAATAACCTCACCAAATCCTTGACACCTGACAGCACCAGTCAGCATCTTTATTTAAAGGTCATTACTAGGATTTTAAAGTTTCAAGATCTGACCTTGCATGACCAATCTGCACCTATGTAGTAGTTTCTGTTGAATACTTTTGAATTGGCTTTTCTGCATAAGCAACCCAAACATCTTCTTATTATTTAAAGACAACATTTTATTAAGAAGAAGACAACATTCTTTATTAATCCCTCATGAGAAAATCCAATTCTTTACACTCTGTTATTGAAATGCACAAACAGGTCCTTCAATCATGCTCTAATGGATCAGAGTGATGACTTTCTGCTTGTGAAGAAGCACTATCAAGCAGTTTTGGGGTTCAGTGCCTTGCTTAATGGCACTTTAGCAGTACCCAGGAAGTTAGCTGACACCTCTCCAGCTCCAAGACCAACTTGAAAGCATGGTGTGGTCAGGACTTGAACCGGCCACCCTCAGGTTGCCAACTTAGGTTCTTCCAGACTGAGGTCTGGAGTTGTGCTGTTGCCTCGCAGCACCACGGTTGCTGGTTTGAATCCCAGCAGCTAGACACTTTCTGTATGGACTTTGCAAGCTCTCTCGGTGTGTGTACTGTTGTTTTTCTGGGTCTTTTGGCTTTCTCATGTCTGTTAGGTTGATTGTTGTCTTTTGATTGCGCATGAGTGCAAGTGTGCATGTTTGTCTCTATGTTTCAGCCAAGCGATTGGCCACCAACCAGAAAAGAGTAGAGTCTCACTTTGCACTCAATGACAGCTAGGACAGTCTCCAGCCCCCTTGCCCCCACAATTGGATGGGTAGTTTAGATAATGGATCATGGATTACTTTTTGAAAATAAATGAATTAGACCTAAAATCAGGACACTGGAAAGAAATTCTTCATATTTTCAAAATTGTAGAGATACATTCAGTGATGAAGAGGTAGCCAAAATCCATTCAGTTTTTATATTCAAAATATCCGCTGTAAATATAGGCAAAGATTTTCATATCCACGTTGCTGATTATCAAGTTTTAAGGCAAGTATCTGCTGATACTGATACGAGTCTGACAATATTGTGCATCCATAGAAATTGGCTTAAAAATACCAAAGAACTTATTTTGAAGCCTTCACCTCTATGGCAGGGGTGGGTAACTGGTGGCCCCACATGAGGCCCACCAATCATTTCCAAAAAGATATAATAATAATAAATTGGAATTATGAAAAAAACATAACAACTGCTAAATTTGATTCATCATGAGTAACCAGTACTACACTATGCACACATAAGGATAGGTGATGCAATATTTCTTCTAACCTTAGATTTCTGGTACATGCTTTGTTTTTCACAAGTCATTCAAGAACAAACTTTGCTATGATTGTATCGCTAAATATCTTTTATGGAGCATTATAATCTATATATAGCATTATTAAAAACTATATTTGGAAAAAGCTCATATATTTGTGCTTTAAAAACTGATAAACAGTCATTCTTATTGCATTAAAAAGAAGCTTAAATTCACTTTAGTTTTGTGTCATGCTCCTTAAATTGTGAATTTTTCAGTTTAGTTTGAGTTAAAATATTTCAATAATGGTTTCATCCTTTTTGAAGCTTTAAATTTGCTATTTTTTGTTTATTTATATATTTTTATCCTTATTGAGAGTACCTGATAATATGGATAGTTTGGCCTTCAGGCACAGAAAAAAATAATTGTATGTGGCTCTCTCGGTAATCAAAGTTGCCCACCCTTACTCTATGGAGACTAAATTTATCATATTTTTACTCAGCTTAACCCTTTAAAGCCTGAAACACAAATTGTAGCCAGAAAATTCTAATTTTTTGGAGCTAAAATGTTTATTTCACTTTCTACGGAAATCCCAAAAAATCAAAATATTGATGAGATAGAGGTATCATAAAAGTATGTATGGAATATGATACAACAGGCTTTAAAGGGTTAAATCAAACCCTTGCTATATAGACACCCATAACAGTCAGACACACCAGGACATGGGACCTTCAAACGATGAAATGAAATATAAATACCCTGTCAGTGATGGCACACCATCTGCCTCTGTCTACAACCTGTCAACACAAACCCACATTTTAATTCCCATCATATGTGCCTGTGAGTGGCTGCTTTTCACTTTCCTGTCATATTATAGGTGCTATATGCTACAGGGTGGCTCAAAGTTCATTATACACGTACAAATACAGAAGCAGACTCTCTAATTAGTCACACTCTCTGAAGAAAAGTTGTCTTGCTTCCCTCAGTCTCAATTTTTGTTCTGTCATAACAAACACACAGATACACAAAGCCCTGATTAGCATTGACGTTAGTTCCCGCCCCCTCACAGCTTTAACAGTTTCAAAATAACTCTTTAGTGCTGTCATGCTTTCATTCTCATGTCAGGCCTGTGTTTCCTCCTTTTGCAGCAGATCATAGCCCAGACCCACCTTCTCTGCCGTCTCTCTCAACCTGAATGCCTGATCCTTTCTGCCCTCACAGCAGGAATCTGTCTCATTATAAGACCCAGAGCCACTGCTACTACAGATCACGTATCCATGTGTTTGACTATGCCCTCATTAACACTTGATCTAACATCAAACTGCGGCTGTCTCTCTCTGAAACAAGGCAAGGCTTAGGTTTTACAGCCACGTAACGCCTCAGGTATTCAGATTCAAACAATATTTTCTTTATGGGCGGTACTGTGGCGCAACGGGTAGTGCACGTGCCTCACAGCAAGAAGGTCGCCGGTTTGATCCCCAGGCCAGGCAAGCCCTTTCTGTGTGGAGATTGTATGTTCTTCTCGTGCATGCATGGGTTCTCTCTGGGCACTCTGAGACCAAACACATGCCCATTAGGTCATGAGGTTGATTGGTTACTCCAGTTTTCCCTTAGGTATGATTATAGTATAGATAATGGGTGGGTTTTTTTTTCCTCTGTGTTTTTATGAACAGGGTTGCAGGCACTCTTCTTGATAGCGTCAGTAATCGCCTGCTTACTGTTGTGATATTAGACCAAATTCAAGCCACAATTCACTCCCTTTTTGTGCACGTGTCTTGGTTGATCCTTGTTTGATTCTAATTGCTTTCATGCCCACCAAACCAAACTCTGGTCCACCTGGAGTTCTGTGCTTGCGGACCAGAGTTATTTTTTTTTTAGTTTTCATCAAAGTTTAGTCAAGTAAATTGTTTTGATTTTAGTCTAGGTTTAGTTGATGAAATTTCACAACAAGAAATCTACTGTAGATTTAGTCGACTAAAATATGAAGTGTGTGTTTGGTAAAACATTTTTCATGTTTCCTTGAATTTCTGAAGTCATGTTTTACACTTGGATAAAATGAAACATCTAATAACCCTTAATTGAATGCTAGTAAAGTTTGAATGTATAAATGAACAGAAACAAATTGAACTTTTGTGTGAAATGCAGTCACCTTTATTTAGGCTACCTGGCAGAGCATCTCAGTTACAATACCAGAACTGACAACAAACAGTGAACCTGCTCTACATGAATAAATCAATTCATAAAGAGAGGAGCTCTGATTGGATCGCTCCCCAACTTATCCCACCACCACCAAGCTAAGGCAGTTGTGATTGGATGTCCCTCTTCACTCATCCAACCTTTCCACACAACCAAAGTAGCTGTAATTGGATATATTCCTAACTTGTCCCTACTTATTAGTTACTGTCTAGTTTTCATCAGGGGACAAAAGGTTGTTTACGAAAACTGCGATGAAAATAATTAGTCAACAAAATGAACACTGCCTATGAAAGGTAATATTTTGCCTTGAGTTTGGTTCTTATTCTTTATTTCCACCTATATATTCTTGTGTTTGTGTGCATAAATGTAGGTTGACACGTCCTGTTTTGACACCTATAGCCTCCCTCTGTCAGCTGGAAGCCTCCTTCACTCTATGAAATTCTTATCTCTCTCTGTCCCTGTCTCCATCTCCCTCTCTGTTTGTTGTTTGCCGTATCGCCCCTCTCATCTGTCCAAAATTAAAGACTCGTCTCCACTCCAGAAACCTGCCAGCCTCCAGCCTGTTGATAGGCTTGGAACAGGGTCACAGCGCTGATCTTGTCCAAGAGTCTGCCTTTGAAGCAGGCTTGGAAAACACACATAGACAACATTTGACGACACACACACAGATTTACACACTCACACTTAGTTACAGCAGCCATCCATCCCTCTCTCCCTCTCCCTCGTCCTCCCCCCGGTGCTGAGATGAAGTGTCCGGGGTGCGACTCTCCCCTGCTCACTTCTAACGCCTGTTATATTAATGAAGTTGGCCAAGACGCAGGCATGGCTAGTCGAATGGAGAGATGGAGTCCAGGGATGCTTTTCGGCCAATATGTTGGGAGTGTTACTCTGTCTATTATGGATGTTAATCAACTCATTTTTGTGCCAGGAGTAGTAACACTTCTGCAGAAAAGAGATACTGAGAGTGGGGAAACAGTCCATAAGATATATAACCCTTATGAGTGGGATTTTAAGATAATGGAAATAGATACAGTCTGTCTGGCACCTTTTAATTCTTATTTTTTCCCCATCTGGTTTAATTACCTGGTTGTCCGTGTCAAACCACTACTGGCATTAGTCCCATAAAAGGCAAAATACATGTTTATTTTCTAAATATGTTGTCATACAAAACCCATACGTCCTCAACTACCTCTGGCATTGTCCACAGAGATATATTATGCCCCCCTGCCCTCTTTTTTCCTTGATTTACCAGCCATGCAGGGCATCTCCTCGCACTTTTTATGCCGCAATAACATATGCAAACACGTCATCATGGTTCTCGATGTTAACAACAAATTTTACTTTGTAACATGTGTGTTTATGGGTTGGTTATATGTATTGCCTCACAGATCATAAATGCATTGAGCCTTTTCACGTCAGGAGTTCACAGCAGTTGGTGTCCGGACGTTTGTCCATGCGAAATCTATGGGGTAACCGATGCCCTGAAACGGTGACACTAAGTTTTTTATTTATATTTCTAGAACCTTATAATGCGTCTTTGCAAGGACAAGCTTACTATTTGGTCAGTATATGCTAGTTAAATAGTTTTTTTGATTGAGCCCTGACGTGAAGTGTTCATTTTTCCAGATTTTTTTTGTATTTGAAGATCCACAGTAATGAGTCCATAACAAGGAAATACTTTTTTTTTTTTTTACCACACCTTTTTGATTAAAACAAAATTTGCTGTATAGATATTAGACCACTTGACCCTTAGATAAAGTGACACCTTCCTGTCAGTCTGATGGACCATGAACGCACCAAAGTTTCATGTTTTCTTGACATAAACTTCCAATCAGCAGCAGTCAAAGGTCACCAAGAGAAAGATCCGTCCCCTTCCAAAGAATTTAAATAATTAAAAATAACTGGAGCAAAAAAAAACGCCAGAAAAATAAGTTTTAATATATGATTAGTTATTGCTGTTAGCTTCTTAGCATAATTTTATTTTCCCATAGATCTACAAAAGCTTTTTCAATATTGATCCCTATATAATTTGTTCATAGTTCTGTGAGGTTAAATTTCTGGTTTCTTTTTTTCTTTTATGCTTAAATAACTTTTAACACACCAGTCTGACATCATTACAGCATAAGTATTCTGTTAGTCAAGGTTGCACTGTAAAAAAACATGGTTTCACATGTGTTATTATGGCTTGAGTTGAAAGGGTTAAGATGGCTGATTGGTTCTGATCTATGAATTGTTTCCGTGCACGTCAGGAAGTTGTATACAGCCAGAGCTCACTTTAGTTCCTTTGGTAGTTGAAGAGAGAGTCTACTTCATGCATTTCTATTTCAGCCATTACAGCTGTGGCACTGTCAGGAAGCATCTAGGTCAAGTCTTGACAGCTGAGCATCGTGGACTGATGTGGGAGAATCTGGCTTTTTTTTTTCAAAGAAACACAATGCAGAGTCAAAAAGTGGCTCCATTCACAAGGGTTGGGTTTTTCCAGCAACCTCACGATACGTGTCCCGACACTGAGGCCACGATACGATATGTATCCAGATACACGTAAACTGTGAACATTGACTACACTTTTAACAGAATTCTGGACAAGTTTTGTTTTTTATTAGAAGAAGAAAAAGAACAAGGATGAGTTTTAAGTGGTTCTACAACTAAAGAAACTTAAATTCAGGTCCTCAAAGATAGTAGACCTAAGTTCAAGTTTGGAACACGTGCATCATCATGTAGCTTGGCTTCTACTTTGAACTGTGCCATTGTTAACATCACCCAAAGAGTATTGACAACAACTATGAAGCACTGGGGCTGTATCGGTTCTGTAGAATCCTTATCCATACACGTATCCCCAAATAGGGCCCTATAAAATCGGTGTTATTTTTTCCCAAATTCCGTTTTTTCTCATGTTGCATTTTTTTTTCCCGTTTTAATTTGTGGAGAATTCGGTTTTCAGTGTTTTACACAAATTTAATCTCAAGACATATTATAAAGTAATGAAATATAATCACTCACTCTTCAGGAGGTCCTCACACATATCTTTATGTGTCCAGTTAACAGTGTGTTGACAAAATTTGCAAAACATTTGACCGCCTGACCCATAATAATCATTGGCAAATTGCTTTGCCCTGTACTTTGGAGTTAGCCGGGAGTTTCGTAGCTTCTTTGCCAACTTGCCGCTCGAGTTGCTTGCATCATGCTGCTCATCGCCCCAATCGCCCCTCGATGCCAGCGATCATTGAAAATGAATGGCAGCTGGATGCCAAGGATGCTCAGATAGCTTTTGGTGTGAATGCAGGGTCAGCTGGTGTCTCAAACGGCCGCTGTGACATGTTGACATCGTAAATGAGGGGAAGACGAGGGGGAGAGGAAGTGAAGCGTGTGTTGTCCGCAGCCTCGGTGACCCCCTCAGATCATTTTCTCAAGAGATACATTCCTTTTTAGTCCGAAAAAAACGCTTTTACATAAAATGTCAGCCATTTCCGTGATATTCTGTGTTAGTATTGAATTCTGTGTTTAATGTCCAGTTCTGTGATTTTATAGGGCCCTTCCCAAGGACTGCATGACAGTGCTTTGCCATATCGATATTTTGAGCACAGGCCTATCATGCACAGTGTCTTACACAAAGGTGCTGCAGCCAGGCTCCGTTATATGTATACCTTGTGACATTCACATCAATACCATCAATTTAGTCTGCAATGCTGCTTGGATGTGTGTGACACAGCATTAATATTACGGCTTAAAATGGCTGTGTGAAATGGGCTAGTTACTCACATCTCTGGTACGCTTGGTACCAAATAATCCACAGTCCGTTGCATCGTCATGGACCTTTGCTATAGTCAACCATCTCACCCTTCTACAAGATGGCCTTCAGCTTAGACTCCTTTTCTGCTCTGGGCTCTGGTTTTGGTACAATATAATTAAAACTCAGATTGTAAATTTGAGGGTAGCATGAAGTGACAGATGAAAGCACTGCCCCATTGTCATTAGCGGTTTGTTTTTCTGCTCAGCATGAACCAGATGTGATGTTTTGTGGGTGTTCCCCTCCATGCTGCCTGAATGCTGGCTCTTCTGTGTCACATATCTGCTGTTTTTGTCCTGTTTGATCACAAACTGCTTTTTAAATCTCAAAATGAAAAAAAGGCTATTCTCTGTGTCCAGCAGTATCAAAAACTTTTTCCAGAACACCTTGAAAACTTGGAGCGCTGGTCGACCACGCCGCTGCCACATTATCCACCGATAATTAATTCCAGGAAGTGTGAAGTGTGTCACGCTAAAAAGCAGGGTGCCATTTGATATTCATGAAGTGTCATCCTGTTTCAAATGTCCCCTCCGGTTGTAGCGTGACAAAATGCAGCTCTGTTCAATCCCAGGCCTCCCGCAGATCTTAACTGGAGAGTCATCACTCATCTCCGGTGTGCGGTCGGAGGACGGGGGAGGGTTTCGGCCCGGTGTGCAGGGCCATTTGTGCATCAAGGTGAGGGATTGCAATCTGGCAGGCACTTTCTTCTCGGGGGCCAAGCCTGACTGACCGTTAATGTCCTGCGATACTCGGGCTGTTATTGGCCGTCGTGGACCGTATGCACAGAGAGCAGGCTCCAGGGAGGGCTTGTCGGTTTTGTCCTTCTCTGTTCACTGTTGTTCTACATTGTAAGAGCTAATTAAACAAAACTGAGGATTTAAAGTAAAACAAGGACCTTAGATATATTTCACTGAGAGTTTCAGTGTGTTTAAGTTAGGGCTTCAAAGCTAAAATCAAGCTGAAATATTAAAGGAGTTCTTTTCTTTGTGTTCAAGTGGAATATTTGATGTAAAGCCGGAGTTATGAAACTCTTTAAAGGTTAGAGTACAACATCACAATATGTGAAAGTCTGCAAGCTGAGGGTGGAAAGCTCTCTTTAAACATCAAAATTCATGAAACTTATTTCCCTGAAAAGATCAAACCTCAAAGGAAAAAAAAAAGAAATCAAAATATTACGAGAACAAACTTTTGGAAACTATTGTTTAAAATTAAGACAAGTTAATTTACTCTTCTACTTAAGGTCATAAGATAGGACCTGTTGTCTTTATTTGATAAGACAGCTCAAGGGGGGCAGTTACTAAAAAGAGGGAAAAATGCATACCCTTCTCTTCTTCCCTTCCCTTTGACGTTGTTTTAAATGTAAATAATACAATAATAGCAAATCTTTTTTGATTTATATCAACTGAAACCACTACAAAGACAAGATATTAAATGTTCAAACTAATAAACGTTATATTATATTTGCAAATATTTACTCAGTTTGAATTTGATGCCTGAAACGCATACCAAAAAAGATGGGACAGGCCAACAAAAGACTGAAAAAGTTGATTAACAGATTAAGGAGTTTGCCCAAAAGGTTCAGTGGTTCTCAAGCAAGAATGGTGTGAGGTTCACCATTTTGTGAATAACTGTGTGACCAAATGGTCCAACAGTTTAAAAATGTTTTCTCAACTTTCTCAATGTAGTAAGGGATTTAGATATTTCATCACCTACAGTCAATAATATCCTCAAAAGATTCAGAAAACCATTGTTAGTTAACACAGTTCATCTCTACATCTACAAGGTCAAGGTCAAACTCTACCATGCAAAGACAAAGCTAAATATCAACAACACCCAGAAACACCGCCGGCTTCTCTGGGCCGAGCTCATCTGAGATGGACTGAGGCAAAGTGGAAAAGTCTGCTGTGGTCTGAGTCCACATTTCAGACTGTTTTTGGACATCATGGACGTGGTGTCGTCCGGGCTAAAGAGCGAAGGTCAAAAGACAGCATCTGTGATGGTATAGGGGTATGTTGTAAGTGCCCATGGCATGGGTAACCTGCACATCTGTGAAGGCTCCATTAATGCTGAAGGGTACATACAGGTTTTTGAGCAAAACATGCTGCCATCCATCTTTTTCAGTGACGTCCCTGCTTATTTCAGTGAGACAATGAAGACGTATTCTGCACATGTTACAACAGCCTTCCTGAAGTCCAGATCTGTCTCCCATGAAAATGTAGGGAGCATTATGAAGCACACTGACTCAGGACTGCTGAGAAAACAAAGTCTTACATCAAGCAAAAATGGGACAGAATTCCACCAACTTGGTGCTGACAATCAGTGTCAGTTTACAAATGCTTGTTGAATTACAAGGAAAGCTGATGTAACACAGTGGTAAATATGCCCCCGTCCCACCTTTTTTGGAACGTATTGCAGGTATCAAATTCAAAATGAGTAAATATTTGCAACAAAGCAAAAAAAGTGGATCAGTTTGAACATTTAGTATGTTGTCTTTAGTGTAGTTAATTAGATATAGGTTGGAAAGGATTTGCATTGTATCCTGTTTTTTCCTTAAATGTTCCAACTTCATTTGAATTGGTGTTTGTACATGAAAGTTTAGTGCTGGATGAGCTGTTTAACTTCCCACAGTTCTGTTCTCTGTGTGATGTCTGCGGTTGTCTCAGTGAAGACAAAATGACAATAACATTCTGTTTGAGTGGCTTTCAAGTTCTGACAAAGTGCAGTAATGTATTCAGCTTTGATATTCAACGATTCCAGTCAACCAATGATGATCTTAACGGTCTTACACACAGTCTTATGCACATAAAGCTTTACATCCTGTCCCTCTTTAAATATCAAAGCTCCTGAAATAGACTTCAAATAAAATGACATTTATGAAGCCAGGATCCTCATGCAGATGTTAAGACTGTTGTTTTTCTGAATGTGTATCACAGCTGATGTTCCTGCTGATCAGAGTGCTTTGAATGCCAATTTCCTCTATGACTTACCCCCTAAACATTTCATATGCTTTTATTTTGTGAATTTGAATTCTTGTAAGGGTTTTGGCACTCACATTTGGAGGCTTAATTAGCTGATCAGCATGAGAATCAGAGTAGGCAAGCTCAAAACAGTAAGGACTGGACTCTTTGGATAGGAATGGCTTTCCAGGTTGGGAGCACGTAAATGTTGGTTGTAAAGTAAAGCAAGCTAATATCAGCTCTTCTAGAAGATCTTGCCTCAATTTGATTGCTGTGTTCACACATGTCCAAACAAACTGATTTCAACAGGGGGGTAACCACATGTCTCAGAACAACTCCCAAACAAGCCGATCACTTCCAAAGTCGTATCACCTTTTCCTTGTGCAATGACCAACAATTCCTGAAATGTCATGAAGACCATTTGGAAAGTTTTCAAGTCATCTTGCTACTAGATAAACATCCGCAAAAACACAACCTTCTTTGTGGAGGTAAAAAAGACAGCAAGCAATGAAAATCCCACGTTTTAACCAACAGAGCCTTTTTTTCCCTAACAGGCTGATCTGTAAAGTGCCTCATTTGAGTAAAAATGCAGTTTTACACCAACAAAACCTTTAGCTGGATAAATCCCTGTTAGCTTTTGATCCAGTCCTCCAGAATCTGACTTTGGTGTGATTGAAACACAAGTACTCTTCAACTCCATCCTCTTTAAATTTGGATCCAGAAATCTTTGGTTTGAAATGAGATATAAAGAAAAATCATCACCAAAAGCCCACAATCATGTAAATTTGAACAAAAAAGACAAGTGTCAGTCCACAGGCACAGTTCTATATTTTATTTTGACTGATTGTGGCTGCCTGCAACCAGAAATATCCTTTTTTAGCTCCCACTGCACCATCAGTAAGACATTTCACTCCATCATTTCCTTTCCTCTGGATAAGATCAGCTAAAGCTGGCACATATTGTTTGTGAATAAGACTGAGTCCCTCCATCACAAATTGACTGACAATAATGCTCTAATGACGTTTGCTTGGTGTCTGCTGTGGAGGCAGCAGTGGCTTCAAATTAAATATTGATGCCCGGCCTTTCTTTGATAATCTGTGAAAAATGAGGAACTCTGAAGCAAGACTTTTGTCACTGTGAAAATCCACTCAGTCATTTATGTGTCTTCAAGGCTGGAGGGATTTTGTGGGGTATTCGCCTGCACTTCCTTCAGCCAATCCGGCCAGATCATGTGGCTTCAAACTCTGAAGGTCATCAGTCAAGGTCAGGTTTGTTAAGCCTCATTTTCAAGCCACAATCAGTGCTGTCGATCCCTATATTTGCAACTCGCCTCTCGCCCAAAGTCAGCTGGGATTAGTCTCCCCGTGACCTTGAAAGGATTAGTGGTGATGGACGGATGGGTAAAAGTCCTAGGCTAAAGGTCAAGGTCATGGGACTCTTATGGTCACCATTTGCTGATCCTAATATCAAAAGAGCTCCAGCAACACTTTTAGTTCAGGAAACAGCTTTATTAGACCAACGTGATTTGGCTTGTGGCCTTCATCAGAAATGCATTAAAAAGGTCACAGTAGGTTTGAAATTGAAATATATTCAGAAAAGTTCAACAGTTACAAGATTTGACCAGTCATGTGCAGCCACATCTGGTCAAAGGCCTAAGAGACGGCTTCCACTGGATGGTGTCTGCAGTAATGTAGCAGCCATTTTAAAGTGCTTGTTGAACAGAGGATCAGTATAATGTTAAATAACCATAAGGCTTAACAGGGGGAATTACAAAGGTTTAGATAAAACAGATTCAATACATATATGTATTCTATCTATTTTATACTAATCCTCTGTTCAACAAGCACTTTTAAAACTCACAAATGTTTGACTGTTGGGTCACAATGAGCTACGAAACCATATTGGGTTGAATGTAATATTGGGGAAATAATGTCAGAACACTTTATTGCTCTGAAGTCACTTTGTTTGGCACTATTTTATAATGCAGCAAATGGCGCTGTGTTCCTCTTCTTGTGCACATATAAGCCTCCTATAGGTGCACTGCACTGTACATTGGCCCTGTGCTGTCCTCATGGTGATTCAAGCTGGGTATGGATGTATGTATGTGTGTATTTTTATATGTGTATATATGCATATATGTAAATGAAGAGTGTGGCTTCAGCCTGCTCCATTGTAAAGTGTCTTGAGGAAACACTTCTTGTGATTTTGTGCCGTCGGATGAAGATTGATTGATTGATTGATTGACATGTTTCTGCAAATCACACCCCCACAAAATCCACCTCTTCTTGACCCACGACTGTACTTGTATCGTCTTTCACTTTTACATCTTTTATATGTGGAGCTAAAAGTCATCTGCTGTTTTTTCCTTTAGTTTTCAAAGCAGCACCTGTAGTGGGACAAGCTTCTTTAGAAGGCCTGAAGCCTGGAGGAGTTTAGAGAGCTTTTTATTTAAGGTCTCTCGTCTTTAAAGATGTTCAATTTTAGGACAGGAGAAAAGAGACAAAAACAAACACAAATCATCCATAAACAAACACAATGAAGCGCTCCCTGCAGATTTTTAAACTACTTCCATCCCGCGCTGAGGTGAAGAACAAACGTATCATTTTTTTTTTTTATTCCTTGTGTGGTTTTTGTGCACGAATGCGTCCACCTCTGCAGTGTGTAAATGCCCTTGACAGCAGAGACTGTTTAGGAATGCTGAACGGGGATGCTTGTTACCCTCCATTCTCCCCCTGCAATCATTTCATGATTGGCAGTGATAGAGCACACATCGCACACGTACAGCATGTAGAAGGTAATGTGTTATATGTGCTAGTGTGTCCACGTGGAGGCATGAAGAAGAAATCCTCCCAACTGATGCATTATTCATGGGTAGAAATAAGTATTTGTCAGAAAGCAGCAATTTTCTTTTCTTATTCTTCTTCTGCCTTGAACTGAACCCTTTAGATTAGTGGTTCTCAACTGGTGGTTCAGGACTCAGGAGTGGGTCGCAGAGCTGATTTTCAGATTTACAGAAGCCCTCGGCTGACATATATCCAGTCATTATGGCAGTGATGAACAATGTTAAGCCACATTTTTTAAAGGATTTGATGACATTACCATATAAGGCAATTTTCCCACATTTTCACTAATAACTCATTAAGTTCTTTGCAGATTTTCAAGACCTTTTCAGGGATTGTGATTCATGGTAACAGGAAGGAGTGGTTTGATTTTGGTGGTGATTTGAATCCAGATGTGGATCCAGGAGTTCTTTAAAAGATTTTAAACGCTGCAATATTGGGCAGTTTTCCCACATTTTTGCTAATAACGCAATAAGCTCTCAATAGATTTTGATGACATTTTCAGGTGATCATGGCCAGAGGAAGAAAAGGTTTGATTTTGGTGGTGATTCAAATCTAGATGTCGATTCAGGATTTCTTAAAGGATTTATGAACATAGGGATATAGGGCAGTTTTCCAACGTTTTCACCAATAACTCAAAAAGTTGTTCATGGATTTTGATGACATTTTCAGGGATTGTTGGTCATGGCACAAGGAGGAAGTAAATTGATTTTGGTGGTGATCCAAATCAGGATGCAGATACAGGAATTTTCCAAATTATTTGTTAACATTGGGATATAGGGCAGTTTTCCGAAATTTTTCCCTAGTGACTCAGTAAGTTCTCTACATATTTTGGTAACATTTTCAGGGATTGTTGTTCATGACACATAGAAGAAGTGATATGATTTTCTCCCAGCAATGTTTGAAATGCATTTGTGGAGGTTTGTGCTCTTGAAGTACTTCTAGTTTATCAGTTTTAAACCAGTTTGAACTCAGAAATGCTGAATTATTCAGGAAACAAAGTTATAACTATGATTTTTCAAGTCAAATCTTATTTAAGAAGCATTTTTGATTGTTTTGACCTGATAACTTGATGTTTATTAATCTTTGGGCTGTTCTTGGGGAATCTTTGGTACCATTAGCTTCTGAAATGTCTTGTTTTTGTTGTTGTTCCATTACAGAACATTTAGAGAGACATAGTGTGACTTTTGTGTCAAACAGCTTATTAGCTAATGCCACTCATTGACCCTGCTTTTGTTAGAAGAGTCTACTATGATAGGTTACTAAAGCAGCGTTTATATCTCCTTAAATGTCAAGAGAAAACAGTTATTGGTAGATATCGGATATTCACTCACAGAGATGGTATAAAATTAAGAGGGAGGCTCACTCTTATAAGACAAAGAGAAACATTTCTTATTGAAGTCACCCTCAGAGCCAATGTACAAACTTCCCCTCTCTGAAACTTGTTGTACAGTCCTTTTTGACTTCTAAAAACTGTGTAGCCATGCAGGGCCAGCCTTACTTGGTTGTGCTTTGGGAAAGTGGGACTTCTGGGGTCCCTGGGGGTGAAGTCCCAAGAGATACATCCCCAAGGGGTCCAGTCCCGAGGGCTGCTGCCTGCTTTGACTTGCTGGTTATCCAACACAGTAATCCTCTTATCCAAGGAGTCGAAGTTCTTTTCAGTATAATGTTTTCCACATTTTACATGTGAAATGATGAAACAATGGAACTAATAAAGCAAATCATATTCTTAAAAACGAGATACCAGTGTAAAGGAATAACCCTGAATAATAAAATTCATGTTCTCTTTCTTTATGCCATTTGTGCTTTTAATTTTAATGATGCCGGTTACATCCTGGGAGTTACTTTAGTTTTTTGCGTTTTAGGCCTTGTCCACACACAGTTCTAACTTTACATACATGCTCAAGTGATGTTTTGGAAACTGAAAAAACTCAGGTAGCTGCCATGGTGAGGATTTTTAGAAACTGCATATACAATGTTGGATATTCCCCATTATTTCTGTTAAATCCCCATTTTCGTTAGTATTTCTAGTCAGGCACTCTGCAGGGCAGCCTGGGGTCCTTATTCAAAATAGGTGAGCAAAAGCTAGAGGAGCACCATGATCTTGGGTGACAGAATCCTGCTGCTCCCAAAGAATAGAGGATGCAATCACTGAGAAAAAATGAGTGAACTTTGACCTTCTGAGTGTAAGTAGTGGTTGTTTGTGCGGCAGAGATGTCTATTAATGCATGTTGTTCTTCAGCATCAGTTAAGTTTAATGTTTGTAGCTGTCTTTCCTATTTAGTTTGTGCTAGTTACCTTATGCTGAACAGTTACCTGGATTGTGTTGCATGTGGCTACTTGCTGCTAAGTTCATGCTTCAAGCTAATTCTGAAGATAGATAGATATTGAAATAGTCTTTGTATCTTTTATGAACCATCCTCATTCATCATTTCTGTTATCACCATCCAACATTTTGTAAGACAAGTAAAATCAAATGAATGTGTCCAAATTGCTTTCTGGCCTGAGTTGCTCTTGTAGATAAAATAATTTCAGCATCATATAGTCAAGCAATCTTCAATTTACAGTGTCATGTGTAAACAGCATTTGGCTTTAACTGCATGGGATCACTGGTGACCCCAATCAGTAACCCTCACATTATTTTACTGTATCTCTTGAACCATAGAGGGAATCTTTGAGGACAACTGTGCTTTGTAGCTCACTTGTTTGTCAGTCTTAAGGGGCTTCAGGTCAAATACATCCCTTTCAAAAAGTTTTTTTTATTTAGCTGTGAAGTGCAGGTTATTTCTCTGAAATGCTGTATTTGTGTATCCACAGTAATACAATGCAATGTGTGATTTTTTAAAAAAAATCACATTTTCTTGATGAAAAATGTTTAAGCCACATAAGTAGACTTCTAATATGAACCTTACTGAAAGTGAGAACTCCCTGTCAGTCTATGAACCACGCAAATTTGTCCAATTCTACTGCTCTTGTTTTATTTAGAGTTAGGTCCATTTAAAAGCAGCCAAGAGACACAGTAATTACCTGTCAGTTTCCAAAAAGAATTAAAAAGGTTGTATTAGCAATTACATGTGGCCATTTGTAACTTTTGAGACAGAAATTGCAAACAAGAGTGGCTCAAGTAACTCAATGGAAATAAGCTTAATAGTTTTTGTTGGGCTTGTTTCCATATTTTTATTTTTCTCTTCATAGCCAAAGCTTTGGTGAACCATATATTTATTTGTTAAAGTGGTTGTTCATGATTGATCTGTTTGGGATCCGTCTAAAGTTATGTGAGGTTAAAACTCCATTTTGAATTTCTGTTTTTGTCTCTACAGTCATACAGCTTTTAAAACATTAATCTCACATCACTGCAGCATAAAGGTGCCCTGAAAAAGATGACTTTAGCTTTATTCTGACTTAAGTTTTTACCAGCATTATTACAAAAAGCTATAAATAGCAAAAGAAGATGTATGGAGTTGCAAGGGTTAAATGTCACTCTATGTATCAGCTGATCCATCATGTGATCTTCCCTGTGCAACGTTATCTTTTTTATATAAGAGTCGTGCTATTGTAAATTTTAATCACCAGACTTTTTAAGCGCCTACAGCCACATCAGACTGATTGTCTGCTCACTGTTTGGCAGCTGCAGTGCATGTTGATTTTTAATTTGGCTTGCATGCAGTGATGGCAGTAATGTCACTACAAATAACACAGTAGCTTTGTGATAACATTGTTGTTTCGAGTCAAATTGCTTTTAAGAAAAGCTCCATTGTTGTATTGATCAAGTAGTGCAGTAGGGTCTAAATAAACTACATTTCCCTCAGCAAAGAGGAAGAGCGAGCAGTACACAGTAGTAATAGCAGAGCTTGATACCTTGATACCTAAGAGTGTCTGTGCTGCAGCTTAATGCCAGTGATGGGTGATGCAGGTGATATCAAAGTTTTAATTTCAATACCAAGACTTTGTCCTTTTTTTTTTTTTTTCATTATACTAACACTGATACCATTACCAGTCTTCTTCCAATATACACGCATCATATTTTTGAATGTCTCTGGGCGCTCTGGCTTTCTCCAACTGAAATAAGTTCAACACAAATGCATTGACTATTTAGACAAAAGCTACTTTGTGAACCAGGCTGTTAACTTGTTCGCTTCACCTTACAACAATAGCATTTGAACACAATGTGTGGGGAGCCTCAAGCAGATTCTGGAAGAACTGTAGTTTTTACCATTTCACACTGGCTTTAATATTTACCTCTGAAAGTTGCTACTTCATATTGACAAGATCATAATATTTAATCGGTCTGTTTGACTGTTTACATCATATCTTGGGTGTCTATTAAGCAAAGATTTGACTTAAGTTGAATACAAAAGTGATAATTTTAGTCTCTGTAGAGCAGGGGTGGGCAACTTTGATAACCAAGAGGGCCACATTAATTTCATTTTTAGTGACAGGGGGCTACATTGTTGAAATTGGAACAATACTGCTGTGGCTTTAAGATTACTTACTAGTGTTTTTTTTTCTTTAATTTTACTAACAGTTTAGTTTTTATTTTAACAAACATTTTGTAATGCAGAAAGGGAAATGTTAAAAGATAATTGCAGCTCTATTATCTTGGAAATATTCCTATTTAATGTTTTCACAGTAGATTTTGTTGTGTTTCCTTCATTAAAATGCATTTTTTTTATTTCAAATTGACTGGTGGGCCATATTAAGGAAGTAGGAGGGCTGCATTTGGTCTCCGAGACACCAGTTGCCCTCCACTGCTGTAGAGGATCAGATGCCGGTCTTTACTCTTCCCTGTTGGAAATGCTCCGATCTGAGGGGGCAGGGAGGCTACAGGAGGCTACAGGAGGCTATGATAATGAGCTTTGCACTGGTTGGTTGCCCAGTTGATCCATGTGGGAGGGGGAAGGAGGGGAGCGAACTTTTGAGACAGTCATGGCATCTGTGACAAGCAGAAAAAACACTTAGGAGGAGGCTGTATAGCTATGACATCATGAACCCCAGGTAAAACTGAGCACTTTAAGGGGCATTTTCTTTAAAAAGACTGAGAGTTTAGTAAAGGGTGTCATGTTCCTCTGCTTTCCAAGCCTCTTCTAACAACAATAAAAGCAAAGAAATACCCGTGCATGCAAACAAGGCCTTATAAATACCGGTATAGAAGCATGTGGGGTTAAAGGTGGTGGCAGGGTACACAGGGGTTACTGCTGAGATGACGGATGAAAACAGCTCAGAAAGGTTCAGATTTAGAGTCTGACAGCAACAGAGTGATTGGTTGGCAGGGGTCATGGCAAGTCAGATTGGTTCAGGCGAAGTGTGAGAACCCTCTGACGTACACAGCGAACAACAGAGGAATGCACTCATATAAAATGAGCCTGGGAGCATATTTCCTTTTGATTGTGAAACCAGCATGGCTCCATTTAGCTGATTCTTGTTCCTAGAAATACGCATGAAAGGCATTAAAAATGTATCAGGGGCTTTGACTTATCGCAACCTGATGACACCTTGTTATCTCTGCAGCATGTTTCTTTTAATATACGTGTTCATTACATGTGCAAGGCAAATTCCCTCGGGGGGGCAATAAAAGGTCTCTCTCCAGCTGCGTTTCATTTCTCTCCAAATCCATGTTGGAGGCAAGACAAGAATATCACCCTCCGCAGCTAACAAGACCCCTCAGCCCTCGACCTGTGGATCTATAGAGACAGTGTCTGAGGCTCAGCAGTAGTCAAGAGCTGCGACGGTTTTCCCAGCACAGCTGACAGTGTCACGGCTTTCCGTGCCTTCTTCTGAGGGGCAGGCCGGCTCAGTCAGCGGTACCATAAATGTCACTCTATCTTTGATGGGCCCTCCCGTGGATCGATGCCAATATGTAGCATAGCTCCCTGCAGCCCCTTAACCCCCATCTATCCATCCATCCATTCAGCCATTCAACCATCCATCCATCCACCCCCTCTGTCTCCTCCTTTTTTCCTTCCATCTTTGTCCATTTATATCCATGCCTATTCTTCTCTCCTCAGCAGCAGGTCTGTGCTTGTCCCTGCTCTGCACCCTGCCCTCTTTGCCATGCATACATATCTGTGTATATACATGTATATAAATATATATACAGTGCCCAGCATAAATGAGTACACCCCCTATTACAAGTAACGTATTAATCAATATCTAAATGAACAAATTAACAATTCCCAAAGTTTTGACAAAGCTGAGTTTAACATAACATTTTTTTTTTTTTACCATAAGATGTAGGGATGATAATTGATAAGATTTTATCGATACATATGCTATTAACAATCCTGCTAATCGATCCAATTCTTTAACGATTCTCTTACTGATTCCTGCAGATTTTCCACATGGGCAAATGTTGGTCTGTAGATTTTCAGTGGCAAAAATGTCAAACACACGTCACAGCATAAATAACTGCTTCTGCAAGTTGCTGGTGTTTCCACTCACTTAAGGTTGTGCAGTAGGCGCCTTTTGTAAAAAATTAAGCCACAATTCTGACCGCTTCTGAACCCTGTCAGTGGAAGGAATTGATAAGGGAACTGATTAGCAAAAAGACTCATGATATTGATAATTTGATGGAGCTGTTAGCGATTCTCAACTGGAATTGGTTTTCGATTCCCATCCCTAATAAGATGAAAATAAGGGTAATATGATAACTGAACTTTAGCTTTGCTCCCACCCATTTGATTGGGGTGTACTCATTTTTGCATCCTGATCTTAAATTGAGAAAAATACTTTTTTGTGTGCAACTTAAAAAATCTTGCTTGCAATCAATGGCCCACATTTGGGGGAGTATTTTGTGGTATCGTATGCCATAGAAAATGTTGATTTTGAAAGGAAATATACACGTTTGTATATATCATGTGTACCTTAAGCCTTTGTGTGAGAAGTTCTCATCAAAAATAGTAAGAATCAGCACCAGTCATCAGTGAATTCAGTAGATTCAGTAATAATCTGTGCAAGTGATTGGGATTAGCAATATGTACGTGTATTTATTTATTTATTTATTGTTAAAATAAAATACTTTAAAATGAGAGGAAAGACATGACATTTTTTTAACACAGTTTATGTTAGAATTGATTAAAAAATGTCAGGACTGGTAGTTCATATTGATGTAGTTTGTGCTTTTAAATAAGTGCTAGTGAAGTCATAAGTGGGTGACTGGATGGCTGAATGGTAACAGTTATAATGGATTAAAAGATGGATGGATGCATGCCAAGATAGATGGATAAAGGCAAAAGAGTAAGACAGACAAATGGATGGATGGATAGATTAAAACAGTGAAAGCTACAGACAGATAGATGGACAGACAGATGGGTTGATTGACAACAGTTAAAGTGATGACTGGATGGATGATGATCTGGGTCCAGGTTAGCACCAAAGTCTTATCAAGTCCTTCTTGTACCATGACCAACATTATAAAATAAAAAAAAATCCTCAAAATCTGTTGAAAACTTGTGTTATCTTCAATCAGTCAATCAGTCTTTATTTGTATAGCACCAATTCAACAAGTGTTATCTCAAGACACTTTACAATTGAGCAGGCTGAAGAGAAACTCTTCATTTTATGGATACATATATATGCATAGATATATAAATACACATATACATATAACCAACACTCAACATGAATCCATATAGCCAATCATGAAGCCCTCCATCATGGCGGCAAGAAAATCTTCTGTTAAGTGGTAGGAAATCTTGAATGTGGACCCCAGTCCCATGATGAACAGCAAATCCACACGATGCTGTGTTGGGTGTGTGGGCGAAGGAAGGAAGGGAGGTAAGCAGAGACAAGTGGACTAAAGTAAGAACTAAAGCTAGTGACAGATCAATGGACCAATCATGGACCTGTCGTCGTCATGTTTGTTTCTGCTGAAAACAAATTTTTTAGAGGTTAGCCTCTTGAGATGCAGCATCTCGTTTTCAGGAGGGTCCTCATGTCTGTATGATTGTGGTGATAGTTTTATAGAAGTATAATCAGTAATAGTTGTATTGAAAATAAGAATTTATGGTAGTGACAAACTCATGGGTGCCCAGACCACAAATGTGTCCCTACCATATTTGTCTCTGTTAAGGATAAATGCATGAAAGGTAGGCCTCTTGAGATGTGACATCCCATTTTCAAGAGGTGCCTATGTGGTGCTAAAGATAGTTACTATAGATGTATCAACCATGGATAGAGAGATCATGCTAATGTCTACATCTAGATGAATAAATAATTAAATAGAAAGAAAGATGGATGGATTGGAAACAAAAGTGATGATTGTGTGGATGACAAGATAGTTGGCAGAAGGTTGGATGGAATAATGGGAAGCTGGATGGATGGATGAACAGATAACAAAATGAACACACAGACTGATGTATTGAAAACAGTGAAAGTAATAGTAGTATGGATGGATGGACGGATGGTTGAGTGGGAGGGTGGATGGATGGATTGATGGATGAACAGATAAATAAATGGACAAACAGATGGATGGGGATTGTACACATTTCCTCCTTTCTTCATTTTGTGTTCAGCAAAAAGCTGACAGAGAAGTCGGCCTTGGATTCTGGTTTACCAGTTTTTTACAACTATTTTCACACATTTACAACCCTGGAAAAAAAAGAAGTAAAATTAATTTGGATAGATTTGTATGGTTGGTGAATTAGCGGTCATTCCTCATCTCCCATGTAGCAGCTGTTGTAGCAAAGACTTGAAAAATTCATCTCGCTTAACAGTCTCTGACTTGATCTGCGGTTCTATTGATGAAGGCGTGAAAACTCAAAATATCCTTGAAAATGTGAGGAAATTAAATAAATAAATCTTGCATTTTATGACATTTAACATTTACAAAATTGGATTCAGTGTAATCTTCATTTTTACTCCGTGCCGACACATTTAAATAGAGTGAAGTTGATGTTTTAGGAGGTAATATAATGATTAAGGGAACAGTTGGTTTAAAATTTGAATTCTTTCCAATTTTTCAAACACATTATGATATTTTTATTGAATAGGCACAATCAATATAATTTTCTGTTTGCACAATGGGTTTTCCAGTATGTTATAACCTCAGCATTTGACCAGGTGCTTGGTGAAAGGATATGTTTCAGTTCATAGAGTCAACTCCATCCCTCTCAGGAGTGAGTTAAAGCTCTGAAAATTGTGGACAGCCAGGGGGCCTGGGTATACCGTGACCTCCCAACGAGAGTGCTGAGAGGCTGTACAAGTTGGGTTTGTGCAGGAAAAAAAAAACACAGAAAGAACAGTGTTGGGCTTTGGAAGGAAGATTGAAGTGGGCCAGAATAGACCGGCAGTGGCATAAAATCAATGTGGTCCAACTCTTTATCACTGGAGCTCCTCTGACGCAAATGCTGAGTAAGCACTCTGAAACCTCATGGCATGGTGAATAGCCAAACAGTTGTGCTTGGAAAGATGTGGGTGATTTTTAAAGGCAGAACTGAACAGTTACAGCAGTAATTATTGTAAAAGAGCTCTAGTACTTTCAGTATGTCTAGTTTATCAAAGAACCTGGACCTTTAAAAAGACAACCATCACTTGGACCATCTTATTCGGGGCTTTGGATCCAGCACTTAAACATGTCAACAAGTGGCGTGGGGGAAAAACAGTTTTCAAAATTTAAAATTAGATGATAATTCATTTTTTTATTGTTCATTATTATTATTTTTACCTGTCTCTTTAAGTACAGTTAACTAAGACGAAACAGCCACTGTATAGGTGGAGTTTGTATCTCTAAGTGCAGTCTGGAGGTTGAACATTAATTTAGGTTGACATTATTCCAAAAATTCTCTAAAAAAATGGCTGTGAAATTACATAATTCAGGAGGAAAAGCTATTTCTTTGAGGAATCTGCTTGATTTCAATGAATGTACTGAAAATGTTTTATCAACATGGCAACCTGTGTTATTAATAAATGCTAGTAGTGGTAGCTCCGCCAAAGCACGGTCAATTTAGACGATAAATACATCATATTGCCTTTAAATTCTTTAACCCTATGACTTCTTAACTAAGAAATACATTTGCAACAAATTATTTGTTGGTAAAATTGTGTTCCTTCTTCTTCATTTAGCAACATTTCAGTTTTTTTTTGTTTTTGTTTTTTTCAAATTATCCAATTGGGAAGTAGATATGTTGGTCAACCAGCTGGTTGGCTTGCCTGTTAAGGGTTATCCTGGGCCTGAATAGATTTCTTTAATTTCTGCAACAATTTTCTTTTTTTTTTTTTTTTTTTTTTTTTAATGTGAAAACATCACAGAGAGCATTTTTTTTTAATAATCAAGTGCATTTCCTTCAACTAAATTATGATTACTAGAGGATCTGGAAGTATGTGAAAAGATTTTTTCTTTCTCCTATGCTTTTACTATTAGATTTCTGAGGATCAAATGATTCACTTCCAGTTTTCCTTGTTTTCAAACAATTATATTCATGTACAGGAGTGCCTCTCACTGGATACAAATTGGTGTTACCATATTATCAAGAGAGGTGAATAAGGAAAAAACAGACAAAGACAGGCTTTCAAAATTTTAAATACACTGGTAAGGCAGCAAAAAGTCAACCGCACGGTTACAATGCCAGTCAAAGGGTTAACTAAAGTATTTAGATGTTCATCTGCCATTATTAATTATTTTCTGACAAAGTGATTCACTGGGGTCTTCATGCTGCAACCTGCTCTTTAAAGGATGAGCGAATCTACTTCAGTTTTAAGCTCAAGGCCTTAAAACGTCAGACTGATTTCTGGTGACTTGTATGAACCTTTATTTTATTTTCAAATCATTTAAACCGACTTCCACAGACTGGACTACCTTGCATGGAAATAAGTGTCTGCCAAATCAATGACTTGCTGGATTAGCTGATCCAAACCTTTAAAGACTTGACTGATTTTCTCTGGTACGAGTGTGGTAGAAACATACTGGTTTAAAGATGTCTTTATTATGCCCCAAATTAAAGGAGTGCTTTTGATACGCCACACAAGTATGTATTTCGGTGGACTAAAACGTTTTCAGAGCAACCTATCTGACCTTAAGTTTCTCTTTGAATTTGACACGAATAGAAAGTTCCCTTTTTCAGTAGAGGTCATAGAAGTTTCAAGGAAGGAAGATGTTTTCATCCATTCTCAATACTTTAGACATAATTCAAGATACATCAGTATGAGGTCAAGTGACCAACTGAGGACTGTACTGCATGGGAATATAACCATTTTCATTTCTAACTGATGAAAAATGAACGAATTTGGTGTATTTTTCTGAAACATTTATATGCTTTGTGGAAAACTTCAGGGTTAGAGGTGACTTAGTATCTTTTAACAGAATCTAGCCTGTTGGATGTAACAAAAATGGTTCAGTTATTAGCCGGTAAGTGTCGGATTGGATAAGAATCTTCTAGAGAGTTGTGTTGGATAAGCAGTGCAGCAGATCAAGGTGTAAATCAATACTTCTTTAAGCCTGTTGAATTCAGGTTTCTTTAAAAATCTGTATCAATTGCAGCACCGTTTTAGTCTGATTGTTTGACTATGTTACTTTCACTTCCATTTTTATGCCCAATTACATTTCTTTAACTTCCGAATGTTCCGTTTTTTGTCAATACTGTGCATACAGTATTGGTGTATAATTGATATAGTATTGATATATATTGTTTATTTATATTTAAATCTACAAATTGTTTTTACCTTTTATACTTTCTGATACCTGTGTGCTGCTAAAAAATGCTACTGGAATCTTAATTTCCCAGAGGGAGTCTTCCAAAGGGATTAATAAAGGTCTATCTAATCTAATCAAAAGTATTTTAGGGGAAAATATTGGAAAACTCTTAAGTCATAGTAAATCCTTTTATATCTCGAGAAAGATCAGGTCCAAACTGTATTTATATCCCTCCTAAAAAGTCCTATTTTGTTACATTATATTATCAATCAATAAATCAATTAAACTTTATTTTTATAGCGCTCATCCTAAAATTCTTGTAGCACAAAGTGCTTTACATGGAAAAAAAGGTAGAAAACTGAATACAATAATACAAGACTCTACCCACCCTCCAGATCCACATCCAGCCTACACACATGCACACTCTGAGACATTAAGAGGGCACTCTAACAGAAAACAGGAGTAGAGGACTGAGGAAACGCTATATTGAATTAAAAGTGAGGAAACACAGGAGCTGAGACTAAAATCATAAAATGAGAAGAAATAAACAAAAGAAAGAAATAAAAGACAAAATTTTGCCTCTTTCTGTTTGTTGTTTTTAATATAGATATTAGGATTTTCCCTATGCAGTGATGGAACATTGTGTTTGCAGTGCTTATTTTACTAAACAGGACTATGGGAGCAGTTTTAAAAGCTCACCGAAATTAGCAAGATCGACTGAGAGGTCCAAGAGAAATGTTGTTGCTAAGGGTCCCACTCGTGACAGCAGAAGGCCTCCAGGTTCTCCGACATGGGCTCACAGTCTGTGCATCTACAGTCTTACAGATGTTATTTTATGGCTTTAGCATTTTAGTATGGCTTTAAGGTGCTTCCTGGTAGGTGGGTCAGCTGGCCTATCAGGGGACCGATGATGGGACAGATGGCTTGATGCAACTTTACAAAATCCAAATCCATTTGAATTGGGATGTGTTATGGTTTTTGTTGGTTGCTTTGGGTAAAATGATTAAATATGAACCAAGAAGTGTAATTTAAGTAATGGGCTGCTGAATTTGTAGACTTGAGAGATGCTGAAAAGAAGAAAAATAACTTAACAAACCTTCTTTTTCATTTAGTTTACAGAATATGCCATAAAAAGGCCAGGGCACATCAATGGCCGTAGCTGATGTGGATGCTCTGGTTACTTATTCCGTACTTTAAACCATGTTATCCAACATCTCTTGTCCTCACAATCAGATTAACAGCTAACCAAACATATTGTATGTCAGTGTTTTGCCTCTGAGTGCAGGAAGCCCTCAACAGTAATGGCTCCATTCATCAGGCAACATGCAGCCTTTAGACATTGTTTGCATCTTACGTTTAACATGGCTGATTGATGGGAGCAGTGTTGTCTATATGATTGGATAAAGTAGTTCCTTAATGACTGTTTTTATTGATTCCTGTAATAGAAGTAGCCCAAAAGAAATTAGATAAAGGGTACTCATAATGCTGAAATGAATGAACAGGAACATACTCCATTTCACGTAACTTGATACATCCTGAATAGTGCATTTGGCTCCTCTGTGGCATTATTTTGTTGCAATATAATGGATGATTTCTGAAGGGTTCATGATATTGACAGAGTAAGTGGGGAAATGAGTCATGTTAAGAGGTTATATTGAAAATTTGAATTATTTTCAACATCAAAAACATTTAAGCGAGTTCTTGCGTGAAGAGGTCCAGAGTGGAGTAGCATTTGAAGAGGGCTTTGCATTTTCAGATTCAATTTCTCTGGCTTGTTTGCTGCATCAACAGGCCCAAACCACCAAAGTAGCTTCATAAGTAGTTTAGGGACTGAGGCAGTCATCAACATTCATTCTGCGCAGCTTGGTTGCATAAGGCTGAAGAAAACATCACACTAAGTGATGGATAAACATGTTTAAAGATACTAAAACATTCTGATGTGTTAAATCTGCTTAGGGTGGGACAATCGTGCAGCAGGTAGTGCCTTAGAGGAAGAAGTTTGCCGGTTGGATCCCAGCAGGTCCTTTCTGTGTGGAGTTTGCATGTTCCCATGCATGCGTAGGTTCTCTCCAGGCACTCAGGTTTCCTCCTACAGACCAAAAACATGCTCTACTCCAAATTGCCCTTTGGTAAGTGTGAGTATTCATGCGGCCTTGCAATCAGCGGGCAACAGGTTCATGCTGTGGCCTGCCTCTTGCCCAATGTCAGCTTGGATACAAGGGTACCCATCGCTTGGTGGCTATTTACAACAGGTTTACATATCATGTCACAAAGCTCATATCATCTCAAACTTGTTTCATAAACATGAAGATTACTTCGTTATACTCCAGTGGCCTCCAAAGTCTCCAGATCTCAATCCAATGGAGCTGCTTTGGTATGTGTTAAAGCAGGATATTTGCATCATTGATGTTTAGCCAACAAGTTTAGCCTTGTGAGGATGTCTCTATGGACTCTGAGAAATATTCTCAACACATTGTTGAATCAATGCCATGAAAATCAAAGTACTCCTGAAGAAAAGTGAGTGTATAAAACTTTTTATGTTTCTATTTTTCATGTATATCCTTCCTCGAGAAACTGTATGCCACTGAGCACTTCCCACCTTTTCAGTAGTGTTTTGCCTCGAACATGTTGAAGACATCCCATGAGACATGGCACTGCTGCTGAGACATCATCAGAGGTGTAAAAATGAATCTATCTGTAGTGCCTTCATACAGCAAGAGTGATCCATGCTCTTCTTGAACCATGTTACAGTCTGTAAGCCTGCAGTCTTGACTGTGTCCATAAAAGATCATTTTTAGTTTTCAGTCTTGAAGAACTTTAACAAAAGCAGGATGTTGCTCTGTTTACCATCATTGTTTGCTAGAGTAAGGGATTCTTCAGCTGATAATCAGATGTCTTGGTTGGTATTGAATCTAAATCTTCAGCAGACTTTAACAGAGAGAGACGGCAGTTTTGTTCTGTTCTGCTAAAAACTTTGGGTCTTTATGGCTGCACAAATGAGTCACTCCTTTATTCACAAATCAATGGTATTTGGCGTCACTCCTTTGAGGCCTCCCTGTCTTTATAACCCTGCTCTGCTGTAACTGCTCTTGGCTGTTTGTCCATGCTAGATAACAGCAGAGGCCTCTATTCTCCTCTTACACCAATGCTCTTCCAATTCAACGCCTAATGTGACTTTTTATCATCATGTGTGAGCCTTGTAGCTCTTGTTTGGCCACTGTGCCAACATAAGGATGAAGGATGAAGACCTTTCTTGAGATTTCATTTTAAAATTATGTTCAGTAATTTACATAAAAAATGAAAACCAGCAGTACAATGGACGTGGGAAGGGGATCTTTCAGGCTTTCCTTTAGACAGTTGACAAATTCTTTTCAGTGTTTCATTCTTTGTTTTATGATAAAGTCTTCACTGGTCCCAGATCATCCCAAGTCTTGTGCTTTAATGTTTACTGTGCCTGCGTGGCATCAGTTGGATGCGTCTTGCCCCTGACAAGTGGAGAAACAGTCCATAACTTCCCCTGTAGCATTAGCTAGGCAAAAGCAATCAATCTCTGATGAAATAGCTCTGCTTGCTTAAAATGAGCTAAATTAACACAAATAAATTAAGCCAAATCTTAATTTTAATTAAAAAAAATGTAGTTAATTAGGTACTTTAAACACACGTAAAGCATCAGACATCACTGTTAACATAGAACTGTTTTTCAATTGATTTCAGTGTATGTATGATTTTAATAAGGGTAAATTAATTGAGATCTTGAATGTTAAAATGCTTTTGTCCCCCAATGATTTTCAATATTACTTAACAACAAGAGCTTACATATTTAACTCTTTCATGCATGGTGTCCACTACAGGGGACAGATATTTTGAGTACCTCTTATACCATTTAGGTTGCAGTACCATGTCCAACTACCAGGTGGTAAATTCCCAAACCCTTGTCTCAAGTTTCATAAAAATATTGTCTGTGCATATTTTTGTCATATCGTCATATTGCATCATAAATCCAAAATGGCCAACAAAGGGCGAATTGCACCAAGCCCTTCAGGAATAAGTGTTAAATACTTTTCTTGTCAAATAATCAGACAGGTTAAATATATATCTTCTAATTTAATTATATATAAGGAACAGTTTTATACAGATTTTTAAAATGCTTATCACTTTTGTGATCAAAAATTAATCCAATTAAAGGGTATATTCTGGGTAGTACACCTGTATTCAGATATCACCTAATTTTGTATTTTTTATTTAAAATGTTGGTGTAAATCACAAGTGAATAGATTGAGACTAATTGACTAAGATAAGACGTAAACCACAAAATATGTTAAATAGGTCCTTCCAAAACTCACTTTTAATGCTGCTTACCCTTGTGACTGACTCAAACCATTGATCTGTCCTGGCAGCAATAGCAGCCCTTAAATTCTGATCAGTCTCACTTAAACTCAGCTCTGGACACCCAATGTCCAGTCCTCTAAACCTTGTCTCTCACCCAACGTGACCTCACGTGTCTCCTTTACTTCCCATACACACTGGCTCCAACTAACCCGAGGGCGTCCCCTTTCTATCCTGCTATCTGTGCCAAATTCCTCTTATCCATCCCTTTGCTAGAAATGGTAGTGCTTCACATTTGGAGCTGGCCAGCCGAGACCTTGTTCATGCTGTGTCATTGTCCAGTCAGGGCTGCCACCACTTGTTCCCAGCAAGGCCAGAGAGTGTTCTCCAAAACCCTGAGCTGTGACTCGTCTGTATTTCCTACCGTGAAAAACTGCAAAGGTCCTTTTAAAGAAGTTGCTTTTTCTGGTATTTTCTTTTATTGTAAAGTCAGGGTAGCTTAGCTTTCATTCCATAGTGGGAGAAAAGACCAGGGATGGGAACTGATAAGACTTTATTGATGCCAGTGACATTAACGATTCTGTATATCGATCCAAATCTTTCCTGATTCCCTTATCAATTCCTTTGCAGGCAAATGTCTGCCTTCATTGGTTTTCCATGGTAACAATGCCAAACACATTCCACTTCTGATACACAGATAGATGCTTCTGCAATTTGCTGGTGTTTTCCTCCACGGGACGTTGAGCACTGAGCATCTTTTGTCTAAAATCAAGCCACAATTTAGACTACTTCTGCCTCCGTTTTCATTCACAGTTTTGACTTCTCTTATTGTTTCTGCTGAACCCCTCTGATGAGATTGACTCCCATGATTTTTGAGGTTTGCAGAATTAAGGAGAAGGACTTTAGGTAATTGTTAAGCAAAAAGACTCCTAATGTGAGGTGTTACTAATTCTCAACTGGAATTAGTGTCGTTTTTATTTCATTATTGTGTCATACATATGATTATATTGGCTAACATGACACCATGAAAACATTCAGTGTCTTCACAGTTACAGAATATCAGAGAAAAATAAATAAACAGATAAAATACAACATGAGTCCAAAATTTATACACCTGCATCCACAAGTAACCTGGATGTTCTTATGTCCTCCAGTTCCCATTGAGATTTCTGCCATTTTGACTCAAACCCTTGAACTCTCAATCAGCAGACATGTTCATACAAGTCTCCTCTCATTGCCAAAAGAAACGGCGGTCTTAATCCCTGGAAAGATTTTTTACATTATCTCTCTGTGCAGTGGTTGTTTTTCCTCTTTTGAGCCTCAGGCAATCCTGCTAAGTAGCGGCTATTTCAGTCCGGTCTATGCTGTTTTTTTGTTTGTTTGTTTGTTAGGTGAGGCTTCTTAAGACAACCAGACTCATCTGATGGACCCAGTGACATTTTTGTATCATATTAATGATACTTCCTGTTACTTAAGTGGCTCGAAAATGCATCTCTGCAGTCTAGACAACATCAGTGCTTCACAGAACTGAGTGACGTTATGTTAGTCAAGTGTCTGCAAATTGTCGATAGCTCTATTGTGAATAGTATCTGTATTTTTTGTGTTCTTTATTTTTGGTTCTTGATTTTCACCTCTGCAAAGACACATCAGGCCTGTATCACCAGGAAGCCGGTTTTAATATCAAGTTTCCTCTCAAGAGCATTGATATTAGCTCTGATGGCTGCAGTTGCATACATGTCATAATTCTCATCTGTGTAAATTACCATCTATGGATCAAGAGACAATCAGTGAGGCTTATTCCTTATTGAGCTTCAGTCCTCATAACAAACGACGGAGCAAAGACAAACACAGTGTGATATTAGCATTATATTAGGGTTAAGGGCGAGGTAATAAACCCAGCCACTGAAAGGTCCTCATAATGATAGCAGTGCAGGAATGTCTGCGTGTAGGCGTGCGCGCTGGCACTGTGTGATGATGGTCAGATGTGTGGGAGTGGGGAGGTCATGCTGACTGCTGATTACCCAGATGGCACACTCGACATAGGTGTACGCGATTGACAAATGCCACATTCGTCATAGCTCCTTTCCTCCAGCACGTCCCCGATGATGTGATATCCCTTGGATGCCATTACAGTTTATTTTACTGGGTTTATTGGACTGGGTCGATTAAGCTGGTGTTTTAATGTGATATATTTTCACAAAGGGATATGAAGGGACAGTCCAAATTTATGCAGTGCTGCTTCACTGAGCTCTCACCTCTCTGTTCAGATTATTTATGGCGGTCTGCCTTTTAAACCAAGAGACACTGTATTTTGTGGATTTGAGATTTTAGCTAAGGTTGGTACCAGAGAAGAACTCGAAGTTCAAGGAGTGCAGACAAACAGTAAATTCCCTTGAGAGCCTCTTCTCTGTTGTGTCATGAATGCTGTCCAAGTGCTCAAGGGGATCCAGGTTAGTTTGAAATAAGGAAATGCGTTCTTGTGCACGCTCTCCATACATAATAACTGTATGGTCAGCTTCATGAGGACATGTGCATTACATCAAAGAGGAACATGCTGTGTTTCCCCTCTTTGATATTCAGCAGTTTCAGATAGACATCTGTGGGGTCACGCTGCACGCTGACTCACCCATCTACTAATAGGTTAGATCAAGGGTCTTCTTAATAATAGAGACAGTGAGGAAGAGATTTGCTGCATACTGATGACCTCATGATGCAGTGAAGGTTTGTCTAATCATGTATACAAACCCAAGTTCCAATGAGGTTGGGATGTTTTTTCTGAAACATTAAATTTTTAAACTGATAAACTTCATTTTTTTTTTTTTTTTTTCCAAATATGCACTTATTTTAAATTTGATGCATGCAACATGCTCCAAAAAGCTGAAACAGGGTACAACAGACTGGTAAAGTTAAGGAATGTTCAAAACTACCTGTTTGCCAGATCGGTTAATCAGGTAAATTGTTAACAGGAGAGTGACATGATAGGTAGGAAAGGAGCATCCCCAAAAGGCTCAGTCATTCACAAGCAAGTATGGGGCGAGGTTCAACACTTTGTGAACAACTGTGTGAGCAAATAGTCCAACAGATTAAGAAAGTTTCTCAGTATACAGCGGTAAGATTTTTAGAGATTTCATCATCTGAAGTCCATAATTTCACCAAAAGATTCAGAGAATCTGGAGAAATCTCTGCAAGTAGGCAGAAAAGGTGAAAACTAACATTAAATGCCTATGACCTTGGATCCCTCGGGCAGCACTGCATTAAAAATGTCATCATTTTGTAAAGGATATCACCACATGGACTCAGGAACACTTCAGAAAACCATTGTCAGTTAACACAGTTCATCTCTACATCTACAAGGTCAAACTCCACCATGCAAAGACAAAGCCTTATATCAACAACACTCAGAAACACCGCCGGCTTCTCTGTGCCTGAGCTCATCTGGGATGGACTGAGGCAAAGTGGAAAAGTCTGCTGTGGTCTGAGTCCACATTTCAGACTGTTTTTGGACATCATGGACATGGTGTCCTCCGGGCTAAAGAGGTGAGGGCCATCCAGACTGTTATCAGAGCAAAGGTCAAAAGCCAGTATCTGTGATGGTATGGGGGTATGTTAATGCCCATGGCATGGGTAACTTGCACATCTGTGAAGGCTCCGTTAATGCTGAAAGGTACATACAGGTTTTGGAGCAACATTATTCTCCTGCCTTTAAATAGCACTGTCAATGAGTCTGAAAACCAATGAGAAAATTACTCTGGTTTGTCCATTATCCCAGGACAAGAAACAAGCTTTCTCAATGAATTAATGATCCTTCATCTTTTGTCTGAATCCTCCTAAGTTCAAACAGATGAGCATTTATAAATCAAATTTCCTGGGAAAAATAAACCAACTCAAAAGAAAGGTTTGCTTAATATCAGGGCCGCCCATGTTTGACAGTCTTTGACGTCCTCCATTCTTATCATGTTGCCGCCTGCAGAAAACGCCCCATGGCTTAAATTAGTGGAGCTTGGCAAGATTGTATCTCAGCATCAATCTGCTCCCAGCTTGATATGGAGGTTATCATCATAGGATTAGGCAGGATGATAAGGATTCTTGTCTCTGCCACATGTTTCAATCATATTTGTTAGAGGACATGTTGTGCTGTGGTTTGACTTCAGGCAAAGTCAAGCTAGTGTCAGATGAGAAAGAGGATAAAGACAAAAGGGCATAAATAGGACAGGTTAAATACTTTAATTGCATTCATAACAATTAGTGTTTGTGCATTTATGGAGTGCTGGTGAAATGGTAGGAATACATCACCAACAGCACTTCCAAAAAACAGTCTTTGGAATTTGGAAATGATTGCTGGCAAGCTCAGGTAATGTTTAAACGTGAAAATCAAGAGTTAATTCATCATGAGAAAAAAGTGTAGTATGTTTCAGTGTAATAGCAGAAATAAAAGTGGCACCTCCATCTGAATGTTTTGTTCCTGCAACTGAATGCCAGACAGTGTAAGTACAGTGGCAGGTCAAGAAGGAGGACTGTTTAGGTTGAACATATGGCCACAGGTCCTTGACCTTTAGAGTCTGAAGTCTAACAGATTTGCTTTTGGACTCTGGAGATACCATATTTGCACCATAGAAATTAGTTGAAGGATCTATGGCCTTACCCTCTGACTAATGGTCTCCAAAATCTTAACATTCATCTTCTGTTAGAGTTGGCATTTGTATAAAGTTTGAAGGAAATCCCTCAAAGTATTCAAGAGTGATCACACTCTAAAACAACAGAGAGGAACATGGCGTTCCCTGACCTTGTTGTTTCACCTTTCATCTCCAAAATACTACAATTTTAGCCAAAAACCAGTATGGACAGCTATGCCAGATTTGAAGAGATTCCCTCAAGAGACTCCATGACCTTGACCAATGACTTCCAAGTCTACTCACTTTCCCACAAGTCAGGTCAGGTTTGGGAGCACATGCTGGATCAACACTTCGCCATTCATAATTCGTAACGACTTGTCTGCACCAAATGCAATGAATATGAAATTGTAACCATGACGTAGGCGGTGCCCCAGGAAGTCAGCTTGCATCTCTCCAGCGACCAAACCGAAGTCCAAGTGTATTTTGTTCAGGACTTCAACCAGCCACCCTCAGGTCCCAAACCCAAGCCCTTACAGACTGAGCTACGCTGTTGCCCTCAAGTCAGAACAAAACTGCTGAAAGTGCCCTTAGGATATCATCTTTAGAAACAATGAATTGACTTAAAGCTTCTTGACTTTGACATTTGACTTTAAAAATCTAAAATGTTCATCACTGAGATTATCACAACAATCATCCCTAAGAAATAATCTTCAATTGCAAATGACGAATATGAGGCTCCATGACCTTGGCCAGCAAATAATGACCTCCAAATTAAATGATTGCATTGCTCCGATTCGACATTTCTTAAAAGTTTGAAGAAAGTCGCTTGAAAAGCTCTTGAGACTTTGTGTTTCCAAATAAACCCATGTCTTAAAAATCGAATCAGATTATCTTTGGGTCAGATTGAGTACTTCCAAGAGGCTCCATGACCTTGACCTTAACCTGACTTCTAAAACCTTAACATCTTATCTTCGAGTCAGTGTGAATATTGTCACGGGCCTCCTGAGATATCCTAATTGAGGGATGAACAAAATGCTCTCTGACTTATGACCTCTAAAATTTCATTAGTTTATCCTTGAATCTCAGTATTTGTGCAAAGTATAGATATATATGTCAAATACTATCTTTAAATAATGGCCCAAAACCCATCTCATTGTTGCCAGCATGTAGTCACAATAATCCTTTCCACCAACAAACAAAAGACAAATTATTGAAGGCCTTCATACGATGTCTCTACCTTGTTTTGCATCCTTAAATAAGCTAGCAAAACAATACAAGAGACGCATTTCTCTTGTGTTTTAAATATTGCTGTTGGTAAATATGGACATGGCCGCCGTTAATTAACTTCCCTCACTAGGAGAATTAAGTGTGAATGGCAGCGCTAATCTCACACATACTCGCTCACTGCCTCTGCCTCGCGCTTGAACACACATACACACAGATGTTCGGCTAAACTGTCAGCGAGAGGACAGAGGATTTAGCCTACTTTTCTCCACAGTACGGCTGGAAGGATGTTGATGTATTTACATGCCTCCACATGAGCCCAGAGGGGGAGGTCCTCTTTTGATGTACGACTTCCTGTAACAAGCATGACATCACGTATTAGCTGGTTATCTGTCTGTAAAAGCATGTTATGTGGAAATATACATGTTTGCGTGCGAGGACATCCCGAGTTTATGTGTTGAATGTGAAAATGCAGTTTATTTCTAACTGAACTGCTTTGCCTTTACAGTAGGAAGACGAAGAATAAGGTCATTACAAGGGATGGGATTGTTAATTTTCTTTATTATGCTGAAATCCTGAAAGTCACTATCCAAGTCCTTCAGTAACAGTTGATATCTTGAGAGAATATTTGTTATGAATTGGTGCCGAACAAATTAAGACTGATTGATTGATATGGTTTGTTGGAGAGATGAGACAACACAATTTTTTAGAGAGCTGGTATAAGCTTCACAAATGTTTCTAAAGGTTTAGAAGGTTTAATCTGATCTATTATGTCTATTTCACATCAGTAGAGACCGAACAGTCTTTTTTCATTTTCAATTTTTAAATATTTTGGCCTGTTTTTAATTTCTACTTCCTCCTGTACTCTAGGCAATATAAAACACACCCTAATTTCACCAAACCTTACTCTCTTAGACAACTCAAAAATTACCTTCATTCAAAGCTTTAATCAATAAAATTTCAGTATTTTCACAACAAATACTGTACACGATTTTCTCTCTCATACAGATACGGAAATACCTTTTGCTTCACGCATGCGCAATTACTGAATTTCTGCCTGAGCATGCTCAGTCGTAGTGTACCAACCAATCAGAGAGCAGCTATCAATGTGTCAATGTCCTCGACCAATCACAGTGAACCTATTTTGTGTCCCCTTGCTCACAAGATGGCAGCGCCCTGTGTTAGCACGTGTTTATGCAGAGAAAGAGAATATTTCAGCTTTTTGTATCAGATGAGTTGCAATCGCGATGTTAGCAAGGCGAAATATGATAAGTATTTTGCTTGTGTTCTTTTATAATACACACCCAAAATTAGTTATTATTTAAGAGCAAAAAAAATGCATGTTATAGTCAAGAAATTATGATATGTGTTACGAATGCTGATATTTCCTACCAGAAAATTTTTGTTTTGTTTTTGTTTTCTTTTCTTTTGATTATCTTAGTTTAGGTTTTATACAGTTACATATGGAACATATCAACATAACACAAGGAAAGGTACGAACCCCCCCCCCCCCCCAAAAAAAAAATAAAAATAAAAATAAAAATAAAAAATAAACGAGGTTGTGGCTTTTCCACAATCCCTGTTAAAAATACAATTCCTAAACACCAGATCCAAAATAGTGCCAGGATCCGGACCAAACTCAGCACATACATGGAGGTTGTCATCTTGTATGAACTCAACAAGTTTTGAGAGTATCCCTTAATATTTTGATTTTATATGAATTATTGAATGTCGTCAATGGGATTTCCCATCATAAATTCAATGTTTTCTGTGACATCAATCTAAATTGGATCCAGATGAAATTTACCTTGACGATAGAGACATAGATCCCATATTATCCTGTAAAATTGGAAGCGAATCTGTTAAAAAATGGCAGAGATATATTTTTTTTAATATCCGCCTAATGTTAACTTATGGGATTTTTTTTGAAATTTTGGAAAATGCTTGCATCTAGAGAAATATCTGTATATCCACCAAAATCTAATAATTTCTAAGTTGGGCCATTACCAACATGTAAAAATTTTAGCTCAGTTCATCCAGTAGTTTTTGCGTAATCTTGCTAACAAACAGACAAACAAACATATGCCTGTAAAAACATAACCTCCTTGGAAGAGGAGAAAAAAGAAGTCAGTGTGACAAGTTAACACAAGAGACCATATTAAGGACTTGGCACAAGAGATGCGCATATGTGATCCAAATAAGGATGCCAGACTTTCAAAAGGGGTCAAATTGTTTTCTAATACTTTATAATTTTCTCCAGAGGAAAGCAAGTGTTTATCAGAAATCATCCACTGATAGGAAGAGGGGAATTAGATTTCCATGACACTGCAATGCATTTCCTCGCCACAGATAGAGCAAATTTAAACAGTGTGGGTTATTTAGAAAACCACGTAAACTTTCAAAGTTCCCTAAAAAACAAAGCTTCTGGTCTGGTGGAACATTAACTCCTATGTTCCTGGTTAAAGTGGAGCATATGTCATGCCAGAAAGGCCCCACTTTAGTCTGACAACCACTGCCAGAATATGTTGTGCTATGTTTGGTTCCTCTGCTAATGTTAATCTCCTTACTTTAAACTTTAACCTCATTTGATCCAAACATACGGCACAGCAACTTTAAAGGTGCGACAGGATATAAAGAAAATCCTAATAGGTCTCCTCTGAGTGGACTCTCCTTTAAGAGGGAACTTCTGCTGTCTCCAGCATCATTATACTTTGAACAAGATCTGAGGACAAAATTTGGCCTAAATTCCTCTGGCAGGCTTCGCTTTGATCTCGCTCCACAAAGTTTCAAACACTGATCTGGATTTTAGCGTTGCATCACTTTCTTTCCTCTTCCCTTCCTTCCTCTCGAACTTTCTTTCTTGTGTGTTTGCTGTTAACTATTGTGTACTAAATGACAGATTTATTTCTGAAAGTCGAAAGACATCAACATGTAAAAGCGCTTAGAAGTATCAAAAGGTGAAAACATGAAAGAAAACATCGTCTGCAGGAAACTTTTGCGGAAGAACTTTACCCAAAAGCATTCCCTGGTCTTCAGATCTCTTGTTGTGACTGTAGACGTATTGCAGCTTCAACCTCCTTGTTGTAATTACGGTCACTGGCCAGTTTATTAGGCACACCCATTCATCTTTTCCTTGACATTTACAAACCAGCGAGTTATTTATAAGCAGCTCAGTGCATAAAAGCATGAAAACATGGTGAAGAAGGGAGCAGGACCTTGGGGTTGAAATTAAGGATGAACAGTGGAAAGCAATCTGTCGAAAGAGCCAGACATTTTCATTTAACAGTCGTCATAGACTGCAAACATTTAATTTGATTCATCAAGTACATTATACATCACAACATCCAAATAAAATGAACCCCGATCTCTTGGCTTTGTGCCCCAGATGCAAAATAGAGACTGGCTCTCTTGTTCACATGTTTTGGTCATGCTCCCATCTGCACGAGTTTTGGAAAACTGTCAAAGGCACTATTGAAAAAGTGTTTGATTTTGAGTTTGGTTTAAATCCAAGGTTAGTGTTACTGGGAGATGATTTTATGCTACCTTTTGGACATAATATCAGAATTGTTAAAATGGCCTTGATAGCTGCAGTTAAGTGTATTGCCTCTAAATGAAAAAGTGTTACACCACCGTGCTTAAATATGTGGCTTAATGAGCTTTCATCTTATATTCGACCGGAAAAAGTAATCTATAACTTGAAGGATGCAAGAAGGATGAAGAATGAGGCAGATTGAACTCTTTCTTAGATGATGAATTTTGAAATTGTGAGAAGTTTGGAAGTGACATTTGATCTACCTGCATGTGTATGGGTGCAAATAATGTACATGCAGATGTTCATGTAGATGTGTATTTATTATTTACTTATTATTTATTTATGTATTTATTTTCTGTTTAATTGTACCCTTCCTGTTGCTATGTGAGGGAAGTTAGTGGGTGGGAAAGGATTTATGAAATCTCTTCTGTAAATCACACTAAATTTTATAAAAAAAAAAAAAATATATATATATATTGAAAAAAAAACATGGCTAAGATGAGCATCAGAATGAGGAAGAAAGGGGAATGAAGTGAACATGGCATGGATGTTGGTGCTAGACAGGCTGGTATTGGTATTTAAGAACTTCTGGGATTTTCACAGCCATCTCTAGAGTTTACAGAGAGTGGTCAGAGAAAGAGAAAATATCCAGCTATCCAGTACTTTGAGACAATGGTCGGGGTGGTTTGAGATAGTAGAAAGGCAACAAGAAGGCAAATACAACTCAAATAACCAACTGTTATGACCAACATGTTGAATCTTAAAGCAACCACACAACCACAGTAGCTGTGATTGGATATATTCCTAACTTGTCCCTACTTTCTCCATGACCAAATTAGGTCTGATTGGATTAAGTCTCTGTCAAACAATTTAGTCTTGTTTTTATTTGTTGATGAAAATGTCAGTTAATTTAGTTATTGTCCATGTGCACCTGTTTCTTTTTTTAGTTACTGTCTAGTTTTCGTCAGGGGAAAAAAGGTTGTTGACAAAAACTATGACGAAAATAAGGTGTACCTAAGGCATACCTATTGTTCCAGCTCCTGCCATTATGTCTTCCTTTATTTCCCACCTTAATACTCTGCCTCAGAGCCTCTTAGCACGCCGTGATTTCCCTGTGAGCTCCCCTCTGTGCTCATACATTTATACACACTCCAGAGACTTGGGGGCCCCTCACTGTTAATTTCACCTCTCCATCCTGCAACGTGCTCCCCCCACCACTGAGCTCATTTCCTCTGATAGGCTCTCAGGTCAGCAGCAGCGGTACAGCGCATCCTTGTCCATTCATTACACTGCAGGTAGCAAAAAGTACATGCAACACAAGGACACGTTGTCTAGCGCGGTGTCATTTGGAGCAGTGCTGTCTGGAGATGTTCCCATCTCTTCCTCCTGCTGTTTAAACAGTGAACATAGAGTAATCTGACGCCTTTGAGAAAATGGCAGTTGCTGAGTACAGTCAGTTTGTCTATTTTAGAACATTTGCAGAGTCATAATCATTCTTTATCTGGAAGGATAACTCTGCATTTGTCTGTTTATTTTTACACTGAAAAGACTTTTCTACCTCCGGATGGCATCCAAAATCCGAAAGAGTGTTCTCTAAAAGCCCTGCAGTTTCCCGGCTAACGTCAGTCTATATCGTGGTTATAGCTCCATATTTCTTCATATGCCTGTTCATCTGTCCATACCGTGCTTTAGCATTCAGGCAGTGCATCCTGCCAGCCAGTCATGACTAATATGAGCGAGGAGCCTGCACCTCCAGTCCAGCTTTAGAGCATGTGGCCCATATTTGCATATTTTTCACCACCTGGTATGATATCCATCACGGCATGGTGATGTTTGCTGTCGCAGAGTAAACCCTCTGATATTTCAGCTGCCTTTTTCATAATCTTCAGAGTAATGTGGGGGGCCTTAGAAGCTTTCGAAATGACAAGGCGAGGCTTCTCCCGCTTCGTTTTCTCTCACCCCGTGTGTCTCACCCTATACGTGCCGGTCTTAAGTGAGATGTTATTACACATTCAGGCTTCAAGATGGATGTAATCACTGAGCCCCTAAATCCCAGGATTATCATTTTATTATGATTTTAAACACTAATTGTTCAATTGTTTGCTCTAGATGTGTGCATTTTGGATGTGTGTGTTTTACTTTGCAGTGATTATATTTGCATTTAAGGCGCTTTTATACCCTTTCTGCTAACATAATGAATTTAGTTATCAAGACACCATCAATATGTGGTATTTGGCTAGTTTTCTTGTGATTCTGTTGATCCATCCTTTCAGTTTAAGCTATCTATGTAGCTAGCTGGCGTTGTGTAGCTATGTAGTAGTTTTTAAAGTTGCCATTTTGATCATCAACCGAGCTATCATCTTGACTAGCTGTCAAGCTAGTCCACTGCTCCACCCTCTATCCATTTTTTTTTTTATCTTTGATGTATTTAGTATCATAAAACTACATATTAGCTATTTCTGTTTTTTATTAAAAAGGCTATGTGACTAATATGTGACATGCAAATTCTACACATATTGTTGAGTAATTTTGGATCAGTGAAATCATCTTTTGCCTCTAAGGGTAGCAAAGATTGGAAGATCCCCAGTCACATGTTGATGTGTCCTTGAGGATGACACATAAACCCAATTTGCTCAAACTGCTTTGTCATTGGCATGGAAATGCATAAAATGTGTGAGGAATTCATTTGCAAACACCTCTCTAGCCTCACACACCAGGTTGAGCATTCAATATATTTCGCTAGTCCATCCGGGCAACAACCTAGAGAGAGTGGTTGGAATCTGACAGGTGATTGGATGATCGTTCTGTCAGTGTGAGGTACAAAATGTGAACCATCACATAGAACAACCAGCCAAAACCGGTCAGAAGTGGGTGAAAATACCCTTTCTATTGATAAATGCTTTTAGTCTTGTATTTTTTTTAAACGTGGTCCAGGTCTGATAAAACTGATTTGGCCGTGGCACTTTTAGGGTTCCAAAATTTTGGGAATTGTCAATGTGGGAATCTTTCCATGCAAATTCATAAATGGACATGAACAGTAATGAACCTGTAATTTCCGGAATTAAAGGTTGGCCCCTTGAGGGATTTTAATGTAATTGGGGGAAATATATTTATGCATCATCTTGACTTAAACAACTAAATATTATGCAAGTATTATTGAGAACATCTCTACTATGCCTCAGTCACATGCACACTGTTTACTGCACAGATAATTACTAGAACCCTGGACTATTGAAAACTCATATTTAAGCCTGTGAACATAAAGTAAAGGTAGAGTTGATTGATCAATAAAATAATTAAAACTTGATAAATTTCTGTTTACAATTAAATCTGTAGAAATGTGAGGTTTTTAATGGTATTACTTTGCTTTAATGTTTGCCTATGACAAAACAAAATGTTTATTTATGTTTAGATATGATACAGTCCATTTGAATAGCCCCCAATTTCCATTTTGTTCTCACAAATTTCCACAATTTCCGTGGAAAGTTCCAAATTCAGAATATTTCCAAAATTCGTTGGCTTAACTTCTCATGAAAAAGTTTCTGGAAACGTATTGGGAATTGTCCAAACCTTTGCAGCCTGAGCAGGTTTGGGCTGCACACACTCACTGTAGATTGGCAAGATGTATTTGTCTGATTACAGACATTTAATCAGGCGGATCCAGCTGCACTGCAAGGTCATGCAGAAAGGCCCTGATTCCTCAATCCAGGGACTTTTTGTATGAAATGCAGAGTCTTCCTCTTTCTTTCAAAATCAAAATCAGAGAAAAAAACGTTTGACAGCACTGGACCAGATGCGATCATAAACCACGTATACGATCACCACAGACAACCATTTCTCTGGATTCAGTTTTGTTTCCAGAGAAATGATGAAAAGCAGACATGGAGCCGGAGAAAGATGTGGCACCAAATACGATTGTTGCCCTCCATCACCGGTGGGACCAGGTTGTTAGATTAGCGTGCCACCCAGGCTCCGCCGAGCGCTCAGTCATCCGCCATCTTCAAATAGTGCCCCGACACCGCCTCTCTCTACAATCTGCTTTTGATGGATAAACACAATGTCATCATGTAAACACATCCTTCTCCCTCCTTTGCATTTCAAAGCCTGGAGCAATACATCTCCCCAGCCTGCTGGTGAAAGAGGGGCTCTCAGCTCACCTTTGATTTGTGGCCATGTTGTTCTCTTTGGCCTGTCACCAGGAAGCAGTAGGAATGACTGATTGAACTTTGAAAGACTAACGTTCATGTCAGACCGGCCGCGGCAGAGAAAGTATTAAGGCTAACAGGAACCGGAGCAGGGAAGTAAGCTCTGTGTTCACCGAATTTTTATTCTGGCGGCAGGCCAATTTCTCCGCATTGAGGAATAATTTTATTTTGCAGAGACTGAAGGAACTACAACTGAATAAATTGCACATTTTGCGCGCACTCTTCTGCATCCTTTTCTGTGATTTAGTCTCAAATTACAGCTTTGGTTTGGTGCCAGCCGTGGCTTATAAAGAGAATTCTTGTCTCCAGAGTGTTGCCCTGAGAGCGTAAGTTTCTCTTTTTTCCCTCTCTATTAGAAAGCATATCTGAACGGAGATACAGGCGTTGCCATTTGAACATTAATAAGCCTGTTTTATAAACCCAGAGTGCTTTGCCTAGTGGAGAACTTTCTCCCCCTCTCTTTTCCACCATCAAAAGCCCCCTCCTTCTCCCCCAGTCTCTCTTGTCATTTATCAAGCAGTACCATAGGCCTGTTTGGCTTAATAAGTCTGTTTGTCTTAGCACTCACAGGGTTCGCTCCCCTCCATAGCAGCAGAGGAGAAGAATACCTTGGGGGTCGCAGCTTTAATTAGACCCCTCTATGGCAGACCTGTGTGAGACACGAGGCTGGGTTTCTGCTTTTGATTGCATTTGATTGCATGTTGAGAGCTTTCCACACCAGGTTTGGAAAGCAGCCATGAGGAGAAAATCAAAACTGCTTTTCAAATTCAGAGTAATTTACCATCAGATTTCATCATGCGATGGCTTTGTCACGTTTCAGAGGCTGCCTCCTTCGCATGATGCGTGCTTCTTTGAAGGAAGCTCCGCAGAGGATTAGCCATCGTGTCATTAGGAGTTCAAACCTTCAAGTTATGATCTGTATGCGATGGGCGAAGTTACAGAGGACTTCCAGGAACATGCAACTATCTATCTATCTGTCTGTCTATCTATCTATCCGTTTGTCAATCTGTCTTCCTGGGTGTTATACATTTCCATCATGCTGGCTAGTGTCATATAGCCATCTAGTTATTACCTCCACCTGTATTTGAGATAACTCCAAAAGTTCTCATATTTTCAAGGGATGTTGGTTATGGCACAATGAAGGAGTGATCAGATTTTGGTCATGTTCCGAGTCCAGATGTGGGTTCTTGAATTTGTTCGAGGCTTTGTTAACAGTGCGAGATAAGGCAGTTTTCCACATTTTTGACAATAAGCCATCCGACATGGTTGGAGATGCCTTGGTGGAGGTTTGTGCACTCAGATCACTTCTAGTTAATATTGAATTTCTTTTATCCAAGTCCTTAAACCACTATTGATACTTTTATATTGTTTGTTGGGGACAGTTTTTAAACAGAGAAGCTTAGCAGGGCTTGTCTTCAAGGAAAACCATTTTTCAACTAGCTCTGCGTGGCTAGGGGTATGAAAAGTGTTTCTCTGGACTCAGTGTTTCCTGTGAGGCAATATCACTCGTCATGAATCCCCAATAATCTGCTCGGCAAAGTTTTTGTCATGACTAAAGGACCTTTTCAGATTCCTGAGGATGTTTGATTTTTTTGAAGGGTCTGTTAACTTTGCACACAAGGTTAGTTTTCTACATTTTCGATGAGAACTTTATACTCCTGGGGCACCTCTAGTTCTTACATTTTTCAACCTTCATTCAGCCTTTTTTTTTTTTGGTTTATAGCTGTTAAGATGTGGTAATTGACTAGCTTTCTTGTGATTCTTCTTAAGTGATCTGTTGAGCTATCTGGCATTGTATAGCAATATAGTAGTTTATAGAATAGGCATTATGATTATCTACCAAGCTATCATCTTTGCTAGCTGTCAAGGTAGTCCACAGCTCCAGCCTTTATCCATCTTTTTTTGGTTATAGCATAAAACTATATGTTATCTATTTTGTTTTGTTTTTTATTAAAAACTCTGTCTTTGTATTAACCTATCAATCTTTGTTTTTGTGGTAGAATTCACATTAAAACATTGAGCTATGTCATAAGATGTCAAACAGTACAAACAGCTTACATTTGCTGCTGCCTTTTTCTCTGTTTGTTTGGCTGTTTGTGCACAAATAGCAACTTGCAAAATTGAGCTAACACACCATATTTTTAATCTGCTTCTTGAACTGGGTAACTATCTAGCTATTTGATCCATTTTGCTGCATCCATTATATACGTATGTCTCTACAGCTATTGTAGATATGAGCCATCAAGCTAACAAGTTCCTCTGTCCATGTATCTATCTTTACACCCCAAAAAAAGTTTGTAAGCATTATTCAAGTCATGTAATTTCCCTTTCGTAATACCAATTGCTATTGTATTTTCATGTTGTTGTTAAGGTGACTAATTAGACTTTCTAATAATATAAAATGCAACGGCTATTGGTATTTTTAAAGGGAAGACATAATCGACAGAAATCACATTTCCAAACATTTTTCAAAGAGTATGAATTTCCCAGCTATCTAATTATTGTCTAGCCATTTAGGTATCTCTCCATTAATTTCTCTATTGAGCTTTCAGACTAGTTAGCTTGGTATTTTCGAGCTATCTATACCTTCATCCAACTGTTCTCTATCTTTCTGTCTAGCTAAAAAGCAGCCAAATATGCCTATTTCAGGCTATATAACCCATTACACTCAGGAAAGCCTTTAAGATATCCAGTGGTTGAACCATGACCTGGAGCTGTCCCTGACTCTCCCTCACTTGTCATAGCAACGTGAGTCTATTTTTGACACCATCATTTTCTTTCTTTTTCAGCAGCATACAGGATGAAGTAGTCGACCTAAAATGCAGTTTGAAATCTCGCTCTTATTTGTCCTGTTTTTGCCTTTGGTGGGGTTTGATCAATAGTCTTCTTGTGAAGTGTCCGTGTGTGGATGTAACCGATCCAAGCCTATTTATGTTTTACTGAGATCTGTATTGACTCTGGCCATGGGGTGACTTCACTCTCGTCTCGCCCGTTCTTTCCAACAAACTGTTTCACACCTTTACTTCTTCTCTTACCGATGAAGCTGTTTCAAACAAATGTCTCGATCTGCTTAGTTTCGAAGGCCATTTGTGTTCATGGATTTTGATTAGGATTATACTGCATACATTTTTGTCAAATTAGACTTCGGCTTCATTTGCATATGCCAAGCACTTTAACTTAGCTTGTGATAACTTGACGGTGCATTACTCATAATAGGACACCAGGGGCAATAAAGCATGTTTGATTGTAAATTCTTAACATGCCCCCAGAGGGTCTCAGAGAGGCCGATCTCCTCGCCAGTGTTTAATTTAAACAAAAGGTCAGATCTATGGCATCACGCTGGAGGGAATGGTCTCCTCTGTTTCATTTGTTGCTTCTTTTTAAGGATAAGGTTCATGTTTGTATGACCTGCCTTTCACAGCTGCTAAATATACAGTGGATAAAACCAGAGAAAACAGGCAGTGTTGAAACAAGCTGGGCAACAGCAGCCCTGTTTACACTTTGGACTGAGTGGTTAAAGCAGGGATGGGCAACTTTGATTATTCTGGCCTTTTTTGTTTCATACTCTGTGCAAAAGGGCCAGATTGTAATGCATTTTAGGATACTCTAAAATAGGCAAATATGACTTTTATTTGACAAAAGAAACATAGATTCATACTTTGTTTTTCATCTGGAAATAAGACAGTGCTGCACAATTTGATGAACTAAACATGCAAAGAAAAAAAAAAAGAAGAAGTTGCCCCTTTCATGCAGTGGGTGTGAACTTACCATTGCCTTTTTTGTTGCAAACACATAAGCCTTCAAGAGATCCAGAGATACTTTGTGTCATTCAGTGATTGCTTATTTCAAGCCATTTTGACTGTGGTGAATGAATATAGCTTTAATTTTTGATCAGAATTGCTGTCTCGGTTCCATAACACAAAAACTGACACATTTTTTTCCTAATGACAAAAAATGCCCCATTGAGAACCATTCAAAATGCATTTGTTTTATCTTTATTTTATCTTTACATAAAGTAATCCATTCCTTTATGTTAAAATTTTATTTTGGACTATGAGCTTGTCATTTTCAGCTTTCTTATTTCTCCACCAGATGGTGTTATTTTTTTCTAATGAAAAGCATGCCTCACATTTTTAACATTGTTTCTGTTTTCTGCAAGGGTGCCTACAAAAAAGACAAAAATGAAAAAAAAACCAATATATTAAAATCAACGTTTCTGCCAGTCTTTGACTCATCTCTGGACCTTATAATAATAATAATGATAATGATAATCAAATACTCCTTGAAATGTATTTAATAAAAATTGTTAAGAATTTTGAGATAAAATAAAAGGGAAGTAATGTTAACACCCTTTTAGTAGCTGATTTATTTTCTGACCACTAGAGTTATTTATATATTTATTTATTCATTTATTTATTAAAATCTGACCTTGCAAAAAAAATAAAAATAAATAACAACAAATAAAATAAAATAATGTCTTAAAATCAGTTTTGCAGTCAATTCCTGACCCATCTTGGTGCTTAAAATAACGATTAAATACTCCCTGAAATGTTTTTCATGGAAATTAATTTAGTTTGTGCTTTTGATACATTAACAGTGAAGTTATGTAAATGTACTGGCCTTCTAAGGGTTTAAATCTGCAAAATATAATTAATATTTTATAGAGCTTCAGGCTGAAGTTCTTTTAAATATTCACTTGTTTAAAGTGTAAAATATTGATTGTAAATATATATATATATATATATATTTATATTTACATCAGTTTTTGAGGCACTGACATTTTTTGTTATCAGGGAAAAATGAGTTAATATATCAAATTAAATCTTAAGGGTTAAGTAAAGCCTTTTAAAAGGGTTTTACCAAACAGTCACAGTCATTTATTATGATGAGTTTATTAAATATTATTATAGAAATACTGGTATTTTTCATCTGGTAATGAACAAGGGTTTTGTGCAAGTTTTTTCATCCATTTATTAGAAACTCTTGTTCCTTCTCCAGTTTCTCTTGAGATTTGTAGAAGTTTTAGACAGTTTTTCATTGTTTGTTCAATTATTATTATTATTATTTTTATTATTATTTATTATTTTTATTATTGTCATTGTTATTATTATTATTATTATTATTATTATTATTCTTTTTGCTATATGTCTAGTATTGTTTTTTAGCCACAATTCTGAAGACAAACTACCAAATTTTGACCATGTTTGCTTAGGTTCACCTCAGCCCGAGTTGTTCCCTTCTTCTTAATTGGTAATTGACACTGACTTTGTACGTCTCTGTTGCTGACTTCTTGTTCTAAGCATTACATAAATAACATGCCATGTATTTTAAAGCAGCTCCCACTCTTCACTCCTCCACATATTCTCCATCACTTCCTTCATCAATATTTCTGACCTCAGTGTGAGAGCACCGTCCAGGCCTCTGAGGTCGAAGAGGGCAGCTCTAAATGAGAACTTGAGCTTCACTTGGACTGAAACGTAGAAACTAATTGTCTCTCAGCTGAGGAAGTAAAGAACTCCATGTGAACCCGGGACCTAACGCACAGGCAGCAAACTTAATTGTCATTTTACACTTAGCCTTTCCACCTTTATTAAAGCAACCAATTTAACTCTTGCTTCACAGCCATCGGACTAATCAGCCCGCGCTCTTACATCTGTCGAGGGACCTGAGGTTCAGTATCTCTGATCTGTCTGCTTTAGTTTCTCCATGAGAGCTACGGGCTGATCAAGAAGTCCATTCATTAACCACTTCAAGAAAATTAAAGATTCAAGTCCAGGGATATTTTTTTTCTTAATTTGTTAAAAGCTGCTAATTCACTCTACTCCCTTCAGCTTCACAACTGTAAATTCAGTCTCTCTTATTGATTTGAATTTTCACATCCCTTTCCCATTTCTCCTCCATTAAACATCATAATATTTTCTGTTTTTGCACAATTAAAAGACTGTAAGCTGTTTGAAGATATGCTTGAAAGAAGAATAATTTTAAAAGCATATTAGATTTTAATTAACCATGCACTTGTTTGAGAAAACAGGCAAAAAGCTATTTTAAGGCACCCATGAACAGAAGTGTTTTAAGAGTAAAGAGAGGCCTAATTAGGCTGGTTTGAGTAACTGTTGATTGAAAATCCCGTCAGCAGAGACTTTAGTTTGAAGAGCTAGCAGCTGGAGTTAAAATCAACATGGGCATCTTATTTATGAAGTGGCAACCTTTTGTGCTGAAAAATGAAGTCAAGGTAGAAGTGCAAAAAAACTGCAGTAATTTGATTTGAAGTGCCAGTTTGAGGCTGATGTTTCACAGGTATTTGCTAATTTTATTGTTCTACTGTTAATTTTATCGATGTGTTTTTATTTTTTATACTTTGTACAGTGTTCTTGAGTGTCCTGAAAGTGTTTTCAAATGGAATGTATGATTATTATTATTATTATTATTATTATTATTATTATTTGCCCGCATCAGCTCTTGCTATTGCTAGACGTCGTGTCAGCGGGATGGAAATTCATGAAATCCTCGTCGTATCGTTGTTTTGACCTAATTGAAGCGGGACGAACGCCCCCAAAGCGCTGTAGAAGCGCTGTAGAAGCGCTATAGAAGCATTACTGACAGTGTATTTATGGAGTGTGTCCGGGGAGAGACAGTCATTTCTTCCTGTATCATGCCGATCAAACCAGCCTTGCCAGTTGTGTACAGTCGTGCACAATCGCCATGAGAAACGGGAATGTGTGACTGGGGCATAAAGGACTCTGATTGGTCCATGCTGCTTTTGGCTGCTCATAATTGTTGTAGATTGAAGCTTGATGAGATGGATCTGCTTGAATACAGACATTAAATCAGTTTGACCAATCTGCACTGCAAGGTTTATCCTGTCCATCTCTCTGGAAGTTTATGAAAAAATGGGGAATCCAGGGACATAATGCCTCTTTTGTCAGTCTTAGACAAAGACATATATGAGTGTTGTTCTAAAAATGAATACCTTATCCTGCAGCTGCAAAAAATGTTCATCTAAAGGCACACACTGCATGTTATCAGTGTGCTGGCAGAAACTGTCCTGTTAGAGTGCTCGTGGATATGATTAGCATAATTGGCTGCACATCCCAAGTTATAATTGCATCCATATTGTTCTGAAAAGTGACACTTTGGTCCGGACCATACCCCAGCCACTTAACTCGATTGTCATACTGTCTTCTGATGGTTTCCTGCTGCCATTAAAATATATTTTTTCCACCCTTGTATCAAGTCTCAGGCACATACATGACCATTACATGTGAGCTAGATTACAGGTTTTCAGGAGAATAATATGGTGTGTCTTCCATCTAGCTGTCTCTGCAGCTGGCACATGTTGGCTTCTGAGACAGGCTGTTGTTATCGCGTTTTAAGGCCAGGGCCGCTTCAGGAGACATCTGTGGGAAAGAAGATGGCAGGCAGGTAGCTCTCCAAGAGGGAGGCAATGGATGACGCAAGACTCAAAAAGAGGCCGCTTGAGACTGGGAGAGTTAAAGGCACAGCAGCTGTTAGGATCTGCTGTTTGAGTTTGTGCAGCCATCTTAGGAGGTTATGGGAGGAAAGTTTTATGGAGAGAACAGGAGGAAACACTTGTCTGTGGGGTGGTTTTCTTACTGGATGGTTGTTCAGTGGCAAACATCACACATCTGTTTTAGTAGACTGATGACATCTTTATGTTGGCCGATGCAGAAGTTTGCATCAGTCTAATGAAACACAAAATGGTCAATAGTTTGTTACTTGGTGATTTGATTTATTTCCCCTCTTCTCACAAGTAGATGTTAATGATGGAAGGCTTGCAACAAATTTAACACAGAATGACGAAAGAAAAGCATACATCCATCCATCCATCCATCCATCTTCTTCCGCTTATCCGTAGTCGGGTCGCGGGGGCAGCAGCCTGAGCAGGGAAGCCCAGACTTCCCTCTCCCCAGCTACTTCGTCCAGCTCCTCCCGGGGGATCCCGAGACGTTCCCAGGCCAGCTGAGAGACATAGTCCCTCCAGCGTGTCCTGGGTCTTCCCCGGGGCCGCCTACCAGTGGGACGTGCCCGGAACACCTCACCAGGGAGGCGTCCAGGAGGCATCCTAACCAGATGCCCGATCCACTTCATCTGGCTCCTCTCAATGCAGAGGAGCAGCGGCTCTACTCCGAGCTCCTCCCGGATGGCCGAGCTTCTGACCCTGTCTCTAAGGGAGAGTCCGGACACCCTGCGAAGGAAACTCATTTCGGCCGCTTGTACTCGGGATCGTGTTTTTTCGGTCACGACCCAAAGCTCGTGACCATATGTGAGGATAGGCGTGAAGATCGAGTGGTAAATCGAGAGCTTTGCCTTGCGGCTCAGTTCCCTTTTTATCACGACGGACCGGTGTAGAGTCCGCATCACTGCCGACGCCGCACCGATCCGCCTGTCGATCTCCCGGTCCATCCTTCCTCCGCTCGTGAACAAGACCCCGAGATACTTGAACTCCTCCACTTGGGGTAGAATCTCATCCCCGACCCGGAGAGGGCACTCCACCCTCCCCCGGGTGAGGACCATGGACTCGGATTTGGAGGTGCTGATTCTCATCCCAGCCGCTTCACACTCAGCTGCGAACCGATCCAGTGAGAGCTGTAGGTCTCGGTCTGACGAAGCCAACAGGACCACATCATCTGCAAAAAGCAGCGACCTGATCCTGAGGTCACCGAACCGGAACCCGTCAACACCCTGGCTGCGCCTAGAAATTCTGTCCATAAAAGTAATGAACAGAATCGGTGACAAAGGGCAGCCCTGGCGGAGTCCAGCCCTCACTGGAAACGGTTCTGATGTACTGCCGGAAATGCGGACCAGGCTCTGGCTCCGGCAGTACATCAGAAAAGCATACATTCAAATGTAAATGTGGCCCACAACATCTGTAAAAGCATAACAATGCTATAAATGTAAGATCAGCTAATAAGCAGTTTGGATGGCTACACTGCAAAAACTCAGATCTAGGTGCCAGCATTTGTCCAATTTCAAGTAAAATGAACTCACCAGACTTATTCTGTGCCATAACTGAAATTTTATTTGAAGATTTCAAAACTAATTGAAGCTGCAATCAGCATTGGACGGGTCCTCGCTCTGTCGCATGTCCCTCATGCCCGTTTGACCTCCATTTTGAGGGTTTCATCCGTTTTTGACCCTTTGACCTGCTTAAAGTAAGACTGATGTGTGTTTCTGCAGCTGTCAGGAGCCTCAGACTTTATAATGAGTGTGTATTACACATTGCAATTTCTCGCCTTCAGTGAGTCACATGACCAGCTGCACTGACCTGTCAATCAGTGAGTGAATGACATCATCTGCTGCCCTCATCCAGAGTGAAATTGAGCTGAGCAGCAGAGCAACCAAATCTGTTAAAACATGTTCTCACAAATGCCACAATTTTGACCAAATCTCTCTAAAAATTAGATATTTTAACTGGAAATTTTGTCAGGAATCCATCCATGTAATTTTCAAAGCTGTAGGACTTTTTGTTTTTTCTGTAGAGGCTTATCTTCCACAGGTTGTCCAGAGCTGTATTTTCATTCCCCATTCATTTGAATGGGAGGAGCTGACAGGGCTGCATCGGGGTTGACCAACTTTGAGGGCTTGTCATTCAGAAACCGTTTGAGAAACAACAAATTCCTTCAGAACCCTTGATCACCAATGCCTAGTGTGTCATCTCTATGTGTTTCAAGCTGATACCATTTACGGCCTAGGAGGAGCTAATTTTGGAGAGCTGTAATTTTATTTTGAAAGGCAAATTGCCAGCTTCCTGTTAGAGAAAAGTCAAGGGTGTCAGTGCGTGATTTGTGGCTCTCGATGAGATGAAAATTTCAACGTTGGTTTGATTTCTGTACGACATTCCTAGTGGCCGTGGCAACCATTTTTGTGCGCTGTATTGCACCTAGGTGGCACTAGAGAGCAGATTTTGGAATGTTACGGGTTAATTTTTTTCGTTTTCTGAAATTTTGTGCCCCATCTGGCGTGTGTGTGTCATGTGTGGTGGGCCAAGTGGCGATATCATGTATTTGAACGATCCCCACCGAGGGAGGACCTGATTTTTTTTTCATAACATCTACATTTTGCAACAAATGAAACAAAATTTGTTGCTACCCTTGCTTTTTGTACATTTTTTGTTAATTGACTACTTTGTGTGACTTATCCATACCGGCAAACTGACCAGGCAGCCATGTTCGGGGTCCACCAAGCATGACGTAGTTGACGTTATTATCCAAGGAGACGCCTGGAAATGCGCCGGCCGGCTTAGAGTCTGCCACCGCTGCTGCGATAGTTACCGAACTTATTACAGTCAGTACAGCAATCGTGTAAAGATTACTCTAACACTAAAACACACTGTGAAAGTAACAATAGATTAGTGTTTCAATCACTGTGAAAGAAAGTTAAAATGAGACAAAAGTTAAAGGTCTCCAAATTCCATTATTACGCTTGATAAAAGGAAAAAATTTCCACTTTAGATGTAGTCTTAACATCACCCCTACGTCTTCTGTAACATCAGTGTCCTCAAAATGTCATTGTGAATTTTTCACGTCATAAATATATGGTTATTTCCCAAATTTGAGGTCCAGTGTTTCTTTCCCTTGTCAATCTTGTGTCTAAATGATTAGCGTAATGTTAAAAAAAAAAAAATAGCCATGCGCACCTGACGTCTTGTTTCCTGGCAGACATCACAAAAATGAAGTGTTGTATGCATGTGGTCCAAAAAGATTAATAACATTGCTTTGTACATAACAAACATGGCGAATGCACATTCAGTATGTCAACTTGGCATACACTGCACAAGGAACCATAATATTAATAAAAAAAAATATTCATGTCTATGGGAAAGTGGTTCAACAATTCATAAAATTGTAAAGCGTTGGGTTTTTAATTAATTTCAGGGACTTTAAGTATAGTTTAAATTACAAAATCACAAAAAATAAACTTGGGGGGTGACTTCATAATTCATATTGCAGCAGGATTTGTTGCTTTTGGCATGGAGGATCATACCAAATGTTATATCGTTTGTTGAAATTGAATTTGGGAAAGCTGGAATATGTTATTTTATCCAGTTATGAATGTCAGCCAGAAATAACTTCAGCTCATTACATGAATTGATTTCCGTGGAAATTGTCTAGTTACCTTCGCAATGTTAAGAATCCTTCAAAGAAGTCGTGGATCTGGATGGTGATCCGGATCAGTCCCAAAATCTAATCATTTATTCCTTATCCCATTCCACACATTTCCTGAAAATTTCATCCAAATCCGTCCATAAGTTTTCAAATTATCCTGAACACAAACAGACAGACAGACAGACAGAAAGACAAACCAACACCGGCAAAAACATAACCTCCTTGGCGGAGGTAATTAAAAAAAAAAAACAGTGAAAGAAAACACTTTGTAGTCATATCAAGTAATCGAGTTTACATTTATTGATATTCAACCAAAAGTCGTTCAGAAGCATCGTGTGTAATAACATGGCTGTTTCTGTTGGTGGTGTCACTTTGTCGGTAAGATGGCCGACTCAAGGTGAGTCTTGAGCACCTGGTTGCTTTTCTTGTAGAACTTGATCTCGTCTGCATGCCTCATCTCCTGGATTTCTCGCTTTTCATTTTCTCTCTTTTCAATTGAATCACATTGTGATTTGAGTTCATTTAGCTGCTTCCTCAGCTCCAGCTTCTCATCCTCAAGATCAGCAATCTTTTTCTCCATGTTGCTCCCTACCTGCTGCAACTGAAGTGCTTTCTTCGTACCAGAGAACACGGCGTGTTCAGCCAGAGTCTGGTAGACAGCCATCGTCATTTTGATCTCATCTCTGACCCGTAGCAGCAGTTGGCCCCTCTCCCCACAGTTAATGGTCACCTGTCTGATCAACTCATCAAAGCACTGGGAGTAGAGCTGCCTGCGGACAGGACAGAGCCCCGTCATTCTGGCCTGGTTTTCCTCCAGCTTTGTGTCCAGCTGCTCTTCCAGTGTCATAACATCAATCCTCGTACAAGGTTCACTGGACACTCGCTGCACCCACAACTGGTTTCCATCCGTCCATTCCCTTGGTGGAAGAACAGTGTTTAGGATATCCTTGTCTTCCAGCTTAATGGCATCAGTGGTGGTGGTTTTTGGTTTAGGAGGTGGCGGGATAGGGGCAGAGTCTGGGAGTGGCTGAGGGTCCGATCTGATCAACACAGGATCATCATATTTGAGGAGAGACTCGGCTGAAGGAATCATTTTGTTCATTTTGTTTTTAAGTATTTACTCAGACTAAGAAGAGGCTCCTATGAAGCTGTTTTAATCACAGTTATGGCTGCTGTCCTGCTCGCTGTCCTGCTATATGCTGTTTCAGAGGCTTTAGTGGCATTGATGTGTTGAGATCAAAGCCACCAAAGCCACCAAAGCCACATTGGCCACGGTTACATTATGTTTTTACCTCCGCCAAGGAGGTTATGTTTTTGCCCGCGTTGGTTTGTCTGTTTGTGTTCAGGATAACTTGAAAAGTTATGGATGGATTTGGATGTAACTTTCAGGAAATGTGTGGAATGGGATAAGGAAGAAATGATTAGATTTTGGGACTGATCCGGATCACCATCCAGATACAGGAATTGTTTAAAGGATTCTTAACATTGCGGAGGTCACTAGACAATTTCCATGGAAATCATGAGGGTGTGTTTCCAGAGTTCAACATCAAAGGGCCAAACATCAAAGGCTATCAAAGACTAAAGGGCCAATCAAAGACCGGAACACCTTTGTGTGAAACTTCAAGGGACAGTGCTCCGTTGTCATGGTAACCGTAGACTGGGGGATTTCCAAAACAGGAAATACAGACATGTGCATACATGTATCTGTCTAATACATGTATGCATGTGTGTTTGGGGTGGACTGAAGCTGCTTGGTGGAGGTCTGCGCTCTCTGAGTGCTTTTCTAGTTTCATTTTAGTTCTGAATTAATTATTCAGAATTAAATAATTTGGAATTAAAGTTTTCTCCTTCGTGTTTACATGGAAAAAGTGATTCCGAATTGAGGTTTACATGGAAAATGCGTTTATTCACCTTTATTCAGTCCCACTTAAGATCTAGGGTTTGGGATTGGTTCTGATTGGACAGGGGGCGAACGTGACGTGGTGACGTATTTACGTGTACCGGAGGAAAAACTCCAGTTCAGCATCTCCAGCGTCTCTGTCAGGGAAACCTCGTCCAACTTGGATGGTACAACTTTAAAAAGGTCCACATTTTTATGCTTACATCCATCCACTCTTTTCATTATTTCCAAGTCTTCTAAGGCTCTAATTAAATAAATCATCTCGGCTCTAGTCCAAAGCTTGCTTCGGGCGGCCGCCCTCTTCCCATCAGCGTCCTGTGCGTCATCCCGTCAGGACAAGGGAACGAGCATGCGCAGAACGACCGGAATTAATTTAAAGCAGAATGAACATATACACGATTGAGGAATTATTTAATTTGGACTTAAAATCAGAATAAACCAGCCACTTACTTCAGAATTTAGTTTTATTCGGAATTATCATTTTCATTCGGAATTAGGTGGTTACATGGTCATTTTTAATCTTTTTAAAGAGGATTTAAGTTTTGATTGGAATTAAAGGGGAATTAAAGCCCTCATGTATACATGGTAAGTCTAACTCTCAATCTTTGTTGCCTCTGTTATTTGTCAACTGACCAGCTAATCAGAGTCCAAGAACCCTTTCCCATAGCAACCATTGCCAGGTAACTCTAGTCTGAGAACTGTTTCCACAGCAGAGTCTGTCAATGCACTGTGGTGAAAAAATGTCTGTTTTTAAAACCACCTGCTACACACCACTACAATGCATTATGACATATATATAGTACAGACTAAAAAACTGTATTTGGTGGCAGTATGTAGTATGGCCGTCAAACAGCCAAGCACATTTTTCTTTTTGGTTTGTTTTGTTTCATTGTGGGTGGTGAATACCATACAAATCTCATTACTGCCCGAGCTAAAGTTTGCTTCATAGCAACTTTTTTCTACAATATAATAACTATATTAAAGTAAGCTGACTAGATTTCTAAAATGAAATCCGGGGACATTTCCAGCTCAGCGATAAAAATCAGATGAGATAAAATGGGATGACCTTGGAAAAACATTTATAATATATAATATATAATAACTGTTAAAATAAGTATTTATTTTAAAGGTTAACTACAACCAACAAGTGTCAATAAAATGGAATAAAGACAAGAGAAAAAATACTAAACCATCACAGCCTCAAGAATAATCTGCTGTTCAATGTAGGATTAGTTATCAAATTGTATTTACTTGGTGCACAGGATTAAGGTTTCACCACTCCATTTAGAGCATAAGATTTTCGTTTGAAGGAGTCAAAAGATGCTCTCTTCTTGCTCAGGACTGCACACAAAAATGCTGCTTTCATACCGCTTCCTTGTTCTTTAGTTTTAGTGAAAACAGTGCCCTTGTAATAGTAAAAAAAGTGTGCTTTTATTTCCCCAGAGACTAAAGAAACTATCCCAAATGCTTGTCAAAGGGAAAATTTACTGAGAACGCAAAATAATAAAAAACTTTTTTACGCTTATATTAATCTTTGGATAAAGGCATGTTTCTGAGCCAGTTACAGTTTTGAGACCCCTTAGCATCTTATTTATTGTGACTGTCAAGCATCAGGACACCAACTTAATAAAGAAAGACAGTGTTAACAGGTTTTATGGGGCTTTCTTATTGCAAGTGTTTATTGCTTTAACTCACATACATTTTGGTGAAAATTGATTTGAAAGTTTCATATGTACTCTGCTTTAGAACTAAAGTTGAAAAAAAGAAAGAAAGAAATATTTACATTGTGTGGTCTTTCTCTGGTTACGGTGGTTTGACGTCATTTGCAAGTACTCCTCAAAAATGTGTAAAAACTACAACATGTTGAGTTATGATGAAATAAATTTTAAAAATCCCACCTGTAAATACCTCAAAAGACCACAAGAAGTCATTGTGTCCTGCAATGTGTGTCCACACATCAGGAATTACTGGGAAATCTTTAAGTTTAAGTGTAATCGAAGTCAGGACTAAAAACTGCTTTGAATTTGTTATTTTCTGATACTTCTTTATAGAGATATCGTTGGGAAAATTGAGGCATTTAAGGAAAACCAAATCCCAATTTTGTGTGGTTTTTTCTTTTTTATTTACTTTTGCTGTTTGTTTGTTGCTTAATCTTGGGGATGGGGGGTGTTCAACAAATGCAGTTTTTTATAATTATGTACTTTTATTAATTGGGTTAATAAATTAATATGAATTAAGTCATCCTAAATATGTCAAGGAATATCGGTAAGGAACATGTAAATAGCATTTTTTTTGTATTATTATATATATATTGGCTTGTCCTCCTGGTCTGAGACTGGCTGAGGGTCGTCCTCAAACTTATGGCTGATTGTCTCAGCTGGTGGTGCAAAGGCAAAGTTATTGAGGTCCTGCTCTGAGAACATATCTGAAGCCTCCTGGATCTTTGCAAGCAGGGCCTCTCCTCTTCTTTTAATGCTGCATTCTCTGGTTGTTGAGCCAAATCCACATCGTCTTCATGAACTTGTCCACCTCTGAGCAGATCAAACCCATATGATACAGCTGCTGCTTCTTGTCTGGGGTGAGATGGAGAAAGATGAGGAGCTACGAGGAGCTCCTGCTTGAGATCGTACCGTCCGCTCATATAGCTTCTGCCAATTTTTCTGTACAGACACAGCTCATATCCGCCCTCTCTGGTGATCACCTCCTCGATGATCATTACAAGCAACTCAGTGCCTATTTTTTTTTTTTTTCCTCTTATTCCTTGCAGTTATGTATTTATCCGGACTTGTTGAGTGAATGTGGATTAGAATATGTGTTTTAGATATCTCTGACTTTAAATTAGACAAATAGACTTGCCAAAGTCTGAGTTTTTGCAGTGGATAGATAGATAGATAGATAGATAGATAGATAGATAGATAGATAGATAGATAGATAGAACTTTTATTAATACTTTTATTACTCCTGCTCCCCCCGAGTGAGGAGTTGTACACTAAATGCACAAAAAGTTCCAAAATAATGGAGAAGTTGTTCATTTTTTTGATAGAAAATAATGTTAATATGACAAAAGTAATTTCTAGCAGATTATTTGAAGCAGATGGAATAATATGATGCATTCACTGAGGTTAGGGTAGGCAACAGAACAAATAACATCAATACCAATTCATGATTTTGCTGAGGGTGCCAAAGTGGCCAGGGCTAACTTTGACTTTAACACCCTGACTCTGAACATCCAAAGACACCTCTTAACTTGTGAGGGTAAAATGGCTCAACCATTAACTCCACTTTATCAGTGGAGTTAATGGTTGTCATTCTAACATTAAAGTGGAAAAAAAACAGCTCTATTTGTGAAATCTTCACCAAGACATCTCCAGGCTGTCATCTTGTGAAACTGTGTCGTAAAAAAAAAAAAAAAAGAAAAATGGAGTGACTTCTCATCTCAACCAAAATCTCAAACAGCATTACTTGTGCACAGCGTTGCTTTCAGGGAGCCGCCGTCTTCGCCCTGTGTGCAAACACAGCTCTCCCCAAACGGCCCCCGCTGTCATTTCATGCTTTGCCAGTTAAATGGGAGTGACTGGTACAATGTGTTTGCACACCAAAACTGGCTGCATTGTCCAAAGCTGCCAAACAAATTGAACCGGGGATGTAGTAAATGCATCCATCAGAGCTGCTCTATTTTAGCCTGGAGCCATTGCTGATTGATGGCTTTGATAGTTGCAGGAGCAGGATTGGGTTTTCTCTTTTATATGTTTGTTTTTTTATGTTTGTGAAAACAGACTCTCCTTTCCTTCCCAAGAGATGGGTGGCCAACGGACATGGAAACAGGTGAAAATGTGAAATGACAATGTCTGCTTCTTATCACCGTATGGGAGAGGCAGGAAACAGATGAGACAGTTGTTGGATTGAGACTTTGAAAAGCTGGCTGAATTTGTGGAGGCCTGTGAGGTTGAGTTTAATCTCGGAGATGATGTAAGCAAGGAGAGTCAATCATGGGATCCTCTGAAGGTCATTTAGGGAGCATAAGAGGTCATCATTAGGCAAACAGTCTCTTGCTGCGAGGGGCCTCGAAATGCAGTCATTATTAGATAAGCATTGAAAATGAGGTCGGCATTTTAAATTAGTTTCTGAGATTTAATTCTGTATCACAGGGATCATCAATGTTGGATGCGGGGCAACATCAGGCCCCTACAGCCTCCAGCCTCATCAGAGTATTAAGTTCGGAAAGTGTGAAGGAGTAAAGATGATTAATGTTGGATGTGCTTTATAGAAATCCACTTCAAATCAGATATTGTTGGGAATATTTGACCAGGAGAACAAGTATTTTTGTGCTGAAGCTAGAGATGGAGAACACAGCCCTGGAAATCAGTTACCAAACTAGAAGGAAATGTGGGGAAATCACATTGTTGACAAATCCTGGAGCCAGATTTAGCACATTTCAATTCAGATCACCACCAAAATCATATCACTTGTCCCTTGTGCCATGACCAATCTTTCCTAAAATTGTCATCAAAATCTGTTGAGACCTTTCTGAGTTATCAGGGAATATGTGGAAAAGTGCCAAGTCTCACAATGTTAACAAATCATTTAAAAAATATTGTGGATCTGCATCTATCTGCAGACAAATGCCTAAAAAAACATAACCTACTTGGCAGAGGTAAGAACTCATTTGAAGCCTGTAAAAACTAAAAAAATCAGCAACACACAAATAGGAGGGGAAAAGTAATAACTTCCCTTGAATGTTTGAAAAGATTAGTTGAAGTTACAGAATTTGCAGATTTATATGTAAAGGAATGAACCTAAAACAAGTGCTTTGAACACACATCCCTCCACCAAGACATTTAACTAACTAACCCTGAACCAATGAGATTAAACTTCTGACTAAAGACTGTGGCATGACATCACACTGGTAGGTCTGTTTGGAGGGGCTGGGGGAATCAGCTGTTTCAGGCGGCTGCTGGCACTGTTCATACTGCAAAAACTCAGACCTTAGCAAGTTCATTTGTCTAATTTGTAGTATAAAAATATCCACAATACTTACTAAAATGTAATTTTCATTTGCAGGTCCAGATGGATATCTTATTACAAGGAATAAAAAACAAAAATAAAGCACTGAATAACTTGTAATTATCAGAAAATATCTGCCAATGAAACAAGCTAAATTTTGCTCCTTGAGGGTCTTAAATCAGGTATAGAAACTGCTTAAGATAGCACATATTACTTCCAAGACAGCGTACAAGTAAAGTTTGTCTTGCCACATTGGCAGATATTTTAACTCATTACAAGCGATTCAGGTTTAGCTTTTCGTTCTAAATACTGAAATAAGATGTGTAGCTGGACATGTCAGGCAATTTTGGCTTAGAATTGAAATTGGATGAATAAGCTTCCTTAGATTAAAGTTTTTGCAGTGTACAAGAAGATAGGGGGAATGTCCTGATGTTACAAACTTTGTTGTCTTGCATAAAGAGGTACCCCTGTATTCAGAAGGGACCTGTGAAGCACACTTAAGTCATAATATGGCTTCATTAAATGAGGAATGGGGAAAGGTCTTAAATTTGTCCCTGCCCGCGGCCTCCATGTGACCCAAACTGCCCTAAAAGAGGAAATTTTCTCTAAATTTCATATTAATTTGGTTCAGCATTGCCTACAACAAAAGTCCCCCTGTTATTTGTACACCAGCTCTGTCATGAAGATTGGCTGAATGGCTTTAGATTTGTTGGTTGTGATTTTTTGGAGAGTCGGAGCACTGGCACTACAAGTTGGACAGCAATCAATCAGAGATATTGATTTTGGAGACTTTCCCGCTGTCATGTTGGATTAATATGGATTAGTCACGCCATGCATGTGAACACTGTAGTTAGTCAGCCGGCTGGTTCAGTAAAAATGAGGGGAAAAAAGGTTTAATAAGCATTTTTGTGCCTCACACATCAGTATGCTGAAATTGCTTTGATGTTTTTCATCCGGCTTTGCAGTTCTGATTTAGAGCTCATCATTCAGTGCCGTGTGACATGCATGATAATATAATTAATCAATCGCAGATAACTTCCCAAAACATGCCACAGCTCGCCTCCCTGGTTGTCTGATTGAGGGAAGTTGTCATTTTGATAGTTTTCACACCACATAATGAAGCGATTAATGTTAGCTGACATGTGTTGTGTGGGTTTTTATTGACTATAAATACATTATGTTTGCATGAACATAAAAGCAGATTCTAACTCTGAATGCTCCAACAAGACCGATGGGTTCTCATCCCCTTGAAGCAGGCTGCATTCACTCCCTCCCTTGAAAACAGCAGTGATGGGGTTGATGTCGATGTCCCGTCACATTCAGATCAATCCACCGGCTTGTCTGCTTCTCTGGCACAGTTTGATTTCAAGTGTGACACATGAGTAAGCTAAGAACCTGCAGGAGTTTCCCAAAGCAAGATTTCTCAGAGTTATTTGGCAGAGATCCTACCAGGAGAGGAGAGAGTACTGATCCCCCCATGATAGCCACACTGCATCACACAAACACCGCTGGTTTTCCCAGCTCCTCTGGACTTAGTGCTGAAAACAAAGATTTTAAGAAGGATAAAGGCGGACAGTAAAGCTTGAACATCACCAACTACAAAAACAATTTCTAAGCTCTAAGAAGTCCACTCCGAAACCAGATAACACATCAGACCAAAACTTATTTTCAGTGATATAAGGGTAGCTAGTCTTTGATTTTCTGTTTTCATTTTAAGATTTGATTTTTGGGGGTTTGGTGCAAAAGTTTATTGGATCTATCCAAAACTGGGAACAGAGATTTTACTTGAAACATGGCTGCCCACTTTTAAGACAGTAGCTTCTGTGCAAAGGGCTCATGGTCTAACATCTTAGCCACCAACATCCCCTCTCCAGCCAACGTGTGTGAGTTCACCAGGGTCATATGCTTGGTCCCCTGATTTTCTTGAAATTAAGTTTATAAGTTAAGCAAAACTGTTGTCCAAAAGCTTACCAGTATATCAAGTAACCAAATGAAAAGAATATAAATGAATTGAACATTATATTCCTTAATTTAATAGATCAGTTGAAGACTGGGTCTGTAATCCCAGTTTTGAGTTGGGCAACTGATTTTGAAGTCAGGCAAGGATTTTTTCCAGTTAATGTGTCAATAACCTTTCAGTAGGGCAGTTAAACCAAAGAGGGGCCCACAGCTTTGTCAGGGAGGGTGTGGCAAGAGTAGTTAGAGCAATGCAGAGACGTACAAGACCTAACATTTTAGTGTTCACCAATACCAGGTTTAACTGTATCTATTAATCTATTCATCTATCTATTCTAGTTTAAAAGTGCAGAGTTTGCAGTCTGCTGTTGAGTGGTGCAGGGATGATACATTTATTGCAGGCCAACCTCGAAGTCAGCATTAAGGTGCGTTCACACCTTACGAGACTTGAGCGACCTCGGTGACCACTCTCCATGCAAAGTCAATGTACAGCCACGATCGGCCACAACCACGCGCGACCAGATCTCACATGATGTGACAGACTAGATCTGGGCGACGTGGTCGCATCTTTGGAGACATGGGGGCGGCGCCCATGTTGCTGCAGATGGGAACTCTGGGGTCGCTTTGGACACGGAGCAGGTCGCCGTGCTCCGTCGCCAAAGTTGAAATATTTGAACCTTTCAAGTGATGTTGCGCCGCGAGAGCCAATCAGCGTTGTGTGGTGCATGATGACACCTGTGACAGACTGTTTTTATTCCGGTTCACAGAGTGAAAGTCTGTGTCCGTGTGGGGAACATTAGTTAGTGAGTACATTAGTTCCGCCTAGACGGACCGCAGAAAACTCGCAGACGATGCTGCAGTGTTTTGTGGTTGGTAGGTGAGTGAAAAGGATACAGTTGGAATAATGTCAGCTATTACATCCTATTATATGATATGATATGATCGCAGGGTGAAACTCAAGTGGCGTGACATCACTGAGCAACTGGGATGGTGACAAAATGTACTATTTGTACAGGCGACGGTACTTGGGTTTGTGACGTAATCTTGGTCGCCGAGTAGCGTTTGGTGTGAACGCACCTTTAGGCTGGTCTCCTTGACTAAAAGCCTCTTTGATTTTTCATTGTGTTTTTGGATAATTTCTAAACAGATGGTTTGCAGTGAACAAAAGTTACAGAATTTGCAGCCATATACAGAAAGGAATAAACCTAAAACTAGAGGTGCTGCAAAGCACAACCCACTGCTACATCATTTCTGACAATATTTGCCCTTTCTTGCATTGTAAACCCAGAACCAATGAGGTTGAACTTCTAACATAATATTTGTGTGACATCACAGTGGTAGGTCAGATTGATAAGGCTGGGGAATTGGTCATTTTAGGTGAATAGCGCCACTGTTTGTTCTACAAAGTGGCTCCCTTTTTACACCACAGTAGCACCCTCCTACTATATTATCTGACTGGCTCATAATAAAAGAGATTGACAGAGCAATCGCCCAATCACCTGGCAGATGTGTTTTTGAAAGGCTCTGCCCTTTCCCAAAGGCTTGAATATATCGAACGGCACTTTCAGAGGATGGCCTCACAACCAAATAGCTGACTTTAGATAAACTTTGTTCAGTGCTTTATGCAGTCTATGATTTTGAGCAACGATCATCAGCATTTTTTTTGTGTGTCAAAAGCAACTTATACCACCTCAACAGTTATACCATCACTCAGTGTATGCCCTAATATTAAAACCGCTTACATCCTGCCTTTACACACAGTTATTACAATACTATTCAAGTCATAAATCAGAGATGTCTCATTATTTTTGGGGAATTGTTTTAAAAGTTTTCCCATCAGCGATGAGCACTTTGTGTAAAGACTTGCTTAGATGAAGCTATACGCCTGACCTTTGCAGTGATAAATAGCCTGCTACCTCACACCTGCTTTATTACATTACCCCAGAAAATGAGAAAGCAAATATTTTACAAGCTGTCTGTCATCAACCCTCCTTCGCAAAGCACAGCCCTCACTCTCCTTTTCACAGAGGACCACAATAAACACACGCCTTCAGTCAGCGCTGTGCTTTTATTTGCGTAAATCTGTTTTTAACGTGTGGAAAGCCTGAGGCGGCCTCGTGCGTAATGTTTATTAGATTGGCAAATAAACCTTCACTCCCTCATTAAGGAGGGCTGGTAAAATACAATGAAACAAATGATCAACTTAAGGGAGCTAATTGTGGTGGCCCCAGAAACCCCACAGAGGTCCTGACTAATTACAATAGTCAACTCGTCTTTTTCTGCTTAAACAAAGGCAGAAAGAATCATACGCCTTTTATCACCTCCAGGAATCTTAATGCCTTTGTAAGTAGGGCTTTAAATCCAAAGCTGTTGGATATTGACTTCCCGTTGTAATCTGTTCTCTAATAAAACCAAGGCCTCTTTCAGCAGAAACACAGGGTTATGTATTTTTTTATTCCCTTCTTTCTTATCCTTAGCTACACTCCACTTCAGCATACAGTATCTTCAATAACCTCCTTCAGGCTTTCTTGATGCATCCACCTCTTGGCTGGTAAAAAGTGTGACAGGCGCTAAAATGAGTCTGAGTGGTAAATTGAATTAGAGTAGAGAGCAGAATACGCCAGAATGGCAGGTATACAGCAGTCTCTGCGAGGACAACTCGATTGGCAGCATCTGTGACAGCCAGCGTTGCTCATCCTGGCTGCTGCCCGAAGCTAAGTGCCTGCAGTCAACATCTCGTGGTCGAGTGACTAAAAAAAATACATTACTGGACTGTCTGATGAAGTGAGCCTGATAAACACTCGTGAAAATGATAATCAGGTTTCAAAAACTATACTGAAGAAGAGCCCAAAAAAAGCACAACAAGCAATAGTCAACAAGCAATTACTGATTTTATAGAAAGGTGAACCATCATGTAAACTTTCCTCTTGTTAACAGCCTGTTGAACAGAGAGTGTGAAATAGCTTGTTGGAGGAGGCTTTACCAGTGGTTTTATGTTGCAAATTACAAATTAGTTATTGCCTCTTAAAGCTGATTAAATGTCAGTGATCGAGTATTTATTATACAACTCTTGTTCAAAGTTAAATACCTATGAAGTGGAGCATGCACAGCCAATATGGCCAGTGATCCAGCTTGGCTTGGTTATGATGATGGCAGATTGAAAGCTATCGGCCAATCAGACGTTTGGATTAAGAAATAAAAATGATTTCTGCTAGTCATTCAATACTGTAAGTATAATGTCAGTCTTTTTTCAAAAATTGTTGAAGAGATATGTTAGTCCTTTCAAAAGTAAAGAGTCAGTAAAGAGAAGTAGCAATACATAAAAAATCAGTATTCACCTATACAAAGGAGGTTGAGCTGTATTCACACATTGACATTTTGGTTAGCTTTTACCAAAGTACAGAGAAACACTGAGTCGCATCGAGCTGTTGGGCAACACTGATGTTGTCGTGTGCATTGGAAAATGTGCAAATGCCTAAGAATGTCGGGCATTTGACCCAAAATGCTTGGAAATACCTAAGAGTTGACCTACTCTCGCCTTCACTAACCTTAGATACAGCTGAGTTAATCTCTGTCAGCTCCAGCTGCTTTACCCATCAGTCTGGACCCCTGTTTAGGGCCAACCGTCTTTCGTTCTGTAGGCATGGTATCGTAATATTGAGACCAGCTGCAGCTGCACATGGTAAAATGGCATATATGTCCACTTTATGTGGTGTTTGTTGAGTAATGTTGCAATATGTTTGTACAGCGTTCACCAGCGCCAAGCTTCTTTAGGTTTAAGTTACACTTAGTTAAGTACAAGACCCATGTGTTGCATCTGTGTTGGTGAAAGTTTGGTCAGAGGGCCATACAGAAACATCATGCTCCACCAAAACAACATTTTTCTCTGCTTTAGAAATGTCAGTACAATTTCTCAGCATTGGTCAATGTCAGCTAATATACACTGATGTGTGAATGGGCCTTTATGGTTTTACCACCCTCCGTCCATTTGGTTGTTTTTCTGTCCGTCTGTGTAAAAACAGATTGATTGTTTAATATATACTGTTAAGAATATATCTCACTACTCTATCTTGGCAACAGCCTATAAGGTGTTTGAGAATGGGTAGGACCTTTAAAAAGCATATCCTGAAGGTATCTGGACTACTGTTCTGTCAATCAAAGCTATCACGGGCTTATCAGATGTTGTAGTAGGTGGATGCTATTGCTGCAGAGCAAAGTACAAAACGTGAGCCAATTAGTAAGTAAACTCTCGCCAAAAAGAGTAGGAAGCAGGGCAAAAATGTTTCCATCTAGAAATGCCCTCAGTAATATTTGTGCTTTATTACCTCCGCCAAGGAGGTTATGTTTTTGCCAGCGTATGTTTTTTTGTTTTTTTTGTCTGTTTTTTTTTTTTTTTCTGTTTGTTTGTTAGCGAGATTACTTAAAAACTACTGGAACGATTTTGCTGAAATTTTCAGAAGATGTTGGTAATGGCCCAACTTAAAAAGGATTAGTTTTTGGTGGTGATTCAGATAACTGCCATTAGCGAATGATCAGTTTTGCTTAATACCTGTCAAACTAATAATGATATCAACATGATTCTGAGTGCTAAGTGTGGGTCTTCAGGGTTAAAGAATCATATTATGACGGAAACTTTATCATGGAACTATTGTTTACAGATGTAACAGCAATATGTGAGCTACCTTGGCGGAGGTTTGCGCTCTTCGAGTGCTTTCTAGTGTACTGTGGCAGTTCTGATAGAACTGCCACTGAAGCAGGTAGCACCTATGCTCATCTCCAAAGAAGCAGCCAGTGTTTACAAACCTGTTGGCATTAAACCCTCATCAAACTTCCTGTATTCTTCCTTAAGGGACGCTCTTTAGACTTTACCAATGACATTCAGACTTGAATAATGGGATGAATCCTTGCTGATGAGCACTTTACATGCAGCCTTGAACACTGGATGTTCTGTCAATAGGTAAGAGTGACCTGCTGTGTAAAAGGCATGCAGAAGTCAGATGATGAGACTGTTAACCATTTTGGGCATTACTTCATAGTCATTTGTTCTATCAACAGTGTACATAACTAAACTTTTACTTAGTATCTCATAACAAAGCAGGAAAATGATGTGTCAGTCCTAAATGAGACAACTGGATTGATACAACAAAAGCATTTGGCACAACTAATGTTACCAAACGGAGACCCACCAACAAAGCTGGTATCAGTGTGAACATCAGTGACAACATTGTGTATTTGGAATGACACTGCTTTTTGTTTTGTGTATCTTTATCTTGGATGACAAAAACAGTGAGAACAATGTGTGAGAGCTTTGTGAAGAAAAGACAGATGTCTGTTGTGAAGGCTGAGTCAACTAAAAATCCATTAAAGGAAATAATTTCTTTGGTGGGTTTGAGCTGGTTTTGTTTTCTCTGCTGGTGATTTTGCACTTAAGGACTCATCGCGGCTGTTATCCTGAGTGTATTAAATGGTTGGTGTTGTGTACTGAAGGTTGATCTGAAATAGGAAAAACCCATTGACCTACAGTTTGAGATCCTGGGTGAGAATTTATAAATGCTGCTGTTGGCTTGGGCTTAAAAATTAATCAAACTGTATAAACTGCAGTATGTCCCACTGCAGTTTTTTTAATGAATGTAAGGGGCTCAAGTTGAACATGGAGGACAGTATGTACGGCAAAGCCTGACAAGTGAGGAATTAACTTTGGAGATGCTTCAACTCCCTTTTTTAACCCTCCAGAAAAACTCACACTTATCACCCTTGTGACCCAATTGGGTCCCGTTAGAAAAAGTGCTTTAAAAACATTAAATTTGATATTATTTTCCACTTTTAAAGCTTAAACCTTTTAACTAGCTTCAGCCCTAATCAGAACTGAAAAAGTTTGCATTTGTTTTTTAAAATATTTTCTTTTACCTTTACTGACCTTTTAAGACATTTTGTGTCATAATAGCAGCCACTGATTTAAAAAGAAAAACACCAAATATGAAATATGAAGTGTAGAGTGAATAGGTAAAGCTAGAATCGGTAATTTTGGATAACTAGCATGAATTTGAATGTAGCATCTCCTGAGGACTCCACCTAGCCCCCGGAGCTCCTCCGAACCCACATCCCCCGCTTACATGCACGAGCGCCTTAACTGCAAATGGCTGCAGAAGTGCTGAAGTTTAAGTCAAACCAAACAACGAAATGCAAAGTACAAAGGCTGTACATTCAGTAATCCAGTGTGCCAGCAGAAAAACACATTCACATGTTCTCTCAGCACATGTGAGCCAAAGAAATCTAAAAATCACCAATGTTGTCACCATGTAGTTAAACCTCCAGTGCCAGAGCTATTTCTAATAGCTTGAGGCAAATCTGATCTCAGTAGCATCATGTGCAGTACGGTTGGAGGATGAAGCGTAGCCTATGGAGGCTGCTCGCTTCCTTGATCCGCAGCAATTTATTGCACCAAAGAGCCCCAGTTAATTTATCACAGACCATCATGTGAGTGTGTTAGCTCATCATTGCAGTCCAAGCATACCCTTGCCATATTGTGCGAAGCAGTCTGGGGAATTCTCACAATCCGCTTACCAGAGGTCTGTACCAGTTAAGTTATCCTCGGCGTGGAGCATATGCTTCCCTTTTTTTTTTCCTCTGTGTGATTCTGCAGCGGGAGAGCCACATCTGGCAGCGCAGTCATCTCAACAGTAATTTGCCTTGCAATATGCTGTTCAAGGGTTGGTTAGGACCGTGTCTTATTATTATTTTCCCTGACAGTCTCATTGTTATCTGGCCTCTCTTTCTGTACGGTTGCCAGTTTGGGAAATGCAAGGATGTCAGTCAGTGTTGCAGGAATGAAATATCTGCTCTGCTACACTAAAGGGAGGCAAGTGTAACTTAGAGTGAAACAGGATGGATTTCTTTTTTTGTTGCTTTTTTTAGTAAATGCTCAAAGTTATAACTTTTTGAACTAATGCTCGGAGCTTCTACAAGGCAAATGTCAATGATCTAATTAGTCCAGCTGGAAGTAAGGATATAGATACCCTTCCTCTTCAAAGAGTCCTGGAGAACTGGCTGTTTTAGTTTCCTTTTTAGGTCAATCTATGAGTCAAGTTTGCAGAGATATCACACTGACCACCATACCCAAGTTCTGAAGTGGACTGCTCTTTCTCTGCTCTCACTCCAGCGAGTAGGAAGTCTCTGTTGCTGGTCAGTGGCTTTATTCCGTTGCCAGATATGAGGTGTTTTATTCTTTTCTGTCTGCTGTGAAGGACGTGAGGTTCCTTATGATAAAGCTCCTTAATTAGCTCCGTCTACGTCCCCCGTTGTCACTGTCAGCTGCTCAGCTGCAGATGACTCACTGTGTCATTTTGAGGGACCAGCTGATGCAGTATCAGCTAACCTTTTCTCCATAATCGCTGCTTTGTAGCTGAATGTCAGGGGCTTAATTTGAACATGGGGGACCGTACGTACAGCAAAGACCGACAACTCAGGATTCAACTTTGGAAACACTCTAACTCCCCTTTCTTAATATACAAAGTTCTAGGTACAATAAGGACAAGGGTTGGACCTCCAGATGAATAATTTATGGATCAACGGGGCTCTGGATCTGTGTATGATTTCCTTACTGAATTTAAATTACTTTAAGTCTGATGAAATGTAACAACAAGCAACAGGAATAGAAGGACATAGCAGCAGCAACTTCACCTCATATCTGGGTAAAACTTGAAGAGCCATGATCATTTCCTTAATAACAAAGTGCAATCAGCTTTCCAAAAAATTTCAGACACTCAGTTTTGGCAGTTGGGACCTTATAGTGAAGCCTCATTGCAACTCAAACTAAACTCAACTATTAGGTTTAAGGCTCTCATTTTGATTTTTTTTTTTTACCCATTATTGATAATCATTTAATTAAAGTAACTCCAAATCAGTGTTAAGTTTGTCGACTTATTATTCATGTCATAGTTTTCGTCAACCACCTTTTTTCCCTGATAAAATCTAGACAGTAACTAATAAAAACAAGTGCACATGGATGAAAACCAAAACTAAATTAACTGACATTTTCATCAACAAATAAAAACTAGACTGAATTGTTTGACAGAGACTTAGTCCAACCAAACCTAATTTGGTCATGTAGAAAGTAGGGACAAGTTAGGAATATATCCAATCACAACTACTCTGGTTGTGTGGAAAGGTTGGATGAGTTAAGCAGGACATCCAGTCACAACAACCTTAGCTTCATGGTGGCAAATGTACACATTCAGACTGAGGGTGCTGTTGCTGTTGCAAAAATGACAAGCAAAAAGAATCATAAAAGAGCTCACACAATGCAGGACTCCAAGGTTCAAGTCATTTGTTGCACCAAGTAACATTTAGAGCTCCATCTGACATGATGGTGAAGAGAAGGAGCTCTTTTGAATGGCAGAAGCCTGTGACCAATCACAGGAGTAACTTAGGATGGTTGATGTCCCCATCAGTGACTGTCCTTAATCCCAAAAGTCTTGGGGGAAGCTATCTACTGTATGTTCAACCCCTCCTCCCTCAGAGGAAATGTACTGTTTTGAGCCTGATGAGCTAAAAAGTGAAATCTGATTGTCACTTTAGATTTGTTTCAAGCCAGATTCAAGTTTGATACTGACTTTTACTTGACATTTCTTTGTTGTGAATTTCTATAAGACTATGGTACATCACTCTGGTTGTCGTAAAGGCAGTCTTATGGTCAATCTGAGTGTTGTTTTATGGGCAGCATCAGTATTTGTCTGTCTATCCTGTTTGCTCAGTCATTGCGATTCTGGATACAAATGTTAGAACCTTAAAAATAAGAGTTTTCTACATATACTGTGAGGGTTAGCCCATGTTTGAATCATCCTAAATGGAACAGTGATTCACAAAGTTTCCACCAGAATCACAAAGTACAACTTGATATCAAAATCTCAACATTATGAAAAATGCATTCACTTTCAGAGTCAAAATTCTTGTATCTTACTTAAAATAACAATTTTATTTCCTAGAGAAAAGAGGCGTTTGTTAGAAAAATATGCTCAAATTGCTTCATATTTTATTAAACATGTTAAAAAAGCCTACATTTTTTCACTGTTCCCTGAAATTGTGCTCCTTCTGTCCCTTTTTTGAGAGCTTACATCAGTGTTTTCTGAGGGGAATACACCACAGACTTGTTCTTGTTAGGCAGTGTTTTTTTCTTCGATTGTAAGGACATTAAGAATTTATTGTGTATCTTCTGGGGGCATCCTGGTGGTCTGAGAAATATGCTATGGAGTTATATCCAAAATTTGGTTGTAGATGCAGACTTTTGACATCATCCTTCTCTTTTTGTGGTTCTTATCACTCTTGGTTAGCAAACTGTCATATAAAACCAAAGCATCCAACATGCAGAGGTGCACTGACTGAGCAGCAATAATTATTCACTGTTTTACTAACCCCAGTTCCACTGAAGTTGGGATGTCGCATAAAATGTAAATAAAAACAAATTACGATGATTTGCATTTTTTTTTTACTAATATTAAGTTAAATACACAACAAATTTAAGATATTAATTGTTTATACTGATTAACTCCAAGTAGCCAAGCAGTTGTAGCACGTGGAGGAATGTGGCTGGGCAAAAACAGTCTGAAATGTGGACTCAGACCACAGTAGACTTTTCCAATTTGCATCAGTCCATCCAGAGAAGCGGGCAGCATTTCTGGGTGTTGTTGATCTATGGCTTTGGTTTTGCATGGTAGAGTTTGACCTTTACCTTGTAGATGAAGAGATGAACTGTGCTAGCTGACAATAGTTTTCTGATATGTTCATGAGCCCACGTGGTGAATATTCTTTGCTTAATGATGTTGGTTTTTAATGCAGTGCCACCTGAGGGATCCAAGGTCATGGGCATACAATGTTGGTTTTCTGTCTTGGAGGTTGTGTGCAGAGATTTCCCCAGATTCTCTGAATCTTTTGATGGTATTATGGACTGTAGATGATGAATCCTTGAATTCCTTGCAACTTTACATTCTTAAACCGTTGGACTTTTTGCCCACATGGTTGTTCACAAAGTGGTGAACGTTGCCCCATCCTTGCTTGTGAACAGAAGAGCCTTTCAGGGATGCTTCTTTTTATTTCCAATAATGGCAGTCACTTGTATCCAATTAACTTGTTCACCTGCAGAGTGTACCAAACAGGTGTTTTCTGAGCATTCCTCAACTTTCCCAGTCTTTTGTTGCCCCTGTCCCAGCTTTATTGGATGGACTTCTGGCATCAAATTCAAAATGAGTGAATATTTAGATCAGTTTGAACATTAAATAGTTCATTTGTTTGAATATAGCTAGAAAGGGATTCACAAATCATTTTACTGTTTTTTATTTATACAGCATCTAACTTTATATTTACGATTGTCGGCCTCAACCCGTTTCGGAGCCGATTATCAGGACAAATTCACTCTTAACACACCTCAGACCAAAGGATAATCTTATAGGATAGTCTTATAAGACAGAAGATAATCTGGAGTTTGCCGTCCTTGGTCAGGAAAGGGGAAAGTCAGGACAAAACGGCCCAATAACATTTTATGCGTGTACCTTGTTTAGGTAGGCCAACCAACCATTAAACCAAACACTGTAACCAAACACTTATATGGTTGCATTGGCATCAGTATGTGCCAGTCTCACTCATACATGGTTGACATTGGCATCAGCAAGCAGAACATAAACCTGGTCAGGACAAACCAAGTCTCATTAATACAGTAAAAAATTACAATACACCCAAAGAACTACAGAGTTACCAAAAATGGCTTCAGGGCTTTTGGTTTGCTCCCTGAGGTCAGACTTTTGCCTCAGCTGAACTTGTCAATGAGGGTTGGCCTTTTTTTCCATCACGGTGCTCCCTCCCTCTGCAGCCCAGGGAATTGCTGCCACCTTCAAGAGCAGCAAATCCTCAGACGTAAGTGTGTTAAGCCCCGTGTGCTTCGCCGAGGGTGGAAATGAAGACAGGGTACCCCTATGAAGAATGATGGCTCCTTCAAGAGGCAGCTGTCCTATTTTAAGCAGGCGACACTCACCACAATGTGCCGCCCGACTCTGCCTCCGTCTTCCTCTGCTTTTCCTTTTGTTCCTCTCTTTCTCTTCCCCTCTTTCCTCCATCTCCATCTCTGGCATGGCGAGAAAGGACCTCTGAGATTGGAGTAAATAAAAGTCCCAAGATTTGTCTGTAGTCTGTGAGAAGATTATGTGTAGTCCTCCTCAAACATCTTCAAGGATGGAAATGTTATTGATGCATGTAAAGTCCTTGGGGGGTTTCACTCAAAGGACATTTGGCGCCTTTCATCCCTGACATGAAGGTGGAGGGAAACATTATTGAGGCTCCACAACATGACAGAGGTTTCTTCTTTCAGGGGGAGGCTTGAAAGGGAAGAGTCTTCTTTCTCCGTCCTTTGAGAGGAACCACATAATTGGCTGAAATAGCTGCTCTTTTCTTCATGCCTCCTTCTTGAGGTAATTGGTATTTATGAAGTATTTATGGTCCATCTTTGCCGGTGTCAGCTCCACAAAGAGCCGAATATGTGTTATTTTGGACATGAAGAGGAGCTTTTTCTAAAACTTTTCTTTCCTTCCCCTGTGAGTGAAAGTCTCTTTTTGTTTTTCGCATTTTTACATATTCATAAATTCAGCAGAGACACGCATTGTTGCACTTTTATAACAGCCTGAGCAGGACCAAGGGGCTGTTATTATCATGCGGCTTCGACCCAGGCTGCTGTCCCATCTGTGATGGTGACTAGAGGGTTGTAGATATTCCTTCAGCCAAAGAAGAGATTTTAACAGTTGCAGTTGAACCATTTAAAGAAATAAAATAATTCATCAGTGGTTTATGGAGCTCAGTGCCAATGAGTTTGAATTTAATGGACATTAGTAGGTGTTTTGGTCAGCAGATGATGACTTTGGTGACCTTTTTTTTTTACATTACCTCAACATTTTTACATAAAGGTAATAATCTATAACAACAGTATGAGAATTTCCTACATCAGTAGTATCAAAACCAGTCTTATTGCACAAGTACCTTTTCATGATTGGCTATATGGATTCATGTTGGCTGTTGGATGTATGTATTTGTATATAAATGTTTATATATATATATATATATATATATATACACTGTCTGGCCAAGAAAAAGTCACCACCTGGTTTTAACAAAGCAAATAGGTATGAGCCTCCTATTGGATAATTACTGCATGGGCGATTATCTTTCAGCTGGCAACAAATTATGCTGATGCAAAGAGTAGCTTCTCATTTCTTAAACAAACATGTCGAAAGACACATCCTGTGGTCGTGGAAAAGATGTTAGTCTGTTTAAGAAGGGTCAAATCATTGGCATGCATCAAGCAGAGAAAACATCTAAGGAGATTGCAGAAACTACTAAAGTTGGGTTAAGAACTGTCCAATGCATTATTAAAAACTGGAAGGATAGTGGGGAACCATCGTCTACGAGGAAGAAATGTGGTGGGGAAAAAATCCTGAATGATCGTGATCAGTGATCACTTAAACGTTTGACCAAATCAAATCGAAGAAAAACAACAGTAGAACTCAGGGGTATGTTTAATACTGAATTAAGAGCATTTCCACACTCACAATGCGAAGGGAACTCAAGGGATTGTGTATTGAACAGCTGTGTAGCCTGAAGAAAACCACTAAACAGTAAGGCTAACCGGAAAAAAAGGCTTCAGTTTAAAAGGGAGCATAAAGATTGGACTCTGGAGGACTGGAAGAAGGTCATGTGGTCTGATGAGTCCAGATTTACCCTGTTCCAGAGTGATGGGCACATCAGTGTAAGAAGAGAGGCAGGTGAAGTGATACACCCATCATGCCTTGTGCCTACTGTACAAGCCTGTGGGGGCGGTGCTATGATCTGGGGTTGCTGCAGTTGGTCAGGTCTAGGTTCAGCAACAACCCCTAGGTTCCAGACCTTAACCCCATTGAGAATCTTTGGGATGTGCTGGAGAAGGCTTTGCGCAGTGGTCAGACTCTCCCATCATCAATACAAGATCTTGATCTTGATCTTGGCAAATGAATGCAACACTGGATGGAAATAAATCTTGTGACACTGCAGAAGCTAATCGAAACAATCCACAGCAAATGCGTGCTGTAATCAAAGCTTAAGGCGGTCCAATGAAATATTAGAGTGTGTGACCTTTTTTTTGGCCAGACAGTGTGAATATGCATATGTGTGTTTCCATAAAATGAAGAGTTTGAGTTCAGCCTGCTATATTGTAAAGTGTCTTGAGATAACAGTTGTTATGAACTGGTACCTTAAAAATTAAGATTGATTGATTGATTGATTGAAGCTCCAATCAGCAACGATGTGAGTGGCCCAAAGCAGCACGGCCCAATCTGCGTTGTTTTAAGCAGGAAGAGGTGGGAGCTACGAGCGTGATGACAGCAAGAAGTGCCTACTCATATCGAGATTAGCATAGATGCTAACAGCTTTAGTAACAGTTTAATCAGATCTGGGCCACATTTCTTAATCCAACGAAAAACTTATGACAACACTGAAAGGTATTTTTGCTCCACTTCTGACATGTTATGGAGAGTTTGTTCTACGAAGTGGTTTACATTTTGTATTTTACAACACGGCAGTAGCACCCGCCTACTACATTATCTGATTGGTTCGTAATGAATTTGACTGATGGATCGATCATCCACTCACCTTCCGGATATGCCTTTGAAAGGTTCTGCCCATTCCCAAACACTTTCTATGCTTTTATGCTGATAGACTAGTGAAGCATATTGGTTTAACGGTCCATCTGGTGTTAGCTTGGTTTCCAGAGGCTTTAGCATAAAGTCCCTTTAAGTTAAATTGTTATCCTAGGGCTTGTGAGAATGAGTGAGTGCTGAAAAAGCTGAACTATAACTTTGTATTGAAGGAAACTTGTGCTACTAAGGAGGGAAAAAAAATGTATAAATAAATTCAGCAGCAGCGGGAAAAGTCTGTATCTGTGGTCTGAACGTGTCTGTCAGCAAGTGACCATTTTAGTCTAAAAGTGAAATGACTCAACACAACTGAATAAGTTTCTTTTAAATTCCAATTTTATTTTCACAGCACCAGCACCAACATGACTCACTCTTCCGGAATTGTCGCTTTAATGAAAGAATCCATGAGATTACCAAGATGGGGAGTGAAATGAGTCAGTGATGATGTATTTTGGAAAGCTGGACAATATGACGGAAAGGACAATACCCACACAGCCTAACAAGTGTATCCCATCTTTGTCAGGTTTGGTGAGAACCACATTTCTGTGTACTTTGTCAGCTCTGTTCCTCTTTGTTCTGGATCCCGTACAGTTCAGGCTTATCTCGCTGCTTTCCTTTCCTCCCTTTTTATTATTCTGTTTATCCTACTGTATGGCTATATCTACAGTCTGAGTGACTGAGCTAATTGTTCCTGCTCATGCATTCTCTGCAGATTCAATTATACGCCACTCTGGGCACCCTGAAAAAAAAAAAGAAAAAGAAAAGGAGGGTGGGAAAAGAGCTGAAAGTGTGGGAGAAAAAAAATAGAAAGGTAAAAAGTGGAAAGGAGCTTGAGAAGGTCGGAGATAAGGGAAAGGGGAAGTTGAGAGATGGAAGAAAAAGGGAGGATGAGAGCAGGAGGGATGAATTAGAAAGGGGAGTAGGAGCTGTCCCTTGAGTCATATATTTATGTAAGGAGAAAATCAGCTCACTGGAGTGTACACTGTAATGGCACCCCTCTGTATAATGATTGGCGCTGACCTCCCAAATAAGAGGATTAGTTTGTGCTTGAGCTGGCCAGAAATAATGGACCTCACCTTAGCTCAGCCGCAGTTTGACACAGCAGAAAATAGGTAGGGAAATAAGAATACCTCAGCAGCGGGAGGCTCGCCGAACCTCATTCATCTGCATCACCATTGTGTCAAATTGGACATGCATTCCCCGCATATCTGCCCGGTTCATGAACAGATGGCATAAACGCACTGGCCCCGTGTGTGCCCCGTGAAATACTGCGGCAGACATCATGGAAATAAGGTGCTGCCGAGTGTAACATGTTGCAGTAATTTATTTCTTTTCCCCGGTAACAAGCTGTGCAATGGGTTACTGTTCCTGCTATTTACATGCTAGCTTGTCTGCAGGAAACAAGCTCTTGTTATTGTAGCTTTCAGTCAGGGTGAGTCCTCTGCTCGGAGGGAAATATGTGGCTTAACGGTGAATGTTGTGGCTAATGTCTTACTGCGGGGCACGCTCTCCTTTTGTGTGCTCTGAACTAGCAGGATTAAAGCATCCATCTTGCTTGCCCGCTTCCCCTAATGGTATTAGGAAAAGGGTGGATAGGTTTCAGTATTCTGTTAAGGAATATCTGATATGGGGACTGGCTGATTCAATTAAGTAAAAAGCAAAGGTGGGAGGGAATGAGGACTAGTGTAATAGCCACTGAGCTCGAAGTGGGGCATTTTAATCTGGAAAAGTCTTGCATTACCAACCCTCGCCTATAAAAAACATAGATTATACAGTCATTACCAGAGGACAGTGAGGGGTCAGCATGCAATTTCTGCCTCGGCGCAGGCCGGAGTCATTTATTTATGTGAACAATAACAAGCCATGATGTCAAACAACATCCTGCTGATGAACTTAAACCCTCTGTTACTCATCAAGGCAAAGATCAGAGTCTGAAATGACACTGAAATGTCTTCAGTGGTGTAATATTATCTTCTTAAACTTAAAAAAAAACGTACGACATTGTCTTTCCATGTAGTTGGATGAATTGGCATCACTTTAATTGCACTGAAAAAATTAGATCTAGGTGAGAATATCTGTCCATTTCAAGACCAAAAAAGCTCACTAAACGTATTCTAATCCACAATTTCCTCACGTCTGGATTAAGATCTTATGAGAAGATATAAAAATCAAAAATAAGGCCTGAGTTGCTTGTAATGATAAGTAAAATAATCTGCAAATAAGACAAGACAAATTTAACTTGAGCAGATATTATCTTATTTTAAGACCCTCACTGAGTCAAACTTACCTTGCTTCATTGGCAAATATTTTCTTATCATTACAAGCAATTCAGTGCTTTATTTTTGCCTTTAATTCCTTAAAATAAGATATTTATATAGACTTGTTAAGTGAATGTGGATTAGAATAAGTGTTTCAGATATTTTTTACTTGAAAATAGACAAACACATTTGCCTAGATGTGAGTTTTTGCAGTGTGTGACCTGACCAAATATTGTACTACGTTGTCATGACAATATTTGCTGTTGTTGTGACTCTGCAGAAGTTCATACCTTGTTGGAAATAGTGTTGTGCCTTGAACACAGTCTACAGTTGGTAAATTTGGCATTTGTAGTTTTCGAAGAAATCAAAAGAGAACAGCAACACTTGTAGTTCAGAAACGACTTTATTAGATCAACATATTTTGGCTTTTGGCCTTCATTAGGGTCATCAGAAACACATTAAACATTACTTAATTAGGGTATGTATGAAACTGAAAAAAAAATCAAAAGAATAAAGCAGGTTGAAGATTTAACCAGAGATTTATACATTTTTTTTTTACTAGATTAACTGATTGTACGATATATACTCCCTAAAAGAAGTTTTTGAGGCAAGACTATTCGGTAATGTTTGTCATTGCAAAAGGGAGAAGTGATGTGATTTTGGTGGTGATCAGGATCTGGATCTAGAAATCTTCCAAAGGATTTATTTATCCTGTGAGAGTGGGTTTGTCACTATCATAAATTCTTATTTTTAGTTCCTTTGTCTCTGCCTGGATGGATAGATCACATTTTCAAGAACTTGCTCAACAATGTTGGAAATGCCTTGGTGGACATCTGTGCTCATGGACCACCTTCAGTTGAAATTGAAATGTGATTAATTTCCCACCTCTTGGCTATTATTTACCAAAAAGCTGAATTTCATAAACCTGAGTATCCCTTCTGGGGTCACAGGGGGTTGGAGCCTATCCCAGCTGACTAAGGCAAGAGGCAGGATGCAGCCAATCATAGGGCCACATAGAGAGACAGACAACCATTCACGTTCACAATCATACCTAAGGCCAATTTGGAGTCACCAATTAACCTGTTGAGTATGTTTTTGGTCTGTGGGAGGTGCTCAGAAGATGCTCTGAAGACAAAAACTGTCTCTTTGTCCTTTTTAAAGAGGAAATCAAACATGGGATAAGAAACAGAAACAACTTTAGCTTCTTTAAGCAGTCAAAAAAATGATCATTGACTCTTGGCTGTGTGTTTAGAAAAGCATAAAATAACTAAGCTAGCCTAGCTCAATATTATGTCAGCCATGTTAGGTTGGCTGTATGAAGGAAAAAAGGCCCCTCAAAGGGAACAAAGATTGAGTAAATAAACTGAAGTGTTATAGCAGTGTATTTTGTAAGCTATAGCTATATTGAGCCAACAAAGTAACATTTCTATCTCCTGTCCCGACTCAATTGGAAAGTTTTTTCTAATGTGTGAGCCAGCGATCAAAACAAAACCTCAGCAGTTCCAAATAATAGCCTGTCTTATGGTGGCATATGGGAAATGTTTGACACTGTGAACATATTTTTCAGTGTTTTTCACATTCACAGTTTTCAGGGTGCGAACGAGCTGCATGTGAAGTTGCACCAGGCACTTCTGTTTTGTTGTACTGTTGGACTGCAAAATAATAGACACAGGAGATGTTCTCAGCCTCTTTGCTCGGAGTGAGACTGACAGGAGCATTTATGAACCCCACACTTCTGTGGTGCGTGAAGAACAACGCCGTGTTTTGAGGGACTTTGTCACAGGCTGTCTGAACATGTGTGAGGACTTAAACATTTAGATGTAGGCTTCTGTGAAACCCCAAATTATCACTTTGATTGTTTTTTTTTACTATAACTCCATATATAACCAGCATAAAACACATTTTAATCACTTAAAATTGTTATTTTTATCTTTCAAGGTGACTCTACAGGCATGCAGTTATTCCCTGTGGACATACAAGGCAAACGTAAAGAGTCCCATATCAGATGCATACTGTTTGACCAGTTTACTTGACATCTTCACACCCCACTGCCCCCAAATGGATTTTTAATGCATAACACTTAAGACTGTCAGTGCTCCTCTAGCAGAAAACCCAAATCAGTTTTTCGACTTCTTCCTCTTCATACAGTTGAGTGGTCAGGTTATCACACGGCCGTTTGGTGTCTTCACGCCACCAAGTCCCAACGCCGTCTGCAGCCATTGGGTTTCCATTACCACAAATCCATTCCACTCATTTAAAATTAATGGCTGTGGACCTTCCCTGACCCCAGAGATAAGCTGGGGCCAGCTCTCTTTCTTTAGAGTGGCGGGAGGATAAGGCTCTCCCTATCTGTCTTTGAGGAGATGTACAGCTCAAGCATGGCAATTTTTGGGTGGTCGCTGAGTTTGCCGACTGAGATTCTCAGAATTATTTCTTATATTTAGAAGTGGATGAAGAGAGAGGGGCTTTGGGGCTCCCATAAATATACTGCAGCCCATTTACACAATTTTATACATACAGAATGACCAGAAAATAGGAATGTCACAAATCCCGTGAGTACCTTACTTCGTGTAGCCCTCTGTAAAGTTAATTTAGTGTTTATTTAGTGACAACTCACGTCTGCCCAGAATTTGTTTTGGAAGCATTTGTTTGGTTTTTAGTTTGTTAAAATTTTCCGGGAATGTTGGTCCTGGCACAAGGACAAAAATGTGAATTTGGTAGGGATACAAATATGGGTGCAGATCCATGAATTAATTTTCATGCTTTAACGGTACGAGATAGGGCAGTTTTCCAAATTGTTGCTAATAACTCAAAAAGTTCTTCGTAGATTTTTATGACATCTTCAGGGAATGTTGGTGATTGCATAAAAAATAAGTGAGTATTTTTTTGTGGTTATCAAAATCCAGATTGAGTTTTTACTGACATTGCAAGACAGAGCAGTTTTCACATTTTCTGGCAAAAACTCACTCAGTACAGTACTGATTTTCATTATATTTTCAGGGAATGATGGTCATGGCGCAAGAAGTACCGTAACTTCTCGATTATAACACGCACATTTTTGCTTTTAAATAAGATCTAATTTTTTCAGGTGCATGTTATACACGAGCACATGCAAAATACTTACCATAATTCATCTCCCCACATCGTGATTGCAACACATCTGATACAAAAAGCCAAAATGTTCTCTTTCTCTGCAAAAACACAGGGCGCTTCCATCTTCTGAGCAAGTGGATGCAAAATAGCTGCGCTGTGATTGGTCAAAGACATCGGCATGTTGATAGCTGCTCTCTGATTGGTTGTTACACTATGACTGAGCATGCTCGGGCAGAAATCGAGTAACTGTGCATGCCAAAAGCAAAAGGTGTTTCTGCATCCGTTCGTGTACGTTATCTGTTGTGAAAATACTGAAATGTCATTGATTAAATCTTTGAAAAAAGGTAATTTTTGAGTTGTCTGAGAGAGTAAGGTTTGGGCAAAATTTGGGTGCGTGTTATAATCGTGTGTGGGTTATAATCCAGAAATTACGGTATGTTAGATGATTTTGGTGGTGATGTGAACATGGATGCAGACCAGATTTACAGTGCAAAATAGGGCAGTTTTTCACATTTTCTCTAATAACTCAATAAGATAACAGATTTTAATGACATTTAAGAGAATGTTGGTCATGGCACAAGGAAGAAATTGTTAGATTTTTGAGGTGATTCAAATACAGAGAAAGGTAAATACATCTATTTTAACAGGATTAGTTGAAATTGCGAAATAGGGCAGTGTTTGATGACATTTTCAGAGAATTTAGTTTATGGTACAAGAAAGATGTGATTTGATTTTGTTGGAGATCCAAATTTGGATGTAAGTCCAGGATTTTTTTCAAGAATTTGTCAACTGTGAAAGAGGGGGCAGTTTTCCACATTTTTTAACAATATCCCTGGATCTCCACAAAGTCCACCTGTGGAGCATCATGTAGGCTTCGTGGCTTTGTTCCAACCAATGGAGCGCGTCTTCGCCCACAGGAAGCATATATAAAGCACGGCTTTGCAGAGCACAACCCTGGAAGCTTGAGATCATAATAATCACAAGAGGACAACTCAAGGTAATTGTGGGTTTAGGAGAGAACAGGAAGAGCAACATGTAAACAACAGGTTGTATTTCCTGCCTGACCTTGGTTTGCTGTAGGCATCAGTATTGTTTCCAATATGTCTGCTGTTTTCTGAAGTGACCCCGAAACTCTGAGAGCTTGTTTTTCAGTGATTTCGCAGATATTGACGCTGAGGTGAATAATCTCCCGCTGAAAATAGACTCACGGTGTATCTACAGTGATCCTGCATGGAAGTGCGTTACTGGCATGCTCCTCAATTGGATTGAAGTACAAACTGTGGGAACAGCCTGATTCTTGAGACTGGGGATGATTTGCTCGGAAGTGCATGGCACATATGCAACACTACCGAGGCAGACTATGTGGAAATTGGGGCTAACTCGCCCAACACCATTGGCGTTGGTTATTGTTCTCAGATTACTCCCGCTTTGGTATGATTTAGAAGAGTGGCTCTCAAATGCTCTTGCAACTCAGTGAGACAATGTGACCTAAATTTAAGAACTGTTTTTGTCACACAAAACAGTTTAAAGGGATTGTTTGGGTTATCTAAAGTTCATGTTAATAGTAAATATATCAGCTGGAGATAATGCAAACAACTCTGCCCTACTCACAATATATAAGGCAGTGCAGTTGCCCCTTGAGGACCCCCAGCAGCTTGTGCAAACTTCTGTAAATATTCTGTATACCCTGCATGTATATATATTTCATCACAGCCGTTTTCCCCCTTTTTATTCATATTTTTATAATTTATTTATATTCTATTTTGCAATTCATATTTTTACATATTTATACTTTGTGATTTATATTGTTATGTCTCTATTCTACTGTGTAGAATACTGCATGTGATTTGAGCTACTCAGTGCTCAGGTTTCTCTATCTATCTATCTATCTATCTATCTATCTATCTATCTATCTATCTGACACTAGCTCAAAAACCAGCATTGGAATGAATGAACTGGTATAAAGTCAATCACAAAGTTGACCCCTTTGTGCCCACAAGCCTCTTTGTTGTTGCAGAAAACAGATAAAACATCCTCTTCAGGTTGAAGGACATGTTGATTTTATCGTGTGACAGTTAAATGAGTGACCATGTAAGACTTTCAGATGCCTTAAACGAAGTTACAGCACCTACAGAGGATGGAGAGTCTCCTCTTTGTGCCTGCTTGTGATTTTTCTTCCTCAAAATAAGGCAGAAATATCCTCATTAGATATTTTTAATGAAATGCTAAATTAATTCAAACTAGAGGTACCCTGATCCATTGGTAGTCAATCATTGTTGGTCAATAGTTAATAAAATGCATGATTGGCCATTCAGAATTCATGCCTGTGGTCAACGATGCAATCACCCGTGGTTATTAATACTTAATGTGAAGCCCTCAGGTTGTACTCAGTCAAATTGTCCACTTGTCTGCTGCTGCACTGAGTAGAATCCCAACAACTTTGTTTTCAGTCTGTTTGTTAAAAATAAGAATCCAGTGTTGAAATCTGTTTTGACATTTGCACTGAGAGAGGCAGAATAAAGGCTACTGAGTGAACTAACCATGCCGCACAACAACAGTGTGCAATGCTACGATGTGATGTGTGCTGCAGGTCTGGTCAGTGACAGTATGATGTATTAATGTCAGCTTCGTTAAATAACTTTTTTTTAAAGTAAAATGTTTTGGTCTTCATCAGTCATTTCATCAGCAGCTTAATGGGACAGTGTCGATGTCCTGAGAGTGACCTTGAATTTATTAGGCTGCCTTCACTGTTGAGCCTGTTTGATGGATTTGTTTTTCTCAGCCTGTTAAAAGTTGGGTTAATTTATATATATATATATATAAATACATATATTCATAAATAACATGTTATCAGGGTAAAGTTGTTGTTATTGTACTCTGTATGAGAGAGTTGGGTACTCTTGCTTGATCATCCATAGACTGAATCATTGGCACATGCTTATTTATTAGGCTATACTATACCTACTTCCCTCATACTTGAGTAATTATACTCATTTGAGAAGGAGCTACAGTCTTTGTTCTGTGACATACTTTGCTGTTCGTCTTATAATGGGAAAAATTAGATCTGATGCTCCTGCAGACTGGAATCTGATACAGGAAAATTTGTTTCTTGGGAGCTGGTCTCTCTAATTTTTTTCTGGAGGGAGCTGAAGCAGGTTGTAGATGCTTTGGCTGATGCTCTGTGAAACTGATGTGATCGGTTCATTCTGTTGTTCTGTGTTTGTGAGTGTGTCATGTCTGTAACTCAATAAATGTGCTGCTGACTGTCTTGACCAGGACACTCAGGCCTTGTCCATACAGTGACGAAGACTTTTTTGTGTTTAAAACTGTTTCTGTAAAGATGGAAAACACTGTAGCTTATATGCCAGGTCTGTAAGTGGTGCTGTAACACTGCTGCAGACTTACACCAAAACCAGAGAAGAAGACATAGAGCATGGGCATACATCATGAGAACTGTAAGCAAACACTGGCGTACGCTGTTTTCGATGTCCTCTTGTTGCTCACGGTGGTCGTAGAGGAGCAGAAGATTTTGCTGAAAAAGCCAAAATAAGCTCAGGGGCTTCTGCAGCAGGGACTTGACACCGTATGCCACCACTGCTGAAATTGTTGTCAGGGTTCACACTTGTAGTTGTAATGGGTGGGGCTATGACATTGTAGTTCCTGAAATTATTGTTGTACACACAGAGACACAAGGCTGGAGTTTTCAGATTTATTCACTCTTGGACCTGATTTCGGGCAACCAAAATGCCTTATCCGTGTAGATGAAATGTCTATATAATTAAAACAACTACTTGGATACACCTGAATTTGCCTCTGTGCATGAGGACGGCCCCTAAATCTCAATGAGAGTCCCCTGGTTAAATAAAGTTTCTTGCCTTTTACCTCTATTTAGGTTAGACAGTTAAGAAATCAAGGGGAGAATGGGTTAAAAAAAAAAAAAAAAAAAAAAAAAACATGCATTAAAAGGAGCTAATGGTGTGTCTTGAACCTGAGTTGCCTGCTTGGAAGACTGCAGCTTTGAGCACAACCTCACAGCAGGTCCACCAGCATCCCTGTACTGAAATATTGGATTATGAACCTGTTGGGTATGGTCTTCAAAACGCCAATGCTTTGTTAAACAAGCTGGCAGCACCATCATGGCAGACCTTCGTCTCATTTCACTGCTGATATTTTTGTTCAGATTTGAGCAGAAAAGTTGACTTCAGTGAGGGAACAAGCACTGTGAGCTTTAGTGATCAATTCCTTAACCCACTGGCTATCCTCTGGGGACGATACAGTTCTGAAAGCATAGGCAAACTTTTCTTTGCTTCTCATTGTATTAAGTCCAAAAGATCACAAACAAGTCTCAACATCAGCTAAAACCCTGTGCATACTAAACTTTTGAAAGTCACAGTTAAAATGCCAAGTTCATCTGTTTCCTGCAAGCAATACAGGGTTCACTGTGATGATTGTAATTTCAACCAGTATATAAAATCTATTCTTCTTCAAGAAAGCTGCAGTTTGTTGTTCTGACATGGCTTTATCATAGTTCACGTAGCTCAATAATCACTCGGGACGTGAAAATCAAACACAGCAAATCAGCCCACGCAGCATTATGATGGCCACCTCCACACAGGCCAATCAATACCATGACAATAGTTAAATCTAAGCACATCTCTGTATGGAAAAACAGATTCTGAGGGTGATTTATTGACCACAGCAGCAGATTCTGTTCATGTAAACAACAAAATATTGAATACTGTGCATTTCTTTGGCAGCTGGAGTGGTGCTATTTCACTTAGGGGGGGTAAAATACTGTATATCCATATCTACTCCCTGCAGAATCTTTTATTTGACATCACGTTAGTCAAAGAAATCTTAAACTCAATACACTATCCTTGCAATTTATCATTGTACAAGAACAAAAGCTTGTTTTATTCCTCCCAAGGTTTTCATGTGGAGGACAGAGACAGTTCAGTGATGGGTCAAGAGGACGGGCGAGGGAGGTTTTTGTTGTAGCGTGATGAGGGTCACCATAGTCTGAGCATGACTTTCTTTCTATGGACTGACCAGTCTACTACCATCCTTTGAGGAATTTTTGCCTCATCTTCAAGATGCCTCCAAGATGACACCTGCTCTGGTTGCTTAGAGACTTCCAATCTAACAGCAAAGTCTCAATATTTCATCACCAACAACGCGCCGTGGGGACAGAATCCACTCCCTCCTCGTCTCACCGAGAGGATTTCTACTCAGTTATGCACTGAACTGTAAAGCAGCTGTCATTTGATGTAACCTAAGCGGTATAAACATTGCTTCTTCTCCCTCTCCATTCCCTCCTGCGTTTTTTTTCCCCTCTCTCCTTGGATGTTGCTCAGCTCAGCTCAGCCATCCACTCTGCTTTTACCTCCGGCTGTCTCTGGGACCCAGCGATTAGAGCGCTGGGTGCTGTCCTGCTGATAAGGCTGAGAAACCTCCCACCCTCCCTCCCACCACCACCTCCAGTGGCTGTGTCCTCAGGGTGCAGGAGGGAAAAAAGAGCCTAGGGTAATGTCCCCTACAACCCCCCTAAATCCTCACCCTTTCTCACCGAGTCATGGGTGGTGGCTGAATACAGCACCGTGTGCCTGTAATGGGCCTGTATTCTCATGGTGGAGAAGAGCAGCCGGAGGAATGAGCTGAGGTACTACAGCTCTGCCTATAAAAGTGTAACATTATGCTTCAAGAGCCCCTTTTATGGGAGAATTTTTACATTCTGAAGAGTGTGTTTACAGTACCATCTGTTAGATTGTGTACACTTAGCAGGGGGAATGTAGGACAAATGCAGGTGCTCAAATATGGATAAGCTTTATTTCACGAGAGCCTCGATTGTCTCGATTTCCATACAGCTGCCGAAACAGGAAAAATAACATTATAGGTTATTCACACTGAGAGTAATCTCATGTAATTATAACAGAAAAGCTGCAGCCCTCTGCTGTTTCAACTACAAATGGTGAGGACTGCATTATTGTGCTCGATCTGAAAATAAATTTAAGTAACAGGCTCTACTTTACAAGTAGTCAATAAGTAACCCACCTCCAAATACTGATGATAATAATAATAAAATTCACATGAACAAAATTATACCAAATAGTAAAAATATAACAACACAAATAGTAATCACAGAAAAAGAACGAAAGAAAGAAAAGGAACAAGAGACACTACTTCAACCTTCTGTGATCTTTATATAGTCTCATCCTTGTACTTTTTAAAAAATCATGTTTTTATACTTTTTCTTTAACCTATGTTTGGACGTTGTTTCAATTCATCACTCAGACAGTTCCAAAGTTTTACGGATACACAAAAGTTTTTCCTGGTAGTTCTGACTTTTACATTCTTGAAATAAAACAATCCAGATGTGAACATGTAAACAGGTTAATCTTTATTTATGTATTTAATTATTTATTCCGATCCCCACTGGCTACTACCAGAGCAGCAGCTTCTGTTCCTGGGGTCCACACGTTAAAACACTGTCCACACCATATATCACTGACATTCAAAATGCTGTGAAAACTATAACAGAAAATAAAAGGCAGTTAAGACAGCAACTACCTGACAGTCATAGAGATAGTCTCTCAGGTGCCCACAGATCAGGGTATATGTACATCAATTAATGAATCATAATAATATTCGAAACAGGTGTTTGAAAGTAAGGATGTCAGGAGGTTCACCACTGAATGATGGCAAACCGTCCAACAGTTTGAGAACATTTTTCAATGCATGATTTTACAGAACTTTGAGAGTTCATCTAACTTCCATAATATCATCAATAGATTCTGATAATCTGTAGAAATCTCTGCATGTATGCTGCAAGGCAGAATACCAACATTGTATGCCCATGACCTCCAATCTCTCAGGTGGCACTGCATTAAAAAGTAACATCATTCTGTAAAGGATATTACCATGTTGACTCAGGAATACTTCAGAAAAAGGCTGTAAAATAAGGTGATTAATAACAGACAGAACACAATGATACATCACAGCTGTAAGATTTGTTATAAACCTTCAAGCTCCATGATAAACACCATCCAAAGATTTAAGCCATTGAGAAGAGCACACAAGTAGAAAACATCACCACAGTCGAGCTGAGGCATAAAAGTGGCAGCTCCAAGATGCTTTTTGGAGCAAAGAAATGCTAAAAGCCAAAAGATCTTTGAGATGACTCAATGCTGTTTGTGGCACAAGCAAGGATGTTAAGCAAATGGGAAACATGAAGTTGTAAGCCAACCATAATAATAATAATAATAATAATGATCATAATAATAGTAATAACATCTTTCACTGTACTATAACAGCATCATGAAAGACCAACAGAGACCTACTTCTCATGATAACCGTGTAAACTGTGAAGCCTTGCAGGTAAAGCAGCTCCCCCGCTGGCAGCGTTTCTGTCAACCCTCCATGAGTTTGCGACACAATCAGGAAGTGCTACAGGCAGTAAATAATAGATTAATATGTTATCAAAAAGCCTCGAAGCAGCTAGAATCCAGGTATGGTTGTAAGCCAGGAGCTGAGTGTGACAGAGCACATAGTGTTCCATTCTCCACACTTGATTTACCGCTGTGACTGCTTTAAAAGAAAGACAATAGGATTTGTGCGATTGATAATTAGTTTTTAATGTGCCACACTCATCATGTCCAATTTCATGCCCCTTAGGCAGCTGATCACAGATTTAATCAACACATTATTGCTTGCTATACTTAAACTGACTGCAGGGAGGGCTTCTCTGTTTGTATGGGTGTGTGTTTGCTGTAAGGAGTGTGAAGGGGACACAGTGTTAGCTCGTGTTTGTGAGAAAGAGAGCGTAGGGTTTGTCAGCTTGTGCATCCATCCCGACAACGTCTGGCTTTGATAGACACTGAATATGTGTTCCAGGCCATTAACCAAGAGCTGCGTTTGAAGATGACGCGCTTGGGAGCGTGCAGTCCTGCTGCGTGGAGGGATGCTATTGTTATTATTGTGTTTCTCGAGAGGAGGAGAGTGTCCGGGCTTCCCTCACCTGATGAATACAGATGAAAGAGGAGCTGCTATGGCTGCTTTTTTCAGATCACTCTCATAACACCTGGGACTTGTTAGATTTTTTGCTACTATGTGAGATTTTTCGCCATTTTGAATATGATTTTGGAGGCTGCAAAACCACTGCACAGATGTTTCGCGCTTTCAAAGAGGGAATGATATTGAAGACAGTTTGAGGGTGCAATGCGAGCAACACGAGCAATATCGAGCGGTGCGTAAGTCCGCAAAGGAGCTACAAAACTCTGCTAATTCCAGAGTACAGGACAGGGCAGTTTGCCAATGATTATTATGTGTCAGGAGATCAAATATTCTGCAAACTTTGATGCGTGCGAGAACCACCTGATTTCATTACTTTCTTTCTATCCTATCCATGGTTGATACATCTATAGTAACTATCTCTAGCTCCACATGGACATGAGATCCCTCTTGAAAATGAGGTGTCACATCTCAAGAGGTCTACCATTAATACATTTATACTTAACGGAGACAAATATGGTAGGGATGCACTTGTGGTCTGGGCACCCATGAGTTCGTCACTACCATAAATTCTTATTTTCAGTAAGACTTTTATTGATTATACTTTTATAAAATTTTCACCACAACCACACAGACATGAGGATCCTCCTCTAATAAATTTGTTTTCAGCAGAAACAAATTTGACGACGACAGGTCTATGATTGGTCCATTGATCTGTCACTAGCTTTAGTTCTTACTTTAGTCCACTTGTCTCCACTTACCTCCCTCCCTTCACCCACACACCCAACACAGCATCGTGTGGATTTGCTGTTCATCATGAGACTGGGGTCCACATTCAAGATTTCCTGATGCTTAACAGAAGGTTTTTTCTTGCCGCCATGATGGAGGGATTCATGATTGGCTATATGGATTCATGTTGTGTGTTGGATGGATATATTTGTATATATATGTATATGTGTATTTCATATATGTATATATGTATCCATGCATATATGTGTATCCATAATATGAAGAGCTTTCTATTGTAAAGTGTCTTGAGATAACACTTGTTATGTATTGGTGCCATACAAATAAAGATTGATTGATTGATTGATTATTTTATACTGTGTCTCGAGGTTAAAATTTGCTTAAAATACCAAAAACCGAATTCTCTAAAAATTAAAACGGAAAAAACGGAAAATGGGAACAACTAAAGCGGAATTTGGGGAAAAATAACATGGATTTTATAGGGCCCTATTATTGTCAAGTACCTCAAACAACCCAACTTCAAAAATACTGAAATAGTGTCCCATGCCTATGGCGTAGTGCCCCATTAGCACTACGCCATAGGCATTATACAGCATGCAGCAAGTAGTATCACTGCATACTGATAACAGTTCATAGTTGGCTGTTTAAAAAACAGTCTTAGTTTAAGTCTAGGACATGCAGAGGATCATGAAATCTATTGGACTTACCTGTTCTGTGTAAAAACAGATAAAAAATTCTTCACCCAGGAGGACAAGTCAGATTGTTTGCAGAGGCAATTTGACACAAATGAGTGCATAATTATAAATGTCGACACTGTGTTTAACTCATAAATTACTTAAAATGTGACACACTGTCCCTTTAATCAAATCTCCAGTCGAGATATTTTGCTTTGGCTCTGAGGGGGCAGCACAGTGACACAACAAGAAGTGCTGGTTGCAGAAAGAAAATCATGGGAAGACTCCTCGAGCCAGTTGGGGTTGCATGTTCTCCCTGTGCATCCCTGGGTCTTCTCAAAGGAGGGTGGTTGCCATGTTGGAAAATGGCCTTGGTCTTAAGATTGCAAAGTCTCGGCAGTTGCATGTGTCATTTCTGGCATCATTCTGAGTGAAATGAAGCCTTATTCTTGAGCGCTCCTGTCATAATTACCTCCCCATCTCCTTTGCTGTTTCTTATGCTGAAAAATATGTTGTTTGATATTGGGCCACATGAATTTCCTTTGCTTTCGTAACCAGCTTTGGGTAAGCATTTAAGGATATGACTTAAGAGTAACATTCTCTCTTGAAGATACTGGAAAGAATTCATTTTACTCAGCTGCTTGGGACATTTTGTTGTTTTCTTCATTATATTTGTTTGCAAAAGACAGCAAAGAGGCGAGGTGTAACATCCAACAAGCAAACAAAAATTGAAAACAGTATTTTTTAAACATAGTAATTGCATGCCAACAACAATTAGAACCAACTTTAACAAGTAAATAAGTATTTTGAGCTCCAACATCACAGTTTTCGGGCTACCTTGCGAGTTTGCCTCTGAACCCTTTGAGCAAATTGCTCTTTCTTTGCTCCATTTTTTGTTGCCATAACGTCCCCGACTCTAATCACTGACATCTCTGTGCTTGACTGCTGCTCGTTGTGTGTCTGACAAGAACTTCTCACGTCAGTCTCGACCACCGCTCACCACGAGCAGACTTTAACAAGTTTTCCAGGGAGAAAGTGAGAGCAGGGGAGGCGGAGGGAGAGGCAGAAATGCAGGCGACTGGTGCCAGAAGCAGTAGTGGCTGTGTTTATCTTGAAGCACTCAGGTCCCTGGCTGTGAGTCAAATGTGGAGAGAGACATCGGGTGGTAGTGGAGGCCTTCATTAAATGCAGCTCAGGCTCTGGTGAAACCCTGGTTAATGTCCATATCATCTCTGGAGTGGTCCAACGTCGAGCTCTCTGTCCAAATGACTCATGTTTAATGCATCTCCGCACTTCTTGTCATTTAACCTCACCTCTGGAGGTTGTAGGTCCGGGGGTTTGGATAAGCGTAGACTCCCACAAAAACCCAGGAGGGGCCAAGTTATTCTTCACCTGCTTTCCATTTACTTAACATGGGGGGAGCTTCTACGTGTCTTGCCTATTGCGGTGTAATCTCCCAAAAGCAAACCCCCTATCACCCCATCACACTGCCTGAACCTGAGCTGGAGGGTGGTCTGGGTTTGACTATGCGGCTCTGTGAAGCACTTTGTTATTCTGCTTCCCGCGTGCCACCGCTGAATGTCAAAGCAGAGGCCAATCATGTCGTGTGGAGCGACTCTATGATTTAGCTGTTTACGCTTTAAGGTGAGTGCTTCTAAAGCCACAATGATCCTATAGTAGTTTGAGGTTTATGTACGTTTTGATTGGCTTTCTCGAGTTTATTTGTTCTTTGATTGAGCCCAGAAGATTAAAACGAAGGCGAAATCCTGTTTATGACATCCATGAACACTGCATGATAAGGGTATTATCTATGCTGCTAATCACTATCAGGGTCAAGGGTGCTGGAGCCTGTCCTAGCTTAAATTAGACAAGAAGAATTTTGTTGAATTATTTTCGTCATAGTTTTCGTCAACATCCTTTTTCCCCTGACAAAAACTAGACAGTAACTAATAAAAACAAGTGCACAAGGACAAAAACTAAAACTAAATTAACCGACATTTTCATCAACAAATAAAACTAGACGAAAATGTTTGACAGAGCCTTAATCCAATCAGACCTAATTTGGTCATGTAGAAAGTAGAGACAAGTTAGGAATATATCCAATCACAACTGCCTTAGCTTGGTGGTGGTGGGATAAGTTGTGGAGCGATCCAATCAGAGCTCCTCTCTTTATGAATTGATATATTCATGTAGAGCAGGTTCACTGTTTGTTGTCAGTTCTGGTATTGTAACTGAGATGCTCTACCAGGTAGCCTAAATAAAGGTGACTGCATTTTGCACAAAAGTTCAATTTGTTTCTGTTCATTTATACATTCAGACTTAACTAACATTCAATAAAGGATTATTGTGTTTCATTTTATCCAAGTGTAAAACATGACTTCAGAAATTCAAGGAAACGTAAACAATGCCTGACACTTTACACTTCATATTTTAGTCGACTGAATTTACAGTAAACTACATCAACTAAAACTAGACTAAAGTTAAAACAATCTAGAAGACTAAAGGATGACTAATAGTCAAAGATGTTTTAGGCAAAAGACTATAACTTAATTAAAAAGTGCTGTCAATATTAACACTGGCTGACATGTAGAGGGAGACAACCATTCATCCACACATTCATGACTAAGGGAAACTTCACACAGAGAGGCCCTGACCAGAGTTGAGAGTTGAACCAGCAACCTTCTTGCTGTTTGTCATCAGCACTACCTGCTGTGCACACATAATGAACCCAGTAAATGATATTAACAAGACTTCTCAATACATGGTGCATGCTTTGTGTCAGATATAGTGTAGCAACTACCGTAAGTCCTCTAATAGAGACCGGTGTGTGAATGGTGCACAGGCCCTGCGTTATGACCCAGGTTGTGCTTCACCCATGCAAGTAAAGGCAAGCTTGCATTTAATGGCTGTGGTATCATAAAGAGAACTACAATTATTTCTTTGTGTTTTTGTTTTAAACAGTGCAGCTCCAAAGGTGTTTCATAGAGTTTATGTTTTGAAGGTGCAGCGATTCTTTTCTTTACCGTAGTCACACACTAGGACTGGAAGTTATGGAATAACAATAAGATCCCAATTTTTTTTCCACAACTCTTGATTTACGATTTTAATCAATTTTTTCCCTTTAAAAAATAAAATAAACCTCCAACTAACGCAAACATTACATGAGTCAAGTTTTTCCTTGATGTTATCAAAATATGTTGTAAAACTAGACAGAATTACCCTCATATCGTTAAAGTGCCTGTCACAAAACGTTGATCATGTAGTCGGCACTCCTGTCTACATTGAAAGCTGAGCTATTTTCACAGTGAATTACCATCATGAAAACTGTAAATATTTCAGTATTTATATTTTCAAACATTGCAACAACTTATGATTGGAGTAAGTCAACAAGAAATCTTGATTTTTCATTTTTAAATCTTCTGCAGAAAACGATTCAAATTAATCGATTTAATCAATATATTGCCCAGCAATAATCACACACTTGACACTTGATTGATTTTTATTTTTTCCTTTTTATTTTATGTTGTGTTTCATTTATTGTCATTATTGCTCTTTTTTATTTATCACTTCTATTCTATTTTTTATTTAATTTAATCATTATTATTCATAGTTTTTTAATTAGTTTTATTGTATTAGTATTATCTTATGATCATTATTTATTTGTATTGTTTATTCTTTTTTTTATATGCTTTTAACATTATTTTTTTTTATTTTTGTAATTATTATTAGTATTATTTCCTGTTTTAATTGTCTAGCATGTTTTTAAGTATTTCATGATCCATAAGAGAAAACAAAAAAGACATGTTGAAAAATAAACTGATCTGAGGACACAGATAACAGTGAATAAAGTAGATAATCATTATAGAAGATTTAAGGAGGGCCAATCAGATTTTGGAGGTCCTGGATTGCCCAGGCGACCCCGTGGTGGACCCTTGGTCATGATCAGAATGATGCTCCAAAGAAAGAGCAAACTGCACATAACTCACAAGCTTAATAAGCTCTTGGTAGGCACTTGAAGTTAACTGAAACAAATTCTTTGTAAGTCAGACCTTGAGATAGAGACAGTAAAGCTTTTAGGGGCGATTAATGCACCCTGTAAATGCCGCAATTCGTGCGTCTTCGTCGGTCAAGAACAAGCTTTATTTTGTAGCCTCGGCCAAATTTCCATTATATTTGGAACTTGCTGCAAATCTGAAGTTTTATACCCTTGGTAATGTGGTTAGAAAAGCACTTTTATCCCTCAGTTACATGAGTAGTTTGTTATTTTTATTTTGCTTAAGCCTTCTTGCCTTGTAGTGATTTTGATGAGTCATACTTACAATTAAGTTCTGAATTATGCTTGTTAAGTGAAATTATTGACACAAAGTGATGAACATGTGTGATCTGTCATGCCCACACAGTCCTTAGAAATGCTCTGTATGGCATAATTATGAGTATTTATGATGAAGCTTTCATACGTTTATCCAAGACTCACTTTCACTCAGATATTAGCGGATGCTTAATGTGACTCAGCACTTGAAAACCATTCAATCATTTCATTTTCCAGCGGCTCAACAGCTTTCTTGAAAGTTTTGCATATGACGCTGAAGGCTGTCAAACTCCATCAAACTTAATATTTTGTCGGAGCTGCCAGAGATTTGCAAAGATTGTATTCAGATTGCATGAAATTGAATTTTCCATGCTCATTAAACACTAAACAGGTTTAGAATGAATGCAGCAGCTTGGAAATGAATGTAAATTTTATTTACGACGTGGACGGACAACACATTATGCGACTGTTTGAAGCCTTAAAGCTGGTGCAGATACACGTCGTGGGATTTGGGTGAAGCAAATCAGCAGTGATTCGACAAGATGCACCTTTACCTCATGTGGTGCTCTGGAACAAGCTGCAGGAAAGGCTGATATTGTGCTCTTTGTTTGACTTGATCTTCACACCGCGTTCTCCTCACATGGCGCCTGCTTGCATGCAAAGACGGCCTCCCTCACACTCCTCTCCTCACCCGCTCACGTACACCCACTCAAGGCCTGTCTCTCTCTTGCTTTGGATAATGGTAATTAGAATATCACCATGATTGTAATTTGGCAAAAGTTGAAGAGGAAATAGGTTTACTAATCAAAAGCTGCCTCGTAGCTTGAATCCTGATGCCCACTTGGCTGGAAAATCTTCTTCTATGATGGGGGCCCCAAATGGATGCCAAGTGTTTACTGTGGGCCAACGCTGCTCGTTCCCGCCAATGATGGATTTTATGCAGATGTCCCAGTTAATACATTTCAGACAGTGCTCTCTTAATAACTGAATTTTGCTGATATTCTGTTGATTGTTTTCAGCTGTTGTCATGTACACTGCACATCTGTTGACAGTTTGGAAAACGTTTAGGTTTGTCCTGGGACATTTAAGTATTGTTTTTGCATAAATATGTTCTAATATAAGTGTAAAATATCAGCATTATTCCAACTTTCAAACATTTTTGAGAAGAACTGATACTTGATCTTTCTAAGGAAAAAAAAATATTAGTGATTTGTTTTGATTGAAACTTGGTTGAATTTATGATGATCAGTTAGGATATCTTTTTTTATATAAACTTACTTTTACTCATTGGCTTTTAATTCAGCATGAGGGTTGTGTGGTCTCTGTTTTCTCAAGTTGGGTTTTATTTTGACAAATTTTGCTTCGTACTTTTAATATTTTTTACTGTATTTTATCATTTGATTCTCTTTTTTTTTTTTTTTTTTCCATAATTTTTTTTTTGTTCTACTTTATTTCTATTTGGTAGCAACTGTGCAGCACTTTGGTAAACTGTTTTTTCATGTGCTATATAATAAAGTGAATTGGATTATTTGTATTCCTAACCCTTTAATGCCTTTTGTATCATATTTGATGCATACTTTTATCATGCCTTTATCTAATCAATATGATCCAAAAATTACTAAAAAAACACCTGGGTACAATCAGATAAATGATAAAAATGTCCTCAAGTGGATTATCAGTTGCCAATAACACCTTATGTATCAAATGAGATACAAAACATAAATATTTTACATTTTATGGAAATTTTGATTTTTTTAGGATTTCAGTAGGAAGTGAAATAAACATTTCAGCTCCAAAAAAAGTAACATTTTTTGGCTATAATTTGTGCTTTCAAGCATTAAGGGTGAAAGGAAAAAGAAAAAAAAATATGAACAAAGTTTCCCGTTTCCCCTTGTGAACAGAACATCAAGCGCGTTAACATGTTCATTATTTACGACCAGAAGTCCTGATGTGTGTGGAGTGCACCGAGGATGGACAAGCACGTCCTCTGTGTTTTGACACAAGGACCAGAGCAAAGCCAATCAGGGAGCAAATGTAGCCATGGCAATGAGAGTAAAGGCGAAGCATAAAGTTAGAGGAATATCGAAATGGAGATCGAAATCGCTGATTTGTTTAAAAACACGAGTGTAACCTGAAAATTCGATTCAACAAACTGATAATGAGAGGAGCTGGGCAGAAATCACAAGGATGTTATAGGAAGCTAACGGGTAGCAGCATTTAGTCTCCTGACGTTGTCTACCGTGTTTGTTTACACTGAAGTCGTGTGTGATCTCACGCTGCCTTCTTGGTAAATGAATCGGTTGGTTTGTGGTGTCCTGTGTCTCTCTCTTTGTGGCTCACCACACTACAGGGGCAAAACTGATAAATCTGACATTATCTGTTTTCATCTGTGGCTCTCTGACTGTTACAAAATTCAGTCACGATTTTAAAAATCTTCACTTGTGCACCAGGCCTCAGGGAGAAAAGCTGTAAAAAGAGTTGCCAGCCTTGTTTATACAACATGTATATCCTGATTTTCACAACAGTGAGGCAGCTTGTATTGCACAATGACTGAATGATTGATTAGGACTGAAACTCAGTCACTTAGCACTTGTAGTTGCTTGGTAAAATGCCATTCTTATTACATGGTTAATCCCGATTTTTTATTTTTATTTTTTTTTATTAAAACTTCATTTGGCATCCTGTAAGCTTTTCTTTGTATCAGCTTTTTGGAGAATTTAATGAAATAGCAACAGTTTTCTTTCTAATTCAAAGTAATAAACATGGATGGGAAAAGCTAAGACTTTTTTGATACCATTTCTACTATTGATTCTGCATTTGTATTTGATACTTTAATGATTCTTGTTGTAGGAAATTTCTTTAGAAAAGCAGGAGACAAATCAAGAGTCTGACAACAATCCAAGAGAGTAGCTTTCTGGGTCTTCGATGATGATGTTTGGCCACGTTCCTGCCTCTCTTTCTGACTGTTTTGCCCCAAAACCATGTTGAATTCTTTTTCCCTAAAGAACAAGTCAGACAGTCTCTTTCTGACTGAGAATGTTGTCCCTAAATACCTGCTGAATGACAGCTAACCCCTTGCTTTCTAACCTTGGTTGAGATAATTCTTGCATTAGCTAAAAGCACATCTACCCACAAGCTGTTCAGATGATTTTTTCCTATTATCAATTCCTTTATTGTCATTCTCTTGTTGATTCCTGTGGATTTTCTTTGGGGCAAAGGTCATCTGACATGGCTTTTCAGTGGCAACAATGTTAAACACATGTCACTCCTGTTATTCAATGCCGTGCATGCCTCTGCAAGATTCTGGTGTTTCCTTTCACTAAACATCCAGTAAGTGTCTTTTTGTAAAAAAAAAAAAAATGAAGCCATAGCTTTGATCACTTCTGTCTCCTGCCTGCTATGATCACATCTTTGACATCTTTGTTGTCGTTTCTGCTGACTGCCTCTCATGAGGCCCTTGATTTGAAAGCTATGCAGAATGTGTAAAGTATTGATGAGGGGACTGATGCAACAAGACTAACGATATTGATCCTTTGAGAGAGTTGTTATTGATTCTCTACTGGAATTGGTTTTTGATTACCATCCTACACTGTGAACAGGTTTCTGTAAATTTTACAGTACTTTACTGGCAACCAGATGCCAGTAAGTTACTTTAAATGTCTTTACAGTAGCATTACAGTATAATAACTGGATTTTCAATAACACCATCTTTTACTGTGTTTTCATTTATCGTATCATTGCAGTTTATTATTCTACAATGTCTTTAATGCATTTGAAATCATAGTTAACTTGCTGTATTATAATATCATGCTTTTCTCAAGCATTTGTTTCAAAAAGGTGAAACATTTGCTAAAAGGAACCTTGCCTTCTCTTAATCAATCAACTAATCTTTATTTGTATGGTGCCAAAGCATTACAAATTATATCTCAAGCCACGATACAATGGAGAAGACTGAAGCCATGTTGGTCTATTGGTAAATGTAAATATTACGGTTAAGTTTACAGAAATCAGTATGCTTTCCCACAATCCATTTCCATTCACAGTAGGTAGCTGAAGATATCACATTGAAATACTGTTACATTTACAAAAATCAGTTACAGTGTAGAAATGAAAGCCAGTTTGAATGATGTGAATTTGTGCTGGTATGATTTATGACGATGTCAGTTTTTGTGTAAATACAGAGCAAACATCCAGTAACCTGTGCTTTCTGAGCTCCTGTTGGTGTCAAACGATGCAGCTAACAGATGTGTCCTAATCACTATGTGCTATAATGCATTTTTTGGTCTACTGCTGTCTGGCTTCTGTTATTGTAGCTCAGTGAACTTGAAAGTATCCAAATATAGATGAAAGATTCCAGCGTCTCAGAAGTTTCACACCACAACATCTCGGTATTAACCTCAAAAACATGCAGATCAAAGTCTCCTGTAGCCTCTGAATTTGCATTGAGTTCAAACTTTCTTCTTGACTTTGCTGCTCTGTGTCTGGAATCAGCTTCTTCCTGCAGAGGGGTCCAGCATGTATGATTCTTTGTGTTTTTACCTGCCCTCTCCTGTACTTTACATGCATGTTCCTCTATGTGGGGCCTTTTATTTCAAATGGGGCTTTGAATGCTAACCTCCCTTTCTGTTTTGTTTTTCTCCTCCCTTCTTTCCTCCTCCACCCACCCTCGTCCTCAGGAGCTGCACAGGAACCAGGTAAGCCTTCCCCAAGTTCCTCCACTTCCCCTCGCCTCATCCCACCACCATTTTCCAGCGTCTGCCTCCCTTTTTTCAGCCATGCTTCCTCTCAGCCTTTATAGCACCCGTGTTCTGGGACGTGCAATCTTTCTCCATCTCACTTTCTCTCACATTGGGGCCTCTATCTGCCTCTCTGACATTCTCCACAGACCATTTCTTCCAAATCTCATGCGGCTGCTGTTGCTGCTGCTGCTGACTTATGCATCTTCAGTGTTGTGAATAGTGCTAGTTGTAGCATCGTAGTGTGCCCTGCAGATACCCAGATAGTGCTATAGAGAGCTCAATGATCTGAGGACTTGTTTTCTATAACAGTGCAGCAATTTTCTAACATCATAACACTTTGGATGAAGTGCTGTGTGGGTAATTATTGCGATATTGACTTTGATGCATCAATATATCTCGCCCTCTACAACTGATTTAACAGTTTATTTTTATCATTCAGATTCAAGAAGGTAAATGATTTTTAAGTGAAAGACCCTCTGCAACTCGATTTTCCTCCCAGAGACCAAAAAAACAAAAACAAACTCATGTACACTGGTGACTCCAAATTGTCTGTGCACGCCAAGTTCCAAAAAATTACCATCCCCTAAGAGTCCCCTTACTATTCTGAAGTCAACCATGAAGTCAACCATGAAGTCAACCATGAAGTCAACCATCTTGCAGTTGCAGGATGTCCTCATGAGAAGACACTACCCCACAAGAACCCAGTAAGCTTCAGCCTTTGCCCTTTTAGCACATCCTGTTTCATCTCTGAGGTCCAGATATATACCTTGCTTGGAATGCCCCCCCTTTGGTTGGAATTTCTGATTGGGGGTCAGACTATCTTCTGGTATCAGGATTTTACCATCTCGCAACTGGAGTGTGTTTACCTGGGATATGATATGGTTCCTAGTTTTAGAACTTAAACCAACACTATGTAGTTTTTCCACCCTAATATAATATTTCTAGAGTCATTGTGACGGTACATCACCTTACAACAGGTTGAATGACACCTCTGTCATGGTCTGAGGGGGTCTGTATCACCTTCATTGGCACTATGTAACTTCGATGTGGATGGTAGGAACACTTCCACACTAAAAAAACTACAAAGTTTTACTGCTTTGACTGCTTTATGGCATATGTCACTTCCCCCTCGAGGCGAAAGCTAAACGTTGGGAAAAGGAGAATATAAAGCAGTTAATGAATTTTTAAAACAGATTTAATGAACAGAATTTAGTTTAAAGTAAATATGCACTTATTTTCCTAATGGAAATGGGGCCTCTGGCTCACACTCCTGCATAGTAGGTGGCAGTAATGCTCCTCTGACGTTGGATGCCACCCGCCATAAAACAAGAAGAAGAAGAAGAAAGCCAAATGGAGAGTTGTTATCATGGCGAAAACAGCGAAAAACCTGAAGAAAAGAACAGTTTTATCGGAGGAGACGAAAAAAAGAAAGCGGGAGAGTAACAAGCTAAATGCCCGGACAGGGATAAACTCTGGCCTGGCGTTCACTCACTGGCGTGAGCTGAAAGACGAGGAGGGATGTCCGACCGATGCTGATTTGGGACGTCCTGTGGGCTCACTTCTCCCCCCTCTGTTTGTCAACAAATGCACGTTGGTGTGAGGCGCTCTGTTTTATGACCGTGCAGTTACACTCAAAGTCCACAGAGGCCCCTAGAGAGCTGAATACCGGAATCATACTTTGAGCGGCTTTAACTTGAGTATTATTAACTTAATAATTTGCAAGTACCTCAGAAAAATATTAATCTATATATTAATATATATCTATTCAGATCTACACATCGTACACATATTGTATATAGTATATACACATATTTAAATATCATCTGTAATGTTTGCATGAATGCTTCTTTAAATGCACACTCTCGTATTCATAATCATTTATCTCCTAATTAAGTATATACAAACAACAAGCTTCTCCACAAAATATCTGTTCTAAACTAAAATGTTATGTTATTTACAATAATTAATTGCATATGTTAATATTGGTCAGTGTTAATATATATATTTAAAATTAATTACATGGTAAATTATTTAGGTATAATACCAAGTTATCATTTAATCACTCATATGAATCTAATAATACTTGTCAATAATGTAATTTAAATATTTGCCTATTATTGCATATTTTTAAAGTGACAGAGTTCCAGAGTTTGACACCACAAACAGAAATGCACATACTTTTAAGAGTTGTATGGACCATCGGACAAATGAAATTATGTTCACCCCTTAAAGTGATTCTTGCCACCCCAAAACCAAAGAACGAACCGACCCATGACCCCTGAGGACTTTTGCACCTCTAATGTTGACCCTCCAGTTCTCAAGAAGTTTGGAACAACATGATCTTTAGATTATAAAGTAACTCTATTAGAAAGAATAATATCCTGTCCGGGATGTGCTTCTGTAGAAACCCTCAGAACAGATCCACCTGCTGTAAATCCAGCCGGCTTCCTCCTCTCCATCTCTCCCCTGTCTCCCCTCTCCCCAGCCTTTTAATCCAATTAGCAGAGCCACTGACAGTTATTTATATGTACATGAATTAGAATTGAGCAGTAAGAGATCCTCCCTGGGGGCTGATTGGACGGAGCCCAGTCCTTCACAGGTCTGCTCCCGGTCACAAACTTCTGCTGCAGCTGACTGCCAACACAGCAGCAACAGAAACTCACTGTAACATCCACTGCCAATAATAATCATCGTCTCGTTTGCATTTTCAGGGAACTAAAACCATCAACAAATTCTGTCCTTCTTATTCGGATACTTCAGAGAGGACGGCTTCTTATTATCTTTCCCAATCTGCCAGTGCTTCGGAAACATTTGATTAGATTTGTGAAACTAAAAAGGTCCTTTCCTGGAGTTCAGGTTTAGATCCCCTGCATTAGACAGAAACAGCAGATATGCCAAAATGAGACGGTGATCTGCCAAATATGGCTCTTTTACCTTTTTGAACTGAGTGCCAGTGATAGCAGCACTTCAGAGGGTTAGAAAGAGCCATGTCAAAATATTGGCAGCATTCACTGTTAGAGGTTTAAACTACAATATCTGTGAGCTGGAGGAGTTTGTCTGATTTACTCTACCAGCTTTTTCATATTTTAATTTCTCCTCAACGTCAAAGAGAGCTGATCATGAGGTAACTTTAGGATTTGATTAAAAAAAAAAAAAAAAACAGAGAATATTTTGTTTTGACTAGATAAATATAAAGAGTAAGATTCATTAGCTTTCATGAATATTGTATTTTCTAACTTTGGAAGAGGCCCTGATTTAATTTGAATAAACAATTGATTAACCCATTAACAGATCAATTTCCTCAAAAAACGCCTGTAAAAGATAACCAAAAGTAGAATGATTATTGCTCTTGAAACCTTTGAGGTACATGCATGGTGTTGGTCCCTTTTGAAGGCTAACATTCTAAAGATTTCCCACCATAAACAGAATCACTGTAAGTGCTACTACAGCTGACTTACTGCAGTCTGAACACACAAAAATAGGGCGTTTTTCCTCGCTTATTGTTTTTTTTTTTTTTTTTTTAAAGTCATGTTCCTACAGAAGACTGTAACTTGAACCTATCAGGTGGAAAACAAAATATAACCAGAACATGAAGTCATACCTAAAACAGTTTAAAATTTTATAAAAATACATTAAAAATGAATTTTTACACCCTTTTTTCTTAGACTGTATCTGACACTCCAAATAGCACAATATGGCACATTGGGGACCATGGGGATATTCCTGCAGTAAAAATACTGTAACTGTTGAATGTTTTGACTCACAGTCATGATCTTGGGCTCTGTGGAAAGGTTACACTTTGAGGCATCGAATTATGTTGTCTTATTCACTATCAGAAGTACTAGCATAAAGTAAGTACAGAATAAAAAAAAACATTTTTGTGTGTTTTTTCTCTTTTTGCAAAAGAAATCTGAGCAAATAAAGGATCTACACATGTGCTTTTATGGTAAATAAAAACCTTTTTATATTGTAGTTTGTAGAAAAATCACAGTGAACTGCTTACAAAAGAAAATACAAAATGTACAACAATTGCTTTCACATATTTGCAACAATGCAACTGAACTATACATAAAAGTAATTTATGCGTGTGTTTGTCGATAATGTGTCCACCTACCACCTGATCCAAATGGAGCCATCACAACAGTCCATCTTGCCCTCAGACCTTGAGCAAAATTGCCAAATATTATAGAAATCCCTGCTTGACACCTCTGATCTAGTGTCCTGGACAGTACTGTGGGGCTGTTTACCAGATGTGGATGCCTTGAGCTCCCACTGTTCATCTGATGAGGGTCTATTATGTGGAAAAAAACAGAAAAGGGTAAATTTACCAAACTAGGTAAGAAAACATATGCATCTGTACACCATTGTAACAATTGGTATGCTAAATTAAATTGATATATTTATACCAATTTTCTTGCACTTCGCATTTATTTATTTCTCAATGCCTCACAAAGAGAACAATATGTGATTTGTCCCCTTCCCCCATATTAAAAAAGAACAAAAACAACTCTGTGATCGGTTAGCTAAAGCCAGTCTTGACAGCATAACAATGTCCTAAACACTATTTTTTTTAGTCTATTTGCTTATTTGGTTTACATAATCAAACATTTCAGGCAATGTCATGTATACTGTTCACATTTCAACAAAGTGGAATATGTAATGTTTGATTTTTAACCAGAATTGTATCAGATATTATCATTCTGGTACCACTAAAACCCTCTATAGTTTTTTTAAAATATTATGCATCACCATTCAGCTGAAAATGTCAATAGTTGGTCCATTTCACCCAATCCTACCTTGGACCTCCATGCTGGCATAAAGTGAATACGTCTTCTCAATTATAAATAAAAGACACTCAGATTGGAGCCAAATGAAGGTCTCGAAGCAAAACAAAGAGGTCCTGAAGACCTTTCAAAGTCCCCCTCAGGGGTTATCTGGTCATTTTCCAGCAGAAAAAACCTCCAAATTGTGGTTTTTTTTGTGCTGCCGGTGACTGCTTTTTTAACAAGTTGCTCCAAAAAAATCCCACAGGCAAACCCGGATTAACAATTCCCTGACATGTTTTAGTCTAAAATATAACTATATGGATCAGGAAATTAACGGACAAAAGGGCTGCTAATTAAAAAAATGCTCAGGGGGTCAATTGGAAAATTGTGCATGGAACCACCTACCGAGTTAATCTGGCCATGCCCGGAGGTGTTGAGTTGGCTTAGATGCAGTGGCTCCGGAGGCCATAGCATAAGGTTCTCTTCATTTTCATGCTTCATCAGCCCACTCAGCTGAGCCTCGGTTCTCTGTGTGGAAACACAATGTACATTTAGCAGGATTCCTCTGCTTATTTATTCGCATTTTTACTCTCAGATTTTGCTTTTTTAGACTTCTCTGCTGTGTGACTCAGCCTTATGTAAGACAGTGAATGTGGGGAGGTTAACAAATGTACAAATGTATATGCTGCCAGATTTTTTTAAGTTCCTTTTTATTGCACTGATGCTGTACACTGAAACACAATCTTGGGGCAAACAATTGAATCAATAAAACAAATCAGTTGGTCAATCCCTTGGAGTTTAAAATAGATCACAAAGTAAGGAACAGGCTTGTCAAAATTGTTATTTTCAAATAAATGAAGAGGAAAAATTCAAGAACAATCAAATCCTGCAGCAGCTTATGTTTAAAATTGCAGTTCTTTCATTATGTGGGAGTAGTTGTTTTCCAGCGTCCTGTGGAGCAGGATGAGGTTTGAGCTTTAAGCAGGAAGTGACTCCTCCTACGGCAGTTAGCATAGATGCTAACAGCTTTATTAGGAGTGTTTTTTTTTTTTTTCCCAAATCTGGACTGCATTTTTTCATCAAATAAAAACAAATATCAGCCGTACAAACTTCTCTATAGTTTGGATATTTTTGCTTCACTTCTGACATGTTTCTATTTAAAGTTTTTTATTTAACGAAGTGGCTCACATTTTGTAATAAACTAGCGCCCGCCTACTACATTATCTAGTTGGCCTGTAATTAATGTGACTGACAGAATGATCATCCAATCACCTGCCGGATATGCTTTTGAAAGGCTCTGCCCATTCCCAAACACTTTTTATGGGCTCTTTCTCAGATGGACTAGTGAAATATGTTGACTGGTCCGTCTGGTGTGTGAGGCCAGTGGCCTCGGCCCTCTGGAGCTGTTTCACTCTGGATGCTTCTACATCAGTGGTTCCCAACCTTTTTTGGTCCGTGACCCCAATTTGACATCACAAATTTCTCGGGACCCCAGAGACATTTTTTTTTCTAGAATCAGTTTTTCATCATGTTTGTTATACTGTGCAAACCATGGAGGTTTGTTATGCTGTTTTTTTCCTACTGACTGAAAGTTTGTGTGTTAAGTTGAAGCGAGGGAACTGAAGCAGAGGTAACTGTAAAGTCACATGACCGCGGCCTTCAATCAAGTTGCACCAGCTCAGAAATTTTTAAATGCTGTATTTTATTTAAACTACATTTATATTGGAGAAAGTGAAAGTATACAATACAGTTGTTTAAGATTGTGTGTGGTGTTTTAATTTAAAAAAAAAAAAAAATAATTAGTTAAGTTAGTTAGTGTTTTTTTATCAATTACTAGACATTTCAGGCGACCCCATTGGAATTCCAGGTGACCCCAATTGGGGTCCTGACCCCAGGGTTGAAAAACACTGTCCTACATACATATTTTCGCCAGGGTCTGTCTGTTTGTTTGATTGTCTGTTAGCACGATTATGCAAAAACTACTGGATGGATTTGTATGAAAATATTACCAGTGGTGTAGAAGAAGCCAATACATTTTGGTGCTGATCCGATCCAGATTGACGTCACAAAAAAACATTGAAGTTTATAATGACAAATCTCATTCATTTACGTCATTATGGGAATTGTAGTTTATCTGCAAAACTTCAAGCCTATGTCACTACATTTCCCAGCTTCCCTTGCAATGCCAGCGGAGGAGTTCTGCTAACACAACAACTAACAATAGCCTGGTAGATCGGCACGTTTTTTCCCACTTTGTAACTGGAATGCTGATGACTCAGAGATCACGTCATTCCCAACCCCCATCTTCCCTGTTCCCATGGAAATGGAGCGCAGCATTCTCCACATGGACAGACATGAGCAGAGACTTGGCTGTCCAGTGGGATCGGAAAAGCCACTGCTCTAACTGAGCTGCTTGGCGGAGGTATGCGCTCCCGGAGTGCTTTTCTAGTTTCTGTAGCCATCGCAAGAAAGCCATGTTTGCTTTTTTTACAGCAGGTATGTACGTTCACAGTGATATATCACAGACAGGCAGAAACAATTTAATATGCTGACCTCCTGTGCCTTTCAGAGTTAAATCAGGTCTCTTGTTGAGAGATTTCTTTTGATTCCTCCTAATTTTTCAGTTGAGGCTCTTTATTAGGATGAAATTTAGCTAAAATGTAAGTCATAGGCCATGGTGTCTTGAGCCGATGCTGGCAACCCCGTCTGCCAGACACATCCAGTGTGAAACTGCCATGAGGCCGACCCATAATGCCGTGTCTGAGTGGAGTAGTACTAATAATGCAGTGTGATGAGTCGTAGAATGAAGAAGTATTTGTTTTAGTATTAGTTGTAGCAGTAGTAGCAGCTCAGCTCTGGTAGTAGCACAAGAAGACCAAAAGAGACATGGAGTGAAGTAACACTTGAATTCTTCTGCCTCAAAGTGAACTTGACATTTTAAGAATAGTTTTCCTTCCCCTCGCTGGAGTAAACGGAAGAAAAAACAGTTGGATTTTAGAGAAAGTATTTCTCGCAGTCAAAGGTCACGATTCTGCTTTAGCTGACCTGCCGCTGCAGACATGGCTCGTGCTCTGCTGCGTGGGTGACTCCCCTCGTTTGTTCTGTATGCCAATCAATAGAAGGGAAGACATGGAGGTGGGCAGAGGGACGCCGCAGTCAAACACAGGGAGTCTTATCCATGTGTGCACAGAGAGGGGCTCTTTAAACACACACAAACACACACGCCGTACAACCCAGATTAATGACTAAATCAATCACATGCAGGCGCTGTTTGCTTGTCATCCTGTGTGCTTTTCTTTTATAACACCGGTTCAATTTCCCAGGCTACTGAAGCTCTATCAGCGTTTCCTCCGAATATGTATTCAGCAAGGTCATCTCTCACTGAATGCTTCCCCCCGCCACCACAGGATGTGTCTCTGCTATTGCATTGTCAATAGTCCCCTCAGTCCAATGCATTGCAATCTACATTTGTCAATACGGAAGCTGCTTAGAGCCACAGTGCGAGCTGAGGATGCAGCCCCTTCATTAAAGAGACCTTGTTTTGACTCCCAGTGGCTTACGTGGTTTATTCAGGTAATAACTGAATGGATTCTGAATGAGGGAAATAAAAATTAGAAGCAGTTTGACACAAAAATCAAGCAAGAACTCTGAGATCTGAAGGCCACCTTTGAAAAATACGGTGAAATTTTGCTCTACGAAGGTTTGATTCTCGTATATCACTCAGTAAATTTATTACTGTGGTTTCTTTCGAGTGTGTTCTCCAAAGTCTACATATCAAGGTACCCTGCCACACCAGATGGACCATTCAATATCTAGTCTGTCTGGGAAAGAGCCCATAGAAAGTGTTCGGGAAGGGGCAGAACCTTTTTAAAAGCAAATTTGGCAGGTGATTGGATGATCTTTCTGTCAATCACATTCATTAAGAGCCTACCAGATAATAAAGTGAGTGCAATGTAAAATACAAAATGTAAGCCCCTTCATAGAACAATGTCTTGCCAAAATATCCTTTCTATTGAGAAGTGCTGTCAGTGTTGTCATTTTTTTTATTTAGATCCAGAAACTGCTACTGGAGCTGTTAGCATCTATACTAATTTCTGTAGGAGCAGTCACTTCCTGTTGCCATCTTGCTCATAGCTCCCACCTCTGCATGGCCAGTGTGACATCAAATATAGAGACACAACTACTCAGGGAGGTCCCACGCAGTCCCACGCAGTCCCACGCCAAAAAATATAGCAGACATGACTCGGAGGGCAACGAGATAGCTTTGAGGATCCACTTTGTCAGTAGTTCAAAAACAGGCCATTGACACGTTATTCTAATATCATCTAATATCAATATATCATCCTTCCCCTTTGTCTCATTCTCTCCAGATTTAGTGGCCATTCAGACCATCTCCTCGCTTTTTTATGTCACAGTAACTTGATTAAAAGAACAACTTCTCCACATGCTTTTCCATGTTGACAACAAGTAATCTTATTTACCAACTTCAGTTAAATCATGCAGTTATCATGGCTTTTTTCTTGAGTCTGCGACAGTCTGTGTCGACGTGACTGTCTGTGCAGAAAGCAAAGCCGAGTCTAGGATCAGCAGTGGTCTTTTTTGCCTGTCTGACTACTGTCTCCTCAAAATGTTGAAGGGTGGGATGCTCCCTCACCCCCATCACTTTCAGCGCTGTGCAGACTGGTCTGTTTAGTTCCATTTTTAATTTCACCTTCAGGTTTCCAACCAAGCTGCAATTCCATATCTTATTATGCTGTATATCACAGCATGATTAAAAACTATTTTCTTTTCCAGCCGAAAAACCCTCAGTCTTCAGAAGAAATACATTAGCTGGTAAATCTTACTGCACACAGAGCTCACATGGACGTCCCAGGACAGATTTATTTGTATAGTACCAATTCATTTCATTCATTCATTCAATAGAGCAGGCTGAAGCCATACTCTTCATTTTATAGAAACACATACATGCATATTTACATATACATACATCCATCAAGAGACACAGGGACTAAAAATGAGAATTTATGATTGCAGCAATCCCATGGATGCCCAGATCATAAATCCGTCCTCTGCTGAATATAGATTTATTCAAGGTTAGCCCCTTGAGATGTGGAATTTCATTTTTAAGAGGGACCTCATGTCTATATGGCAATAAAGGTATTTATTATGGAGGTATAATCAATAATAACCATTGATAGACAGGTTAGTCTAATATTAACATTAACATCTATAATGATCATAAGCTAGAGAGGACTGAGGTTGATTTATATTGCAGCATGTAGCTGAACTGCCATGAGATTGTGTTTAACTCGTCTAAAATCTAATATGAATGTATGTTAAATGATGTTTGTGTAGATGATTGATGCAGGATAAAGCACTTGGAGTGAAGCAGGTCCACAGCAGCAGGTCATCCATGATTGTTTGTCTAGGCCTTACTAATATGTGTGTGTGCTGTTTGCAGGAACTACCATGTATTTAATTTTGTTGATCTCTCTAAAGTTAATATCAGGAACTCTAGTGACAATGGAATTGATCTAAAGGAAAGGCCAAATACTTGTAATTGTAGTTATTGTAACTTTGTAAGTTCACACCAATGATCCCAGGCTGCCTACAAGACAAGAACCAGAGACGAGTACAAGAGCAAACAAAAAGTGGCAAAGAAATATAGAGAGAGGGCAGAGAGAGAGTGTTAGAGAGACAGAGAGGGAAGAGCTAAGTGTGACAGATCCCTCAGAAGTCTCAGCCTATTGCAGCTTGATTACAAGCTATGAGCCAGTGTTAATTTTGACAGCACTTTTTAATTTAGTTTTAGTTATAGTCTTTTGCCTAAAATATCTTTTAGTTTCAGTCATAATTTAGTCATCTAGTTTTAATTTTAGTCGAGTTTTAGTTGATGAAATTTCTCAACATTTTAGATGATGAAATCCACTGTAAATTTAGTCGACTTAAATATTAAGTGTAAAGTGTAAGGCATTTTTTATGTTTCCTTGAATTTCTGAAGTCATGTTTTACACTTGGATAAAATGAAACATCTAATAATCCTTTATTGAATGCTAGTAAAGTCTGAATGTATAAATGAACAGAAACAAATTGAACTTTTGTGTGAAATGCAGTCACCTTTATTTAGGCTACCTGGCAGAGCATCTCAGTTACAATACCAGAACTGACAACAAACAGTGAACCTGCTCTACATGAATATATACCAATTCATAAAGAGAGGAGCTCTGATTGGATCGCTCCACAACTTATCCCACCACCATGAAGCTAAGGCAGTTGTGATTGGATGTCCCTCTTAACTCATCCAACCTTTCCACACAACCAAAGCAGCTGTGATTGGATATATTCCTAACTTGTCCCTACTTTCTACATGACCAAATTAGATCTGATTGGATTAAGTCTCAAACGATTTAGTCTAGTTTGTATTTGTTGACAAAAATGTCAGTTGCCTTAGTTTTAGTTTTTGTCCATGTACACTTGTTTTATTAGTTACTTTCTAGTTTTCATCAGGGGAAAAAGGGTTGTTACGAAAACTGTGACAAAAATAATTAGTCAACAAAATGAACACTGCTATGAACTGGTCCTCAACTGAAAGGTAGATGAATCCAGCTGTACAGCAAGACAAGCAACACATGTAGGTCTTCTTGGGGTCAAGAGGATTTCTGATTTACATCAAATGAGTGTCCAGGTTACTGCCCTTCAGCTCAGCAAATTTCTCAAACAAGAAGTAATTTCTGTCTTAAGCTCTACTTCAGATAAATGATCTGCTCAGCACATCACTGGATGATAAAACCTCCTGTGTCTTGTCACTCTCTCCTCATTGTTTACAGAAAACTTGTCATCCTCTGACATCACTTCTTTCAGATTTGATCTGCTGCTTCAAGTGTGATAAAAACATAAATGGTTGGACTTTGACCACGGACACGTCCTCATCGTTTAAGCATATGGCACAGTTGTAACAAGCTTGTTTTTCTCTAATTAACGTGTCACGCTGAGGCGAGATCCACTGACAGAGCCTGTTAAAAGTAATTATCTCTGACATTTAGAGATGAATAAACTTTTGTTTTGCTGCTCCCTGTCACCTCCTGATGAGAGAAAGCAGTGGATTAACTTAAATTTAGTCAATCAGCTGTGACCCCGTCATCGTAAACAGCATGATGGTGAGAATGATCTTTAAAAACAGTTCATGAACTTGGTGTCTAAAACATTTCTAAAGCATTCATAAGTAGTGAAATATCTAAGTTTGTAGAGCAGTCATTTATTATTTACATATTTGCAGGTGTACACTGTCATTACTTCAAATATTTAACACTTTATGCAGATGGAAACATTGAATACTGTGTCAAATACTGCTACATTCATTTGTACACTGCAAAAACTCAAATCCAAGGAAGTTTATTTGTCCAATTTCAATTCTAAAAATCTCAAAAAAAACACATCTTATTTCAGTATTTAGAAACAAAAAATAAACCCTGCATTGCTTGTAATGTGTTAAAATATCTGCCAATGTGGCAAGAGAAATTTTACTTGTAAGATATCTTGGAATTAAGATGTGCTACCTTAAAAAGTTACTATATGTGATTTTAAGACTCTCAAGGAGTGAAATTTTGCTAAAAAAAAATACTCAACAAATTAAAATTAATTTTTGTTAGTATTGTGGATATTTTTACTATAAATTAGACAAATAAACTTGCTAAGATCTGAACTCTTCTGCTGTTCTGTTTTGATATTTCATTCATGTTTTGTGCAGCTTAATCGCGATGACCTCAAGTATTTTGTGCTTTAAAGGCAGTTTGTACAAATCGGCCACTAGGGGGCACTCAAGTAAAAAAAACAACTGCCGATGAGTCAAGCCTTGCAACGTAGGCAACCCCAGCTGCCTTCACTGCTTGTTGTTCTTTAAGGGATCGTCAACAATGAGACAAATTTTTATCTGTCGTAATTTTTATCTCTCGGTTAAAACTCATGCTGACAGCAATGGCAGAATACCGTGTTGCATTCATGCTGCAGAAGCTCATGAGCTTGTTTTGGCTTTAACAGTAAAATCTTCTACTCCTCTACCACCACCGTAACCAACAAGAGGACACGAAGAACAGCAGACGCCATGTTTGTTGACATTTGTCATGGTGTGTGCTTATGCTCCATGTCTTCTTCTCTGGTTTTGGTGCATGTCTGCTGCAGCGTTACAGCGCCACTTACAGGCCTGGCAAATAAACTACAGAGTTTTTCAGGGTTTAGTGTGGGCCTACATTGACTCCATTCAGTAAAAATCCACAAAAAATCAACAAACAAACAAAACCAGAAAGAAGAAAAGGTGGATGGAGCCACAAGCACGTTTCTACACGTCACTTAACGTCAATATTTTTCACTGTTATTTTGATTGAGAGCCCTCTGGCTGCAGAAATGACACACTTTGTGTTTACATTTTTATTAATGAAAAGAGGAAATAATCACACCAATTTGGACTGTAAATATTTGTCTTGTAGGGCTTCTCAGGTTGTGTCAAATTTAAGGAGATTGTGATTAATTATAATGAAACAGAAGTCAGATTATACAGGTATATATCATAGTTTTTGACAGTTCAGCTGAATGATAACAGTATTGAATAGATATTCATTCTTTAATAAGTATATTTAATATTGTATATTTTATCAACAGAAATTAGACTCAGTTATTTTATAAGTAATTTGATTAAACTGTCATTGTAATGTATTGTTCTGATTTTGTGTTGAATGCACATTCACTCTCAGCATGATCAGGATGTGTCCATGTTAACAGTGCATCAAAAAATTCCAAGTGAAATTATTTCTGTCAGATTGAAGAAAAATGCATATGTAAACACAGCTTACCATAACTGACTGGCTATAGAGATGTATAAAGGATCATCTCAAAAGCAGCTGGCTCCCAGAGGAGAACAGACTCTCCCATTACTTTATTATATTAGTAATTTATTTCATTTTTATTAGGTGTTGCCTTTTTTATAAATGCACTTTATATTTTAATTTTTCATGAAATTCTTTGGTAATTTTTTCTGCGACAATCAGGCCAAAAAAGCCTCTTGAGAGAAAGACATTTCTGATATATCTATTTTGTCATTTTAACAAAATAGAAAAACTTTGTGGAGCTGCATTAAAATCGGAGTCCCAGAACAACCTGCTGACTGCAGGCCTGGGTGGGCAGAAGGTTTTCTAGTTTGAAGAAAGCATCTGCTGCCTGAAGCTCCAACCAGTTTGATTTTTTGTTCTTTCTTTTGCCGTCCCTCTTTGAAATTGATCCATTAAAAAAACACAGAAAAATGTTTCTATCATCTTGTATGGATCACACTATTTTCTGTAGCTGTGACATCAAAAGGCCTTTCTGTGGTTAGCCAGCAAAAAGCTTTGGATGTTTGTTGTTGTTGTTAGCATTTGTAGGATCCAGAATGAAACTTTAGGAGAGATCAGAAAAAAAGAGAGGCTGCTTTGTGTAAGATGGAAAGTACTGAAGAAGAAGGACGTGTGGGAGGAACAAAACGTCAGACCAAAATAGTACACTACAGAAGAATGCAGACGGGGAATAAAACATGTCTGTAAATCTCAGACCAGCTCCAGCAGCCTTCTTCCCTCTTCATTATACCAACACAAACCTGCAACTGTGTGGCTTGTGGTATTCACTTTTAAAACCTAATCAACGTTTATCAGGAATTAGACTGATCCATCGCATTTCCTAACATTTATCAGATATTGCAAAGTCGTCACTTCAGACAGCTGTTAGCCTTAGATCAGAGCTTCGTCAGATCCATAACTATGCAGAAATCTTCGAAGGTAGTAGGCTGGCATGTGAACTTGCCTTAGAAAGATCATATGATGCTTATTCAAGCTTTGCATGGACTTCAGTTTGTTTCACGTCTCCAACACAAGAGTAAAAAGCCCCCCTAAATTGACCTACCAGTGTGATGTCATACCACTGTTTTGTCAGAAGTGCTGGTCCTCCTTTACACAGATGAGACATACAGCAAAAGAAACATTAAATTACACTAAAAAGCACAATATTGGCTCATTAATGTTATTTTAAACATTATGGATGTCAGTCTTAATTCAAGATGAAGCTTTGCTGGGCTTTACTCTTGAGTTGCAGTTGTCTTCTTATCAAATGTCATCTTGCATCCTTAAATAAGGTTAAAAATAATGAAGACAACATTATAAACTGCTCAGTTTGCTGCAAGCTGATATTCTGATTCATTCAAGCTTCTGACAAGCAGACAGGAATGATGATGCAAGTATAAATATTATCAACACTTTAGGGGACTGTCAGTGTTAATTTTGTTAACTAATTATTTACGTCATGGTTTTCAACAACAACCATTCTCCCCTGACAAAAACTAGAAAGTAACTAATAAAAACAAGTGCACATGGACAAAACTAAAACTAAATTAACTGACATTATCATCAACAGATAAAAACTAGACTAAAATGTTGGACAGAGACTTCATCCAATCAGACCTAATTTGGTCATGTAGAAAGTAAGGACAAGTTAGGAATACATCCAATCACAACTACTTTGGTTGTGTGGAAAGGTTGGTTGAGTAAAAAGGGACATTTGTGGTGGTGGGATAAGTTGGGCTAATCTCTTTATGAATATTGATATATTCATGTAGAGCAGGTTCACTGTTTGTTGTCAGTTCTGGTATTGTAACTGAGATGCTCTGCCAGGTAGCCTAAATAAAGGTGACTGCATTTCACACAAAAGTTCAATTTGTTTCTATTCATTTATACATTCAGACTTTACTAGCATTCAATAAAGGGTTATTAGATGTTTCATTTTATCCAAGTGTAAAACATGACTTCAGAAATTCAAGGAAACATAAAAAATGCCTTACACTTTACACTTAATATTTAAGTCGACTAAATTTACAGTAGATTTCATCGACTAAAACTAGACTAAAAACAATTTAGATGACTAAGTTGTGACTAAAATTTAAAGACATTTTTGTCAAAACATTATAAAACTAAATTAAAAAGTGCTGTCAAAATTAAAACTGATGACTGCGACACCATCATCCTTTACGTAGCTTTGATTTAATTAAGTCACTAACTTCCATAAGGGTGAAACTTTTGCGTCACTTAACTTCTGGTTGAATTAATGATTATTTCACACATGCTTAAAGCAATCACATATTCATAAAGCTGTATTTTTGAAATGCATCAGCCCATCTGGAGCTGTTGATTTGACAGATAGTCTGCTTGGCTGTGCACTTTTCGAGCTCCTCTCCTGGAAAGACTTCTCCGTCATCAGTTGTCACTCGTCGGGGCCGCTGAAGAGTAAACCTGCTTCGCCCAGCGTGTGTCAGGAGATGATGGGGAGATATCCCCCTTTCTGCTTTCTCACGCTGTTCTGCAGCTGCCTGACTCGACAGAATATACACACGACTTGCTGCACAGTTAAAATGCTTCAGTCAAGAGGCACCAAAACCCCAGAACTTTACTTCAGCAGCACTCTTTATCTGGAGGTGACCTTACAACAGTTTAAAAATTCTACATTCAGAGTTTTGCTCTATTATCATGGAGAGAAGAGCCTCACATGCCACTTAAAAAATATTCAATCCCTGAATAGCTTAAGAGAAGATTTTTCCACTTTAGAAAGTCAGAAACTAGCAGGCTTTGGTTGACCTTGGTTGACCTTTGGTTCATTGAGAAATACCTAATTTCTGGTTTTAAAAGGTTTAAGAAAAATTTATTTTGATGTGAATGCTGCAAGGCGCTCACAGTTTGATTTTGTGTACCAGCATTAACCAAAAATCTCAATGATTATTCACTCATGTTTTTTCTAGCTTTTCTCCCTCAGATTTGCTCAACCTTGTCTTTTCTGTGACCCCAGATCAGTTTCAAGTCGATATAGATGGATGCTTTGTCTCATCTAATGTTCAGCATCACAGTATTTGATGAACAAAATGGTACTGAAATATATGAGACACTCTGGTGTTTCAACTGCCCTTGGCATGGAGGGAAACTTTATAATGCTGTAAAAAACTACAACTGCTACAAGACATGAAAGCTATTATTTGACCTATTCCCAACACTGAATCATACAAACATACTTAAAAATTTCTTAAAAATCTAGCCTATACAAATGCCAGTTTTTCAGAAAATGTATTCCCTAGTTTCAGTCGAAAGTGCCGCATCGACATGCCTCTGCACAGGTGACAATGGGGCATTATGTTTACCGTAAATCCTCAAATGCAGGCCATGGCCTTTATATATAAAACATCAAGTTGCATTTAATTTCAGCTGCTACAGGACATAAGCACTACAATTAGTCTCATCCACATAACTCCACCATTTGAACATACTCATTTTTTTTTCAAAATCTGTCACATGAAAATGTCACTTTGTGGGGGATTCTGACATACCTTAAATCCTCAAATAAAGACTTTAATTAAGCAAATTGTTTTAAATAGGCCATACTTTGAAAGCTAATACTTCAAATAAGAGATAAATTAACAAGCATTAGAGCAATCTTTGAGTAAAAAACAGTGGCTGGTTAAGTGACTGATGTGGATTTTTTTTGGCAGAGTGGTATCAAATTTGACTACCGTAAATAATGGAAAAGCTGTGCCGTCAAAAAACAAAACAGAAAAACAATCACAGAAAAGCCTTAAAAGCTTGTTAACCTTTAATAAATCCTCTGCCCTTAAATGAAAGCAGGCCCTTTTTACTTGTGCAAACCCTGACCCATAACACAGGACCCAGTCTCTGTTAGAGGAAATATGGTACGCCATTAACTACCTCCCAGGTTTTTATAAATGCAGTATTTAAAAAATGCTTGAAGGGATTTTCTTTAAACTTCCCCACATGGTATTGCAGATTCAAGGATGCAATAACGAGACTTCAGAGACTTTAAAATGGACTTCGCAATGGTCAAGGTATGGCAGCTATATACAACAAAAGACTTCAATAAATCTCTGCACACATTCATAATTCACAGCTTCCTGATGGCCAGCTATGATCCTTCAAGCCACTTAGTTGTTTTTTTAAGGCTGGATCTATCTCAGAATTTATGCTAGTATAGCTGTGCAGGCTTGGTGAACTTTAAAGGAACTGATAAACTCAATTAGACTTATTCAATCGGAAATCTCAAGGTAAAAGCATTAAGTTGATTTCTTTTATCAACACACCTATTCATCAATCTGAACAGTGATCACATCTTTACCTCTAGTTCAACACATCTTTATGGCTCCAAATAAACTTCCCACTGCTCGAATTCGAATAAAACTATTTATTTTCCATTGGAATTGATCAGCCTTTACATGACTTTATAAGCAATTTAAACATACCCTGTAGCAAGTGTTATATTGTCAGCAAAGTGAGTAACCTTGGCTGAAGCTACATCTCTTTCAAACTGTATTAATGCAACTCAGTGAAGGCCAAAAGCAAACTTTTGATGAATGCAATGGTTTTTGAAATAAGCGAGACACTGTGATGTAAAAGTAAAATATTCAAAACACTGTTTTTTTTTTATTTCCCTTGGCACATGGGGGAAATGCTGTCAATCTACAATCACTGCAGGAAATCAGGACTATTATTTTTATCATCCACAACACCCGACCATTTAAACAAACTTAATCAAAAACAGTTGGCACCATAAGTGAAAGAAAAGCTGTGCCATCAAAAATAGACGAGAGTAAAAGCCAAGAATAAAGTTCAATGGATGTCCGATCAACTTGTTGATATGTATCAATAATGTGACCGTCTAACCTGTATTACACAACTTCCAGGGATGTTATAGGAAGCGAAAAGCTAGCCTCATGTAGCTAAGCAGTTCATTCTGACAGTTTCTGCCATGTTTGTTTTTATTTCAGTCCCGTGTGATCATGAGAGATTACAAGCTGTGAGAGTAGATGCCCTGACTGATGGTGAATGAATCAGTTGGTGTGTGGTGTCCTGTGTCTCTGTCTTTGTGGCACACTAAACGCTACGAGAACAAAACTGTTAGATCTGACATTATTTGGCTTCATGTTTGGGCCCCTTCAGTGTTTCTAAATTGGTTGAGATAAAAATAATGTTTATGTGTGTTCCAGGTCTACTAACACAAATGCAGTGGATCTAGATCTTCTTGTTAGATCTGCCCCTGTCTAAAACCATGCCTCATTCGAAGTTACTTGAAAAACCTCTCTCCCTCATTTTGATGCATTGGCTTGCTGTCTTGGCTGTGTCCACATGCCTAAATGCATTGAGTTGCTGCCGTGTGATAACGATCATTCAGAAAGATGTGCCCAGTAATTTATTGAAGCTTAGTGTCACAGACCGCACTGCCATATTTTACAAGTTGAAAGAGAGATGTCATTGATTAGACAAATCTCCTCACATTTTGCAGTTAATCATCTCAGTTTTTTACATTCTGTTTTTTTTAAGCAAAATGTTTAGTTTTTATTATCATTTGCCACAGAGTATAGCAATTTCATTTTCTGATCAAACATGAATCACACGAATGTATACATAAATTCAGGACTAAGTAAGAAAAGGAGAAAGGAAAATAAATAAATAAATACATACGTACATAAATAACACCCAAAGTGTACAGTATTGTGGCAGACTTGAGGGCCTGCGCTAGCCAAAGTGCTAGCAGGATCCCCGACTGACCCATGCTTGGTGTTACTGTGGTACTTTAAGCCTGAAGAACTTCAGTGATAAGAAAACTGCTTCCTTCAGTCTGTGCATACATGTATGTCGGTCCACAGTTCCAACTTGCGTTTTTTGTCTTCAAATTTCCCACCAAGAGCCAGGGCCACCGTGCTGTTTAATGTCCTCCAATTTGAGTTGTTTGTTTCTGCTAGATCAACTCTAGCTCTAGCTAGAGGGGTCCTTTCCCTTCCCTAGGGCGAGGACCCTAATAAATAAGGAAAGACAGGGCATCATATTTTTGGCCTTAGTAAACTAAGTTCCAATCTTGATTCAAAGCTAGCACCCATGTACGTATGCTTATACACACACCAGCACATACACACACATACCTACATAAATAAATAAGCAGAGGCAAAACAACTCGTAATTGAGCTAGTGGGCTAATCTCTTTTTATTCATCCTTTGACAGGATAAATACCCTGTGTTCACTTATAGGTAAGTACAGACATAGAGGGACCATGTTGAAAGTTTGAGATAGTCAATTATAAGGCTCCATATTCTCAAACAAATATCAAATTTTTCACATTCTAAAGGTACAAAAATGTGATCATTATCAAAGTCCAAATTAACCTGCGTTATCATGAAACACCTCCCTTCATTGTGGTATTTATGAGCTCAACTCTCACTGTATATGAAGAGGGATAGAAGACATATTGATGCTTAAAGGAGACACTAATGAATGTTGATATAATAGAGGACGGGAGGATGCTTCAGTAACCTCTACCTCCCTCCTCTACCCTCTAATTCTCTTTCTCCTTCACTGCCCTGTTCGACCCCAGTAAAGGCTCTCAGCTTTTGTTTATCTGGCAGGGGATATAGAAGCATCTCCTCCTCCTCCTCCTCCCACCATCTTCATCCTGCTTTCTTCCTCTCTTCCCTGAAAGATATTTCCAAATGAGTGAGCCCAGACCACAGCTGCCTCTCTGACGCATTAATCACTTGGCTCCCTCCTCCTATACCATGCACGTACACACACACACACCGTCGCACTCTGGGGTAACCTGGTTTGACTCGGCGTGTACCTACGTAGTTTAAACACATGTCAATGCACACGGCTTGAGCAGGCGGATAGTAAACACGCACACACATAAAACATCCGCCCACCACTCAAGTGATCTTGACTCTTTATACAACGCCGACTCCCTCCCTCTCCATCCAGCCATGGCTCCCACATGACCCTCCATTTTCCTCATCATTAGCGGCACCATTCGGCAGCCGCATACCATCCATCGTTCCCATCCTGCCTCCCTCGCCGCTCCTCTGTTTGCTTTCTGGATTTCTTTATTTGATCCCAGCACAATGCCTTCCTCCTCTCTGTATCCTCGGAGCAAAGACGGGGGCAGGAAAGGCGGGGGGTGTGCGTGAGGTAGAGAGTGGGAGGGAGGGCAGCCTGCTTTGGATGTTAATTTGTAGGAAATTGCATGTAAAGTGATGCACCTGGTTTATGTAACGGCTCTGTAGGAGATGAGTGGAGGTTGTTACACATGCTGACAGTGAAGCTTAATGAGGCCGATCATCAGACGGATGTGGGCTGCTGAAGGTTAAAGCAATATAATTACCTCCGGATTGAGCCTATCGATATTTGGGAGGTTTTCACTTCCAAAACACTAAATTTTCATTATAAATGCATTTATACTTGTACATATTCAATCACATCAATGGATTTTGTGGCTACATGTAATGAGGAAGCATGTTTTTTATTATGATCTCCAGAGGAATTTGATGCTCCTGTATTTGATGCTCCTGTGGTGTTGTGCTTCGTCCTGCAAACTTTGCTCACTAAAACCTTGTTTCCAAACAACATGGTTGCAAATGATATTTCCTTAAAAACAACATTCAAGGGCAGCTCAAAAGACATATTTCCTGCCAAAATTGGAGGGCAAATTATAGTGAAAATGTTGTTGAAAATGAGAGCTGACCAATTATGGATATCAAACACAAAATGGCAGCATGTGACATTTGTCCAAAGTGTTGACCAGTTTCTTGAGTCATGTGATGCTAGCATTGTTTATTTGGAGTGTGCCATCTGCCAATGTGGTGTACACACTACACGATAATCAGCCCGAGTTAAAGCTCAGATCCCTGCTTCTGACCAAACTCAGCAAAGGCTCAACTATCTGCTGGTCCTCAAGATTAACTTGATTGACCTGATTGTCCTCTGGCGTGACTTGTGTTAAAAATAATTTTATTGTCTCAGACGAGGATTTAGGCTGTCCCGCCTAACCTTGCCGTGCAGATGGATCAGCCTGATTCAGTGTTTGTAATCAGACTGATCCACCTTGTCAAGCTCCAATCTACAATGACTGTAGCAGCCCAAAGTGGGACAGCCCAGTCAGAGTCCTTTGGAGCACGAAGAGGAATGAGCTACAAGTAAAACGGGGTACACGCATAAAGACTATTGGGCTGTTTTTGTCCCAACTTTCCCCCTTCACGACCTAGGATGGCAAATGCCCGAACATCTTATGTTTTATAACATTATCCCATAAGATTATCCTGTGATCTGAGGTGATAAGAGTGAATTTGTCCAGATAAGCGGCTCTGAAACAGGTCGGGGCCGACAATCGTAAATATTAAACTTGTTCAATATTTACAACCAAAAATCTTCATGTGTTTGGGGAAAGCCGACGACTCCCGAGTAATGACTCCATGAATTGTGAAGTGAGTGTAGCCAATCAAGAAGCGAGCTGACTGAGGAACAAGAAAGCAGGCGTAAATATAAACAAGCATGGCTGACCTGAAACAACACTGTTGCGTGTTATGTTTTCTGGTTGTTGCCATAGATAATGTTTATGGTTGTTGCTATGCTTCTTCTTCTTCGTTTTTGTTGGATCATATTTGATCACATGAGATTTCTGTCTTTGAGGACTAGATTCTAGATCAGTGGTGGGACAGAATGGTTATGTGTGTGGTGTGATGTGTTGAGATTATCAGAGCACACCACATACAGTATGATCAACACTGTTCAATGACTGATTTTTTTAATGTGTGGGGTCTCTAACAGATAAAACATCTCTTCAGCCAAGAGTTTATTTTAAGAGCTGGTTCACCTTCTGTCCTTCACAGTTGCGCTTGCCAACTTCATCATCTGATTGGCCCATAATGTATGTGATTAATCAAACAATCATCAGGTAACCTGGCAAATATGCTTTTGAAAGGCTCTGCCCACCCTTAACCTTTTTCAATGGGCTGTTTCCCAGATGGACTAGTGAAATATTTTGACAGTCCAGAGGTGCTACTCGCTGGATATTTTCCCCTTTTTAGACCATTCCCACTTAACCCTGGAGATAGTTGTGGAATCTCAGTAGACAAACAGTTTCTAGAATACTCAGACCAGCCCGTTTGGCACCAACAACCACGTTCAAAGTCACTTACATCAACTCTCTTCCTCATTCTGCGGCGTAGTTTGAACCTCAGCAGGATGTCTTGACTTTGCCCAAATGCACTGAGTTGTTGCTATGTGATTGGCTGGTTGGGTACTTAGATTGGAGAGCAGTTGAACATGTGTACAATGGCCAGTGAGTGTATATCAGCTGTGAATACCTGCAGATATTTTCTTATTTGACAATTCAATAAGAAACCCTTCAAGCTTTTTTCTGCCAACCCTGGTTTTATGACAATAATGCATACCTTTTTAAAATATGTTGGGCCAATGCCACCAGAAAGTGTAAATTATCTCATAATAAAACAAAGAAAACTACATTTGGGAAAATTAATTATTTAAATTAAGTTGCACTTTGGCATGAATGATGAAGATGATAACAGTAACAAAGGCCGATTTGTTTCAGTGGCTGATTTTATTCAGTCTGTTGTATTTCCATAAAGTCTAAGCCTGTGCTGCTTCAGCTGCATTTCAGATTCATTTACATGCTCTCTTGCTCCCCAAAAGCCACTTAACTTGAAGAGCGCCTGCTGTTTGAAATACAGAGGGCACGACTTCAGCCCAGAAAGCTTTGCAGTGAGGTCTCCTGATACAGAGACAAAATGTCACCATCGTGTCACTTGTGACACTCCACGGAAATTAGCTGTACTTCGAGTACAACTTCATAAAGTGGAGAAATTTTGCATATTTGTATCTTCACTTAATGGAAAGTACTAAATGAAGTGGAGGATAAGACTGAGATGAATTTTACTGCAGTTTTAAGAGCTGCTCGGAGCTTTAGAATTAAAGTGAAGCCAGCTGTACTTTGTAAATGTTGAGGAAAACTCAATTATTCTTTCAACAAACTTGAGATCATTCTAAGATAGCATTCTCAGGTTTTGGCACCATTACCAAAATCACTCAGTCACCCCATGACCTTCAACTTTGACCTTGCTTTGATATTGCCAAGAGGAAGCATACATAAAGGAAGAAGAACTGAACCTGGCTACAACCTCGAGGAACATTCAGGGCTTCATTACTCCTCCAAACAGCAGAATTATTGATCCAAAAACACTAAAAATGCATAAAACTGCTTACCTGTCTGTTGACTTTCATTCTGTCAGGAGTGTGGGGGGAAGGGTTCTCCACTATTACAGTATGTATACCTAAAGTGATATTCTGGCTGTTTTAATAGAAGATGTGAATAATGTCTTTGGGGTGTCCAAGCGCAGCATAACGCACCAGATGGACCATTCAATGTATATTCAATAGTCCATAACGGCAACAGCCCATAGAAAGTGTTTGGAAATAGGAATAAACTTTTAAAAGCATATCCTGCAGGTGATTGGACATTTGCTTTGTCAGTCACAGTCATTACAGGGCAAACAGATAATGTAGTAGGAGGGTGCCACTGCAGCAGTGTCACAAACCGTGAGCCACTTTGTAGGGCAGACTCTCTCCAAAACATGTCTGAAATGGCGCAAAAATATCCTCTCTACCAGGAAATGCTTTCAGTGTTATTTGTGTTTCATTTGATTAAGACCTGCAGTCCAGCTCTGATTAGCACCTATGCTAATCTCTTTACAAACAGTCACTTCCTGCTGTCATGTCATTGTAGCTCCCACTAGGGCTGAACGATTTATCGTTTTCTCCCGCAACTGTGATTTCAGACAACGTGATCATGTGATTGCCGAAGCTGCAGTCTTTTGCAGCACTCCTGACTGACTCAGGATCTGTTAAGTTAACTTTTTTAACTTAACACAATAAAGGATTTTTTGCACTACATTTTTTAAGTTAAGACAGTCAAAGATGGCTCTTAGTTCTTCAGTTGTAATAACTGCCGTTGTACATGCATGTTTCTTGTTAATAAATACATACATTTACCTTTAGTTTTAATACTTGCCTTGGGGTAATAGCTTTTAATGTTTGATAGTATGATGTCATTTTCTGTCATGTTTGTAAATGTTACTGTAAACATAGTGAATATTGCACTGAAGCTTGACTTGAAGAAAATCATGAATCGAATTGAAATCGCAGTATCTGCCAGAAAAGTTGCAATTAGATATTTTCCTAGAGTCGTTCAGCCCTAACTCCCACCTCTTCCTGTTTTAAAAAATTGGGCCGTGCCGCTTTGGGCAGCACAAAACCATTGTAGATTGGAGCTTGGCAACATGGATCAGACTCATTACAGACATTGGATCAGCTGGATCCTACTGCACTGCAAGGTTAGTCTAAGAGTCCATAGGTTTAAATTGTTTAGTTTACACCGGTATCTCAGTTTTATGTGTTTTGTTTATGGAATTTGAATATGTAGAGATGATAAACTCAAGAAGCCATTGCTACAGCTCCACGTTGTGGTTAGTGCTAGCTAACTCTGTTTGCCCTTCAGCTCTCTGCCTTGGTCATGGGGCTGAAAGCTTGTAGCGTCAATTTGTTCATGTGTTTGCTGTTTGGCATACCTCCTTGTTTGTTTCTTAACTTGTTAACGTGGTTAACCAGTCAAAGGTGTATGTTTAGCTGTGGTTATAGCTGGTGTGAGCAGTGTATTTAAACCTGTTGTATATCCTCAAAGACACAGACTTATGTTGTAAATATAACTGGACATATGTTGAAAAAATGTAACCTCACAAAGATCAGACTGTCCTTCACCCATCCTTAAATCTTTGTACACCTCATAAGGCTTGTCAGAGAATTTTAGCTGATGAATTTCATCATATTTTTGGACGTCTGAGCTTGTACCAAGGGGCATTATGATGATAAAAATCCTGCTTGTTAGTTCCCTATAAATTTTATGGAGCTATGAATCCTAACCTTGCTGCAGACCTCTGCACAACACCACATCCTTCGGCAGTATGTGAGTCTGGCCTTTGTCATTGCGATGACGCTCTCCATCGTTAGAGAAACAATCCACAAGTCAGAAGGGAGGGAGAAAAAGAAAATCATCCCAAAAAAAAGAAAGGAAATGACAGGAGAAATAGCCATAAACATCATTACAGCTGTGCAGCCATACAGGTTTTGTAAGTCAGTGCACAGAAATTAATCAGGTTGTTTATTTCTCACTGTTAAAAAATGCCCCAAGCAACTGCTATTAAACTTATATGTTGACGGTGTCCTGGACAGATTGGTCCCTCGCTGCTAATTGGCTTTGGTATGAGAAAACAAAACAAAACAAACCCCTCCCAAATGAAAAATGCTTTGCTGGAGGTGAATAAATAATATGGATGTGATGGCATTTCAGTGTGATATTTGATAAACCCTCGAGAAATCAAACCTCTAGTTATACAGTATTTCTCATGCAGGACAATCATCGTAGTCATTTTGAGATTCCTTCACTGTTGGATGTGACTAACTCCTGTAGTTTTTGGTGTATCCTCCTGGAAATAGCTCTAAATTTCTCCAAGTGCCTGTTAGGCTGCATGTTTGAAGCAACACTCCAACATCCGTCTCGTAACAGCTGTTGCATATTTATCAATAATCGCGCCATAATTGCCTAATTTTTCTAAAGGATCTCATTTACATTATGAGAACACTGGACTAAACTGACATGCATATTTTGGCTCCAGGCTCTGCAGCTCTTCTTATCTAATGAGATCATTTCTATGAAGCAGCAGTGCTCCAAATAAATGTTTGTATTCTGTTATATCTGCTTTAAAAAGCTGTTCATTCTGCTGAAGTGTAGAGAAAGGGGAGGAGGCTAACATACAGGATGGATGTACAAATACCAGATTAGGATCCTTTCCTATTCTATAACTGTAAACAATCCACATTATAGAGCTCTGCAAAATCCTGCATGGAGATTGTATTTTTAATTTATTGTTGAAATTTGCTTTGCACTCATTAAACCAAACAATGAGATAAAGGCCTTTAGTGCGGCATACAGCAGCCGTGTTAGCACAAAGCCACTTACATGCTCACTGCAAGCATGTAACACCCTAAAAAGCTCTTCACACCCAAGTCTTACATAATGTGTCACAAATCCACTGTTCCAGCAGGCAGAAGCAGAGGGAGAAGTACAGAGTGTGTGGTAGAGGCGGGGCCACAGAAATAAAGCCATGACAACTCCATTGTGTCACGCTGCTGTTTGTTAACCTTTGGTTACAGGCTAACAAAGCTATTTTACATAAATCTACCTCATTAGCTGTATATTAAAGTGATCCCTACTCTTTTTTGCAAAGCACTCTTACTCTCCACAGTAGCTATTTAGACATAACTATATATGTGTAAACGCTGAACACACTATTAGTCATGCTCTTCTTTAACATCTGTCTATCCATCCATGATCTTTTCCGTTTATCCCTTTCGGGGTTACGGGGACTGAAGCCTGTCCCAGCAGACATTTGCCAAGAGGCGGAGTACATCCTAAACTGTTGCCTTGATCACAGTGCAATCACAGCTATGGGCAATTTGGAGTCACCAATTAGCCTAACAAGCATGTTTTTGGTCAAAGGAAGGAGGCTGGTAACCTTGCAGTTCAGCTGGATGTTTGAGTATAAGTATAGTAAGTATACTACGGACCATGTGCTTGTAGTGTACTAGAAAGTATACGAAATTAATACTTCTTCGGACTAAACATTTTTAAGTTTATAGAAGTATAATTTAAGTGTACTTTATAAGGTCATTTTAAGTTTACAAAAGCACACTTTCAAGTATGCAAAAAGTACACTTATCTATACTATTAGTGCGCTAGGTATATACTTCTAGTCCACATTTTGGTGTATTGATACTTAAAGCATACTTTATGAAATATTTTTTTTCTATTTTACTAGTTTACTTGTGATTATACTTCAAGTATACTTGTAAGTTTGCTTAGCATATTACTTGAAGCATACTATTTATATACTTGAAATATACTTAAAGTTTTCTTACAGAGTATACACTAGACTGCAATGTATTTACAGAATCACAAGACATAATGTTTGATATAATTAACATTTTAAAACATACCATACAGTGTATTTACAACTACCTGCTTCAATCATTAAAGATATGCATCTAAAAAACAAAGAGCCTCTGTGAAATCAAGCCCATCTTTGAAAACATTTTTGTTCTGCTAAATACAGGTAAGCACAATGACTTCACCTTATTATGTACCTGGATCAAGATATACTAAGTACTAGTACTTGTGGTTGAAAGAAGAAACAAGTATACTAAAGTACAAGTATAAGTTTTAGTATTAAAGTATAAGTGTAAGTCTTAGTATTAATTACTTAGTCTTAGACTTTTCTTCATACTTTTCAATATAAGCCAAGTATACTTTACTGTACTATTTTTAAGTATATAAAATCTGGTATATAAAAAGAAAACTTCAAGTATACTGCCTCAGTTTTGGTATAAAATAAGTATACTTTTAGTACACTTGAAGAAACTACTTTTTGCTAATGGGACTGTTGTAACCAAGGAAGAAAATCACATCGTCTGACCTCTGCATAAGGGTTTCCATTCAAAATATAAAGAAGCTTGACACATCGATATATAGATGTATGTCTTTACTTGATAAAATCCCTTTGGGGCTTTGTGGTTCATTGTGTCTCCAGTGGAGGAAGCACATTAAATATGACACCAACAATTTATTTATGACATGACGCAAAACTATCCAACAAAGCTGTTAAATCTTTCATGAATTCCAGGCCATGCCAGTGTTTAAATATTCAATCACTTCTGTAATAGCCTCATTGCTGCTGGAATTAATTTACTCCACTCAGGATTATGAATGTGAAAAAAAGCTGCAGCTGTTTATTTTCAGTAAATGACAAAATGCTAAACAGTCATCGAGTATGATGCATTGTAATGTGCCACCCACCAGGGCTCTATAAAAGCATTCACTGCACAGTAAAACTCATAACCGCATTAAAAGGTACACAGAACATCAATAATAGAACAATGCAAATGTGCGAGCAGCTCCAGAGTGACTCAACAAAAAAAGGGTGAAAATCACATAAAATGCTGTGTTGGTTCCCTCCAGTTATGATTATAATGTGCATCTGAAGCCAAAGCGCAATGAAAATTCAGCAGTTTCTTCAACTTAGACCCCATCTGGAACTTATTCATTTTTATTAGCACAATAAAACATGCACATCTCTTTTAAAAATGACCAATTTATCATGTTGTAATCCCCCCGGTGCCATCGCACCGCTGTTGTCTGCTCTTCTGCTGCCGTATATTTTAAAAAGGACATCTCTCTGACTCCATCAGTGACTTGTTTGTGCAGTCTGATCCCCGCGCCGACCAATGGGATCATCTCCCACAAATTCTGTGTGCCATATCTTTGAGCTCCCCTCTGAACAGTCGTCGTCTACACACAGATTAGCCGAGCTGCCTCTTCAAATCCTCACCAAGAGGGATTCCACTGTTTGAAGTGGTCAGGCCATACAAGGATCTTGACCTTTTTCCAGCTGCCTTGAGCTGTCAGTCGTCTGGGCTAACACAGCCCTCACATGGCATCCACACGGCAAGGAGCTCAAGTTCAAGAGTTTTTCTTCTTTAAGATTGTGGATGAAACAGTGCTCCAGATGCTGCTCTGCGGCCATCTTGTGCACCCAAGAAATACGGAAAAACAGCTTCTATTTGGTATCATGACTGACTCTTGATCAAAATAAATGCACTAAATGATAGCTCCCATGTTTCATCATCACTGTTGCCCACTTGACATGTGGTCAGCCTTAGGGTTCATCTGCTTGGAAGGAATCTGCTCCAACAGTTGAGCGAAGACCTCTTCATCCAGCACGGTTCCTCGGGTCCGAAACTTCCTCTTGTTTCCTCCAGCTTCTCCTACTTTTGAACAGAATCATTGCTCATTCGGAAGACGTGGTGTAGTTCAGATTTTGGATGAAGGAGGAGCTCTGAGTGAAGATGTTGATGCTGTCCTTCAACTTGGGAGGCAGGATCGATTCCCCTTTTTCCTCCTGCTTTTAGGTGGTATTTTTCCTGGCACATCCTCCAGAAATCATCTTTCTCAAAAATCTATTTCACATCACTTCAGTCTTTTGGGTCTCTACCGATGGACACTACACAGCAACCTAGAATGAACACGAGCTGTGAGGATCCGTGTATTGAGGTAGATCTCACGATCCGTAAGAATGTGCTTCGACTCGTTCCATCTCTCAAACATGGGAGAGATCGTTCGGCAGTATTTGTTATCATCTTTAAAAGGATAGTTCAGGTTTAATGAAGTGGGGTTGTGTGAGGTACACAGCATGAGCCTGGTGTGCACCACAGTGTCACAGCTCAGTTCTCTCTTTGTTCAGAAATTTTGGGACAGACGCTAATGCCACACATTGCCATACATGGTGCCAAACTCTCCACATAATTAAAAGAAATGTGGAAGAAAACAAGCTACAGAAACAGCGTGGGGTCATCATGCACTACAAACATTGGTCAGCTTGCAGTTACCAGCTACCATACCAACTTCCAAGCATGGTTTGATCAAGACTTGAACCGGTCACCCTTTGGTCCCTTGCCCAAGCCCTCACAGACTAAACTACACTGCCTATGTACAGACCACATACGAAGTGTGTCAGAAAAGTTCCAGGACTGGTGTCAAGATTTATTTAGAGTCTAAACTACAAGTTTTCCCCTTCGAAGTAATCCCCCTGGAGTCTAACGCTTCCTTCTCTGCCACGCCTCTGGAAGGATTCTTCCGGGATTTTCCGCAGCTCCATGGTCACAGCCTTTTTGATCCAATCCAATCCAATCCACTTTATCTGTATAGCACATTTAAACAACAAAAACGTCTCCAAAGTGCTGTACATAAAATCAATAAAACAAACATTCCAAATAACAATTAGCAATGAATAATTAAATAAATGCATAAATCTAAAACGATGCTATAAATGAAATAATAAAATAAGGCAGATAAACCTTGTAAAATAAATAAAAGACACAGAGGACCACAAAACTCAAGCAAAATTAAAACGCTAGGGAATAAAAATGGGTCTTAAGACGGGGCTGTTCGGACGTGGAGGTGGAGGATGTTCCAAAGTCTGGGGCCGACCACAGAGAAAGCCCTGTCCCCCCCTGGTTTTAAGTCTCGCCCTAGGCACCACAAGCTGGAGCTGGCCCTCGGACCTCAAATTGCGCGCTGGAGTATAGGTTTGGATGAGGTCCGTGATGTACTGTGGGGTCAGTCCATTCAAAGCTTTAAAAACAAACAATGAAATCTTAAAATTTAGAAAATTATTTTGATGTCATCCACGTCTTCAAAACGGGTTATTGACCTCTGCCAAACAGTTAAGCTGGGAGTTAAAGGGTTAAAATGATAGCAAATCAAGCTTTCGAGGAAAAGTCGGGGATGTTACCTTTGGGCCAAATCGTCCAGCCCTAGAATGAGGGTTAGGATAGTCATTATAACTTACATGTGGATTAAACAATGTTGATTAGATTCTGTTGATTCCTATTTTTGTGCATTAGTAGTTAACAAAGAGCTTAGTATGCACATGTTTGGGTGTATTTAAGAAAATCTAAACTTGGCCCTTTAATTGACTTCATGTGAGGTGGTGAGGGGCAGCACAACAGAACAGAAAGTAGTCACAACAGAACCACTGTCTTAGTGTAAGGCTCACATAAGATATTTTTGTCGTGAGAATTACTGCTAATAGAGTAAAGCAGAAAAAAATAGGTTGTTGACACAATATCAGAGCCCTGAACAGCTGTGCCCCCATATTTGCCTCTCTATGTCTAAGTTGCCATACTTAATGCTAATGCAAAGACTATATTTACACCACTCCCTCAGGACTTACAGCCCTGGCAGCTCACAGAAGCCGAACTGGCAGAAATGTATGTCTTTCTCCATACTGACTTGGCATCAGGAGACTTTCTGAATGTATGGATCCATTTTTACCACAAATCGACAGAACGTTATTCTATGTTACACTCTGCTCTGAGACATTTCAGAAAGAGTTTGTAGGACTGGAAAACTTCCATCAGGTTTTGAGGCTACAGGAGCATTCTTAAAATTCACAAGGTTTGTATACTATCGACCAAGTCTTGAATACTTCATGATCGATGTGGGAACAGACTTGAGGAGACAAAACAAGGAAGTAGACCTTGAGATGTATTTTTTGCTTTCACCGAGGTCAGGAGTGGATTTAATTGCTTTCTTATGCTCAAAATGTTTCCTGATGTAACTCAAAACTCAATCCTGCTTCCCAGTTCTTTCACGTAGCTGTCAGGCGGACCAAAGCGTGTTCAAATGATGTGTAATCAAGCCACCAGCTACGAGCTAAGGCAGTAGCTGCCGTCTTTGTTCCTGCTATCCAGCCTATTGATGCATTATGACCTGGAACTAAAGACCAAGCATTGAGAAGTGTCATTGTTTAGGTTGAAGCAGTTTGAAGGCAGTATTAGTGATGAAATAAAAATTAAGCTGTATTTTGGCAGTGGGAGTGACACTTAAATAATCAGAGCGATGTGTAACCACAGACAGCTCCACGCAGACTTGTCGACATTAATGCTAGCAATGCTAATGGTGGCCACTCTCTGTATGATATTGTCAGTGAACGCTACATTAGCTTGCTTACTGTTGTGGTATTCAGCCAAATTCAATCCACAATGCAGTTCTTTTGGTTCCCCTGATTGGTCCTTGTTTGGTTCAGACAGCTCTTAAGCCCACTGTGAAAAAAAATGCTACGCTTCGGAGCAAACCAAGACCCCACCAGAGTTTGCATGAGCTTTCAAATCAAACAAAACGATCAATGTTTCCAAAAGTGCAAACCAGAGGTAGTTTGGTCTGGACAAAACATGTAGGGTCGGCCTTTTGGTTCTGGTCAGGCAACTCACCCCCCAATATCACTGATGCTCAGTAGATGGGTACCAATGATATTTTGGGCAGTTTTAATCACTAATTGCAGAGTCCTCCTGTCCCGGGCCATGCATATACCATGCCAGTTTGTGATGTTTCCAGTCAGGATGCTTTCAATTGCTTATTTGTAGAAGTTGACAAGAACTTGGCGTGGGAATTTTGCTTTCTTAAATTTCCTCGAGAAATGCAGCCAATTTTGAGCTTTTTGACCAGGGGAGAGACACATGAAGTCCATGACAGGTTCTCTGTTTTGTTGATTCCCACTGCTCTCTTGCTCCATCTCGGCTGCACTGATGGAGACAGGGTTGGGTGTCTTTGCCTCCTTTTTTCTAAAATCAACTCTCAGCTTTTGGCCTGATTTTGTTGCCAGTTATTGTGCACGTCCCTAACCACTGACGTCGTTTTGAGGTCCAAATACATCTCAATGGATTTGCCACCAGCGTCCTGTTTAAAACCCTCACATGTACGAACTCACCTTGAAGCCTCTCCCTAATGCTTCCTCATACATAGTAACATTTCATTGTGCATTTGGTCCCTGTTATTATGGTAAAAAATGCCCCACTGTGTAATAACGGAGCGCTCTTACGCCTGTTGAGAGAGATTACTCAGAAATCAACTCCTTGCGGTCAACACAGACATACAATCAGCCGTGCCCGCACACATCTGAGAAAACATGCAATCAGACGAGCCCGGCTGCAATCAGACTTTGGCAAAACACAAACACGGTCACTCTTATTCTCTGTCTCTCATTCACACACAGAAAAACAAGACTCTGTCCTGGTGCACAAAGATTTTCATTTTATCAGCAGGAGACACACCAAGGAGGAGAGAGAGAATGATTGTATGCTGTTCACTAAGCATGCACTGAGATACATGTTCTTTGAAATGTCAAAAGGAAATAATTTGCTTTTCTCTCCTAACGTTAATGGGAAACAATGCAGAGATTGGTGTTGGTGCAGGGAGCAGAGAGCCGTGCAAACACGAAGTACGTCAATTAAGCAAAGACGCGAAGATTACTGTATGTTTCATCATGTTTTTAGTTGAGACAGGTTTTGAATTAATGCATATCTAAGATGCATCGGTGGTGCTATACTTCTAAGAACACAACAGGGGGAGCTTGCACCAAGGAAGAACAAATGTCTTGATTCATATGTAATATTCTAAGCAATCTTTTTATCATGAAATCCCATTTGTGAGTAATTTTTATGTGAAATAAGATCTAAAATAAACCTCTTCCAGTGTGTCGAAGCTGTCTTATTTCAGCTCTAGAGCTGGTTGATTACCCTCGGAGAGCCATCTTCATATGCATACATTTCCCTGTGAACCAAATGGAAACATGCAGGTGTAAGAACAAGCAAAATGAAACGTGGCTGTTTTATTTCCTTCCCCCTGCACTCGTAGTGAGTCTGGGCCTGGGGCTAGCTTTGTACGCGGCGGTGTGGAGTGTCATTGTCTGACAGCCTTAATCTGGGATTGGCTGCTTCCTCTTTTGACACACTTGGCCGAGGGCTGAGACGTAGCCCCCACTCTTTGGTGCCATGGGCCAAATATCCAGCCAGGTATGTGAGGGGAAGTTGGAAATATCAGAGGTACATGACACTGAAAAAAGTTTAAAAAAATAAACACTGACGATTTTGACCTTATCTGTCTGCATTAGTTAAAGTGAAAATGCCCTTAAAAGCCTGCAGCAATGCACAACTGTGAACAAGATGTGCTATTTTGTCCAATAGATACTCTGAAATTTTGGATCTTGGCCCTGAAGCTCATTCAGACAAATGACATAGAACTCCATTTTCTTGCTTTTGTGAAGCATTGGGGCAGCACGGTGGAGCAGCAGGTGCACGTGCCTCACAGCAAGAAGGTCACTGGTTCAATCCCTGGGTTGGGCAGGACCTAGAGCTTGCATGTTCTTCCCGTGCTTGCATGGGCTCTCGCTGGGCAGTCCAGCTTCCTCCCACAGACCAAAACATGCTCATTAGGTTGATTGGTGACTCCAAATTGCACTTTAGTATGAATGTGAGCTTGAGTGGTTGTCTCTCTCTCTTTGTGGCCCTGTGATTGGCTGGTGACCGGTTCAGAGTGTACCCCGGCTCTCGCCCAACGACAGCTGGGATAGGCTCTATTAAACAAAGACATTAAAATATATAAAAGGATAAAAAAAATGAAGTAAACAATCACATCCCTATCGATTCTGAAAACTTGGAACTGGTTCTCGGTACCCAAGCATACCTACAGTTGACAGTTTTTGGCCTTGAGAAACTTACTTTACCCACTTAACTAGCAATATATTGCCAAGAGAGATTGTAAAGATTTTCTCTTCAGAGCTTTCCTGAATCAGAAAGAGATGGCACGTGCCTTTGGCTGGTTAGTAAACTCCCTTTAAAAACATTTCCCCCCCTCAGAGTCTGCCGCTACGTTGTTCGCATCCTCATCCGTCCATAAATGGGTGATTATTGAGCCTCTTTGTGAGCCTGAATGCACATATCCATTTGTGATGGAAAAAAATGCATATTAAGTGATTGATTTACACAATTGAAAGAAATACATCCAGTCTGCTTCAGACCAGCAATCATATATTCCTCACAGCCTCTCTGATGTGCCATTATCATAATGTCTGTTCCCGTTATGACACTTTATCTTCTCACGCAGGACTGTCAGCTGTAACTAAATGCATCTCGCTAAAAGCTTCAGTGTAAGTGTTTTGTTTGAAGGGAGTGTGTTTTTAGTCCTGTCCTTCTGGCCCGCAGTCGGTAAACTTGATGCTCTGGCACTTGCCACACATATTGATGAGCTGTCTCTTATGAAAAGGCTTATAGTAGGCTGCTATAAAGCCTTCAGACGTGTTGAGGAAGAACATGTTGAATGCAGCAGATCTATTTAAAAAACCTCAATACAAGGAAGCAGGATGGCATTCATGTGGTTTGCTGTCATTGTGTCATCTAGCTGTCATGGAACATTTATGTTGTGGACGCAAGGACACATTCTGACATTCATTGTCTAAGAGTGTGTTTTTCTGGTGTGTTGAAAAAAAATGTCAAGAACTTTCTGCTGTATAGCTGCAGGCACTTATTGGGATTGATAATAAATAAGGCCCTACCAATGGACATAAACCAAAGAACTTAAATGAAACACATATTATCACATTTTTTTTTCAATAAAAACAAAACATAGAATCATGCATTCTATCAACAGGGTTCCCACGCGTCCTGGAAAACCTGGAAAATGATTGACTAATTCTCCAGTCATGGAAAACATGAAAAATGAGGATAAAAGTAAAATGTCCTGGAAAGCTTTAATTGTCCTGGAAAATTATTTACCTCCCTTCTAACTTGTTAGTGAACTAAAATCAAACAAAGTAAATTAAGTAGAATAGTACTTGGTAACTCATGCACACTATGAGCAGATAAAATAATGCAAGTTAAGGAATAAAATAAAATGAAATAATAAAAAATGGCAAAATAAACTTTAGGCTACTTAAACAGAAAATCAACAAAATATATTTATAAAAAAGCAGAGTAAATAGATATAATAAAATAAGTATAAACCATACATTTATAACAGTGAGACATAAGCCAGACTAAAGCGATGGCTAGCAGACAGTGCTAATGCCCATTCATGGCCAATGTTTCCTTCTAGAAAGGGTGGGAATCTTGTATCAACAAAATAGGTTTATTATAACTATGCCAATGACTCACAACTTTTTATCTCTATGTCATAAGATGATCATGGCCCCGTACAATATCTAGGCAATGCATAGAGCAAATGAATGAATGGACGAATGTGCTATTATTTGTTTCAGCTAAGCATGGACAAAACCAAAGTAGTTATTTTTGGACCAAAAGAAGAGTAATCAGAAGTCAGTCACTGCTTCAGGTATTACAGTTAAAAAACACAAATCAGGCCAGAAATATGGATGCAGTCACGGACTCAGACCTGAACATTAAACCAAATGAAGACAGTTTCAAAGTCGGAGTACTACCACCTGAAGAATATCTCTAGGTTGAAATGATTAGCAGGATGATGAAAACTGGTCCATGTTTATCTTCAGTCAACTAGATCAGCCAAGACCAGTTAGACAGTAAGACTTTGTTGTCAGGGACACAAAGAGACAGACTTAACTTTGGATTGACAGAAATTTGTGAAATGATTGATGGATGGATGAATAAGTTGATGTCGGATTGACAAACCGAAGGACAGATGGATCATTGGAAGAACAGAAATGTACAAAAGTTATGAATAGACTGATGGACTGACAGAGGATCAGATTGATAGACAAACAAACCAAGGGACAGACAGATGGTTGAATGGAATAGTGTAGGCAAAATTCATGGATGGATTTAGACCTTTCAAAGGAATGCTTGAATTGAGGGATGGGTTGGATGTACAGTTTGACAGAAGTTTTTTGAAAAGTCATAGATAGATGGTTTTAAACTTTTTAAAGTGCGGGAAAAAAGTAGCGGCTTAAAGTCCGGAAATCACGGTAATTGGTTGGATGGATGGATGGATGGATGGCTAAGTTGATAACCAAAAAAAAAAAAAAAATGTACATAACATAAATGGATGGATGGACAAATGTAGGGTTGTACAGAATCTTTCTCAAAAAGTCATGGATCAGTGGGTTTCGACCTTTCGGATAATTGGTTGAACGGATGGATGGATGGATGGATAGATGGATGGATAAGTTCAAGTCATAAAAAAGAATGGATTGATGAATGGACACATGTACTGTTTGACAGTATGTTTTTTGCAAAAGTCATGGATCATGGTCCTGGCATTTATGTTTTTTTTTTTTTATCTTTTATCTTTTATTCCCTATCTTCTCTTTTTATTGTTTTTATTCTTATTTTATTTCTATTTTTATATATGCGTTTTTAATATTGGGTTCATTTTTTTTTTCCATTACTCCTTTTATTATCATGACTGTTTTTATTATTGTTAAGTGTATGCAAGATTATATTGTACCCTGTACAGCACTTTGGTCAACTGAGGTTGTTTTTTAAATGTGCTCTACAAATAAAATTTGGTTTGACCTGATCAATAGATTTAGACCTTTCAAGAAAAAAATGGATAGCTGGATGCATTGGGGGGGACAGATGCATGGCTCAGGATGGCACAGACCGCCCTGTATCATGTTATTTAACTTTTCACCCAGCATGGATGGCTGGGCGGATCTATAAGTGACACAATAATACATCTAGGGGTGCCGAATCATCGCGTTAATTGTGATTAATTAATTACAGTCATATTTAGGGCGTTATGTTTTTAACTGCGTTAATCTCGTTTTTAATCTGATTTCACTGTTTTGGTATTTTCAGAGGGCAGAACCTTAAAATACCAGAGCAGCTGGTGATTGGATGATCGGTCCGCTCCTCACACTCTTCACAGACCAATCCATTTCAAGCCACAGTATGACGTAGCAGCTAGACCCTGTTGTTAGCCATTAGCTCAAACTACGAGTACTTCAGTCCTTAGACCATCGTTTAATCTTACATTAAATTATACCACACAGAAGTATCATTTGCCATTTATATGTGACATGAATCTCGTCAAAGACCCACCAAGTTCTCCCGGTAAACTTCTGAGGAGAGCAGATTTTGTATTGTAGGATAACCATGAGTCCGGCCCGGCATCGTTTGCACAGCAAAAATATGATTTCCCATAAGAAAGCTTGAAGTGACGTTCTTTGCTCTTCTTTTAAAGGAGAAATCGAGTCCATTTCTGATAAAACTGCAGATCTTGCTGCATCCACGGAGATCGCTCTACAATTCGCTGTTGTTCTCAAACATGCAGTCACTTCCTGTTGTCGTCACATCCGCAGCTCCTGCCTCTGTCCCCTGATTGGGCCGTTAAAGTTTGGGAGTTTTGATGCATTGGGCTTTTTGACCTTGAGTTTTTGGGGGGGTGGAGAACAATCTTTTGATCTGCCACAATAATCTAATGAATTTCAATGAAAAAACCTCAAGTTGAGGGCTTTTCTCAGCAATTTTTAAGTGAGATTAAGAAAGACATTAATTCAATTTTTTAAATCTCTTGACAGCACTAAATACATCCACTTTTCTGAAAGAATTGAAGAATTTCTTTGTAATCTGGACCTTGTCAGGTCATTTAGGCAAAGAACTCTTACCTGGGGAAGTTTGTCCAATCAGACATAAGCTGCTAACAAGCCTTGTCTCCTGTTTATTTCCTTTTGTTCTTAAAATTAGCACTGTGACACCCCTACCCCGCTCACTTTTATGTCAAAATGACTCCCTAAACATTAAAACGCTTTGTGTTGCAGCTTTAAACAGGCCTCTGCCCACCCAGATGTCAGTAGTACTTTTTTCTTAAACACCTCTGACAATGTCCTGGGAGGCCGTGGCACATGGTTGTTGTTGGCCATTAATTAAAGAAAAGCCCCCCCGCCTCCTCTAGGTAGCGTCCTCCAGTGTGTCAGACTTGTTTATTTAGCACAACAGGAACAATTAAGCCACTGACAAAGCAGCCACCGTTTGAAGTCCATCCTACTACACCTCCACTGGCCTAAAACACAACTTAGCAGACACCTTGCAGCTGCCTTGTAACCTTCAGCGGATGCCTTGAAATGCATTTTGTAGTGTGTTAGGCGCATTATCATAACCAGATGCCCACCCCGCCGCCCACTCTGCACATGTTTGAAAAATGAGGCTCGCTCTTGAATATTAAAGATGCTGAGGTTCATTCATTTAGGGCTGTGTTTGGGCCGCCGAGGAATGCTGATTTGAATCTCGTTTGTTAAGCTGTCTTTCCTTATCTGTCAGCATCAGAGGATGCAATTTCTCTCTTCCCACCTCGTCCCCCTTGTCTCCTAAATGGCGGTGATATTTAGAGGTGCCTGACAACTGAGGCATGCAAATTAGCCGTTGATGTTTGCTGAGTTTCTGTAGTTTTCTCTCACTCCCCCCGCCCCCCAAGCCCCTGAGTTCAGGCCTTTTAGCCTCTCTGTGAAAATGATGTCATTTGTGACGCTATTTTTGTTGCCATGTAGGAGGAACGCCCATGGGAGAAAATTGCACAGAATATGTCTGAAAGTTTTCTTTCAACATCAACTGACAGCTCTGCAAAACAGCCACATTAGAGGTTTATGATTTGTTTCCCCAAGAACAAACATAAAACATACTATAAAGTAATTAATCACAAATTAAAATGTAACGCAGAAGAAAATGTAAGCTCCAAGCTAAATGCTAACATGTCCAAAAAGATGTGGAAAGAAATTAAAATTTAATCAATCCACCTCCCACCAAAACAAAATCTAGTCATATATTCACCTCTCCTATTTACATTAACATAAACTTAAAAGATACTCAAGACACATGTGCCAGAAAATAAAGAATAAGCTCTCAGGCTTGTCACTAGAAACGGGAAGGTTTTTCCTTTGCGTTTTCAAAAGCCCTCCACGTTCACATAGGGACGCGAGAACGTCTGAAAATGCTGTAACGTGCATGCCAGGCCAGTAGATGGCGATGTAGGTTTGTAATGAAACAGTGGTGTTAGAACACGCTTTCCAGTGAAGACAAATTTCATAAACAACAATGGTGAGTGGACACACTAAGACGCAGAAGTTTCTCATCTGGACAACAAATCTGTCTGGGTATTTTTGTCTGGAAAACAAACCGAGCACAGTAAGCAGCACACATGTTGCTCGGTAGATGACTGAAGCTGTTGTTCTTGTTGTTGTTGTTCCTGGGATGCACGTGTAATCTTTATGTGAAAGAGTACTGTCATTGCGCCGCATGCATCGTTTTCTCTGGAAACACTGATTCCCGTTTACACGAAAACGGATACGAAAAGGTTTTCAAAACTTTTCACTCTGGACCCTGGAATCAAAAGTTTGCGGATTCAAGCACTCCAGGTACCGTTCTCGTGTAAACGGAAGGCGAAAGCGCAATGAAAACTCTCTGTTTTCGGCTGTTTTCATTGTCGTGTAAACAGGGTCTTAGTAAAGAGATCCTACTCTCACCTGTGCCCCAGTACACATTTGATTAATGAAATAATCTACCATGTTGCCCTTTCTTACCACATCATTGCCCCTTTCATCAGACCAAGGCTCCGCACATTTTCTGTGTTAGACTTCTTATAATGTTGCTTTCTGCAATGAGCAGTGTCAACACTTATTCTATTATACGGACTCTTCAAATATGTTTCACTCATAACTGTGTCCTAAAAGTTTTTACTATGAGTATAAATATCAACACATGCTCTCTGTTGAAGAGTTAATAGGTATGAATCAATTGATTAAAAAAGTAACTTTCAAGAGCCTCGAACCCCATTAGCAGATTTTAGCTCCACATTGAACCACCTGGTCATAAATATTGACATATTCATAAGGTGGGGCGCTGGTGCAATATGATCCTTTTTACTGATGAAAACTAATGAAAAGCAGCAGAAAGTGAAAAGGCAGACTGTTCAATTTACCCAGAGCTTCACAGGCCAAGCTTGAGTTTGACTCAGCCCTCAGATTACTCGGTAATCGGTAGACATTTTACCAGTCCGGTATATAGTGGGATATCAAGGCGGAGTTTGATATTTAAAGGAAAAAAATAGAGAGAAAGAAAGCAAACAGATGAAGCAATGGTCATATTTTTAGTTTTGTAGCTTTGCAGTCGTTTGACAGTGTTGACCTATTGTTTGTGTTAAAAAAGCCTACTTGAGATGTCAATGGAACAAATAAATGAGAAATGTAACCAAATAAATCCAATTACAGGATGACATACTGTGGTGGGGTAATTAAAAAAAGCATATATATATATATAAGCATATATATCCTGAATCTGCTACCTCTGCTCTGATGTGTTTACTGTTAGGTGGTCATCAAATGCTAAACCAAGTGGCACCAGGACTGGTTCACATTCTAGAATATTTTTTGCCTCTTCTCCAAAAAGCTTCCTTAGTTCTAAGAGTTGACGTGAGAAGATCCAGAAATACAAACCATCTGTTGACCTGAATACGTACATGATCTGGGTTGTCACCTGAGAGTTGTTGGTAGGGTTGTAGACCCTAGGAGTAGGAGGAGAGACTGATGCGGACTTTCTGGGTCGTATGGGTCACATTTTGTTTGGTTCTTTGTTCTTGGGTGGAGGTGTTGATTGGATTGTTTATGAAAGGAATCCAAAACTACATTACATGTAGGACATAAAAGTGACCATTCAGCTATGGTTTCTCCATCTTGACAAAAATGCTTTCCTTGACTCTTCTCTTAAACCAACAGCCTGAAAGATGTGCTCCTGCAGACTGGACTCAAAAGCAGCAGAGCTTAACACGATGATCACAATTTATATTGTTCCTTCCATGATACATGTTAAAAAGCATATCAATAGCACCAATAAAAGGGTTGATAGTATTGTAGCTCATAGAATTGAATATATAGCAGCCTCAATACGTTCATGATGATTACACCGAGAAAGAAAGCTGCAGTGTTTTAGCTTCATATCCAACATTTGGCAAAAAGGCTCATTGGTGATCGTTTTGAGTTTTTGTTACTCTCCTTGCAATCAAATTAACTTCTGCAACTATTATTCAGCCTGTCAAGTCTCCACTGTCCAGTTTCCCAGCAGTCGAACAGGATGCTGTCATCACCCCTCCCCACTCGCCTTCAGTGAATTACGCTGATTATTTGCTTATACTTTTTTCACACTTAGGCTCATGCACACTGTAAAAACTCAGATCTAGGCAAGTGTGTTTGCCTATTTTCAAGTCAAAAATATCTAAAACACTTATTCTAACCCACATTCACATAACAAATCGAGATAAATATCTTACTTTAAGGAATAAAAAGCAAAAATAAGGCACTGAATTCCTTGTAATGAAGAGAAAATATCTGCCAATTTTACAAGTGACTCAGTGAGGGTCTTCAATTCAGGTTTAATATCTGTTCAAGTTAAATTTGTCTCATCTTATTGGCAGATTATTTTACTTATTATTACAAGCAGCTCAGGCCTTATTTTTAGTTCTATATCTTCAAATAAGATCTTAATCCAGACAGATTAGAGTCAGCCTAGATAGATTTTTTTGTCTTGAAATTTGACAAATACTCTCACCTAAATCTGACTTTTTTCAGTGCAGATCATATGTGGAAAAATACAAGAGGAGCACGAGTTAATTACTGGGGTACAGTCTTGGTCAAATCTCAGCTGTTTTCATTCACACATACAGCTCACTCGGGCAAAGTCAGGATAATTTCAGGGTTTTTTTTTGCAAGTGTGAATGGGGTTATGTGGTACAGTGTGTAGTACTCACAGTAAACGCTCAAATGCTGAATGCATAAACGTGAGCCTGAATGTTAATGTTGGTAAAACACTTTTTCATTTATTTCATCTTAACTTAGAAATATTAAGGTAAAAAAAGTCTCCTGAATATGATGTATGCTGTGGTTAGCTTAGGACAAAATCAGCAACAACAGAGTTTTCTTCTACTGCCACCTTAGCCTTATGAACCCAGCCTGTTCTTTTCTCACTTTAACAATATAAAGAATTGTATAAGAGTCTCTACTTTTCGCTATTTTCCACAGTCATCTGCACATCTGTTCCAGTAATGACTGTCTGCACTTTTACCACCTCTGCGTATACTGTATTGCTCCTCTGTTAGTGACACATAAGACCATAAACACTTCAAATAAAGCTGGCTGCTTTCCTCAAGTGTTGATTTGATTTTCCACTTAGACTGTCTGCCACTTTGTGTTCATCCATGCCCCCATAGCCTACAGCCTGTCTGTGTTCATGTGTGTGTATCACACTGTAGAAATATTGCACGGGGGAGCGACATAACCAGCAGCCACCACTGGCAGGCTGCCATGCGTCAGTTTTGCAACAATCATTTAAAACAAAGCCACTCAGGGTTTAAGCATCAGCCGTTAACAAAGGATGCAACCCTAAAGCAAAGTCAGATATAGTATTACTGCGGTTCTCCAAATCAAAGCTGCACAAAGCTGTAAAGAGTCTATTTCTCATGCTGGAGACAGAGATATTGTTCCTGAAACTGCAGCGAGCAGAGGCGAATGACCGATGACAGCTTTTACCAGTTTTGTTTTTTTCAGCCCACAGGCTCCCCGAGTCACTCAGTTCTGTTTATTCCCACAGACACATTAAGGAGTTAGGGTCGGCCACCTGCTGCTCTCATTAAAACTGAAACAAAACATGTCCTCAAGAAAGGATGATTAGAGGACGTTGGCATTTTTGATTGTGGTTTAAAAACACACAAAAATAATGATTTTTAAAGAAAGGGAAAGGGGAATTTAGAATCAATATCTGTGAAAAAAAAACTGATTTTACAAGTACAAGACAAACCTAACCCATGGATCCTGATGGCTCCAAAAGAACTAACAAAACTGTTCCTGCTGCAAACATCAAGCATGACAAAAGGGGAAAATACACCTGTCCAAGAAATAGTTTGGAGACATGTTTTTTTCCCTTCTTTAATAATAACTATGTATAATACATATAATACGATGCTGCTGTCTGCTGGTGTGGCAACATGACTGATGGGAACACCAAGAGGCTGGACAGGCTGGTGAAGGCTGGCTCTGCTTGGCAGGAGTTTGGACCCCCTTAGGACAGTGGTGGAGAGATCTCCAGCCTTAGAAACCCCTTCATGTCATAGTGACTTCCACTGCATCACTCAAGGGCTGTAAGTGCACTGTATGGTGAATCATGTGACAAGTTGATTTTGTTGTTGCTGATATGAGTTGGTCAGAGCCTTTCTGTGTGGAGTTTGCATGTTCTTCCCCTGCATGCGTGGGTTCTTCCTGGGCACTCCAGCTTCCTCCCACAGGCCAAAAAACGTGCTTATTAGGCAATTTGGTGACCATAAGTTGTTGTGGTTGTCTGTTTCTCTGTGTGGCCCTGCAATTGGCTGGTGACCAGTTCAGGGTGTACCCCGCCTCTTGCCCAATGTCAGATGGGATAGGCGGTTTAGATAATAGCTGGATGATGCTTGCTTTTATTGAGTGCTGTCACTCACTGTTTTTACATTGCAAAGAGCCTGAAAACTGGTGTTATCTATTTTTTTTTCATAATCCATTGTATTTTTTGTCTTACCTAAAGTTAAAGATGATGATGAAGGCAAGAAACAGACAAAATAATTTTAAAGAATTAAAAAAGAAAACAACAGCAGAGTAAAACTAATTTTAAGTAGCTAAGGACTGAAATGGAGCCATCTTAAGTATCACATTTGCAGATATGTTAGTATCATCTTGAAAAACATGAGTGTTGTAATCTTGAAAGTCAAAAATTGATCCACTTTTTTTTATGGGTCCCTCTTGTATCAAATCATTTGTCTTTACATATATATTAATTGTTCAATGTCCCAAGCAGACATTTTCCAGATATCTCCCAAAAAGTGAAAATACTCTGTTGTTTCAAAAATGTTTTACCTCGCTCCAGCTCTGTAAATCATTTTGTGACATCTGACATTTATCCTGCGACCCCCCGGGAGGCCCTGACCTACAGGTTGATAAACACTCAGAAAATCTCCCTCCCTATTGAGTTAAAGATTCCACCTTGTCGTGCCTGAAGCTCAGTCAAATCACCAAACTGTCAAAATATTTTAAGATTTTGTTCTTTGAATATGGACGTGCAGGGAGTATGGGCTCTCCTGAACCATTTGAGTTGTCTTTTTTTGGAGCACTGGTGTGATTTATGTTATTTGTTTGCCTGGAGACAGACTGAGAGTTTTTGTTAGGTTAATGCTTACCTTTTTGTATTTATGCCATGTTTCGAAATGTTTTTCCTGCTCTCTGAGGTTCATGAAATTTAGAAAACCTGATGCATTTATACAAACCTCAATTCCAATGAAGTTAGGACACTGTATAAAACGTAAAAAGAGAATACTATCGTTTGCAAATCCTTTCTGACCTCAACTGAAAACACTACAAAGACAAGATATTTAATGTTCAAACTTAAAAACTTTGTTGTTATTTTTGCAAAAATTTAAGTCATTTTGAAGTTACTGCCTGCAAAAAATTCTAGAAAAGCAGGGACAGGGGCAGGATTACTACTGTGTTACATCATCTTTCCTTTTAACAATGCTTTACAAGTGTTTGTGGACTGAAGACAGTAATTGTTGAAGCTTTGTAGGTGGAATTCTTCCCCATTCATGCTTTATATGTGACTTCAGTTGCTCAACAGTCTGGGGCCTCTGTTGTGCTTCATAATGCTCCACACATTTTCAGTGGGAGACAGGTCTGGACTGCAGCAGGTCAGTTTAGTACCTGCTCTCTTTTACTCTGAAGCCACGCTGTTGTAGCAGAATGTGTCTTCATCTTCTTCCTGAAAATAAGCAGAGACGTCCCTGAAAAGATGTCTCTTGGATGGCAGCACATGTTGCTCCAAAACCTGTTTGTACCTTTCAGCATTAATGGAGCCTTCACAGATGTGCAGGTTACCCATGCCATGGGCACTAACACCCCCCCCCATACCATCACAGATGCTGTCTTTTGACCTTTGCTCTGATAACAGTCTGGATGGTCCTTTTCCTCTTCAGCCTGGAGGACACCACGTCCATGATGTCCAAAAACAGTCTGAAATGTGGACTCAGACCACAGCAGACTTTTCCACTTTGCCTCAGTCCATCTCAGTTGAGCTATGAAAGGGACTCTCTAAATGGGTTAAATATTTTATGTAGAAACCATTGACGTCCACTCCTCCATTGATTTTCTTAACCAGCACTTTCAACGGCAGGCATAGGTGTCTAGAAAATGTCTCTTTTATATAATGGAGCTCTTTTATATGTGGAAGAACTGATTAAATTTTGGGACTGATCCAGATCACCTTGGTGGAGGTCTGCGCTCTCTGAGTGCTTTTCTAGTTTTCTCTGCTTTCTCACAGATATCCTCCTTTTTCATCTTCTTCTTGTCTCTGTTCTGTGTAGTGGTGAGTCAGAACCTGGTGACAGACAATGTGTCGGTGGTGGAGGGCGAGATGGCGATCATCAGCTGTCGAGTGAAGAACAACGACGACTCGGTTATCCAGCTGCTCAACCCCAACAGACAGACCATCTACTTCAGAGACATGAGACGTGAGTAATACGACACATCATAGGCCAGAGGTTGTACAGATGCAGCCACTTCAATTTTCCCCCTCCATCCAAATGCCTGACAAGTTTCAGCCAATTAACAGCCAATGGGAGTGCCCAAATTGCCCAAATTCTGCCATAAACATGCCAATTTGATGGTGCTTCCCTCTCAAGAACACCTCCAGAGGGCCTGTACTTATTGAAGAAGGACTGGCGTTAATGAGTCACCGCTATCGGTGATGTCAACTGCAGTTCAGCTCTTCTAGTACTCAAATTTGGGTACATGAACTCAATTTTGGTCAACTAGTGTGAGAGGAGACTTTACTGGTGAAGCAGAAAGCGCCACTAGTACTACTAGTAGATTGAAAAATGTTCACTAGTACTACTAGTAAGCATTATATGCTACTATGGGGGCGGGGAAAAGTTAGTTGGCAATTTTGCTTTACTAGTAAGGTCTATTTGCGTACTAGTGCACCAAAAACCTTTACTTATAAAACATTTTTTTTCTTTAGTAATTCTTCTGGTAAACTCAAAATATCTCACAAGTAGTATTGCATACTGTTTTAGTCTAGAGCACTAGACAAGCCAAAAGTAGTACAAGTTGTACTAGTAAACCTCATGCAAATGAGATATGAGGGATTATAACCAAATCCAGCACTCTGATTGGATGTAGTATTTTTGAAAGCCAATGGGAAGCCTGAATTTGCTTTTCCCTGCCCCCTTACTGGCATATCAGGCTTACTAGTAGTACTTGGTGAACATTTTTAAGTCTACTAGTAGTACTAGTAGACTAGTAGACCAAAAACATTCTACTGATGGTACTAGTGAACATTTTTTGATCTACTAGTAGTACTAGTAGTACTAGTGACACTTTTTGCTTCACAAGTAAAGTCTACTCCCGCATTAGTTGACCAAAATTGAGTACATGTACTCCAAACTTGAGTACTAGTAGAACTGAATTACAGTTGATATCACCAATATCAACCTTATGCCCAAACAGCTTTCCATAGATCCCACTCCAACCACGGACCAGTCAAGACTCAGTCATGGAAAGTGTGGAAAACTTTAGTGGATCTATCTGTAGGCATAAGCACTTCTGATCCAGCTCATTTGTTTAATTAACACTAAATCACTTCTGAAGAGCCCCCGCTTTGTCTTTTCAGGGGCCCAGCCATTTCTTTGTGAGGCCCTGCAACACTTAACACACTAGATTACATGTTTTACTAAAATCTGTCACTATCAGTCTGCTGATTTTGATTTCAGTTGTGAACACTTTTCTGTTTTGTTATGAGACAATGCAGAGTGCATTTGAGTATGTACTCGGAGATAAAATATAATACAGAGATGATCTTCACAGGCTGAAAGGCTCTCATGTTTGTTTGCTGTGTTTTTGTCTTTGTTTCCCATGAGAAGTTTTTTTTTATTGTGGTTTGTTTGTTTGGTGGTTTTTCTGTGCCAGTAACTGAAGGAGTCAGGGTTCATCCCAATGCAGAAATATGACAAGATTTATTTATTTTTGGCAGAATTTTATGTGTGTTTTCCCAGCCCTGGTTAATCATCTTGGATTTAGGTCTTAGTGGTGCAAAGTTTTCAAGGCAATATATATTTTATTTTCCAGTTTTGCCCACATGATCACAGTGGTGCAATTTAAGGACCAATTTGCAGTTTGAAGATTCCATTGATTCAGTTTGTGGGAAAATAAATAAGGAACAATTTTAATCAAATACACTACAGTGAGCTCTGGAGTCATTTTTTTTATTTTTTTATCATGGTTTGTCTTTAGCATTCGATCTGCATTGTTGTATGTGTATTTTGTAAATTAATGTAGAATCCATGTTTTTCTGTGTATCAGTCATCTTCCTGCTGCCTGTTACTGTTGTTAATGTACTATATTTATTTAAGGATTGTACACACTTGTACAAATGCATTACATCAACCTGCAAGGGACTACAGATGGAAATTAGCCTATGGCTAAAATCTGCCACATTTACATGTCAATGTTCATTAATGTGCACTCGCCCCTATGTAAATATATATAATGTATATGACATAACTACGAGGAGCCCTGCTGAGTTTGCTTAATAACCTTTGCATGTGACCTCACACCCCGTCTCATATGGCTTTGGCTTTGCATTGTAGAGTATGACCTTGACCTTGTAGATGTGGAGATGAACTGAGTTGACAATGGTTTTCTGAGCCCACATGGTGATTTCCTTTACAGAATGATTTGGTGTTTAATACAGTGCCACCTGAGGGATCAAAGGTCACAGGCATTCAGTGTTGGCTTTCAGCATTGCTGCCAATGCAGATATGTCTCCAGATTCTCTGAATCTTTTGATGATATTATGGACTTGCATCCTTGCATTTGTACATTGAGAGATGATCTTAAACTGTTGGACTATTTGCTCACACAGTTCACAAAGTGGTGAACCTCAGCTGGTCCTTGCTTGTGAATGACTGAGCCTTTCAGGATGGTCTTTTAATACCCAGTTTCAAATTAACCTGTACACTTGAAGGTTTTTTTGAGCATGCCTCAACTTTCCCAGTCTTTCGTTGCCCCGTCCCAGATCAAATTCAAAATGAGGGAATATTTGCAAAAGAACAGATAAGTTTATCAGTTTAAATATTATGTATTTTGTTTTTGTTGTCAGTTAAATATAGGTTGTAAAGGATTTGCATTTTTGCAAATTTCACTGGAATTGGGGTTTGCACTCCAAATCTTCAAAAGTTTAAGATTCTATAAGTGTTACCACAGAAAAAATATGTAGGTATATATCAGTTAATTTACTCAGAATAAAGGGTGTTACTTAAAAAGACATTCTTATTTATAAACCAGTTTCAATTTTGTGATTAAACTGCATCATGAACACAAATCGTAATAGGTATTGTGTTCTAGGTTGAGTATATTGTTTGCCTCCTGATACATGAAATTTATTCTGTTCTGGAAAAATAATGTCCATAAAAGATCATTTTCAGAGTAATAATCCGGCTGTCAGATGAGAACGTGTGCTGTGGCTGGAATCACACACACTCACCTGTGAGAGAGGAATCACTCAGCATTGCCGGGTCTTTGTGTGATTGATAAGCCACTCGTTTAATTATAGTCTGAAGTAGTCTGATGTGATGGGCTGACATGGAAATCAATCCCGCTGAGGCATTTATTTATGTCAGTTCATTTTGCAAGCCGCTATAAAATGTGACGGACCTCTGACACATCATTTACATTTGGTGAAATCGCGGTCAACCTGCAGTCGGGAGCAGAACCTGATAAATGAACACAAATGTCATAATCGCTGTAGTTTCAGGCAGAAGAGTTGTATTACATTAATTAATATTCTCTTACATTACTTGAGCTTGCAGGGAGCTGCATTAAGTTTGACCCACATGTCTGCAGCAGGATTAATACAGTGTGAGGTTAATACAATCAGCCAAACATGCTCGGGTTTTAGCATGTCTGGTTTAATAAAAGCAGCTCATGTCCCTAAACATTTAATGACCTGTTCTGTTTATTCTTATCCTGCCCAATTATCGTGTCACAGCTCTAATTAGCTGTGAGTAACTGGACACTTTCATTCTTTACTCCGTCTGCTCCGATTCTGGTTCACATCCAATTATGTAGAAAAGTCCGACGTTAAGAACTGCTCACCCTGTAAAGCATTTTTTAATCTTTTTGACTGTTTGACAACAGCAGTGCACTCTAATTTTGAGCTAAAACTGTATTTGTGACTTTCAGCATTTCCTTCCCTATTAGTTCATAGACAGTCTGGGTACATTTATCTCATTTTATATATGCATTATAATTCGTAATATTAACTTCAGAGAGATCTACAAAACTATCTTTAAACTATATTTTTTAGCTGACTTAGCTACAATGCTAAAGGAATTAATTTCTGTGTTTTTTATTGTGGGACAGCTAAAAAAAAAAGACCCACAAACAGAGTTATTAATAGGAATCAAATACTACTTTCTCTATTTTATCATCATCCAAAAGAAGATTGATACATTTTTAAGGGATACGCCAACATTTTATTTTGTTTGTTTTCGTGTCTTTCCTCACTCCTGAGTCCATGACAAGCAGATAGACACCATTGTTTGAAGTGTACGTGCAGTAACAGGGAGGAGATGGGCAGAGCCTGCCCACCGCTAATTGGCTTAGCTCAAACACTGGGAGTCAATGGGTAGTGTTATGCTGCATTCCAGTTGTACTGGGAAGTCGGAATTTCCAAGTTCTGAGTGGGAAATTTCAACTGGACGCCCCCTGAGGTCAGAATTTCCTACTGGGATCCTCATCGCAAGTTGACGATCAAAGATGGCTACCCCCAGTGTTTGTCGCACTTAATCAGCCGTATACATAGTATTGTTTGATGTGTATATAGAAATACTGCTATAGTGTTATTTACATTCTTCATACGGTATGTGGGAACTACAGTGCAGGGCATGCTAACAACGGCTAAAAATAGCCTGGTAGATCAGCAAGTTTTTTCCAACTTTGTAACTGATAACTTTGATATGACGTCATTCCCGCTCCCCTCTTCCCAGTTACGATGTAAACGGAATGCAGCATTAAGCCTGGCTCACACTACAGGATTTTAAAAATCTTATAAGATTCTGAAATCGGGTTGTATCACACACATAAAGAGAATCTTGACAGATTATCTTCTCTTAAATCTTAAGCACACACACACTACAAGATTTGAAAATCGTGACCAGCGCACACTACAGGATTTCATCAAGATTATTGGACCAGAGAGGCGCTCAACGTGATCCTACATCATCTCACCAAGGAGATGACGTAGGATCACGTTGAGACAAAATATGGAGACTAGTGCGGCAGTTAAACAAACAAATCATTATTCCTTCTCGCTTATTACTGTTAACAAGTAAAATGCGCTTGTATAACTGATGTATACAAGCAATATCACATGAGAGCGAGAGCTGTTGTCCTGGATATCAGCGCTGGGGTGATTACCTGCGGCACTCTGCCACATTATTATCTCACCTGGAATATTTAATGCGGATGCAATTTCTCTCCAACGCTTGTCCTTTTCACATCGATTGTGATAGTCTCTGCATGAAACGTTGTACAAACATTTGTGGTCTTGCCACAGGATGACAAGACTGTCCTCCATCTCCGCTGTCCATCTCACCGGTACGCTCTTCGTGCTCGCCATTCTTGCCTCTGATAACTCCTGTCTTGCGGTCATTTCCGGTCATTGTAGGCGGCTCCCTCTGATTGGCTACTGTCATCCTCAGTGAATACGAGTTGCGTAATCATCCAGATAAATATCAAACATGTTTGAAAATTATCGGGGCGGCTCCGACGAGTCTGTGAGACGATCGTGGGGCTTAAGATTGATCTGTCACCCGCTCACACTAGAAGATAATCTTGGTCGAACGTCGGGGCCGATTTTGGTCGCCGACCAGATTTCTTCCCCGATTGTCAGGAGGGCTGAATCTGGGTTAAATCGGGCCGAGAATCCTGTAGTGTGAGCCAGGCTTTAGCCTTCTTCTGCCTACAGTCATCAAAACAAAGCACATCCGCGATGGTTTGCACATGCGCCCTGTGGTTTAGTTTTGTATGAATTTCTTCCAAAAGTGCTAATCTTAGTCTAAAAAAAGATAACGTAACAACGCGGGAAAAAAAAGTCACAACAAGCACACAGGACCATTTAGAGTTGCTGAAAAGTTTATCAGATTACTGTAGGTAGAGGCAGGCTAACACTACCCATTGACTCTCAGTGTTTGAGCCAAGCTAATTAGCCCAGGGCGAGCTCTGCCCGTCTATTCCTTGTTATTGCACTTACAGTCGAAGGAATAGTGTCTATCTGTTTGTCATGAACTCGGGAGTGAAGCAAGACAAGAAAAGTATAAAAAAATGTTGGCGTATCGCTTTAAGCATCAAGGCTTAACAGATATACAAAAGTTCATCATAAATATTAATACGGATGCACATAAAACTTAAAGCTCATGTGAAAAAATAGTACTACTGAAAGCTTAACTCACAGATCCTCACATTAAAATCCTTATATTTAAATATAAAACAGTGTTTCACTGCTTATGTCTTATTGACACTGTTTGCTACCATACCCTAGTTTCCCTCCTTTGAATGAATTTACATTAATGCACACATGCCGCATGTTCACCATAATGAGCCTCATTTCTCTCCCTCAGATGTTGAAGCTGCTGTCTGCTTTGCAGCTCCAGTACATTTTTAATACACTTTTGCTGTTCTCCTGAGGACTCCAGGTTCTGAAATAAACACACACTGTACATGCACTCCTCTCTGCACCCTGATCCTCCGGGGAGTCTCCCCTCCTGCTGTGAGGTGAATGTCAGGCCCTCCTCCTCATCCACAGCCCCGTCTTAAGACATGTTCCCCACCTCACAAACATACTTTCTACATACGATACACAAGCACACATGAAGGAATAAAAAAGCACCCTGATGTGTATGCTAAACAGAGCTGGGTATTTATCTGCTGTTGTGCCAGCTCCCACAAGCTGGCTGTCAAGGGCAAGGTGTTGTTCTTTGACGGGGGTCTCCTTGATCTCCTGTGATCCCTCCCAGGCATCTTCGGCGCAGCTGCAGCGCTTCATTATGACACGGACTGCACCAGGCAGCCTCCAAACAACATTGGCCCCTTCAAAATATCACATCTGCCATCTCCGTCTGAATCCACATGGCTGGATTATGTGAGATGTGAGGTGGAGAGCCAGAGAGGGTAAAGGGACAGAGAGGGGGAGTGCTTTGAAAGTGGCTAAAGTGAAGTCTGAAGTGTACAAAACCTACCGGAAAGACTACTGGTGCACTTTATTTACAAATGAAGCTGCCCTGAGGCTTCCTGCTGACATTTTATGCAGTTTGGTTTGTTTTAGAAAGGTGCAAATGTCCAAAACATCAGTAGATGCTGCTTTATTGTCTGGACTGGTTGCAGGTTATGCAGAAAATGCAATTGTTCTATTGACTAATATTACTTTGGAGGGAAGTCTGTTGTGCCAAATATCAGAACTGTTAAGGTTAAGTCAAAGAAATATCTTGGTTTCAGGCCAGTGTTAATTTTGACAGCACTTTTTAATTTAGTTTTAGATACAGACTTTTTCCTAAAATATCTTTCAGTTTTAGTCATAATTTAGTCATCTAAAATGTTTAAATCCTAGTTTAGTTTTAGTTGATGAAATTTCACAACATTTTAGTGAACCAAATCTACTGTAAATTTAGTCGACTAAAAGATGAAGTGTAAAGTGTAAGGCATTTATTATGTTTCCTTGAATTTCTGAAGTCATGCTTTACACTTGGATAAAATGAAACATCTAATAACCCTTTACTTAATAAAGTTTAAATGTATAAATTAACAAAAACAAATTGAACTTTTTTTGAAATGCAGGCACCTTTATTTAGGCTACCTGGCAGAGCATCTCAGTTACAAGAGGTACACCTTGCCAGAACAGGCTTCAGTCCTGTCTCAACTCTTTTTTAAGGAGTGTAGAAGAGACAATGGCAATGTGAAACAATGTAGACTAAGACCAGTTGCATTATTACCAATATTACCTTACAGGAAGTGCTGTTATAGCCAGTATATTTCAGTAGTCTCAAAACCAGAGCCTGGATAACTGTTAAGGCTGTACCAGTCAGTCATGTAAGCCGGCTTGTGACAGCATGTGAAAATCCACATGAAATACTGTGCAGTAATTTCAACATGACTCATACTTGATATTTGTGAGGCTGGCACAGCGGTCAGTTTTGTCTCGGCTCAAATGTCCTCCAGTCCCTCATATTGCCTCAAATACTCAGCACCCTTTGTTCTGCAGATGTTCCAGCAGAACAGGACGGAGGGTCCCCGTGTTAACCCCTCGCTAAGAAACAGCAGTTTACAGCAGTGACAAGACAAACATATGATGCTCCAGTAAGTTGTTGTTGTTGAGACTGTTGCTGAGAGCAAAGCGTGCACAGATGGTGATGTTTCCGCTGCACAATGACCTGTTTAATATGTGAATGTTGTGCTGCGTTAAGAGTCAGATGAATTAAATATACAGCTGTTGGGTTTTAACTCAAACTCTCAAACTACCATATGGCTTGCTGATTATTTTTTCAACAGCTCAAGTCACAGTCCAGCCTTCAAAGACTGACGCACATGAGATTTTTGTCTTTTCATGCCTTTATGACACTGACAGGATGCATAGTTTCTCAGGATATCTGTCTGTTTGTCCGATTTTTGAACATATCTTGAAAATGCTTTGAGAGAATTTCCTCAAACTTTGCACAGATAGGCGCTTTCACTCACGAACAAAATGAGCTGACTTTGAGGTCAAAGGTCTATAACAATGGTCTTGATGTTCATCCTTTGCTTGTCAATACAAATGTTCAAACTTTCCACGTATGTCCACTCTTTAATTCAAGGACATATTGTTTAGATCAGTGGTTCACAACGGGCCTGGCTTTGGGACCCATCATCACCCCTTAATGTCAAGCTGTGACCCAAATCAAGGAAAATATTTAACTTCTTAAATTTATTGAGTAAAAGATGCTGCACTTGAAATCTGAGACAGAACAGAATATCAAAGTATGCCAAAAAAGTTTAATTAGAAACCAAAATACCTGCATGTGGCTATGCTAGAGAGGGAAATATTCCCTTTTTATTTGCATTTAAACTGAAACCAAAAAGTTTCTTCTGAGGGACACAAGGCTTCAAGACTATAAATCTAGCTGTGATAGCCCTGCATCAGTGGATAGACTGAACATCCCTGTATTAATAATATTCAATTAGTAGCACTAAATAAGCAGAGGTTGCCACAGCACCACACACTTCAGTAACTTCAGCCTTTTTTAACAGACTCAACAGAGCGTTCATGCACAAAGATGAAATAAAAAGTTCTGCTACTGAGAAGTTGTTTCAAACAATCTTAAAAACACGCAGCTTTAGCTGAGTACTGGCTCATTAAATATAAAACAAACACCTTCCTATTAACACTGGTTTTAATTAGCATTTATTTAGCACCACCTCTGGATAAGTAGTGTGAATAGATGGCAGTCCAATGCAAATTAAAAGCACAGGATTTTTTTCCTAACACTTTTTGCCCAGGCAAAGGCTCACGACTCACTGATAAAGGCTCTGTGACCCACTTTTGGACCATGACCCACCAGTTGAGAAAAACTCGTTAAGATTTTGAGGGTCAAGCTTAACAAAATGTAGCCCCTTGTTCATCCCTTGCTTGTAAATGCCATATTTTCAAAACTGTTTGAGGGATTTATTTGTAAATTGATTTTATATTCAAGACAAACTTTAGGTGTGATTTAAAGCCGAACTGATTGGATTTTAGGGGTCAAAAGTTCACGGTTGGTCCAGGAGGCTATGGTTTAGCTATTGTCTTTCGCTGCATATCTTCAGGTGGTTTTTCTTCTTCAGGTGGGGATTTTCTTCTTATTTTTGCACAATTCACTCTGACTTGACAAAAACAAATAACTTTTTTTTTAGGTCAATAGTCCAGGTAATTGAGACTTTTGTGATTTTTATTTTTATTTTTATTTTTATTATGGAAGAAAAAGATATTGGATAAAAATAACACTGAGATTTTTCTTGTGTGATACAATGTTTTTTAAGAGAGAACTGCAAAGAGCACATTTTATTTTTCATGCACCTTTAATTTTAATACAGCGTTGATATTCTTTCTTATTTGGCTCTTACTTTACTGATACTACATCCTTTTTTGAAGTGGAAAATCCTTTTCTTTTTATTTAGAACCACAGAACTTGAGCTCCCATTTCCTTAAATCAGATGGTCTGTTTTGATTTCTTTATTTTTTTAGTATAAAATTGACATTTATCAGGGTTTTTTTATGTTTTATGTTGATCCTCACCAGCTGCATTAAGGTGAAGACAGCATGAAGAAAACAATAATAGGTACATTAGAAGTAAACAAAGTTCTCGCAATGTGGATTTCTTTTTGTTGGAAACTTCATTGTTGCCCCTTATATTTGTGTTTAGAGTGGAAGAAAATAATATGCTTAACTTTCAAATTGAGTTTATATTGATAGGAGAGCATGCTCCTCGGTAGGGAGCAGAGCAAGCCAAAAAATGCAACCTGTAAATGTCAACATTAACAAGCAAAGAAAAAAGACCAAAGTCACTTATATTAAGCCAACCTGGCAACTATGGCCACACTAATCTTGCATTATGCATTGATTGTTTTTGTCCTATTGATGCCTGATAGAAGTTCCTGCATTATTAGTTTGTGATAAACAGATATTTTAATAATGCGTGCTGTGGATATAGATAATACTCAGCAAATCTGAAATGACAGAGTGAAATGTTGGTTTTGCATTTATGGCATAACTCAAACATATGACCCCCTGAACTTAGCTTTTTGGCCTTGGAGCATGAAAAGGATGAAAAGGTAGCTGAACAAAGACGAAGGAACATCCTATCACCCGGCAGACCTAATTGTAAGTGCTGTAAAGTAGATATTATTGAGCTTTTATTTGCAAAGAAAAGAGAAGCTGAATGGGCCGCAGCTTTGTCTGAGGCTTGGCTAATACTTATGGCCTCGTACTCTTTGTCCTTTGAACACACTTAACAGTAATATGAGAAAATCAATGTATTCCTCCAACTCAGCACAGCAGTAAAGTGTCTTTGTCTCTTTCATATACACACTCATACTGTAAGCTGTTTCAAACACACTGAGCGGTGCTTTCAGGGGCTCTAACAAAAGCACTGTCCTCGCTCTCAGGGGGAGGAGGAGGAGACATTACAGCCCAGCAGCAGCGGGTGATCGCTCCACTGAAGGCCCGAGAAGTTCAGAGTGAAAGTTAGTGTGAACTCTGTTTAATGAGGAAACTTAAGGGAGGAACATTTTCAAGATGTACAGTTTTACTGATGAGGAGTTCGAGCAGTTTTTGTTTAAAGAGTTACCAAACCCCTAAGACTGCTTTTTTTCATCTTAAAGCCAATAAAATACGGATATTTAGAAGTAACTGGTGGATTGATTTCAGCATGTATGGCACTTGCTTCACCACAGGTCTCACTTAAAGGCAAAAAAAAAAAAACTACTAATGAGTCAAGTAGTGACCTGGCAACCCCCACCTGCCTTCACTGCCAGGATTTCAGTTTCATTAAAAACTTTGCACAATGGGAGAGTAAAGTGTTTAAAAAGGATTTCATCATCTACAGTTCATAATATTATCAGAGTTGCCAGGTTGGCTTATTATAAGCAACTTTGGGCTTCATTTTTTGAAAAGTTGCTTGTAAATTTTGGCAGTTGCGGGTTGTGTTTTTTTGGGCTTGTTCCAAAAGTGCAGTTACTCATTTGGGCTTGTTGTGCTCACTCTACTACCAATATAAACTCAATTCAGGAGTTACACTAACTATTTTTATCCCACTCCAAACACGAATGTAAGTTTTACTGTAAAAAGAGGCAAAAATGATGTTTCCATCAAAAAGAAATCCTTAAAGCCAGAATTAAATTTGTTTCTAATGTAGCTGTAACTGTATTCACCATAATAAAGCTGTAGAGGATCAACATTAAACTTTGATAAAAGCCTGGCTATGTCTGTTCGGTTACAAAAATCAAGGTTAGACAGACTGTTTATTGAAAACAGAGCCAACACCCGAGCCAACTGAGAAACCCCACATGCTGCCCTTCATGAATCATACCGACACATGTAATGATCCTTTTTCAGCCCTATCTGGGTCTAAAATGATCAGTTTTCACACATGACCGTTATCTTTAACAAGAACTCACTTGTTCACAGCTTCACATTAGAAAAAAGGTCGAGCATGTTGAGAATCAAGTTGAAACAGCAGGAGAGAGTCCTGACTGGAACAGGCCGGCTGAGATGAAGAAGCCATTAAACTCAGACTTGGTTTTGAATATCTTTTTAAGCAGCCCTTCATCTTTTGGAGCTGTATTTAAAATGAGAAGCATTTTGTTGGATTCACAGCGGGATAATTCACTCAGGGACAAGAACCACTAAGACACTGAGCCCTGGTGGAAAACCAGCAGATGATTCAAGAGATATTCAGACAAAGAATAATATTATTATAACCACCAATCACAGATCATCTTTTAGGGGAATTGACTTAACTCCTGGGTTTATGTTAATACAGTGATTTCCCAAATGGCCAGTAGGGGGCAATGTGCAGGTTGCAAGGGGTAATGGCCTCGAATGTTAAGTTGGTTAACATCTCATCTTTTTTCTACGATGGAGGATTAGGTAAAAATAAAAGTATGTTAAAAATAAAAAGTAAAGCTGCAAGAATAAAGTTGTATAGTTACGAGAATAATCTCATAAAGTTATGAGAATAAAGTCAGAAAGTTACAAGAATAATCTCATAAAGTTACGTGACTAAGGTCATTAAGTTATGAGAGTAAAATTAATAAATCTATTTAAATTAAGCTAGAAAACAAACTTTATTCTAAAAGGTTGTACTAGAAGAGCAGCCATTTGCCCTGAATTGAGAGCGTCTTCTTGATTAAGGTATGCTTATATTGATCTAAAGTTTTGACAAATAGCACTCTTAATGACTTTATTCTCATAACTTTATGACTTTATTCTCGTAACTTTATGAGATTATTCTTGTTTTTTTCGACTTTATTCTCGTAACTTTTTGACTTCATTCTGGTAACTTTATGTGATTATTCTCGTAACTTTTTGACTTTATTCTCGTAACTTTTTGACTTCATTCTTGTAGCTTTCCAACTTTATTCTTGTAACTTCACGTGTTTTTTTGTTTTTTTTTTACATGGCCCTCATCTTACGTCTTAATTTTCCAAGTTGCAAGGTCCAAAAAGTAATAATTCCCTCTACCTCACAAATAAATTGCAAAAAGGTTGTGAATTCTCAAATTAAGGAGAACGTTTATTAGGCTGACCACATCAAAAATAAGACAAAATGGCAAATTAATTAAACACTTTTCCAACAATGTCCCCTGCAGAGGAAAAAACTTTGACATTAGTCCACCACTTAAAAAATTGTCTCTCCTCACTGCCTCACCTCTAATGTGACACATCAACCAGCCTGCTGATTTCACACACCTTACCTGCAGCTCTAATCACAGCCTCACAGGTGTGATTACCCTCACACCTGTAGACAGTGTAGGTGAGAGTAAATGCAGCAATGACTGAACAATGTAAAAATACCAAATAGATCTTAAAGCAGAATATATTAAAGGGAAAACAAAGTCTACACAACTCGCTTGTGCAGTATTCAAAAGCAAAATTAATTCAATGAACCTCAAATTTATTTCAAAGTAAAATGTAAACATCCATTTACCATATTCTTTACACAAATACTGATTCAGGTACTAGAGGAATGTGCACCTTCCTCTAGCCTTAGCAATATCTGTTAATAATGTATGGCCTTATAACAGAGTCTTTGTGTAACATCATAGTGTGAGATTTCATTCGGGAAGCAGTTCATTTTAAGTTCATTTGAGTCAAACATATGCATCCTCGAAAAATAAACAATAAGAAATGAAACACAACGGGTGACCTCATATGACAACACAACGCAATTGCACTTCATCACTGTTGATGCTGCAAGATGATAGCTCAAACTTGGCTTTTATCTGTTTCAGTGAAAAATAGAGAGTAATATATAGGTGCATATACAAAATAATTGGTACTAAAATAACTGTGTAGAGGGGCTCCAATGCTGACACTGATACTCTTGATACTGATTGGCTGTCGTATCATGGCTTCAGGCAAATTTGTCAAAGAAGTTAAATATTTTTAACTTGGCCAAAAAGGCAAAATTTGCGTCGTTGTCGTGATAATTTCGTAACGAATCATCATGCAAACGTTTTTTTGGTAACCCTATTCACCATCCAGGAGTTTTCATTGTGTGACAAATAGAAGTTCACATTTGGTGTGAACACAGCTTTAAAATTACACATAAATATACAAAGCTTCCATGCTGGCTCTTTCTGTACAGGAGCAGGACTGATCTCCATCACTGTGGCTAATGTTAAGGCAATTGCCACACGTCATACAGCTCCACCTTAAAAATCTTGAAATTTACCTTAAAACTAAATGTTTAATCGAAAGCTCATGCTGTAGGCTTGCATCTTGTGTTTCATGTTCAGCAGATGATAACTTTAGCAAATGATACAATCAATATATTTATGAATGTTAAAATGAAAGGAAATTATATGAATAATTAATAATCCAGTTTCACAGAAAATATATTCTTTAGAGGACAGCTCAGGGAGAATGTGATTGATACCATCATTGATTGAAAATGACTTGAAAGATTCTCAAATTTCAATAATTCACAATGAAAATCTGTTCACAGAATAACAGACGTCGTCCACAAACAGAAACCCTCAGAGTTTTGGAGGCACCTCAGCCTCTTCAAACCCATACTCTGAATTAAACCGGGGAGCCCAGCGCCGCCTGGACTTCACCCAGAGTGGGGGAGGAGGCTGGTGGTAAGAATGTAATTACCCTCGCCCCACCCCGTCTCACCCACTCTGACACCCAATAATAAAACTTTGATGTGCTGCTCTCAAAAAGTAGCGGCAGCCACTAATCACAATTGATTGCAGCCACTTAGGCGAGGCGCTCTCATCATCTCCAGCTCTCTCTGGATGGGAGTCATCCTCTGCTGAAACTGGAGAGAATATTAAAAAAAAAAAAAATCACCCCAATGAAATGCAGCGAAAGAATGAAGATGAGAGGAAAGAGGGAGAGGGTGAAAAACGAGATGAATTAAAATCATGCAGTCAGGAGAGGTGAAAGGGGGATAAAGAGCCATGAGGGAATATCGTGATCCCAATCCTCTCCTGTTTGGCTTTCAGCTTTATTGTCAACACAAGACTCATTTCAGCTTATTTTAGCTTCAGCATTAGATGTATTACATTGTAAAATCATTTTAATATCAAACTCTACTTTTACCTCCATGAAGGGCAATTTGTTTTGTACATTTTAACTTTTGCTTATTTCATTTCTTTTATATACCTTATTTAATGTTTATATCTGATATTTCTACTTCTAAAATAAGTATAAGAGCAACTGAAACAACCGAATTTCCCCTAATGAATAAAAAACTGATTTTGATCATAGCAGCTTAAAGGTATAATATTTAAAATTCTTGCTCAAATTTTTTTTTTCAAGATGACCTACAAAAGTCCAAAACAAGCATCAGATGAGGAATAAAGGTGATTTTAGTGACTTCATATGTGGCATGGTTATTGGTAGACACAACTATATCTAGGGTTTACAGATAATGGTCCAAGAAATAGGAAATATTTTGTGAGTGGCAGTTCTCAAAGTGAGAATTCCTTGTCGATGACAGAGATCAGAGAAAAATAACCAAAACGGTTTGAGGTGATGAGAAAGGGCACAGTAACTCATCGAAGCACTCGTGTATATATATGAAATGTTAAAGCAGATGCACAAAACCACACCTGAGAACAGTCTCCGCATGATCACACTCCAGTCTGCAGGTTATGCAGTTCTCGATGCAAAAAGAATGATGCAAGAGTGCTTTCACAATCATTAACTAATTATTTTCTTCATAGTTTTTTATGAAAAAGCTTGTTTCCCCCAATGAAACTAGACAGTAAGTAATAAAAACAAGTGCACATGGACAAAAACTCAAATTAAATTAACTGATATTTTCATCAACAAATAAAAACTAGACGAAAATGTTTGACAGAGACTTAATCCAATCAGACCTAATTAGGTCATGTAGAAAGTAGAGACAAGTTAGGAATATATCCAATCACAGCTACTTTGGTTGTGTGGAAAGGTTGGATGAGTTAAGAGGGATATCCTATCACAACTGCCTTAGCTTGGTGGTGGTGGGATAAGTTGGGGAGCGATCCAATCAGAGCTCCTCTCTTTATGAATTGATATATTCATGTAGAGCAGGTCACTGTTTGTTGTCAGTTCTGGTATTGTAACTGAGATGCTCTGCCAGGTAGCCTAAATAAAGGTGACTGCATTTCACACAAAAGTTCAATTTGTTTCTGTTCATTTATACATTTAAACTTTACTAGCATTCAATAAAGGGTTATTAGATGTTTGATTTTATCCAAGTGTCAAACATGACTTCAGAAATTCAAGGAAGCATAAAAAATGCCTTACCCTTTACACTTCATATTTTAGTCGACTAAATTTACAGTAGATTTTGTTGACTAAATTGTTGTGAAATTTCATTAACTAAAACTAGACTAAAATTAAAACACTTTAGATTGCCAAACTATGACTGAAACTGAAAGACACTTTAGGCAAAAGACTATATCTAACACTAACTTAAAAAGTGCTGTCAAAATTAACACTGGTCAAGGAAACCTAATGCAGCAGGTGAAGGACATCAGATTCAAATCAAATAAAAGCTCAATCTTTATCATAGGCCATGTTAAAAACCATGTTCTTTTTTGATTCATTAAATAATCTGAGAAAGACCAACTTTCTTTTTTCCCTAAATTGTGCCCTCTTCAAGTTGTGCGAATAATGCAATTACCTGCTCCTCCATTTCCCTCTATCTGGATGTCAGAGTGTTCCTGGTTGAGCCACTAAACCTAAAATTGTGCGCTCTGAGCAGGATGGTGCTCCATACAGGCAGCCGTGCGCGCGTCTGTGCGTGGGTGTATGAGAGGGTTTGGAAAGCACTTTGTCCAGCTCTACTTGGAAACTGATATCCATACTCGGTCCATTTAGGAAGAGATGAGTAGAAAGAAGAGATGAGACATGACTCTAGGACAGCAGAGTTGAAGTGGATACGCTCCAGTTTTTGAGTTTAACCAAAACATTTCAGAGAGATCCTGTGTGCTGAAAGAGTTCTCTGTTGTTAAAATACCTGCTCATCTTCATACAGGGAAGCTCTACCTTTGTAGACTGCAGATGTTAAGAAAGAAAATGTTTGACAGTTTAATTTAGCTTGGACAAAAATACATCCACACGAAGATCTCACATAATCAGCGTTATGTTGTTGCCATAGTTACTTAATCAGACATCATACACCTGTCATGGCAAATCCAGTCACTGGGTTTGCAAGAAAAAGTAAGTTAATTTAAACGCAAAGATGTGTTTTTTTTCTTTTTTTACTAACTGGTGAAAACCAACAAATACACACCCTTGGCCCAAGAGCTAATTTGCCAATCACATGCCAGCAACTTAAGGCATTTAAGCATGGTCAAGACAACCTGCTAAAGTCCAAAGTGAGCATCTGAATGAGGATTAAAGGTGATTTAAGTGACTTTGTATGTGGCATGGTTATCGGTGGACACAACCATCTCTAGGGTTTACAGACAACGGTCCAAACATCCAGGCCAATGGTCATCAACAGGCTTTTCATCAGACCCCTTAAGTATTATCAAATCAGAAAATGTACGGGATAAGAATTTGTTGTGGTTTGAGGATAGCTTTCTGTCAGTAATTACCAAGAACCATTAAGAACCACTGATGCAATTCTGAAACGGTTGTTGTGCAAACATTTTTATGAGGAATGACTTCATATTTGATCTGTTTCACAGAAATCCACCTGCCAGCTATTTTGGCCAGAACAAAACCATGACAACAAGTACACAGAAGTCAAATCCAGCAATGAAGAATGTGATATTTAGGATATAGGATGGGTAATAGGGACTGATTTAACTTTCAGAGACTAAGAAATACAAGTTAAGAATTCAAAATAATGGACAAATAATATGATATTTAGGCCAAAGTATTTTTATTACTGTTTTTTTATTCTTTTAAAGCATTTGTCAAGAAAAACAATGGCCCTTGTGCAAATGTAGTTGATGGTCCCTGATGTAGAGAGTGGCAGTTCCCAAGGTGAAAGTTCCTTTTCAATGCCAGACGTCAGAGGAGATAAAAGAGAACGGTTTGAGGTGATAAGAAAGGGCACAGTAAATCATCGAAGCACTTATTACAACCAAGGTATGCAGAGGACATTTTTGATCAAATAACATATCAAATCCTGAAGCAGATGGGCGACACAAGCCAAAGACCACACCTGATACTACTCCTTTTGGCTAAGAACAGGAATCTAAAACCCAATTCATACTGCTATTTCAAGGCATAAAATTTACTTCTTTACACCTTTCAGTGTCCATGTTTGGTGCTCCCTTGCAAAGTCCAAATGGGCAGTTTTGTGGCTTTGAAGGAGACGTGAACTTTGAAGATATTTTTTGTTTTTAAGCGCTTCGCTTGCAGACGTCGTCTGATGGTTATTGGGCTGCAGTCGGCACCAGTAACGGCCTTAAATTGGGTTGCCATCAGAAGGTCATGACAGTGAGAATATCTGATAGAAAATGGAATCCACATTTTTGCACAGACTTTGGTTTTAAAGTCTGTGCAAAATCCAAATTGTTGTTTGCTCCCATTTCTTCTGTTTGAATTTTGAAGCTCTAATTACAACCTTCAAGATCCAATAATGCAAAATCCAAATTCTTGCAGTTTTTTAACTGGTCCTAAGATTTTGATCGAGAGTCTACATTAAGTGTTATAAGCAACAGAACAAAATGGTTCATAAAATAAGATAAACTGTCCGTTAGGCCTAATCAGCCTGACCAATAACGCTGCTCTTAAAAACTTCAATAAGAGTGAAAGCTGTAAAATTCACCACGTCAGCTAACTCCCAAAGTCTCCTTGTCTGCACTTGAGGGCAGCTTTGCTCAGTCTTATCACTGTATTTAAATTAGCTCCATCACACATCAGCTGTAAAACTGATAGATCAGATAATTTACAGCCTTTCAGAGTTTAGACAGCCCTTTTTTCCAAAGACATGACTATCAATTACCATTGTCAGCCATCTGTGATGTCCTTCTCCAGCCATCAGATAGAGCAGAATCAGAGGAGAAGAACAGGGCAGAAGGAGCCTGAAGCTAAAGGTCATGTTCTTTTTTAGCTAAATACACAAAGAAATATTTCTGCTCCAGTGCACTCGGACAGAACAATAACAAAAAGTTCGGCTCACCTTCTCTTTGCCTGGTCTGACACCGATGCACCGCCGTTAAACCCTGCTGTGAGAACCCGCCTGTTGTCCATCTTCTGTCCTTGTGTGTCTGAGCCTACAGAATTTTTGAGTTAATCTTGAGCTCGGGGAGCTGTGTCCTTGCCTCAGAGTCTTTACATTTCTTCTCCATGTGTATTAGAAAGTATTTATTCATTCAGCTCATGCTTAAACCACAATGCCTTATTTTGAAGTGACACATAAGAGGATTATGAGATCTCTGAGAAATGCTTTTGTGAAATGGATTATTTTTTGATTGGCAAGGATTTTGTCAAATTGTTGACATGCCAAATATTCCCTTCAAATATAAATGGATGCTCCCAAGAGCAAGGCAGGAGCTGTTAGTTATGAGAAATACTATTTTAGTTAAGAAATAGAGTTCCTGATGCCTTCTCACCTCATCAAATAGTCATATTTTTTATATTTTCTTTAGCTGTCAGTTACAGAGATCCAGTTATTTTCATATAGAGTGGAAAGTATTGAAGTCTAAGTGTTGTTAGTCACTGAAGGAAGTTCTAAACCCAAATCTACATCATCATAAAGATGTTGTCTATAACAGTTGTTGTCAGCTGGTCTGGCTTTGGGACCCACCATCACCCCTTAATGTCAAGCTATGACCCATACTGAGGAAAATATGAATCTTCTCAAATTCATTGAGTAAAAGATTCTGCACTTGAAATCTGAGATAGAACAGAATATCACAGTATGCAAAAAAAAAGTTTAATTAGCAACCAAAATACTTGCGTGTTGCGATGCTAGAGAGGGAAATATTCCCTTTTACACCCAATTAGCTGCATTTTAATTGAAACCAAAAAGTTCTTCTAAAGGGACACAAGGCTTCAAGAATATACATCTAGCTGTAGATGTGATAACCCTGCGCCAGTGGATAGACTGAACAGCTCTGTATTAATAATATTCAATTAGTAGCACTAAATAAGCAGAGGCTGCCACAGCACCACACACTTCAGTAACACCAGCCTTTTTTAACAAACTCAACAGAGCATTCATGCACAAACATGAAATAAAAAAGTTCTGCTACTGAGAAGTTGTTTCAAAAAATCTTAAAAACATGCAGCTTTAGCTGAGTACCTGCTTATTGAACATAAAACAAACGCCTTTCTACTGAAAAAGGTGTTACTTAACATTTATGTAGCACCACCTTTTGATAAGTAGTGTGAATAGATGGCAGTCCAATGCAAATTAAAAGCACAGGAACACTTTTTGCCCAGGCAAAGGGCTCGCAACCGAAAGGATCTGTGACCCACTTTTGGGTCACAGCCCACCAGTTGAGGAACAATGGTCTATCATGTACTTAGGCTGGCGATATAATACTGTTGCTGATTGCCACCATGAAACCCCTGCGTTCAGCATCAGTTTAAGCAAGGATCACACTACAAGATAATTGGCTTGAGTTCCAGCTCAGATCCCGAAGGCCCGATTGTCTGTTGGTTCTAATGATTCTCTTACCGGGTTGGCCTGTGGTATGAGGCATGTTTAGAGTAATTTAATTGTGTCAGGAGAGGATCAGGGATGCCCTGACTTAAAATAGTAAATATTAAACATGTCCAATATTTATGACCAGGTATCCTCGTGTGTGGAGTGCACAGAGGATAGTTTAGCACATATTTAATACTTAATATCACTTGTCCATCTGGAAAACAACCTATAGAAAGTGTTTGGGAAAGGGCAAAGCCTTTAAAAAGCATTTCTGGCAGGTGATTGGATGATCATCCCATCAATCATTCATTACAAGCCAATCAATTAATGTAGTAGGTGGGTGTTACTGGCACAGTATGAAGTACGAAACCATTTGCAGTCCAGATGTGACAAAAACTGCCATTGAAGCTGTTAGCATCTATGCTAATCTCTGCAGAAGCAGTCACTTCCTGCTGTCATCACACTCGTAGCTCCCACCTCGTTCTGCTCTTAAGGATGCTAATTGGGTAACGCCCTTACAGACTGAGCGCAATCATTGTAGAATGAAACTTTGCAAGATGGATCTGCTTTATTAAAAACAATGAATCAGGCAGATCCAGCTGCACTGCAAAGTTTTGAAACAAAGCCAATCAGGGAGCAAACGCAGCCATGGCAATGACAGCAAGGGCGAAGCGTAAAGTCAGACGGAGGTCTAAATCATTGATTTATGACAAATTCATGAAATAATTCAGTTAACATGACACAGATTTAGCCAATTACTTTAGTTAGTTCTATAGTATCTCAGAAATTTAGACCGACCAGTTTGGGTGTCACATTAAAAATAAACAGAAGGAAACAACAGGTAAAAGGATGCTAAAACACCATGCTCAGAGAAATCCAGGGTACATCCGTCTCACTTTAGATAAACACAAAATCACACAAAATCAGAGTTATAGTCATTACATGGCTTCACTTTACAGCTCAGGCTTTATAAATGTGATTTACTGGCTTCAAAAGTTTTATTTAGTCATTTGTACCACGTATGTCAACTTAGAATCTGAATAAGGCTGTCTAAAAATGACTAAAAACAGCACTTTTTAGGTGAATTAAAGTGTTCCCCTGTTTCTTACCACATATTGATGACAAGATGTTTTCTGCCACTCAGTGGGTGGAAGTGCCAGTCTGGCACTCAGACTGTCAAGTCAATGAATACCCTCTGCTCTTTTTTAAAGATATTTCTGGGATTTTTTTGGCTCTTATTGATAGTGGAGAGATGGTGGATAGACTTGGAAAAGCGAGTAGAGAGCAGGGGAAGACATGCAGCAAACAGGCCTCAGGTTGGACGAGAGCCTCAACATAAATAAATACACTGTTGCAAACCGCTGCCATAACAGTTTTAAGTATTGTTTTAGATAATATATCACTTAAGCAGCTATGAAGGATTAATTTGGACCATGCCAGGTGGGGCCAATAAATTCTTCTAGCACCACCAGTCATCAGTGATGCATACATAGTATATAAAGAAAATATTGAATTTTTGCTGTTTATTTATTTAGTTTTAACCTCACAATAAGCCTAATTATTGGCATGTTTACAGGTACTTGTTTACAGCCTTGGCTTCAAGGACCTTCAAGATTCAGGAGGATTTTTTTTTTTTACACCTGCCCCAGCCTTTGTGCATGTACTCCTATTGAATTTTTTGTAAAGCATGAAGAGTGAGGACATTCAAACAAACAAGTAAATTATGTATTTTACAGTAAAAATGTTAGAAAAAAATATTTTTGCCATCTGAATCCAGTTTGAGCAAGAGTTTTGTATGACATGACTCCAGTTCAGAGGACCTTAAAAGGCTTTTTATTGAAATAAAAAGATTAAGGAATCTGATGTCGTCCTATTTTAAAACTTATTTGGACTTAACTTCATTTTTTTGTTTTTGTTTGACCTTTGGATTAAAACTGATTTTAAATCGTCCCCTCGCTCCAAATAATGGAGCAGTTGAACTTTGCAATAGTCCATACCTTGTATCTTCTACCTTTGATTCATTCTTTATCTGAGATCCATTGGTGATAAAAATCATTCAGAAATAACAAGAATGAGTTAAAAGGTTATCTCTATCTAGAGACCAGCTTTGTCTCGTAGAACAGGTATTATGCTGTATTCACTGTGTCCCAGCTCTGGTATGCTCTAATCAAGGAAAATTAAATTAAATTAAATCATTAGGATTAGAGTGTGACCCCATCACTTTTAAAGGGTTAACACGGCTTCTGAATGAGCTCCTCTAATTAGGGTTGTCTTATTCATGTGCTGTAATAATGAAGGCTTCATTGTGCTCCAATGAAAGGAACTGATGGCTATTCAGATGGAGATGGACCACAGAAGGATTTCTGCTTCCTAAAAGTAATTCCCACTAAAATGTGACACTTTGAGAGTTTGTTTTTCTGACACTTCCATATGTGCCTTTGTTTTTCTTGTCCATTTTATTGTTCTGTGTTCAGCTTTGTTTTATTTTTTTTCAGTTATGTTTTGGGAACTAAAACTGTGCTTAAAAGACAAGACAAAGTTCACTTTAACCCTCATATGCAAAGAATATGCTTCATATTGTGCCTAATTTCCAAAATGTCAGAAAACAGGTCAACATCTATCATAAATTGATCATTGATTTCAATAAAAGTGATCTACCTTACTCCAGTCTTGTCTATGACCATCATATGTATTTTTTTTTCTTTTTAATTCACTCAAATGTGACATAGAACCCAGCATCCAAAAAAGTGAACACATCAGATTAACAAGCAAAAATTAAAACACAATTTCAATCATTTGCCATAAAAACGACTCTATTCTATTTTCAGTTCAAGGTTTTCTTGATTCTAGAGGATTCATTTTACTACTGTGTGATTAATAAAGATATAAATACAGATGTTATTTTCTCAAATAATATTTAGGTTATAGGATCTTACACCATTTCCCCCTTTATGACCCCTGAGGGACCCCTGGAGTTCGGGCTATCACCTTGAAAATCATTGCCTAATTGAGTTCTCTGACAAAAAGTCATCTTCATTAAGCCTTATGGGATCATGTAAAGACAGAGTGCACTAGAAATAAGCTTCATATAGCACCCAGTCTCCAAAATGTCAGAAAAAAGGCCAACATCTGTCATAAATTGATCAATCAATTTTCAATAAAAGTGACCTAACTAACTCCAGTATTGTCTATGACCATCATATATTTTTTCTTTTTAATTTTCAACCTTAACCCTTTCAGCAACAATTTTAATAAACCCAATCTCTAAATTTCAAATAGAAAATACTGAAGACATTTTTTTTTTTTCACAAGTATTGATTGGAACACTTTTTTTTTTTTTTTTAACAAAAATGTGACACATAGAACCCAGCATCCAAAACAGTAAATACTTTAGATTAACAAGCTAAAAATTACAACACAATTTTAATCATTTGCCATTAAAATGACTCTATTCTATTTTCAGTTCAAGTTTTTCATGTTTCTAGAGGATTTATTTTAATTTTCCGTGATTTATAAAGATATAAACACAAATGTTATTTTCTCAGATAATGTTTTAAGTTGCCACAGCTTTTTCCGCCATTTTCCACCCTGTATGACCCCTGAGAGACCCCTGGAGTTCGGGCTATCACCTTGAGAATCATTACCTAATTGAATTCTCTGACAAAAAGCCATCTTCATTCAGCCTTATGGTATCATTTAAATGTGTCTGATGTTCTTGTTTAATGATGCACAAAATCAATTTTGGCAACAAGTGTTTCTGCTGAATATTTCTCCCCCTTCTCCCTCCATTTCAATCACTCGCTGTCGATCTCTTGACGTTGAAGCCAGAAACTATTACCACCATGCAAGAGCCTCATCTTCCTCCTCCTCATCATGTGTGGAATCTTAATGTAGCCTGATAGTTTCTCCATCTATTTCTGTCCATTTGGGCGTGCTGTATGTCAGAACTGTCCGTGTTAAATGTGTTAAGCTGTTGAAAAAAAAAACACGCAGCAAAGGAGGAGTACACGGATCTATACTGAGAGTGTGCAGAGTGCAAGCAGCGCGGAGTTGCTGTCAATCAGAGCTGGATTTATCAGCACATCAAAAGGAGGATGGAGACGGCGAGGCTTTCATCTTAACCACATGTTGTCATTCCACATTACAGCTGATAGAGCCAGCTTAGGTAGGTGGGCAAACAAGGTAAGCCAAGATGAAAGTGGGTGCAGATGAGGAGGAGGCAGGATTTATGGATTTGTCCTCAATACTGCTGTAGGCCAACTAAAGGACAGCCAAGGTCGAGGCCCCTGTTAATACAGATTATGTTGCTTGCATGTGTTGTATGTTTGTTTGTGTGTAAGAGGAGAGGGTTATCTGAGTGAATGTGGAGTCTCGTGCTTTAATATCATCCCCCTCTTCATTGCTCCATACTGTGTTGCATCATGTTTTTCTCTGATGATTGTTGACTGATAAAATTGATGCGTTTGCTCTGTGAAAGCTTCTTTAAAGAATAACTGAAAGCTAGATGCACTCTGAGGCTTCATGTTTGTCCAAAAAGTCGAATAAAATGATGAAATAGTCATTTTCACACAGCCAGGTGTGCATGTTGAGAAAGTTGGACTGTTTATAGGTGTATGACTTTGTCCATTGATTCTTTATGGTTGTAAGACGTACTAAAATTCAACTCAGTTAAAAAGAATACATCAAATATAATATCACAAATCTGGCATAATGTTATATATCAGATTAGGTTTCCGTCCATTATCTAAACGGACATTTCAGGGTCAAAAGATCAAGTCACACCCTAGACTGTAACCTGGCCTCTTGACTTTTTAGCTGTGTTCCAGTTGTACTGGGAAGTTGGGATTTTTAGAGTGGGAAATTTAATCTGGATCGCCCCCTGAGGTCAGAATTTCCTGCTGGGAAGCTGGGGATCCTCACCACCCCTGAGTTGACAATCAAAGATGGCTGCCCCCAGTGTAAACAGTTATTAAGCTCCTGTAATTTTCTGGTTATAAGCACTTCTGACAAGTGTTTGTCGTACTAAATCAGCCGTATACATAGTATTGTTCGATGTTATATATAGAAATACTGAAATAGTGTTATTTACATTCTTCGTGTGGTATGTACGAACTACAACGCAGGGTGTGCTAACAACCGCTAACAATAGCCTGGTAGATCGGCAAGTTTTTTCTGGCTTTGTAACTGGATTCCCACTCCCCTTTTCCCAATTCCAATGTAAATGAAACACAGCATGTATCAAGCCCGCCCTTTACAGGAAGTGATCCTCTATTAAGCCCCGCCCCCCTTAGTAACTGTTACTAGGTTAGACAAAATCTGCTGCTGCTGCTGGCCTCTCTCCCACTTGAAACAAAATCACTTGTCTTTTGACTCACTTTGACTAATGTGTAATCAATCTGATTCTTTTAAAATTTGGCCCAAGTGAAAGAGTAAAGACTGAACTACAGTAGGGAGTAAAAAGAACAGACAAAACTTCATTAATCTTGATGTAGGCATGAGTAAAACTATAACAGGTGCATGATCATGCCCTTTAACATCAGCTTTTAACATCAACAAAATGCTTAACTTATTTTCTCTAAACTCTCCTTGGACACCAAATATTGTCAGTATTAAAATGTTTTCTCTTGCCTTTGAGAGTAGATAAGTTTTCTTTATGATATTTGTTGTTCAAATGACAAATTTAGGGAAAAAAAGATGTCACCACAGTGCATTAAAATAGACTGCATTTACGATTTATGATCATACAGTATAATTTTACATGTTAAAATCTGGTTAAAAAAAAAAGATTTAAATATATTTTATATGATATAAATTATTACTTCACTGTTTGTTGAATATTATATGATATTGTGTTATATGACAGCTTGTAGACTAATCTAAGATAAAGCATATACCATGATAATTTCCAGTATAGTTTAATATCAATTAATTTGATAGATCGATAGACATTGTGATTGTCTTGCTGAAATAAACGAAATAAACATGGATGTCACTGAAAAAGATAGAAGGTAGCATATGTTGCTCCAAAACCTGTATGTTCCTTCCAGCATTAATGGTGCTGATAACAGTCTGGATGGTCCTTTTCCTCTTTAGCCCAGAGGACACCACGTCCATGATGTCCAAAAACAGTCTGAAATGTGGACTCAGACCACAGCAGACTTTTCCGCTTTGCCTCAGTCCATCTCAGATGAGTTTGGCCCAAAGAAGCCGGCGGTGTTTCTGGGTGTTGCTGATATTTGTCTTTGTCTTTGCATGGTAGAGTTTGACCTTGACCTTGTAGATGTAGAGATGAACTGTGTTAACTATCAATGGTTTTCTGAAGTGTTCCTGAGCCCACAGGGAGTGAAGGTCATGGGCATTCAATGCTGGTTTTTAGTTTTGCTGCTTTCATGCAGAGATTTCTCCAGATTCTTTGAATCTTTAGATGATAGTATGGACTCTAGATGATGAAATCTCATAATTTCTTGCAACATTGTTCTTAAACTGTTGGACTATTTGCTCATGCAGTTGTTCACAAAATGGTGAACCTCACTCCGTCCTTTTGACACTCACCTGTATCCAATTAACCTGTTCACCTCTGGAATGTTCCGAACAGGAGTTTTTTGAGCGTTCCTCAACTTTCCAAGTCTTTGAAAAGTTGAGGAACGCTCAACCCAGCTCCTTTGGAATTTGGTGCAGGCATCAAACCCAAAATGAGTGAATATTTGCAATGAAACAGTGAAGTTTATCAGTTTGAACTTTGAATATCTTTTCTTTGTAGTGAATTCAACTGAATATAGTTGGGAAAGATATGCAAATCATTGTATTCTGTTTTCAATTATGTTTTCCACAATGTCCCAACTTCATTGGAATTAGAGTTTGTATAATGAAGTGCTATAAATCTTCCATGTGCTCGATCATGGCAGAGTGCGATTAAAGCATTATGAATAAAGACAGTGAGGATGTTTGTCCAAAGACTCAAACATGTTCTGATTTATTAAAAACATATGCTTCTCTAGACACTACATGTATCTTGAATAACTTATATTCTGCTCATATTTACAGCCTGTTTGTGAACATCACATAAATAAAACATTTCCTTCTGTGTGTTTTCCTCCTCAGCACTGAAAGACGCTCGCTTTCAGCTGGTGAACTTCTCCGACAACGAGCTGCGGGTGTCGCTGTCTAATGTCTCGCTGTCAGACGAGGGTCGATATGTTTGCCAGCTCTACACAGACCCCCCGCAGGAGGCCTACGCTGACATCACCGTGCTAAGTACATCCACAAAACACACACACACACACACACACACGCAAACACTCCATGTCATTAGGACCGGGGTGGTAGAGACTATTAATCAACATTTAGACTGTGGAAGACATTCACATTCACAACGCGAGCAACATTTTGACAGCTCCCCATGAAAACTGCAGGAAGCTCTGACAGCCGCTACTGTGGAGAAAATCATGTGTTTCGTAGTTGCTTATTAAGTGCTGTCATGATGCTGGTGTGTTTAAAGAAGCAAATGTAATGTCGCAGAAAAATCATGAATCACACTTGAGCTAAAAAGCCTTCAAAACCTGTGAAATAAAAGATTAACCTTGTGAAAAGTCACACTTCAGCCATTGTTATCATCAGGGTAGGAGTTCAAAAATAAAAAGGATGGCTTTTTAAAGGATTTTACCTAAAAAGAGTTAAAGTAGCCCTCTGTGAAGATCCTTAAGAAAGAGAGAAAAGCTTCATAGATAGATAGATAGCTAGATAGATAGATCTTTAGGTAGGTAGCAGGGGCGTACAGTAACGAAGTAGATTTTCTTGAGTACTGTACTTAAGTAAATTTTTGATTATCTGTACTTTACTTGAGTATTGCTTTTTTTGGAAACTTTTCACTTTTACTCCAATAAATTTGAAAGATAAATATTGTACTTTTAACTCCACTACATTTCTATGAAGGGTCTCGTTACTCATTACTTGTAAGTGTAGCCTTGAAGTCAGCAGATGAAATTTCTTTTCTCTTCTAATCCGGCAGGTAAACGTTGAGCTAACATTAAATAAAAAAATCAAAACGGCAATGGTTGTCCTTTTGTGGATTCAGTTGTGTTTTAGTAAGCATTTCTATAGGGTTTGTAGGATGTTTTACAAGCTTTTTATTCTACAGGTTCTGTAAGTAGGTCAATGCGTTCAGTAGGCTGTTTCATCATTAAGTTAAATCAAAAATGTACTTTTAGTACTTAAGTATTTTCAAAAGCGGGTACTCCAGGACTTTAACTTCAGTAAAAATTTGACTGAACAACTTTCACTTGTATTGAAGTAATAGTTGACCAGGAATATCAATACTTTCATTCAAGTAATGGAGTTGAGTGCTTTGTCCACCACTGATAGATAGATAGATAGATAGATAGATAGATAGATAGATAGATAGATACTTTATTCATCTCCTTTAGAAAATTCAGGTATCTAGTTGCAGTAGTAGTGGTAATAAACAGTCCAGGTCCTGAGCCACTGCCTTTGTTCAGGGTGTTGTTCAGTCTGATGGCTGTGGGAACAAGAGTCTCCTGAACCTCTCAGTCCTGCAGCGCCCACTGCGGCTGCTTCTCTTTCCCTCTGGGATGTTGTGGAGGGGGTGGTTACTATTGTCCAGGATGGCCTGCACTGTGCAGCGTGCACATCTCTCCACCACAGCTCGAAGACAGTTCAAATTCCTGCCAGGCACAGAGCCAGCCTTCTTCACCAGCCTGTCCAGCCTCCTGGTGTTCCTATCAGTCATGTTGCCACCCCAGCAGACAGCAGCACTGACTGGTAGAACATTATGCAGCATCTCACTGCATACATGGAAAGACCTGAGCCGCCTGAGGAAGAAGAGCTGGCTCTGCCCCTTCAGGTACAGGACATCAGTGCTCATAGACAAGTCCAGCTTGTTGTCAAAGTGCACACCTGAGTACTTATAGTACTTATAGTACCAGCACTCGTTCATGACCTCCCTCTGCGCGTGACTGGCTGGAGCCTCCTAAAGTCGATGACCATCTCCTCGGTCTTGGCGATGTTCAGCAGGAGGCAGGTCCAGTCACTGAAGGCCCTCACCAGGTCTCCCTGCCCTGCCAATTCTTGATACACACCACAATAGCCGTGTCATCAGAGTACTTCCAAATGTGGCAGGACCCAGTCACATTTGGAAATACTGGGTAAACAGGAATGGAGCCAGTGCCATCCCCTGAGGAGTCCTAGTGTTGATCACTGCTGTCGTTGTAAGACCGTTCCCCAGCCTGACGAACCGTGGCCTCACTGGGAGGTAGTCCATGATCCAGGAAGTGAAGAAGAGATCATTTCCCATGTCCTCAAGCTTATTCCAGAGCAGGAAGGGCTGGATAGTGTTAAATGTGTTTGAATAGTCCAAGAACTTCATCAGAATAATCAATATGCTTTTCAACACTTCATTTCAGGTCAAATTTGAACTATTACCCACTTGCTTATTGATATGCGTATTTTTTGTGAGAAAGTAAGATGTATTTGTATTGTACCTTTTTACAGATAAAATATGCTTTACAATAACAAGTAGCCTACAGATGCAGCCAATTAAATTTTCCCCTCCCAGCCAAATGCTAGCCAAGTTCCAGGGATTTTTTTTTTTGTTTATTTTGCTCTCAATTGCTGCACTTAATGGAATTTCCCATTGTAATCAAAATCTTCATTTATATGTCCAGCAAAATATAAGTAGCAAGGGTTACATGTTTATCACATTATCATGGGAATCTCATTACAGCCATGAGGGTGGGCAGGTTCAAGCACTTTCCTGTCACGGACCAGCCAAGAGTCTGCCGAGGAAATTGGGGAAAATTTTCGTAGCTCCATCTGTAGGCTTGTCGCATCTGTTGGTATTTGTCCAATAATGAGGGATGGGAGGGATGATTTACTCTACAAGAGTTACTAACTTGTTCATGGTATAAAGTGATAGGTTAGAGTTAAAGATCCTACAGTGATTTGATGTATATAGATTTGATTTACTGAAACATCATTTTTAGACTCGTTTTTGACACAACTTCCTTTCAAGTAAGAGTACATTTGTACATCAGTCTGGTTGTCAGACTGCAGATTTCCTGCTTGAGCTTTGTAGTATTTGTCGGCACATGGGCATGGGGGATGATTGACTCTAGAAGTGTTGATTCCAGGTTCAGGCTCAGAGTGACCAGTTCAGAGTTAAAGATGCTGCTGTGACACATACATGTTTGATTATTGATGCCTGATTATTACACCTTTTAAACAGCTCTGACTCTTCTATTGAGAGCACATTTGCAGAGATTTGACTCCATCCAGAGCAAAATAAACTCTGCACTCACAAAAGTTTAGCCACACCAAATTTCAACTCTTCTCAATTTGTTGCACTACCTGCTTGAAATTGTAGCAACAAAAGCAGCTTTACTGTCCAAAGGATGTCAGCACAGCTCATTCCAGCTGTAATGGCACCCTCCGTTGTGGTGCTTCTCCTGTAAATCTATTTTCAACGTGTTTCTTATTAAAGAACTTTCTTCTATTCCAGCTCTGTTGTTTTTCCATTATGTACAGCCATAGGAGAAGTTCTGTATTTCCCTAGTGTTTACAGAGTTGTATTTGTGTGTCCTGTCGTAGTTCCTCCAGGTAACCCCATAATCGAGGCGCGGGATGAGGTCCTGAGCGAGGGCAACGAGACGGAGATGACCTGCACCGCCATGAGCAGTAAGCCTGCTGCCACCATCAGATGGATGAAGGGAGATAAAGAGCTTCCAGGTACTTCTGCACACATACTGACAGAAAATCACAATCATCTGTCAAAACACCGTTTTGCACTTTTAACACGATGTGAACTTTACAGCGGAGGGAACCTGAGTTCGCTTGTTTGTCTGCAGTGGATTGGTTTTCTGTACAAAGAGGATCTCTCTGTGACACAAGCATATCTTCTTCCGTGAGCCAGAACAAATTCATGAAATATATTCCCATTAGAGTTTATATGAGGCTTGTGCAACCTTTAGGAAATAAATAAGTCTTTCTGTTTTCACTGATATTAACAAAACATTAAACAAGCAGGCATTAGATGTTATCATTTACTTTAGAACATTCTTTAAGGACTTATTATTCTGTATGGTAAGGGTTTTTGAAAAAGAAAAAATAAATACATGTGATGCTAAAGCAAAAAAAACTTAAACACAGTAGGATCTTTAGAATTGAAAAGGGAATAGACTCAAAAACAGAAATTATCTCATCAGACCCTTTTTACCAAAAATGAACTCCAACAATTCAAACCTGAGGCATCAAAAATATCACCAAATAATGCATCTAAGGAAAAAAAGCAAAGCAATTGCAACAGCAAAATATCTTTTTCGCAACACATATCAATGTAGTTTAATGTATGCTCTGTTTTTAATGTGTGTATTTTCCGTTATTTTCATTTTCAGTTGACAATCAAACATAATTTTAAAAAAATAATGAATAAGTGAAGGTTATTTTGTAATTTGTCTTTGAATTAGAAAAAAAGAAAAAATCCTTGTTTTTCATAATTTGGATAATAGGCTCAGATTGAAAATGGGCTAGGATTGAATTTGATTTTAATATTTAATGTGTTGTGTGTGGCCCCAAAGTTATAGTACCATAGGCTGGATGCGACCCACTGTTAAACAATAATAAGAAGAACAGGTTCAAGTTACTGTCCGGCTACATTAACAGAGGAATTCTTTCCCATTGCCCATGCTTATTGTAGGACTTGGCCACACATTTTCAGTGGGAGACAGGTCTGGGCTGCAGCAGGTCAGTCTAGTACCTGCACCCTTACTGTGAAGCCACGCTGTTGTAGCACGAGCAGAATGTGTCTTCATTGTCTCTGAAATAAGCAAGGATCTCCCTGAAAAAGATGGATGGCAGCACATGTTGCTCCAAAACCTGCATGTACCTTTCAGCATTAATGGAGCCTTCACAGATGTGCAGGTTACCCATGCCATGGGCACTAACAACCTCCTCCATACCATCACAGATGCTGTCTATTGACCTTTGCTCTGATAACAGTCTGGATGGTCCTTTTCATCTTTAGCCTGGAGAATATCACGTCCATGATGTCCAAAAACAGTCTGAAATGTGGACTCAGACCACAGCAGACTTTTCCACTTTGCCTCAGTCCATCTCAGATGAGCTCGGACCCAGAGAAGCTGTTGGTGTTTCTGGGTGTTGTTGATATTTGGCTTTGTCTTTGCATGGTAGAGTTTGACGTTGACCTTGTAGATGTAGAGATGAACTGTGTTAACTGAAGTGTTGCTAAGTCCACGTGGTAAAATATCCTTTACAGAATGATGTTGGCTTTTAATGCAGTGCTGACTGTGGGATTAAAGGTCATGGGCATTCAATGTTAACTTTCAGCCCTGCTGCTTGTGTAAAGAGATTTCTCCAGATTCTCTGAATGATGATATTATGGACTGTAGATGATGACATTTCTTGCAGTTGTAAGTTGAGAAATGTTCTTCTTAAACTGTTAAGCTATTCGTTCACTCAGTCAGTTTCCAGTCAACCTGTTCATAGTGGACCGTCCAAACAGGTGTTTTTGAGCATTCTTCAATTTTCCAAGTCATTTGTTGCCTCTGCTCCAGCTTCTTTGAAAGATGTTGCTTGCACTTAATCCAAAATGTGTGAATATCTGCAACAAAATAATGAAATTTATCAGTTTCAACATGAAATGTCTTGCCCTTTTAGTGTATTAAATTCAAGTCAAATGGATTTGCAGATCATTGTATTCTGTTATTATTAGCCATATTATTAGTCCTTGTAAATTAAGTTATTGTCATTATATAATACAGAATAAATACGCTTCACCTTAAACAACACAGCAAAAACCAACAGGTAAAGACAGAGAGACCGTGTCACACAGGTTTGACAGTTTCCTCCCCAGGGCCACATCAGTGCTTGTTTGACATCAGTACGGCTGTGGCTTTAGCTCTGGGGAAGGAAATGACAAATTTGTCATTATACGCTGATTATTTATTAAACAATCTGACATGAGCAAGAGTTTCTACCTCAGAGTTTGGTGTAGTTTGCCATAGAATACAGGATCTTTAGTTTCACTCCAGCTGTTTTAAATTCTCATTATTTCTGCCTGAATGTGAGTTTCTGTTGGGGTGCACATTCTACTTTTAAAGTGTGGCTAATTCTAACTTTAGCGTGTGCGTTTGCATCTTATAAGCACTTTTCCGATGCATATAAATGACCCAATTTTCAGGCCGGTTTCTTTCTTCCTTCGCTGGCTCCCTGTATTTAGCTCCTGCATCAGTGATGTTGCTTTTAAATGGGGCTCTGCTGCGACTTTGAATAGTTTCCATTAAAGCAGTGTGGCTGTGCAGCGGTGGCCAGAGCCTGTTGGCACTGTGACAACTTTCATGCCTTCATCAAAGGTATCTGAGCGTCAGAAGTGTGCGCCGAGCTCAGGGGTGAACAGGCCTCCTGCCAGGCAGCTCCACCTCAGAGCCCAGACAGCCGCCTTTGTAAAGACTTTGAAACAACGGTCCTAATCAGGAGCTGTGAAGAAGGCCCCGAGCTGCTTCACCCTGCACTGCACCGCGTTACACCATGACTGGTCAGCTCAAATCTGACCATGTTTCACTGTGCCAAGGTCAGGATACACTAACAAGGAGCTGTTAGCTTCATAAAAATTACTGCTGAGGCCCACTGGTCTTTTTACAAGACTATGATTCTGGCTGACCTGTGTGGAAATGCAAGGAGGGATGTGCTGTATTAGTGGCTTTATATCCATTTTAGCACATATGCTGTGGAAATATTGGACATAGTCTGGGTGATGTGAGCAGTTTGGTTGCAAGAAGGGCTTTCAAAGCCCGTCTGTGGTGATTTCCATACTGGACAAAGTTTTATTAAACAAACAAACAAACCTTGGAGTTTTTAGTCATCTTGATGATCAGTTATGGTCCAGATATTGATGTTTCAGTCCACAGTATGCTCTCTCCGGGGTTTAAACAGCACCATAACAATTTAGCACTGTCGCCTAATCGCTAGAACCAACCATGTCACCACAGATCTCAACAGTAAACACATACATTTCCACATCTATGATTGTGAGAAACAACGAGGGATCGACAGAATTGATTCATGTCAGGGTTGTGATTCTTCTCTCTAAGATTCTAAATTGATTATTCATTTTAAACAATACCTAAAAATCAGTTTTTCCGATAGTTTCAAAAGTCCAGAAACTTGCTGCTTGTACTTTTTGTCTGCGCAGGCTTTCATAGTACAAACTTGTAACCAAGGTGCTTGTAGGCTGCAGGAGACTAAATTTAGCCCGTGAGCTTCCTGTGTCTGTTATTAGCTCACTGTGTCTCCTGTTAACTCGCTGCCTAGCCCATGAGCTTGCTGCGTCCCCTGTTTCCCATCAGCTCACTGTGTCCCCGGTTAACCTGTTAGCTTGTGTCCCCTGTTAGCTAGCTGCTTAGCCGATTAGCTTGCTGTGTTCTGTAAGTTCACTGCCTAGCCCGTTAGCTCGTCAGGGTGCTGTGTCCCTTGTTAGCCTGTTAGCTCGCTGCATCCCTTGTCAGTTCACTGCCTAACCAATACTGTATTTGACTTCCAGTGTTTCTGATGGCAGCCTCACAGATACTTTGAGAACTGCATTTTTAAGAAAAAAATCTTTTATTAATTGAGTTACTTAAGCCTCAATTTTGTATTTTAATATTGTGAACATCAGAATCTACAATAGCCTCTAAAAATGTTTCCCATCTTTCCCCAGAAGCATCCTAGTAGAACTTTTTCACAGAGGTTAATATACTTTTTTAAATGCATTTACACCTGGAAAAACCTCTGACAGAAACTTTGCTTCTCTTATATTTCCAAGGAATGCAGTGTCTCCTACAGGAATGTAGCGAGGTTAATAATCTAATCCCTCATAATGACACCTTAGTGATGTTTACACCAACATTTATTTATGCAGAGAGCCGGCTGCAGCTCTCTAACTTGAGCGCATGTAAACGTAATGATGAATGGTGTTATGCAGCGGTGCTCTTGCTTGCATAAATGAGCAGCGCAACTGGTGACTTCTGTAGCCGTTCGTCTCAGTGAAATACTGATCCTCTTCAGAGTAAACATCATCTCCTGAAAGTGGAATCTTGCCAACTTGTCTCATCACAAACACTCTTCATTCTAGAAGTTTTATTCCACTGAGGGCTGAGGCCTTGGCTTTTACTTATATTTCCCGTCTTTTAAAGGAACTCATCAGTTCTTAGAGCTCAGCTCTCAACCAATGCTCATTTACTTGTTTAATTGGCTGAAAAAGGCAATTTAAAGAACGCCAATTCCACTTATCCTTCTTTTTTCTGTTTTCTCACACTCCTTTGGGGAGAATCCTCCTTGTGCAAACAGGTTTTGGCACTCTTTGAATTTTTACAAGTGATGGCTGCAATTTCATACCAAAACACAAAACTTTCTGCAGGCTCGCCAAATCTCAACATGTCATTTGGAGTGAGCAATTCTCTTCTTTGCAATTTTGCTGCAGTTTAAAATCAAGAAGTACAAGTCAGGGTGGTTCTGATGTTTGATCAGTATTTTTTCTGAGACTCCTTTTTCCATATGATTAGACACCACATTTTCATTAAAAAATACACCCTTTTACCAACTATCTTATGATATACATATCCAGCCACTATATTTTCCCCTCCCTGCCAGCTGCCTGCCTACTTCCAGCCAGTTACCAGCTGACTTCCAATCGCTGGAAGTCAGCTGTTTGTTGACATTTCTCATGATATATGTGCATTCTCTATGTCTTCTTCTCTGGTTTTGGTATATGTCTGCAGCAGCGTTACAGCACCACTTACAGGCCTGGTATATGCACTACAGCGTTTTCAGTATTTTCTTGTGGACAAACACATTTACTGAAACGATGCCATCTTTACAGAGAACATTTTCCACACTATAACTTTAATCATCTTTAGAGCTGAGAGGACTTTTTGAAGAAGAGGTGACATGTCTAAAAGAGGCCTTAAAAGTCCAGCTGCCAGTTAAGGGGAAGGCTCAGTAATATTATTTCCTGAGAAAAAGTGCTGCAACACTTTTTTTTTAATTTTAATCTAAATTTTGTATTTTCTAGGGGACAATACAGACACAAAATCATTTAAAAGTCTAAGATCGGTGTAAAATGATGTTATGTACAAATTCAACACAGTAACATTTCCAATATGAGAATGTAGTCTTTATTATTTTGTTGCTGAAGTGTTTTTATTTTAATTAGAGTTAATTGAGTAAAGTACAGCTACTCACAATTTGCACTTAAGTTCTGGTATAAATTGAATTATTATTATCCACGTCTGATCTACATGCTGCATCCATACTTACTTTCTTAAATGCCTAAAACAAGTAAAGGTCTGTGCATTTTTATCTTTATGCTTGTTGTTGCGAGTGCAGTGTGGCACCACTGATGTCATGTGAACAGAATCTCTTCTGTTGACCATGCTGCTCCTGTAATTTACCCTTATGTAAGCCAGCTCCTTATTAAACTGTGTCAAATGACTCACAGTTTGTCTAATTGACACTGCTGCAATGATGTGAAAAAATTAAACTCTGTATTGCTCTGCTGACGCTGAAAATATGAAGACAATCAAGTGCAAGAAAATGAAAGAGGAAAAGAAAAGGAATAGCTGAGGGTGCCAGAAAACCTGACATTAGGGCAGAATTACTTAAATTGCCTTCGGCTTCGGCTCCTCGCCTGGCAGACTTATTTCTAATTAAACGTCCCCAGAATTTAACTTAATTACCTGAAGGGATAATCAGGGTCTCTTAAATATCATTTAAAGGTTGCAATTGTCATGCTTGCCAATGTAAATCATTATCTTACCATTATCTCATTCCCTTCCTTTCCTGTTGTTTAGTGATTTATTAACATTTAGCCTGTGTTAATATTTCCTCCTCTTAATCCCAGACAGCAGCATGAGTCACGGAAACAAAATGTTTAGCAGTGTGGGTCATTGTTTTTGTTCTTTTTGGATACAAAGGAAGACGGTAAAAAAAGGGAAAGTCAAATAGATGGGGCACTTCATAGACTTACAGGGACCAGAACAGGCATTAGCCTGGAGCCTTATGAGACAACCACAGGGTGATTTCAATTAGCCTGCTCCACCCCAGCAGAGGGACACTGCTTTTGGATAAAATAATATCAACAAAAAAGTGCAAAGACATAATTTGACTGGATAACAGCTTACTCTACTCAAAGATGTGGTTGAACAAGACCTATTTAAAAAAAGTTAAATGAAGAGGAGTATAGAGACAGGTCCAACTTTGTATGTCAAGAATGCAAAACAGTTAAGATTGTACGTTAGCTTTTGGCCTTCAAAACCACTTCAAAGATACTTTTGCAGCCTAAGTTCTCCTACTGCTTAACCAGGAAAGTGTGCTAAAGTATTATAATCAAGTAAAAGTGCAGGTACTTTGATTGAATTTTACTCAAGTACATGTAAAAGGAGAGCCCTACGGGTCTACACTTATCAAAAACAAGTTTGAAAACTTTATTTTGGTTGATTATTTCTTTCCTGTAATAGTACAAATTGATATTCTCTTTTATGTCATTGTAAAGCCAGATTAGTCATCTTTATGAAGAAGTACAACTTGTAAGGACCATGCATTCATGAATGGCTGAAAACAGAGAGTTTTTGTTGCCTGAACTTTTGAAACCAGTGTCCAAACGTTTTGGTATCTGTCTCCGTGTAAGCAGGAAGCAGCGTTTTCAGGGAAAACAGTGACGTGCAGCACAGGTGCAGTACTCTTTCAGATGAAGGTTGCGCGTGCACCAAGGAACAACAACAACAACAACAACAACAGCTTTGGCTGTCTATCAAGCAACATGTGTACTGTTTACTGTGCTTGATTTATTATCCAGACAGAAATATCCAGACAGAATTTTTGTGCAGACAAGGAACTCCTGCATCTTTTTGCGTCCACTCACCATTGTTGTTTGTTCAAAGTTTGTCTTCACTGGAAAGCATACGCATGTTGTAACACTGCTGTGTCACTACAAACGTACATCGCCAACTTCTGGCCTGGAATGCACGCTGCCACGTTTTCAGTCATTGTCTTGTGTGAACGCGCATCGTTTTCACATCATCTCCGTGTGAACGTGGAGTGCTTTTGAAAACACAAAGGAAAACCCTTTCTGTTTCTGGTGACAACACTGTTGTGTAAATGAGGCCTAAGACTGCAGGAACATATGAAGATGAGCAGGATCTGTATGAGAGGACTTAAGTGTTGGACGTGTTCCTTGTCACAGCACTGTCACATAACTTGAGTCCCGTAGCAGTGCTACTGGACATGCATCGTACACAAAGAGGAAGAGTTCAGCTACAGTTGCCTGGATGTGTCGACCGGATCCAGAGTTTGATTAAACTGCTGTTTGTTGTGTGCACCTTTGGAGTGTTTGCCTCATGATGTCTCAAGTGTAAGTGCTTCAATAGAAAACCATCACCCCGGTGCTACGCTGCATCTTCTTTCCCACACAAAGGCTGCAGACTCTGTACATGAGAGAAGTATTTGATGCTGTATGTTTGGAGAACTGTCAGATGTCCATCTAAAGAGACAAGCCCATCTCCTGAAAACTCCTCCAGGAACGGGCCTCTGTCAGCTTTAGCCCCATACAGCACACAGCAGGAGTCTTTACTTTAATCTCTTTTGAGAACCTATGGTAGGTAAGCTAGCTGCTCTGTGGTCATGTGTGGATTGTAGAGAACAGAAAGAAATTCAGGATAACAAACGAAACTCACAATATGTGCCCATTTTTGTTTTAGTTTGACAAAAGGCTAATATATAAGCCATTTGGCTTTGTCAACTTCAAAACAGCTATACATTTCAAAACTCAAAATGGCCACTGTGGCACGGATAGAGTGCTACTTACGCAGGATTGGCTTTCAATCACCATCCCTAGTGCCAGCCTATCCTGTCTTATCTGCCCCTTTATATCCATATCACCTGGTGCCAAACAATCCAACCCATCAAAATAAAAGCCTAAATGGACCCTAATACCCCTTTCAGACTAGTCAAAAAACCTGTTTAAACTAATAATCGTCTCCTGTCGGCAGTTTGAAAGGGTCTAATCGGCATTTCGACCGGGGCCGACTAACCCTGCAAGCGACACGGGCTTTTATCGGCTCACCTCCTATCAGCTTCAGTGAGAACATCACAGCCGGGTCAACCCGCTAATTAACATCATGATGTTGGCGTAACATGCCCACTTCATAATATGGCGCCAGAGCAAAAAAACAGCCACCCAGCTCATCTGCTGCCGATTAGACCTGGGTCTGCTGGCAGTGGGAAAGGAGTCACTTGCTGATTGTTAGCGGGTTATCCCGCGTTGAAAAAACCTGCGTTGACCCGCTAATTTTAGCGTGAAAGCGGTATCTGCCACAGACCTTAAACTCTAGACCAGGTAAATGGAGATCTGAAGTGCAGTCTGCATCCTTAAGTTAGGAACACACCAGCATTGTCCCTGACCACTCCTATTATTATTATACAAATACACCCCTGCGTGCAAACAGAAGCATATAATCACTTGCTTTTAAACTTTGTGAGCACTGGGTGTAAAAATGTTGCCTGCATTAAGTGTAAATTTCAGAAGACACCTGCACTTTGCGATTGAGCAAAGCTTTCAAGCTTGATAATGTCACAGGAATGCCCCACCCACACATCTAACAAAAAAGTAAAGTGCAGATCCAGAAGAATATTCCTGATTGCAGTCCTCAAGCAGTTACTTTTTACTGTTATTTGCATGTGAGCCTCTGTTGTTAATATATTCATTTTGTTCTCTTGGATCAAGCATGCATAAATATCTTAATAATCACATAGAAGATGTGATATTCTGACTTTCAAAATAGCTCATTGATCATTTCCTACAAATTAGCTTTCATGCTAAGCACGGATTATTTTCAAACCTCTGCTTCAGCTGCTTTTGTTCAGCTTTCAAAGTGTAGATTTAAATATTTCCTCTTTTCAGTGACTTCAATTGGCAGATATTAAAAACCTGCGACTTAAGTAAAGACGTCTCTCTTCCCCACTGTTTTATGCATCTCAAAAGACGTTTTGATTCGAACAGACCCCCTCCTTTTAGGCTCCTGTTTCAGGTGCTTTCATGAAGCTGAAGCCTCTAGTGGTATTTATTCATGAAAACCTGTTCCTTCAGAGCAGCCACATCACACAGGTTTGCTTTCCCAGCATGCAAAGAGACAGCTGTCACCACAGCGGCTGAGCAGGGAGAATGTGCACTAAGCGAATATTTTAACACCTAAATATGAACTGATGTATGCAGCTCCTCACATTAAGACGGATTTTCTCCTGTGTTAGCATTTCTTTTGGCAGGCTCTTTAACATTGTTCCTGCTCCAGGTGTTTGTTTTATTGATGCAACACAAACACACTTGTGCGACACACTGTTAGGAAGTAGGACAAAGAGATAAAACTAATCAATCTCTCTTTGCCACTCTGCCGCGCGGCGCCGTCTGCAGCCATCCTTCTTATTTTCCATGACTGTGATGAGGTATCCTCTTCATTGCTTTTGAGAACATATTGTCCGTGTGATATTACACAGCGCACACTAATCAGACGAGGGTTACTTTGCAGGCTTGGGATCTGGCAGTGCTGCGCTAAAGGTGGCCATGCAATAAATCTGGCTTTATAAAACTTAATGAGTGATTCACAGTCGCACAGTAGCCTCCTGACAGCATGCAATTGTTGGCTGATTCACCTTCTCGTACGTTTTCAAGGACACCCTTCTCAATTCACTCTACATATTTTGCAAGGTCGATGGAAAATGGCTCGTCTTTCTGCACGCAGCTGAACAATGGCTGTCTTTCACAGACGTTAACTGTTTTTACAACTCTCTTCCTCAGCAGCCTTGAATACAAAGATTTCAGCTTTGTTGGTTTTTTAAATAGAACACATTGGACAGAACAAGCTGTTCGAAAAGACTTTGTGTGAATGTGGATTTACAGTCAGAAAAGTCTCAAGCAAAGTTGGATCCAAATAATGAACTTTAAATGATGTTGTCCAAAGTTTTTGGAATAAAATCATCCTACTTTTTTTTTTTTAAACTTTTAAATACATAGCAAAAAATCTTCAAGTCATTTTCAAGTGCCAAGATGCTGATGTTCCATTCCACAACATCCCAAAAGTGATCTGGCCAGGCCACAGGAGTACAGTGAACTCATTATCATGTTCATGAAACCAATTTGGGATAATGTGAGCTTTGTGACATGGCATGATATCCTAGCGCAAGTAGCCACCATAATGGGTACACTGTGGTCATGAAGGGACAGACATGGTCAGCAACAATACTCGGATGGGCTGTGGAGTTTAAATGAGCCAAGAAAATACCACTCCACCATCAACCTGAACTGTTTTTACAAGGCATGTTTTTTTATGCCAAATTCTGATTCTACTGTCCAGGGGTGTCAGCTAGTACCAGGTCAGTCTAATATGTAACTGCGTTTTATTTTTATTTATTTATTTTTTTTTTCGCTGGCCCTCAGTTAAAGCCAGTTGGGCACTGCAGTCCACACTTAGAACCCCAAAGCCTCTATTGCCTTGACAATATTTCTGATAATGTCACACGGAATGACATGAACCTGTAGCTTGCTGATTTCCTGTGTGCTAAGCCCATCCTGTTTAACATGCTCCACTGTATAAAGCCACATTCACACCGAACGCAACTTGGCGACCAAGATCACATCGCCCACCCAAGTCGCATTGCCTGTCCATAAATATCTAATTTTGGTCACTGTCGCCGTTGCTCAGTGACATCATATCATATATCATATGATAAGATGTATTAGCTGACAGGCAGAACTAATGTTCTTACTAACTAATGTTTCCCACAAGGACATGGATTGTTACCCTGCGACCTGGAATAAAAACAGTCTGTCACAGGTGTCGTCACACACCCACACAGTGCTGACTGGCTGTCGCGGCACAGCCACACGCGACGTTGCCTGAAAAGTTTAAACTTTTCAACTTTGGTAACCGAGCGACGGGATCCCGTCACATGTCCAAAGCGACCCCAAGAGTGGCTGTCTGCATCGACACAGTCGCCACCATATGTCTCCCAAGACGTGATCAAGTGGCCCTCATTGCAACCTTCTGCAGGAGGGTTGGCCCTGCCCCGTCGCGGCTGGACATGCAGCTTAAGACCCACACAACTGGCTTGCTTGTATGTTATGTTTGTATGTTGCTCTGGTAAAGCAATGTCTGGACTGTTGTGCCAAGAGGACTTGTATTGGGTGTTAGAATCTGAGTCAGAATCAGAAATACTTTATTAATCCCCGAGGCAAAATTCATTTTTTTCAGTAACTTTTATACACAGTATAGCAGTAAGAATATCAAATAAAGACATTTTAAGATAGGAGCATTAAAATATTAAGTAAAAGAAATAAGTAAGCAGGTTGTAACATGCAGAATCTTTAAGCTTTATCAACTTCCTTATGAAGTAAAATAAATAGAAAAAGTTGAGTACGACTATGAACAAGACCAAGGAATTTACACTATTAGCATTACCAGTATTAGCATTACCAAAATTTAGCAGTAAGGATATTGCACTGGATATTATGTTTACTTATTAACAGCAATGTTAGATACTAACTATTCAGACTGATATCAACAACCTTATTGAGGATACAATGGTCCCACATAAAAACTAGAAAAGCATTCAGAGAGCGCAGACCTCCGCCAAGCAGCTTTGGTCCACTTTGGCGAAAATGGTCCTATCTGGCAATGTTAAAGAAACCTTTAAAAAATTCCTGGATCCAGACGGTGATCCGGATCACCCCCAAAATCTAATCAGTTCTTCCATATCCCATGTCCAACAATTCCTGAAAATTTCATCCAAATCTGTTCTGAACTTTTCAAGTTATTTTGAACACAAACAAACAAACAGACAGACAGATAAACGCCAGCAAAAACATAACCTCCTTGGCGGAGGTAGTTAGTTCTTTTTGCACTGACTGTAAAGGAAATATTAAAGATTTATGCTGTTCTAAGTGAGTTCTTACAAGTAGCAATGGAGCTCTCCTCTAATCTGCCTGTGTCTCATGTTTCCCACAGGCAAGCCCAAAGTTGAGCTGACCTACGACAAGATGTACACAGTGACGAGCCGGCTGACGTTCACGGTCAGTCGGGAGGATGATGGAGTTCCTGTGGTTTGCATCGTCGACCACCCTGCAGTCAAGGACTTCCAATCACAGAAATACCTGGAGGTGCAGTGTAAGTACTTCTGCTCGCTGATAAATTAAAAATCAGCAGGCTGCACATTTTTTTGTACTTTATTTCAAGTGTCTCATCAGTTTGACTCAGTAAATTGGACTGCGGTGGAGAAGAGGCTTCCATCCTCGCTAATTAAATGGCATAAATTTGCAACTTTTCACCAACTGAAACTTTGGTGTGCGACACGTATGGCAGTGTCATTGAAGGAGAATCATCTCTTTGCTCAGGTTAGGATGAATAGAAGGGGAAATTGGGCCGCGATAGAGTGCACTTTTCCATCTCCACTAATTAAATGACATAAATTTTCCACGTTTTTCCTCTTCATGAAACATTGGTGCAGAGAGCGCACCATCAGAGAGGGAATGATCTCTGCACCCGAAGGATAGCAGGTACAAACAGCACATTTAAACCACAGAGAAGTACACTGAAAGGGAAAGTTCAGGGTTTTTGGAGGTGGGGTTGTGTGAGCTCATGTCGACAAACTGGATGAAATAAGAGAGTGACTAAGAATAATTACTTTACGAAAGATTTCGTCGACTAAAATGTGAAATTTCATCAACTAAAACTAGGCTAACATTAAAGCAATTTAGATGACTAAATTATGACTAAAACTAAAAGATACAATATTTTAGGCAAAATGTTTCAGGATGTTCATGATCAGAGGATACTATCAGCTTTTCCAGGTGGAGCCACTTACATTTTCCCCAATTTCCATGACGGGAAAGTGTTAATATCTGCCCACCTTCATGGCTATAATGAGATCCCTACAATAGTGTGATAAACTTGTAACTGGTATTACTTATATTTTACTAGAAATATAAAGAAAAACTTAAATAAGCATAGAAAATTCTACTATGTAGAGACAATAAAAGAAAAGAAACACAACAGGAAAACACTAATTTAGGCTGTCAGCGGCTGGAAGTTGGCTGATAACTGGCTGGATCTCAGTTGGCATTTGGGTGGAAGGGGAAAATTGAACCAGCGGTATACGTTTGTCTGCAGTGAGCAGCTCCCATCATGCAGAGCCTTAATGCTTTAATGGACATTTATAATCATACAGACCAGATTCACTGTTTTACAAACTCAAGGGTTAAAACAGAGGAGCTGAATGAAAGTTTATCTTCAGAGTAAGCATTTTGCTCATCCTGATGGTTTATTTTGTAAAGACAGAAGTCACGGTTTCAATCATAAGTCTACTTCATGGTAGCACACGGTATGTTTGCTGGGTAAATTGAGCTTTTTGTCAGAATTATTGAGTTTGGTCAGCAGAATAATCCTTAAACATGTTTACATTTGGCTAATCTTTATCTGCAATCAAGTATTATTTGGGTGTTTGGCAAAATTAAAGTAAGTCTTTTGTTTGGTCCTTACGTGTGAACATAAAGAGGATGTAAACAAACAGTAGCGTTTGATGACTACACGCTGTTTTTGTGGCTTGTTTTCTCCCACATTTATTTTAATTATGCTGAGAGTTTGGCACCATGTACAGGAATGTACAGCATTAGATTTCCGAACAGAGAGAGAACTGAGCTGTGACACTGTGGCACACCTTCAGGCTCATGATCCTCACACAACCCCGTTTCAAAAAACCCGAACTATCCCTTTAAGTAGTTCATTATGAGAGATAATGACACATTTAGCCATTTTTAAAACATTTATCTTCACAGGGAGGGTTTCTGCAACTACAGAATTATACTCCAAGATGTCTTCCTGTATTTTAATTTTCCTTAATACTTTTTTTATATACATAGATGGTGCCTTTTTATTGTTTGGGGGTCACAGAAATGCTCCAGGGGTGCAGAGTGGTTTGATTTTAAAAGGTTAAACAGTCAGTGTGTACTCAAAGTGCTAAAGAAGTGTGGAAGTACAGTCTTTTTCTTTGTTTATTTTTTTCTTTGCAGCTAAGATGTTGCTTATCATGGATTGGAGTAACTCTGTGCTGACCCGGTGCCAAAAAAAAAACTCTCTGAGGTCAAGAATAAACTTTTGAGTCTGAACAGTCGCATAAATGCTTTTCTTTGTTTAACTGTATGACTCTGCACTTACCAGAATAGGCCAAAATCAATGTAATTGTGCATTTACTCAAGTGTGCTGATAAATTTCTTGGACTGCATGGTGGTGCAATGGTCAGGGCTGTTTTCACCCAGGAATATGGTTCCTGGTTCAAGCCTTTAAGTGTTGAAATTCCAGGCTCTTCCATTTATCCATGGATACTCTCTGTCTTCCTCTCATAAATCTCGAAAAGCTATTCTAGTTGAAAATCAATTACAACAAGCTCAAGGAATCAATCTATTTTTTTTTATGCTCAACAGTTCCCCCATCTATTCCTGCTATGTTGTTTTACATGCCTTGCAAATCAAGAATGACTGTTTGGACATAGATTAGCATAGATGCTAACAGTTTAAGCAGCGGTTTTGTCAGATCTGGACCACATTTTTTTATTAAAAGAAAATCAAATAACAACACTACAAACTTCTCAATTGAAGGCTAATTCCACCCCACTTCTAACATGTTTTGCATAGAGTTTGATTCACAAAGTGGGTTATCTTTTGTTCTTTACACCACAGCAGTAACGATTGGATAATAAATGTGGTGTACAGAACGAAAGTCCAATCACCTGTCGGATATGCTGTTCGAAGGTTTGTTGATTTTTCCTAAAAACTTTCTATGGGCTCTTTCCCAGATGAACTTGTGAAATATATTGATCAGTTCATCTGGTTAGGAAACACCAGTGACTTGCAGAATCCTTCGTCTATGCAAAACATTTATATCAGGAGAGTCACGAGTCTGACATTGCCACCAATTATGTTTTAACTCCTTCATGTAAAGTGGGGTTTCCCAGTTTCTGACACTATTATTTTGGGGATCACAAGCTGAAACATTTTGAGAACCACTTGTACAATGGATGGATGAAAATTATCCTCTTATCCTACTTTGCGGTTGTGTCGATGAAAGCAAAAAGTCTATTTTCGAAACATTATATCAAATCAGCACAGTGCTTGGCTTCCAGCAGGCCTAATCAGCCATGATTTTGCAACCACTGCGATCAAATGTCAAAGGTACTCAGCGATGATGTGTTAGTAAAACAGAGCAAAAAACTAACGCTTTTTATAGAGGCAACATAAATACAGAATGTCAAATGTTGTACAGTAATAGCATAATAAACATAAATACATTAAATCACAATTGGTGTTTATTATAATGCTGTTCAGAGGTATTGTATACACGTCTAGTAGCAAAAATAAATGAATCAAAGGAAACCAAATGCTGGGCCACACTGTACAAGTAAATCTTTATGATAGATAACCAAAGCTTTAATGTTTATGTGGTCATATTGTTGGGCTTACTGTGTGTGTTAAATCAGAAGTCCACAAGCATCGGACTGTAGAGACACAAAATCAACTAATTTCACCACCCTTTTTCAATAAGTGAGTCAAGTATCACTAAACTTGACTATACTCTTCAACGAAGCTCTTTGAAGCCTGCTTACAAGCTGCATTTTTTAAAATGAACCAAAAGTCTGTTAGCTTGATGCTAACATACAATGGAAAATCCCATCTACACGTAACATAACTTAGCATTACTATTTGAGTTATTATACCAAGAAAATTGACTGATACGAGGGGGGTTCCGGTGACCAAATGGTTTGAATCTGTGCACTTCTCATGTTTTTAAGTCCAGTCAGAGATTTCTGTTGTTCCAAGGATGGAAACATTCCTGCTTATTTCAGCAAAACAATACCAAGCCACATTCTGCATGTGCTGTACCAGTGTAATAAAAGAGTGAAGGTACAAGACTGGCCTGCCTGCCGCCCAGACCTGGCTCCCATTAAAAATTCATGCCACAATAGGAAGTGCAAAATACAACATTGTAGAACCAGGACTGTTAAGCAAATATATTTGTACATAAAGGAAGAATGAGAAAGCATTCTGCCAACAAACTTTTAGTGTCCTCAGTTCCCAAACACTGATGGAGTGTTGTTAAAAGGAAAGGTGATGTAACATGCCCAAGTCCCAGCTTTTTTGTTATGTGGTATCTAATTCAAAAGGGTTGAATATTTGCAAGAAGACAGTTAAGTTTATCAGTTTGAACAATAAATGTATTGGTTTTGTGGTTTGTTCAATTAAATTTAAGTTGAAAAGGATGTACGGATTACTTCATGCTGTTTTTATTTATACAGCATCCCATCTTCATCAGATTTGGATTGGATTTCTTAGCCTTCAGACTTATGGCAGAGCAACCTACCAGGCAATACCACTTGTTTTTTTATGCTTTTTGATGGATTGAAAATCAATTTAACATAAATAATTGATATCTATAGCATATTTTTAGTTTGCCAAATGAAAACCAGAAGATAAATGTCCTCTCTGTGGCTTTGAAAACAACATGTGTAGAGTAATTAAAATGCCATACTGTTTGTAATGTCAAATTTAAATCTATTCATTGATGCAAACTGATAGGATTTATGTATTTCATGCCTCTGTAACCTCGTGTCTTTGGCCTCTGCGGTGTATGAGCATTTTATTAGAAAAGACCCCTCTGAAGCTATCTGACCTTTCCCCCGGAGAGCGAGGAGAGGAGATCAGCTCATCTACAGAGGCAGCATGGCATTTTGTTGGCCTCTGATAACAGGGAGCTCACATGGACCACCCGGCTCACACCGTCACACTGCTCCATGCAGAGGCTGCTGCTGTTCATGCTCTGTGCATACTGTAATGGCTGACAAAGAGGCTTGTCTGGTCCTACTCTCCAGCTCCTCTGTGATCTCTCTGCCATGAAGCCAAATGTGAAATACTGAGTCTGTTGAAGATCGCAATTTATTTGGTAGATTTTTACAAAATATCCAAATTATTGGCTTGTGGCTCTGAAGAAACGTTCAGTTGTTACAGCTGAATTGATTACTTTAATTGGTTAACACTTAAATAAAAAAAAACTACATTCATCTGCTCAAGTGGGGTCCAGCAGAAAAAGTTTGGGACCACTGCCTCACCTAACCTCACAGTGTACACACCTATCTATCTATCTATCTATCTATCTATCTATCTATCTATCTATCTATCTATCTATCGGTCTGTCGGTCTGTCTATGTCTGTCTGTCTATCTATCTATCTATCTATCTATCTGTTCTTACCACAAGGTTGTCTATCCATTGTAATCCAAAGCTCAACGTGAATATAGACCAAAAATAATTAAGCCAGTTTGATATTTCCAATGATTTTCCTCAATCAAAAGTTAAATTCACCTGTACGGTCCACCTTTTCTGCAGCTTCTTTGCCTGCATGTCAACTTAAGTCATATTTGTTTTTGTTGCTCATTCTTAACGATGTGAGCTGAGTGAAGGCTTCACAAGCAAGAAACCACATCAAACTATTTGGTCAATAATAATTGAATTAGATGATGTATACCATGCACTTCTGCAGACTTATGCATGTGAAGCCAAATTGTAAGATAATGTAATAAGTTGTTGATTTGAGTGTAGGAGTCTCCAGTTTTGTGCTTTTGTCAAACTGAAGTAAAATTAAAATTGCACAACATAAAAATACAAAGATAAAGTTAGCAAGCATGTTTACACAGCGGAGGAGACAATCCTAGATATTTATGTTGAAAACAGTCTGAGACGTTGACCTTATTAAAACATTTAAAGCTTCCTAAACCAGAGAACAATTAATTGTCCTTCTTCACTGAGAAACACTGTCTCTATCGCTGCTCCATTGCCTCTGTAATTAGAACCAGCAGACATGCTTTTCTCAATGAATCTGTCTGGAAATCCTTGTAGATCATGTCTTGTAAATTAAAAACAAAAGGACCCTCAAATAAGTTGCGCTGCTGCAATGACTGCACAGCGACGTACAAGTTTGTGTAGTGATTACTGAGATAGAGGAAGCGATTTCCATTTCAATCGCTCTCTGTGTGGGCAATTTGTGAGTGGAATGGAGTCCATTGTGTGGAAGGAAAGAGCAAAGAAAGGCCATTGTCAGGGGACGGCATAATTAAATAAGCCTGTAATGTTTGTGTGCATAAGCAAAGCAGCCTGTTTTGCTCTGCTGCCTGGTTGTTGTTTTTTCCTTTAAGGTCAGCCGGCTGCTGAGAGATGTATAGTGCCAACTTGAGTGCTTATGAGGTGAGGCGCACGATGAAGCAAATAATTCAGTTAGCATAATGATAACGGCCCTCTCCCATGCACTAGGCGGTATTTCATTTCCACTGAAGAGGCACTATCCTGGTCTGCCAGTGCCCTGTGTGTTTTTCCATCAAGTAGAGACAACAAAGCTCCTTCATAACTACTTGAGGCTATCAAAACAACCTACAGATGCCTGGCGTCCCTCATGTTTATTGCTCCGAGATGACAAGGTCACACAGCGTTGTGAGCAAAGGAGAAGTTGCCTGATGCCGTGTAGCGCCTGGAGTGGAAACTAAACCAAAGAGTTGCTGTCTAAAGTCGTGCATGCCCACTGAGCAGAAGACTTTGGCTTTCCGCCCATCTGCTGTCCATCACCGAGACAGAGAGCTGGCCGCTGACAGGGTGTGATTTAGACAGATGGATGGGCAGACACGTGTTGTTTGTTGCAGAGAAGGACAGCAGTGTGAAACTTCACCGCCGGCTTTGAAACCATAACTCAGGCTGCAGCCCTTTGTCCAGAGGCTGATTAGAAATGCAGACATTGAGCCGTGTTCAGGCTAAGAATAATCTAATAACTCAAAACACGATCAGAAAACTATAATTACTCTTCTGAGGCTCCACCTTGGTCTCAGACTGAACTCTGGAGGTTGATAAATGTTGAATTGCTTCAACAAATGTACTTTTTGAATTAAAGAGGTTATATTTTGCCTTACCCTGGGTTGCAAAGATTTTCTATGGGGTTGAGATCTGGAGACTGGCTAGGCCACTCCAGGACCTTGAAATGCTTCATTCATTCATTCATTCTTTCCTTTACACGGATCAGTCGTCCTGGTCCCTTTGCAGAAAAACAGCCCCAAAGCATGATGTTCCCACCTCCATCCTTCACAGTAGGTATGGTGTTCTTTGGATGCAACTCAGCATTCTTTCTTCTCCAAACACGACAAGTTGAGTTTTTACCAAAAAGTTCTATTTTGGTTTCATCTGACCATATGACATTCTCCCAATCCTCTTCTGGATCATCCAAATGCTCTCTAGCAAACTTCAGACGGGCCTGGACATGTACTGGCTTAAGCAGGGGGACGCGTCTGGCACTGCAGGATTTGAGTCCCTGGCGGCGGAGTGTGTTACTGATGGTAGCCTTTGTTACTTTGGTCCCAGCTCTCTGCAGGTCATTCACTAGGTCCCCCCGTGTGGTTCTGGGATTTTTGCTCACCGTTCTTGTGATCATTTTGACCCCACGGGGTGAGATCTTGCGTGGAGCCCCAGATCGAGGGAGATTATCAGTGGTCTTGTATGTCTTCCATTTTCTAATAATTGCTCCCACAGTTGATTTCTTCACACCAAGCTGCTTACCTATTGCAGATTCAGTCTTCCCAGCTTGGTGCAGGTCTACAATTTTGTTTCTGGTGTCCTTTGACAGCTCTTTGCTCTTGGCCATAGTGGAGTTTGGAGTGTGACTGTTTGAGGTTGTGGACAGGTGTCTTTTATACTGATAATGAGTTCAAACAGGTGCCATTAATACAGGTAACAAGTGGAGGACAGAGGAGCCTCTTAAAGAAGAAGTTACAGGTCTGTGAGAGCCAGAAATCTTGCTTGTTTGTAGGTGACCAAATACTTATTTTACCGAGGAATTTACCAATTAATTCATTAAAAATCCTACAATGTGATTTTCTAGATTTTATTTTCTCATTTTGTCTCTCATAGTTGAAGTGTATCTATGATGAAAATTACAGACCTCTCTCATCTTTTTAAGTGGGAGAACTTGCACAGTTGGTGGCTGACTAAATACTTTTTTTCCCCACTGTATGTATGATTTTAATGGCTGCTAGAGCATGTTCACTGTCACTAATTTTCCACATACCGAGTACCCCTCTGTTTTCTCTCTGCCTAGCATGCTCTGTTGGAGCTCCTGTCACATGTGGGCCCAAATCACGTGTGCTCAAATTAGTTGACTAGTCTTCTTTCAGCTGCTCTGTATTCTCTCTACAGTGTATGCTCTGCACTGGGCTTGCCATCCAAGCTACTGGGCTTGAACTGTTGCCCGACCAATGGTAGGATGCAACACTAGTAGGTCCATTAAGGGCAACCATGGAAATCAGGCACTTAGTGGTGTTGGATGAGACGTGTGAAGTGAGGTCCACACATAAGGATTTTCTAAATCTGAAGAGATTTTTTTATCTGTTCGAGACCCCACACATGAAGATAGAAATCAGGCATTGAACAGTTTTGATCGTACTTTGTGTGGTGTGCTCCGATAATCTCAACACAGCACACCACACACACATAACCATTCTGTCCCACCACCGATCTACAATCTAGTCCTCCAAGACAGAAGTCTCGTGTCATCAAATGTGATCTAACAAAAACGAAGAAGCAGAAACACAGCAACAACTGGAAAACACAACATGCAACATGGAGGAGGATGTACAAGAAGAGGGAATGATGGTGGTCTTGGGACTATTTTTGACGGAAAAATCCTGAACTAAAAAAAAAGGAAAGGCTGTGGAAAAAATCCCATAGACGGCGTGCACACGAGAGATCGTCGTCCATTACTGAGTTCCACCAAACTTTATATTTCAGGTCAGCCATCCTTGTTTATATTTATGCCTGCTTCCTTGTTCCTCAGTCAGCTCGCTTCTTGATTGGCTATAGTCACGTCACAATTCACGGAGTCATGACTCGGGAGTCATCGGCTTTCCCCACACAAGAAGATTTTGGGTCGTTAATCTTGAACAAGTTTAATATATACAATTGTCGTCCCTGACCCATTTTGGAGGCTATTATCGGGACAAATTCACTATTAACACACCTCAGACCACAGGATAATCTTATAAGACAAAAAAATAATCTGTTGTTTGCCGTCCTTGGTCGGGAAGGGGGAAAGTCGGGACAAAAACAGCCCGATAATCTTTATGTGTGTACCCCGCTTTAAACACAAATTAAGCCAGCCCAAGCTCTTACTGACTGAGCTACACTGCCACTTATATCACCTTATTGGCTCGAGAAAAATCTTGAATGATGAACAAAATGTTTTCTTCTATGTTCATGGATAAAACTTCAGACTTTATAAGTATGATAACTCAATCAAGAGTAGGACAAAATCCATCCTACTGTAGAAATCATCATCATCCTTTTTCACTCCGGTACCTCACTATTTAAAACTCATTTTAACCAAAATAAATGTTTAAAAGTTGTAAAACAAGTCTCAGATTTGGTCTTAATGCTAATAACAAAGTCAAAACCCCTAACACAGCTGAAACATTTAATAAAACATGATTCTCCTGTCCAGACTAGAATCTCATCTCTCACACCAAGATGAGAAAACGCTTGTATAACACCAGCAACAGTAAACAAAATGGGAACAACAGAAACTCTTCAATTGCAGAGAATAGCAGAGCGGCGCCCGTGGAAGCCCCCCTGCTGATTTGTCAAAACAACAATCTAATGTTTTCGCCCGGCTGCCTCAGCTCTTCAGACGTGTTTGTGTTTAGTTTTCAACTTTATCAGGTAACATCTTGGGATGTATTCAGAGCTATTTATGATCCTGCAACACTGCATTTGTACAGATCCTGCAACACTTTGGGATTTGTTCTGGTGGATTCAGAAGGCCTGTGGTTGACTGAACAAGACTGAAAGTGCCCTTGTGTCAGTGAAGAGAGGGTGAAGGTTAAGGAAGTAAATGGAGACAGATGGAGAATGAAGACATGAGTTTTCAGAATAGGCAGCATTTTCAGCAAGTGTCCCGTGGTTCATTGTGTCAAATTAAAATGTGATCTGATTTCTGATTTGCTTTGAGCTATTGTGTGAAACTTTTGTAGCAAGTGATCAAAGTAAATCTTTAGCAGACCAGGTACAAGCATGCAAGTTTGATTATGTCAAAGGTCATCAGGCATTTTTATCCCCTTCTTGTGAGCCCAACATAGCTGGGCCTTATGTTCACCCCTCGCCTGTACACCTTCAAAAGTTTTTGTAGGGTAACTTTACGCAAAACTGATCTTTAACAAGACAATCAATCGGTTGCATTGCACTGGAGGTAAAAGGTCATAGGCCAAGGTCATTTGGTCTTGTGTTTATCCCTTTTCCTCTTAGAATTTTATGAATCATTCAATCACAGATACCATTGGACCCCTTCTAACCCATTGTTACGTGCGGCCCTGTTTCTCTCTCTGTCTCTCCCTGGTACTCCTCCTTCCTCTCCTCTGCTGCACACCTGAGAGCAATCTGCACTCAGGGAGGGGAGGGCTATCTGGAGGAGCTGAGAGAGGAGCAATGGTTGGCACACACACAGACCTGAGGAGCAGGAGGTTTCAGTGTACTCCTCCTTTGTTTCTGGTTTTCCTGGATTCACAGGTATTTTTGTTTCTCCTTTTCCCCTTTTTGTTCCTCAGCAGCACTAGGTTGCTGGGTTTTGTCATTTTAGTTTGGGCTGGAGATTGTCCGTGGTCTTTTCTCGGTTTTGATTATTCCATGGTTTAGTCAGTTTTTGGTCAGGCAGCGTATGGAGAGGTGTTTGGGTGCGACGGCCCCTTATGGGTTGGCCTGATCATTTTCTCCTGTTTGGTTCATCTTTGCCGACAACTCCAGCCCCTTTTGTTTCATTTAGTTTGTTTCTTATTCTAATCTTTTACTTCAATAAAGAAAATCAACTTTGTCCTTTGTGTGGCGTCCTTTAATACGTTTCTGGTCTCCTTTTTTGATCAACATCGAGCCAGGTATTCTCTCATTGGTATGGAGGCCGTAACACCCATCACAGTACTCCTACATATACTGCTTCACTGGCTTCCTGTAAGTCAAAAGATAGATTTCCTGCTCCAAGTTCAAGGGTAATGAAAATGCCAGGTTGTAGATCTAGTTACCTCCACCAAGCAGAATCTTGGTGGCGATCGGATCATGGGAGTGGATCCAGGAATTTTTTAAGTATTTGTTTACATTGCGAGATATGCAGTTTTCCACTTTTTTTTTTTTGCTAATAACTAATAAAGTTTTCAAGATATTTTGATGAAATTCTCAGGAAATGTTCTTCATAGCACCAGAAAGAAGATCTTGGTGGTGATCCAATTATATACGTGGATCCAGGAATAATTAAGAGATTATTAACACTGAGCGATAGAGCAGTTTTCCATATTTTCACTAATAACTCACACAGTTTTCAACAGATTTAAATCAAACTTTCAGGGATTCTTTTTCATAGCACTTGAAAGTGGTAAATAGATTTTGGTAGTGACTTGAATCTAGATGTTAATTTAATTAACATTGTAGGATAGGGCAGTTTTTTTTAATCTTTTACAAATGACCGAAAAAGGGATTTTGGTCATAGCACAAGGTAGAAGTGGTTAGATTTTGGTGGTGATATAAATCCAGATGTGGATAGAGGAATCTTTAAAATGTGCTAACATCATACCATTGTGGGTTTTTTTCAGCATTTTTGATAACTTTGCTAACAATGTCATAAATTGCCTTGGTAGAGGCTTGTTCTTTCTAAGCACTACTTGTATTTACTTCTGCTCTTTTGCTTTCATTTTGTGACTAACTTAATTCATTTTTCTCAGATTTCTTGTCTCCATCTTTGTCTCTATTTATTTCCACGTTAAACATACCTGTTTGAATTCTAGCTTCCTCGGGATGTTGTTGGGGAAGGTTGTTAACAATACCTTTTTGGGTTTAATTCTTACCGTGGCCATTTCAGTATTTAATTCTTTATTTTTATTCAGTTTAATTAGTTTTATATAAATTTATTTTGTGTGTCCGAATTCATTTGAGGAAATATAAATAAAGCGGTGCTTAAAACTGGATCTGATGTAAACACAGTCTGATTATAGTCATATTCCATGAGTATTAATGTGATGTAATGAGATCTTTCCTGTTCATCTGTTGGAATATGCTTGGGTTGATACGTGCGATCTCGTCGTCTGATGGACAGGCCCTAACTGCTGACAGTTGCTCATCACTTCTTGTTTAATGTGATCGGGCATGAATCCTGAGCATTTACTGGAGCACCTCTGAGGATTTATAAATGCTAACACATTGGGAAACTGGACTGATCAAGATTCAAGCATATTCTGCTGTGACTGTGAATTTCTCACTTTGCTCACAGCCAACTTGGAAAATGAAATGTGACAAATTTACCAAATTAGAAGCAACATTTAATGGGATGGCTACACCGCCAAATGTTTAAGTATCTTTGGTTGTGGGAAATATGACTACAAAAAGGAACAACCTGAAAGAACACATCTGCTTATACATACCTGTGAATACAGATGTTGGTCACTGAAAAGAGAGGCTTTTTTTGTTATGTTGTCCAAGCTTTTAATTCTTTATCTCTTTCTCTCTTTTCAGACAAACCAGAGGTAAAGATCTTTGTAGAGTTCCCTCAGGGTCTGACCAGGGAAGGAGAGAACCTGGAGCTGACGTGTCAGGCTAAAGGCAAACCACAGTAAGACCGCAACACAGAAACACATTTTACATGAAATTTCACGAACACGGGCAATGCCGATATACTGTAGGTTTGTGCAAATGACAAGGACAAAAAGGTAAAGGCCTTAAAAAGAAAGGATAAGCGGAGGATGGAGAAAGTCCGGGGATGGGTGGATGAAGGGAACAGAGCTAGGGATAAGGATTGGACGGATGGTGTAACACTTTCTGAAGTTAAGACAGCAGAATAAACACAGAGTCCATATCCACCATGATAATATTTAAGACTGTTATTCATATTTTTATATATACCACTCTTTCTCTGCCTCTATGATGAATTAGTCACACTAGACCTTGAAGATGGAAACATAATACATAAAAATAAAATGTAAAAGGGACTACATGTCCTGAATACCTCAGACTCACCAACAGGTCATCTAACGAAAGTACAAGTTTAAAGAAAAAATGATTGTGGAAATTATTCATAATAAGACGAGCATTTCTGAATACCGTTCTTTAAAGTTCAGTTCCATTTTTTGAGATGTGGTTCTTTGAAATGTCAGTGCTGAATAATTCTCTATTTTCTTTAGGATGGAAATAAATGAAAAAATCCATCAGGGAATCAGCACTTTTGTATGTGTTTTACATATTTCTATTTATTGACTTGGACTTCATTAAACCTTAGGAAGACCCTTTGAAAGTTTTGAGCTTCTATAATAGAGAGAAAGTAGAACATTTTATTCTGGTTCAGTTTGTTGTTAACCCCTAATGTTTCAGCTTTTTGTCATTTAAACATGCTGAATCAATGCCAGCATTACCAGATATGTATGTCTCAAGGCTGTGATAACACCATGTTAAACGGGAAGAATAATCTTAAATTTAGACTCCTTGACCCGCCTCCCATCAGGGATCCGTGCCCAGTCAAGGAAACTTGTAATACTGATAAGCGTGTTTTTTTTTTTTTTTTTAATCAGTAATAGTAATAGGAACTGCATTTTACATCATAGGAAAGCCTGATTAGTCACCTTTACAACGAGGTCAACTTGTAAAGATCATCCATTTGTGGAATGAGCAACACAGCTAAACGTGCCGGTAATGCCCCCCAAAAAATGTGCAAAAAATCCCCTCTTTCCCCTGGAAGAAAGCATCCAGTTCCTCAGTGAAGCAAGAGTGAGAACCGGTCTTCCTGGGGTGTTGTCTTCCTTCATGGACTGTCTTTGACTTCGTCAGTCTCAAAGAACTTGGTTCTAGGTTGGAAATGGAGAACACCAGAACACCAGCCTCCATGTACAGGAGATTTTGGCACCTTTTATTGGGGGTGCTACCCTCACCTTTAGTTGTGTTGATGATTTCTTGACTGCACGATCTTTAGAAGTTGTACCTCATTGTAAATCAAATTCAATTTAACCCAAACAGCTTTATTTATCCTTCTCAGGGTCAGGGTAATTTGTTTGGAGCAGCTTGTACACAATAACAAACAAAAAAAAGAACACAGTACATACATAATCAGAAATAATTATGAATAATGACACTTGATAAAAAAAGGATAAAATATTTAAATAAAACACATTAAAAACTGTCATTCCAAAGGGTGACTAATCAGGCTCCAATAATATAAAATACCATACTAATTGGTATTATTCAAGGGCAGAAATGATGAACTGAAACAGATAGAATTCTTTATTTATTGTCGTTCAAAATTTACGCCACAGGTGCACACTTGAACGAAATTTCATTGCACATGGCTCAGATAGCAGCGCTTAAGGCACAAGTACATAAAATTATATGAATTTTTAAAACAAAAAGTATAAAAAACTGGAGATATATAAACATACAGTGAACATATAAAAGTGATAAAGGTATAAACTAAAACAGTAACCAGAGAAAAACAGAGAAAAGTGATTGAGTGCGAAGATCAGGAATTAGAATAATACTGGATTATTGCACTGAATTATACCTGAAATTTTGCAGAATACACCTGGATTATCTCTTTAATATACTGCACAGAAGTTTTTTCACTGAATTTGAATCATTGCACCAGATTTTTCATTTGGGAATGACATTTCCAAACTTTTAAGAGGATATACTGTATGTGACAGTTAGCCAAATTAGCCTCTGCTGTGTCCTGAAATAGTACCAAAGAAGAGAGGCTCGACAGCAGAAAAGTAACTTGTAAACATTTAGAGTGAATCACACTATGTTATTTTTGTGGCTTGATCTCTCCTGAATTCTTGAAATTACACAGAGTGCAATTGATCTCTGTCACTGTCATTAATGTTCAGGCTAATGCCATGTACCTCATACAACTCTGCTTAAAAAATCCTGAACTATCCCTTTAAGTGTGGCCTGATTTTACCCAATATGACACCAACAGCACAACATCTCATGTCTTTTGCTTTATGATTTCACGTTAGAGGGGGAAACATAAGTCAACACATCATTACTGTGCATCATATTAAGTATCAAATATTTAGTTTTTATTATTAAATATGAGCTTTAGTATCAATATATATGCATCAATTTCCTTTCCTGGCAGCACCAACCAGGTCAAACTCTAAACTGTGAAGTCTGATTCAGTCTTTTCACAGTCTCCATGTTCCACAAAGACCTGAAGCTAGATCATTCTTAATGACCACTACGAGATATCTAATCACTTAATTGAACGGCTGCTGTTTTCTTTTTCATGTCGTCCAGAGGAGAGATTTGAAACTGGCCTGTAATTATGAAACTCGTTGAAATGACTGTTATATTTTGAGCAGGTACTTAATTAGCACTTCATTCAAGGCAGAGGATGGAGCAGCAAGAAGCATTAAAGATAGGAAGTCATATCTGGCAGGGAAACTGTGAACAGGCAGGGTGGTGGGATTTTTTACGGTTATGAGTGCTTATTTTCTTGAGGTAACAGGGGAGATTTTGTGAAAATGAGAGAGTGTGTTGATGGACTGGAGGCGATGGATGTGCACAGTCAAAGTCAATTTAGTAATTAAAGTTAAAAGATTGTTTTTGGAACAGCGAACTGAGCACATGGAGCTGTCCTCAAGTCATTTTGCTGTAATGACAGTGAACTGGTGACCTTTCACTGCATTTCTTTATCAGCTCATTCAAACATTATGAGAAAAAGCATCAGTCAGCTTGTTTTTGAAACTCATTAGGATAAAATCAACTTGTATAATCTGAGGTTGTTGTCACTGTAGTCAAGTTGGATGTAATGGAGTGTAAATGAAGCACACTCTGGGGGAGTCACAGAGCAAGAGCTGCAGGCAAGACCGGCAGAGGCATCCAAACATCAATACAGTCATCTATGGTGGAATTTATTTCATAATGGGTTGTTTGTAGACAGGCCAGCTAAGATCGAAATAGAATAAAAATCATTGTTGAACAGAATAAAGTCAAACTGTCTCTGGGTTTGTTGTTCACAGCTCTGTGATGACACTGGTGAGAGGTTTCAGCTAATTTATGTTCTCTAAAAAGTCCAAACATGTTTCATACAGGTTTTCATGCCTTCTTAGGTCATTTTAACATCTAGAGTTTGACGGATTTGGTTCATTTTTGACTTGCCTCACAGCAAGAAGGTTGCCAGTTCGATCCCCAGGTCGGGCAGGGCCTTTCTGTGTGAGCTTTGCATGTTCTCTTCAGGCATATGTAGTTTCTCTGCGACACTCCACAGACCAAAAACCTGCTTATTTGGTTGATTGCTGGCTCCAAATTGGCCTAAAGTATGAGTGTGAGCAGGAATTAAGGATTTTTTTTTCTTTTCTTTTTTCTTTTTAATGGGACAGTATGCATTAATGAACATTTACATGTAAATGCATGGGATTATAGCCAAGCTGCTAATTTCCATCCCCAGTCCCATTAGCAGGTTGGTGTCAACACATCAAACGAAAACCAACATCAATAATAGGAATAAAACAGTGTATTAAAAGACAAGCAACAATATAGATGACATCCAGTCAGTCCAAAAATAAAAACAGGCTGAGAGTTGGGGAACCATGGGACTGATACACACTGAATTATAAAGTGCTGGAGTGCTATCTAAAGTGCCACAGTGCTCGAGTGCCAAATGCTAAAGTGCACAGTGTAAGCTGCCTGGGAGCTCAGGTCACCATTATATTGCACAATGCCATTATTGCACAGAAAAGTGCCTGTTGCAGTGCACATTACCCTACTGCCCAGGATTATAAAGTGCCAGATTTAATATAATATTGCACAATGCCCATTATTGCACAGAAATAAAAGTGCCTGTTGCAGTGCACATTACCCTACTGCCATGCCCATAGCACACGGTTGCACATGCAGATGTGTGAGTAGATATTGCTCTAAGAAAGCATACATAGATGTCTTATGAAGCACTGATTAAAAAAAATGGCATACATAGGTGTACTTGTGTATGCAACAGGTTGTCTGTCTCTTTATGTAGCCCTGCGATCAGTTCAGGCGACCAGTTCAGGGTGAACCCGCCTCCCGCCCAGTGTCAGCTGGAAGAGGCTCCAGCCACCCCATGACCTCAAAAGAAGTAAGCGGTATAGATAATGAATGGATGAATGGATGGATGGTTCTCATGCAAGTATTCTGTGTCATAAAATGAAGATAAAGCTGCATTTATGGTGCATCAGGTGGCACTTGGATATCAACCAGAGGGATCTATAACCATTTTCCACATGGACTTCGATGTTAACCTGTTGCACATGACCCTATGCGAACATAAGTCACACTCCTCTTGATATTGTTAGTGAATGCTATGTTAGCCTGCTTACTGTTGCTATATTCATCCAGTTCTCTGATTTTTTTTGGAGGGACTTTTTGTCCCAAAACCGTACGACTGCCAGGTCAGGCCATAATTGTGTATAAATTGTGAGTTTGACCTCAACAGCATCTCCACTGTCCTTAAACTTGTATTCCAAGAGGGAGCATAAACCACCAGGCAAATGAAGCCGTCATGCTCTGACCATTAGCCCTACAACCAAACAGAGAAAGAGAGAGGGCCTGGCCAATCAGGGAAGCTGTGCACAGGGGAGCAATGAGGAAAGGTTGTCAGCATATGTAATCGGTTGTCATGTTTAGAAGACAGCTCAGTGTAATACAGGATGTAATGGACTGCAAATGCAGCAAATAACGCTCTCCAGGGTGAGACACTGAGTCAAAGCTTCAAGCGACAGACCTGCAGAACTGTCCAAACATCAATACAGTCTGTGCTGGCAGAATTAATCATAATGGGTTGTTGACAAGCCAGTTCAAATTTGCACGGAGCAAAATGATCATGAGATGAAGATGGAGTTATGACTGCGACACAGACGGTGATGGGACTGATTTGAGTGTTTGGCATCGCTGCAGGTCTGTTTTTATCTGCATATGATCCACGTTTATCCGCATCAAACGCTCATCTTTAAGTTTGGAAAAAGAACAATTTTAGCCTGTTTCTGGCAAAGAAAGACAAGGCAATTAAACCTTGATGCAAAGCAGTTTAGGGTGTATTTCAATGCCAACTCTGTTGTATTGAGAAGAGAATGAAAACATCCATTCAAACTTTGTAATCACATCCACAGGGCCATAATAAAGTTTTTCAAAGCAAGGGTAGCAGTGCTTATCTTACCAATGGCAAGCAGAGACTATCTTTTGTGCATCATCTGTATACATCCAAACATTCTGCAAAATGTTGTATCTCTAGTGCGAGCCAAGCCCTGAATGGAGAGATGGATTGTACTGCACTAACTCCACTAACTGATTCGTAATGTAATACCTTTTCGGCCTTGAAAAGGGTCACTGTTGGAAACTATTCTAAATGTTTTGAATGTGAGTTTTGAAAAAGCTTCTGTGGTTTGAAAAGGAGCTTCAGAGAGAAGCTTCCCCAAAGCCTGAAGAGTTTTCAGTTTTTTATTGAATTCATCAAACAGGGAAAGTTCTTAAGAGTCCTGTCAAAGGGGCAGTTGAGTTTGTAAAGTTGGGGAAACAAGTGGTTAAGTTGAAACTGCAGTTGAAATGTGGGAAACTTCAGGCTTGATAAAACTTTAAAATCCATACAGACCCCAGTCTCACCCCCATGTCACCCTGGGGCTGTTTGTTATTTAGCTCTAAACCTTCAAACTCCGAGCAGTATCACTGACATGCTTAACTTATAGCTCTGGAACCATTTGACAGATCTTTCTGGAGACAAAAACTTCCACAATTACTGATAAGTCATCACATTTTCTTAAATAAAACTGCAGCAGTGTTGTTATTAGACCTCTATTTTGACTCTTAGAGAAAGTGGCAACTTCCTGTCAGTCTTACTGACCAAATGGATGCTTTTGTCTTTGGTTTTAATGCCATTAGCATCCAATCAATAAATAATACATAAATCTGACATCAGTGCAGCATAATTATTCTGATTATCCAGGCTGTACTGAGAAAAATGTACGTCTTTTGCTAAATTGTGCTTGACAGGGTTGAGATTTTTCTTGCATTTATTACAAAAAAAGTCCGGACAGACAAAAAAAGCAGACAATGGCTCAGGGTTAAATTTAATACCAGGATGTTTAAAATTTTTCCACCAATTCTAAACAATCTGAAGGCTAAGAGTCATTGCTAACATGATTGAAGTGGTCTTTGGTTACCATAGAGCAGACATCACCAAATGGCGGACTGGAGTACAAGTCAGGACCACACTGCTTTCCAATTCAGACGAAGGCTGATTTAATTAATGTTTCTGATATAAGTAGTACTGCAACTTATCTCCATATAACAGAATCTCTTACATTCATGGAAGCTACATTCACTGCTCTGAAGGTTCATGAACCAATGTTTTTTTTTCTACAGTTTACCCAAGTTTTTTCTTTTGCACAAACCCAGATTCATTCCCAAACCACTCAAAATCAAGAGAAGATATCTTAAAACAAGTGTCAGGATATGATAACATTGTCATTTTACTTTGATTTGACCTTATTTCAGATCAGAATCAGAATCAGAAATGCTTTTTTAATGCCCAAGGGGAAATTTGGTTGTTGCAGTTGCTCTTATACACAGTATAGCAGTAGGAAATATCAAATAAAGACACTAAAATAGATAAGAGCTTCAAATTTAAATAAAATAAAATTAAAATAAATTAAAATTATATAAAAACTTAAGTCGACAAGTTGCAAAATGCAGAATCTTTAAGCAATATCAACTACCTTATGAAGTAAAAATAAGTAAATTGAGTAGAAGTGAGACTATAAATAAGGCCAATGAATACATGCTATTAACATTAACAATATTTACTTTATGAATATAAATATGACAGCACTGTTTGTCTGAAAGGCAAAGTTTTAGAGTAAGGTATAGTTTGACAGTAAGGATATTGCACTGTGTATTACGTTTGCGTATTTGCTCATTAACAAATATCAAAGGTGTAAAACAGTGAAAAATATTTATTCTCCAGGACCTGACGGAGCAGTGATATTATTTATTTATATAAATTTGACTTAATCAGCGTCACGCTGTCATTGATGTTTGCTCTGGGAGGATTTTGCTGCTTCTCCCCCTGCCTTATGCTTTCCGTAAAGGCAAAAGAGAGGCAGGAATGTGTGCTGGTTCTGCTTAGGACTTCCACATTTGCCCCAGTCAGAGCCATACTCAAATATCTGCAGCAAAGCTAATATATACTCCTAATAAATCTTTACATAAATATAGCAAATGAGTGAAATATGAGAAACTGCTGTGGTGTAATCCTGACAGAACAGCAGTTTTGTCATGTTTTATAAAATCGATTGTTGTGCAGACATCCAGGTCTTTAAGACTTCATTCTTCAAATAGCTAAAGAGAACAAAATTGCATGACATGATTCAAGATTAAAGATTTCTTTACTTTCATTCAACTATATGCCAACAGTACACAGTAGAATGAAATTACCTTGCACCTGGCTCAAAACGCTTGGAACAGAATTAATAATATTTACATAATAAGAGAATTTTTATGTACAATGAAGTAGCTTGAAATGTTCAAGTCATAGAATTAAGCTTTTGTGCAATAGAGCAGTATGTAATTTAAAGTAGAGTGTAAATTGCAATGTAGTGCAAATAGAGAACACTAACCAAGGTGACATGATGTTTTTTAATTCAGAATTAATTATTCAGAATTAAATAATTCAGAATTAAAGTGTTCTCCTTCGTGAGTGCATGGAAATAGTAATTCCGAATAGAGGTTTACATGGAAAACATGTTTATTTGCCTTTATTCAAGGTCTGGGGGTTGGGAATGGTTCTGATTGGACAGGGGGCGAACGTGACATAGTGACGTATGTATTTCTACCGGAAGAAAAACTCCAGTTCAGCATCTCCAGCGTCTCTGTCAGGGAAAGGGAAGAAGTCAATAAAGACAAAGTAGCTAGAATGATAAGAGCAATACTACCAAATATAAAGGCTAAAAAAGACTAAAACACTATAAAAGACGACATCACATAAAAGCAATTCTGTAAAAGTGAGTTTTTAAAAGTGACTTAAAAGAAGCGATAGAGTCCGCACGCCTTATCTCCTCTGGCAGGTCGTTCCAAAGTCGAGGAGCTCTGATGGAGAAAGCTCGATCAGTTTTGAGCCTCGACTTTGGAGCGACCAGGAGACCTTCGCCAGAGGATCTGAGGCTGCCTGATATGGGACTACTAGCTCTGAAATATAGCTGGGGGCCCATGAGAGCTTTAAAAGTAATCATTAAAACTTAAAATCAATTCTAAAACTGACAGGAAGCCAGTAAAACTGAAGTGATGTGATGCCATCTGCTAAAACCAGTTAAAAGCCTAGCTGCTGCATTCTGGACAAGTTGGAGGGTTTGTGCAAAATAAGAACTTGGATAAATTAATTTTAAGATGTTTTATGAAATCCATTGGTGTGACTGAATATGAGAGCCCAAAATATCAAATGAAAGTCACATGATCATGCTATCATATCCTGATGTCAGTTTTATGACATTTTTTTTTTGATTGTGAGAGATTTGAGATTGAATCTGGGTTTCCTTTTTTTGTCTCACACTCACCTAGACCTAATACTCTGTCTCATTCTCTTAGGGTGGAACAAAAAGATCACAAACACGCTCCAAACCAAACACCAATCATAAACACTGCCTCGTCCCACCAGCCCCCCTGCAGTTTGCACACTTGGCACAGAGACAAGCCCGCTACCCATATTCATTTCATAAAGATGAAAACACAATCAATACAGTGAGCCGGGAATTGGAAGTCATTTTCATTAGAGCTGTTGAGAGTTGTGCAGTCATTACCAGCAGATAGCACGGGGGGGCCGTGGCTGCAGGCGGCCATTTGTATTCCACACGCCTGCCCTTCCTCTCTCCTTGCAGCCTCATCTTACCTCCACGCTCTATCTCTGTCCATCTTCACTCCTCAGTTACACTTTTTCCCTTCACACAACATCCCGAACACCAACAGAAACTGCTTTTCCTGGGTCATGACTCCCATTCCATCGCAGGAAAAGACTTTATTATATATTTTCCTTCTTTATTCACATTTCATTTCATGTGAGGAACACTTGTAATAGACATGGCACTCGCTGTAGAAAGTTGTCCACCGCAGTCTTCAAAAGCGCTCCCGTGTTTGTTTGTTTGCTTTTGCCACGGAGCTCCGGCTGCTATTTCATATTTTCTTTTTCCCCTGAATTTTTTCGCCTCCTGTTTTGTTCCTCCCCCCTTTCCTTCCATTTGTGTGCTCCCTCCACACCAGATGTTTTCAAATGGAGGGAAACAAGTTAAAACAGCACAACAAAGCGCAACAAGAGAGACCATCAGCGCTCGCTCAGGGGAAATAACAGTAGCTGGCAGTGGCCATTGGAAGTTGCAGCAACAAAATAGAGGTGTTTTGTCTCTTTCTTTTCTCTTCGCCCTCGGTGGCTCTGAGAGCTCGGAGCTCATTGTCATAAAAATGGATTCTGTCACCCTGCTATAAACCTCAGTCAAGGTAGAAGAGAGAACAAATGCAGACGCTTGGTAGGCGCCCACCTACACAGAAACACTCGTGAGTGTGCGAGCGTGGAAAGGCTGCAATTTGAGTACAAAGCGGCTGCACGGTTATTTTTCTTTTGGAATTACACAAAAGGATGTCGCATTAATTTGTTGTTTTTAATTTTACAGCTCCTTTTCATTAGCCTTTCTACTGGTTAAAAAGTGGCTAGAAAATTAATTAAAAGTCTAATTTCTAAGAATTATTCAGTGTAGTGGGAGAGGCTTTTATTTTATTAAGTTCATTGCGATTCAAAAAAAGCCTCTTTTCTTGAAATAACTGGCACTGTTCTTCTCTCTGGTATTTTTTGTATTTGTTTTGAAAATTATTTTTTTTTTACCTCAAAAATGGCTCAGTGCTTCGCTAAATTAATCAATGCCTTTGATAAGTGAGGTGCTTTGTTAATAGAGATTAGATAGAGATTAGATTAGATAGTACTTTATTAATCCCTTTGGAAAAACTCCTCAGGGCAATTAAAATTCCAATAGCAGTTACAAAAAGTAGATAAAAAGATACAAAAAAGAGACATAAACCAAAATATAAATAAGAACAAATATTAACAAAACAAAATAAAACAAAAAATTTAAAATAATTATTAATATATATATATAAAAAAAGTATTTCATACCAAATGTCAACCCCCAATATTGAAAGTGGAGCTGATGCAGAAGTGCAGAAAGCACTCCTTTCCTCTAGTGTCCACCACAGACTGGACGCCAAAGCAGTAGAGGTCACAAAGACAGCCCACGTTAAAACGTTGATCTTGTCTATGGCAATACAGTTGCCTGGTTTAAAATACCAGTAAAATACAAAATGGGATAAAATATAAAACCAGGGTTTTTCAGAGTGTCAAAGATGAAACATCACTTGTAATAACCTAATCTCACTGGTCTCCCCTACATTAACCCTCAAATATAGTGTATGAAATATATATTAATTAATAAGTATTTCAGATTTTTAACAGCCATGGATAATAAATTAGCACACTGTTAAACAACCTTGTTTCAACAGCTTTGTCAAATCTTTGGCACTTGCCTTTTTTATTTTGGAAGACATTTTTTGTCTTTTTTTTAAGAGAAAATATTTTCAAGATTAGAAATAGATTATAACATCTTGTCTTCAGTGTTTTCAGAAATGTAAACATTTTTGTCTACATCATTTAAAGTCAATAGTGAAGCAATAAGCCTAAAAATTACCATCTCAAACCAGACTGTGGCCAGGTGACAGTGGTTGTAGGTCCACTTCCTCTTTTCTTTGCTTTCTCCAGAAAGTGTTTCCTCCAAAAAAAATATCAATGTTGTATTTGTTGTGCATGTATTTTATATTTTGACCTCCAATAGCAGAGTTTGGCTAAGTACGATAGATAGATAGATAGATAGATAGATAGATAGATAGATAGATAGATAGATAGATAGATAGATAGATGGATGGATGGATAGGTGGATAGATGGATAGATAGCTGGATGGATAAGAAGATACTAGATAGATGGTTAGATGAATAGATAGACAGTAGATAGATAGAAAGATAGATAGATAGATAGATAGATAGATAGATAGATGGTTAGATGGTTAGATGGATAAGTGGATAGATGGATAGATAGCTGGATGGATAAGAAGATACTAGATAGATGGTTAGATGGATAGATAGACAGTAGATAGATAGAAAGATATATAGATGGATTGGTAGATAGATAGAAAGATAGATAGGTAGATGGATAGATAGATAGATAGATAGATAGATAGATAGATAGATAGATAGATAGATAGATAGATAGATAGATAGATAGATAGATGGATAGGTAGATAGATGATAGATAGATAGGTAGGTGGATATATATATATATATATTTATATAGAGAGATAGATAGATAGATAGGTAGATAGACAGATGGACAGATAGGTGGATAGATGGATAAATAGGTAGATAGATGGATGGATAGCTGGATGGATAAGAAGATACTAGATAGATGGTTAGATGAATAGATAGACAGTAGATAGATAGAAAGATATATAGATGGATTGGTAGATAGATAGATAGATAGATAGATAGATAGATAGATGGATAGGTAGATAGATGATAGATAGATAGGTAGATGATAGATGGATAGGTAGGTGGATATATATATATATTTATATAGATAGATAGATAGATAGATAGATAGATAGACAGATAGATAGACAGATGGACAGATAGGTGGATAGATGGATAAATAGGTAGATAGATGGATGGATAGGTAGATAGACAGTTGCAAAGATGGATGGACAGGCAGAAAGACAGAACAATAGATAGATAAATGGATTGGTTAAGAGACAAACAGGCAGATGGACAGATAGATTAAGAAATAGATTAGTAGATTAGTAGATTAGTAGATTGGTAGGTAAATTTTATGCCGACATAAATCAATAAAATATTAAAAGCAACATCTATAAATCCAATGCATTTGTTGTGCAGAGTCTAGTTGATATCACGAGTGTCGTTATTGCAGGAGGACTGAAGGATTTTTTTTGTTGATGCTCTTGAGGGATTGTGGAGCTTTGTAGCGTCTGCCAGATGGACAGAACAGAAAGGAAGGATGAGAGGGGTCCTCTGTGACAAGGGTAGCCTTTCTGATCGTAGAGTGCTCGTACACTTCTGAGAGAGAAGTTTGTGTGAACCAATGAATTTTCTGGCCTTATAACTTATGAAGGAAAGTTTTGTGTTTGGTGACAGAGTTCAATCTTGAAATGTTAAAGAAGAGGATGGAGTGAAGATATGCATACAGAGAGACATGGCTAAAATGACTTCCAGCCACAGCTCTGCCTCTGTGTTCACTTCTAGGTTGATGTAAAGTTAGTTTGTAACAGCATTTGCCACTGCAAATTGGCTTCCTACCCCTCTTATCCCTGTGACTTTTAAATCTCCACTGTTTGTTTCACCCAGAGACAGTCCCAAGATGTCAGGGTGCTTTAAGTTACCAGAAACTTGTTTGCATGTCAGTGATGTTGTTCAGATGCAGCAGACATAATGACTTAAGGTTTCATTTGCTGAAGACAATCCGTGTCCTGCCTAAGCACATTTGACCCCCAGAGTCCAGTTTCGCTGTCTAGTGTTTTGTTTCTCCCACCAGAGACACTTTTGCCACTTAAAAACAGTTGTTTAAGCTTGAAGTCTCACTTGTCAGTCTGATTTCTGTAACACCGTCTCAAGGGGGGCAGCATGGAGGGGTCACAAAGAAGATGAATTTTGCAGAACAAGACAATGTGATATTCAAAGAACCAAAAAACACTGTGCTGCGGTGCTGTTTTCTGTTTAGCTGAGCTTCAATATTCACGCAGAGGAGCGTGGGTGGGGCCAGAGACAGCTTAGAAAGGCCAACAGACAGACAGAGGAGATCAGATATTGATGGTGGAGGCATTTAGGTCATGCACAATATACACAGAGGTGCACAGTGTAGGACTCTGGAATACATAACACAACTCTGTACACACATTGTCTCATATTCAGACCCTGGATTATATTTCATATGATCTGACTTTTAATGCTGCAAAAACTTAAACATAACGTGTGTTGGTCCTACATCAGGGGGCTCTAAATCAGAACAACAACAAAGGATGACATGAAGGGGAGCGGGAGCTCATGGTGGTGATTCCTACTCCCTTTAAGATGTGTTTTCATCCCCTTAGAAATTTATACATCATCTATACCACTTATACCTTTCAGGGTCTCAGCGGACTGAAGCCTACCCCAGCTGTCATTGGGTGAGAGGCGGGGGTACACCCTGAACCATTCGCCAGCCAATCACAGGGCCACATAGACTGACTGACAGCCCTACACACTCACATCTATGGGCAAATTAGAGTCACCAATCAACCAAACAAGCATGTTTTTGACTGACTGGGAGTCCATGCACACTCCACACAGAAGGACCCCGGGTTACATGGGGAGTTGAACCAACAACCTGTTGTGCTAACATGCTGCCCCTTCTTAGAAACTGAAATGTTAAAAGTTCCAGCATTTGATTTTGAGCTGGGCCGCATCGCGGCACAGCAGGTTAGAGCTCATGCCACGCCGCAAGAAGGTTGCTGGTTCGACTCTTAAATCAGTTAATGTCTTTCTGCATGGAGTTTGCTTGTTCTTTGTGCATGCGTGGGTTGTCTCAGGGTACTCCAGTTTCTTCCCAATGACCAAAAACATGCATGTTAGGGTAACTGGTGGCAATAAATTACCTTTAGGTGTGTGTATATGTGTAAATGGATGTTTGTCTCTATATGTTAGTTTTAGTTTAGGTTTAGTTTAGTTTAGGACTTTATTTCATTCTGTCATTAAATCACACATTCAATACAAGCAAAAAAATCTCCAACATGTGAATGGAAAGGAACAGAAAGAAGAAAAACCTTATAGAATCTTCCCCTCTCTTACAAGATATTAATTAATTAAAGACATAATACAAATTAACAACAGCTGCCGGCCAGCATGCCTTTTTACATTTCATTATTTCTTATTTTCAAAAAAAAAAAAAAAAAAAAGTTTGTTTGTTAATTTATGTTAATTCACATTTTGCCACAAAACAAGCATAGCAAGACTTAGATTACATGCACTTCCCCACACTTCAACAGAGTAGGTCAGATATGGTACAATCAATGAATTATACAAAAGGTAAAAAGCTTTATCATCTAAGTAATCCTTTACTTTGTGTAACATAGCAATCGTTTTTTGCTATTTTCACTTTTATTTCATTAATATGTGATTTCCAAGTCAGACTATCCTCAATACTAACACCTAAAAACTTTATTTCATTCCCTCCATTAATTGCATTACCTTCTATATATACTGAAGCATCAGTGTTTTTGCCTTTGTTACTATCATGAAATTTGTTTTTTTAATATTAAGGGATAATTTACATCAAACCATTGTCTAACATCATGTCAGCTCTGTGACTGGCTGGTGACCAGCCTATAGTGTGTCCTGCCTTTTATTTAATGTCAACTGGGATTGGCTCCAGCCCCACATCATCCTGAAAGGGACAAGCGATATAGATAATAGATGTAGATGGATTACTTTGAGCTGTAAAGCTGTCAGCTGAATAAATGTAATAGTTTTTTTTTTCATCATCCAAAGTTTGTTATCCCAGTTTGACAAATTTATTTCCACTATTAATGTCCACGAAAGACTTTTTAAGAGAGCTCTGTGGAATCAATGTCCTTAGTGTCACACAAGAGAAGTGTTTGATTTAGTACAGTCAGATATGTCGTATATGTTCTCAGAGTGAAATTCCTATAAACACGACACATCCATGTCAAACTGTTATTACAATAAGAGTCTGATCATCTACTGCGTCCTCTTTCAATCTCCCTTCTTTAACTGTTCATCTTCCCCACAGGATAGTCACTGGTACTCTGCTGTTTTTAATTTCAGGCCACAGCGGGTAAACTGGGTCAAGGTGGATGACGATGTTCCCTCTCACGCCGTCATCACCGGCAGCGATCTGTACATCGAAAATCTAAATAAGTCCTACAATGGGACCTACCGCTGCGTGGCCTCCAACTCAGTGGGGGAGTCTTATGACGACTACATCCTCTACGTCTATGGTGAGCGCTCCAACACTGATGCTTTCTCTCTGTCTCTGTCTTCTTTACCTGTTTTCTTATTCCTGGTTTTAGTTTGCATTAGTGATGTATTGCATTTTCAGAGGCATGAAAGAGGCGTCATTCAGCTCTATAGCTTTTTTGAAGAGTTAAAGATAGAATTCAACCTAAAGTTTCCTGTTTTCAGTAGAATATAACAAACTATCAAGATGTAAGTCCTCTTGAAGTTAGACTATGTGATTCTGTTTGGTGGGTTAGGACAGCTGTATGTCAGATTAGGGAACCATTTAATGACTGGTGCGAAGACATTAGAAGCAGTCATTCATCAAGCTACTAAAGCTCCTCCCCTGCTTCTCTACAACATTTCTCGATTTACATCCTGATAGTCGCTCCCCCACAGCACATCATAAAGGCTGAGATGTTGTTTTCAGAGCTTAACAGATGGTCCTGTGGCTCTCATTCCTTCAGAGGGGTGCCAAAAAGTAGGACTGACTTTTTCTTCAACATTTGAAACACCAATAATTGCGGAACTGAACCGGACTGAACGTAGCTTATGGCACACCACATGAGATGAAACAACCGATTTTCATAGCTGGTGGGTCCCAAAACCTTAGAACTGTTGGGTTGGGTCGTAATCCTGCATAAATTGTGTAATCTGACCTTGGGGAGGGGTTTGCCTGTAGGTAGGACAGGATGTCAAAAATACATGGCTGAAGTCAGTGTTCAAAATAGAGCTACACGCTATGATCACAATTTAAATCCTAACTTTATTGATGCATGTTGAAAAGTGTATCAACAGCATCGATGAAAGAGTTCAGGAGCATTGTAGCACTCAGAAGTGAATATGAAGCATTATCCTTCGCACACGAAGAGAAAGAGAGCTGCAGAGTTTTAGCTCCGCATCCAACAGCAGCGTTAGATGGCTTTATGTATGTATGAGAGCCTTCAAGGTGATTGTCTTAAGCGGGGACCACACATGAGGATTTTCTAAACCTGAAGAGACTTTTTTATCTGTTAGAGACCCCACACATGAAGATAAAAAATCAGGCATTGAACAGTTTTGATGGTACTGTGTGTGGTGTGCTCCGATAATCTCAACACAGCACACCACACACATAACCATTCTGTCCCACCGCCGATCTACAATCTAGTCCTCCAAGCCAGAAAGCAACAACCATATACGTACATGTCTATGGCAACATCCGGAAAACACAACACGCAACATGGGAGAGGACATACGAGAAGAGGGAATGATGGTGGTCTTGGGACTATTTTTGATGGAAAAATAGCGAACTAAATAAAAGAGACTGTGGAAAAAGTCCTGGAAAAAGTGTGAACACGTGAGCTTGTTCTCCATTTCTAAGGTCTACCTAAAGGTAGCTTTATGTTTATGTTTCAGGTCGGCCATACTTGTTTTTATTTACACCTGCTTCCTTGTTCCTCAGTCAGCTCGCTTCTTGATTGGCTACTTTCTGCTCCACGTCACAATTCACAGAGTCATGACTCGGGAGTCGTCGGCCTTCCCCACAAACATGAGAATTTTTGGTCGTAAATATTGAACAAGTTTAATATTTACAATTGTCGGCCCCGACTCGTTTCGGAGCCAATTATCGGGACAAATTCACTCTTCACACACCTCAGACCACAGGGTGATCTTATAGGATAATCTTATAAGACATAATAGAATCAGGCATTTGCCGTTTTTGGTCGGGAAGGGGGAATGTCGGGGCATAAATACGCTGATAATCTTTATGTGTGTACCCCACTTTAGAGCAGATGTTTCAGTAAATTTCTCTGATTATTTGCTGCTGTGTTCACACTTCAGCTCATTCGTCTGTTTGTGTTCACACATGCAGCTCATCTGGGTAAAGCCTGTGTAATATCAGGGTATTTTTGCAGGTGTGAATGGTGTTAATGTGTCATTTTTTCCCAACATACAGCTATGATCCACTAACAACCTCCCCTTGACCAACTTTTGTGTGCCATTGCACCAGATAAGAACCATTCCCGTACACCAACTTTTCAAAGGATTGTACCATGAGCATTAACTCCAAATCGCTAATATGTTAACATGTCCTATTGGCTAACCTTAATCTACTAAAGGCCAAGGCCAGTGTACTTCGAACACGGGCTGTTTTAGGGCAGGTTCAGCACTTTTAATCTTTTTATGCCTCTAACTACACTATGGAAAAAGTCAATTCATGTCACCACTGCCTGTCCACTTGACTGCACTTTCCTCGCCGCACCTGGATCCTGAAAAATGGTGACCTGAAGCAGCAAAGTGTTTTTACCTCTGATAAGGCAGCCAACTCATAATCACTATTACTCAAACTGGATTATTTTTCATCTCCTCACCAACGCCTGTGGCAACACACCCACACCAAAGCAGCTCCTTTAGATGTCTTAAAAGCCGCAGTATTTTCTCCACCGACAGGAGCAGCGAGGTCATGTCCTCAGCATTGTTTTGACTCCTCTTTCCTTCCCTCCCCCGCTGTCCATTGGTTATTTTAATGACCTGAGGAGGAGTTTACATTCTGCATTAACAAACACATTTCCCAGGGTGGATTTTAAAGAGGTTTGGGCCACTTTTGGCAAAAGATTTTAAATTAAAATACAATAGAGGGGTTTAGTTATATCCCGGTAGAGCAGAAAGGGCCTTGAAACAGCATTTAAATAGCGAATACATAGAAAATGTACCAGAACTTTTAAAGTTCATGATAAAATGAAGTTTAACAATGACCAAAAATACCACAAAATGTTTGCCTCTCACTGTGGAAAACTTCTTCAGGGACTTGGATTGGCCATTTGAGCTTGTGACCTCAGCATTTCTAAAATCCCAGCTGCAGCCACCAGAGACTGAGTCAGGTTTTAAACTAAGGTTGCTGTTTCAATAGTGAGGAGGGACTGCGAGTGGAAAAGTCACATTGTAGGAAATGCTTACTATTTTTACCCTCTTGAGAAAGCAGCTCTGAGACTCAGTGGGCTACCTGTCAAAATAATGTCGAGCAAAGCTAAATAAAGTGTACACAGTTAAGGTTCAGTATAGGTTTAAAAGCTGTTTTGTTCCAGTTTATGGAGCTACCGCTAAACTGAATCTCCCTTTGAGAGTCAAAAAATGTGGAAGTCAAACCTTAGCTTCCCTGCAGTCATGCAAAACTCTTCTGTCTGGAGTGTACGGGGTATGGCTATTAAAAAAGACTAATGCTGTGGCCATAAGTATGTCTCATGGTCTTTCTCCTTCAATCTCCTCCCCTTCTACATAGTGGCTTGTAACTTTGGACTATAACTAGCCATCATGGTTGGTTAGCAGCATACGCCAACATTTTTTTTCCTGTCGTGCCTCACTCTCAAATCCATGACAAGCAGATAGACACCATTCTTTCAACTGTGCATGCAGTTACAAGGAAGAGACAGGCAGAGCTCATCTACCATTAATTAGCTTAGCTCAAACACTGGGAGTTAATGGGTAGTGTTAGCCTGCCTCTGCCTACAGTCAACAGATAAACTATTAAGCAACTCTAAATGGTCCTGTGTGCTTGTTGCTACTTGTTTCTTTTACCGCGTTATGTTACGTTATCTATTTTTAGACTAAGATTAGCACTTTATGTAATTTTTGAAATGAATATATATGAAACTAAACCACAGGGCGCATGCGCAAACCACCATGATCATGCTTGCAAGTAGGTCAACAAATCTTGCCTAAAAATAAATAACGTAACGTAATGCTGTAAAAAAAAAAAAAAAAAAGGTCTCAACAACCACACAAGACCGTTTAGAGTTGCTAAAGAGTTTATCCAATGACTGTAGGCAAAGGCAGGCTAACACTTTCCATTGACTCCCAGTGTTTGAGCTAATCTAATTAGCAGTGGGTAATCTCTGCCCATGTCTTCCTTGTCACTGCATGTACAGTTAGAAGAATGGAGTCTATCTGCTTGTCATGGACTACAGAGTGAGGCAAAACATGAAAACAAAAAATCGTTGGCATATGCCTTAAAGCCTGGATGCAGCTCATGATAGATGATGCTGAGGTCTGACTTTAAGACTTATTTATCCGTTAAGTTCATCACTTTGTCAGATAAGACAATCGTGGACTCATAAAACTGGGTCTTGACTGACCAGATGACATTGGAGAGAAGAGGAGTAACACCAGGCGGCACATCCGGGGCTGAAAATGGAGGCCCATGTAGAAGTGCCAAAAGCTGTAGTAACCAGAGTGTCCACTTGGGGCTGGCTGCAGAAAAATGACACATAATGATTGTGTGTGGTGCAAATACTGTTTTTATAGCCTTAATACACATCTTTACAGCTTGGTTAAAAAAAAAACAAAAACAGCTTCAGTCTAAAACTATGATACATCTACTATAATACATCTATGTGCTCTCACCGTGAAGAGGGTCGGCATAGGGCTACATATCCTTCTACCAGCAACTCCACTCATTAGATCAGGGGGCTGTAGTGGGGTCAGGTAGCCGTCACTGAAGCACAAACTGATGTACATCTCCAAATTTAACATGTCAATCTTGCAGTCTGACCATGGTATCAGTGTCACTAACTCAAAATCCCAAATGAATCACCTCAAGAGATATGACAGTAAAACACACTGATGCAGCCAGAAATCACAGAACACAACCGTATTTGCCAAAGCTCTATTGGAGATGGGGAAACTCTGACTGCTAACAGCTGTCAATCATCATGTTTTTATGATTTTAATATCTTGTAAGTAGCATTATGACTTTAACCCTGGCAAAGTGCTTGTTCCTTTGACTGCCTGTGCCAGATTTCTGCATTTCTTTGGCTTTCTCCTGGTGTAAGCTTCCCATTTTCTACGCCATTCTCTCATCCTCACACACATTATCTTAACATGCTTTCATACTGTTGATACCAATAACATTTTCTCCCTGAGCAGAGCATTACTCTCTAATGGGCTCATTTTCCCTGGCCAAAATTACTTCACTATCACTTTTGGTGGACCCTGAGCCCGCAGAGAAATTATTTGGCTGCCATTGTCAGAGAGAATTAGCGGAGTGAAAAGACTTCTTTTGTATGTTGAGGGAGAAAAGGGACTCTCAGTGCCTGACGGACACCAGCTGAATGGATGTTATTTACAGCGGAGAGAGGCACTGTGCTAATGATGAGTGCAATAAAACAACAGAAGTACCGCTGACGACCAGGAAACAGCTTACTGCCCCCTGGTATATTGGAGTCGTTAGTCTATGCTAACAGTGCCTTGTCGGCTTCACTGGGTTTAAATTCTTCTGCTTGTATTTCACTGAAAATCAGTCTGACAGAGTTTATCTTTGATGGAAATACTTATATTCAAATCACAACATCTTTAAGGGCTGTAACAGCTGTCAGATTAGGGCTGGACTGTTTGAACCAAATATATTATGCTTTTGAGCTAAGTGAAAGCATACCAAACACGGAGTAAACATAACATTATGACCTGTGACAGGTGAAATGAAAAACTGGTTCTTTCCTCATTGTGGCACCTGAAGTCACACGCCAGTCAAAACCCTCTTAAATCATTTAAAACCACTGGAAATGTTGTTTATCAAGATGGTGATAAAAATATCAACCCCCTAAAAACTTTTTTTTTATTCGACAAATCTCTCCCTATTAAATGATTCAAGAGTCTGTTCACAATCACTAATGTTCAAAAAGTTTTCTAGGTGTCATTAGCAAAGTCCCCCTGATCCAGCTGTATTCTCTCTCTGTCTGAGAGGCAGATACCTCATGAAGAATGTACCTAACACTACAGCAGTATTTCTATACATAAACTTCGAACAATACTTTTTATACCGCTGATTTAATGCGACAAACGCTAGTCAAAAGTGCTGATAAATGAAATATAACACAAGCTTAATAACTGTTCACAGTGGGGGCAACCTTTTTTATTGGAGGATACCCCAACTTCCCAGTAGGGAATTCCCGATTAAGGGGGCGTTTCTGATTAAATTTCCCACTCAGAACTTGTAAATCACAACTTTCCAGTACAACTGGAATGCAGCATGAGTCTAAAAATGTGGAAGTGAGTTTGCTTTTAGCACTTCCTGGCTCTTAAGCCAAATAGTTTAGGGATTTATAATACCCATTTCAAAAAAGCCTGAAATAAGGTTTGTGATGAGCACATGTAGAAAAGATTTTAATGTTAAACCAACACTACGTTGTTTTTCCACCCTAATATAATATTTATAGAATCACTGTGATGGTACATCACCTTACAAAAGGTTGAATGACACCTGTCATGGTCTGAGGGGGTCTGTATCACCTTCACTGGCGCAATGTAACTTCGATGTGGATGGTAGGAACACTACACCTCTGTCTGAATGTCAACAAATGCACGTTGGTGTGAGGCGCTCTGTTTCTGTAACCGCGCAGTTACATTCAATGACCACAGAAGCCCCTAGAGAGCTAAAAGCCGGAATCTTACTTAGTGCTGCTTTAACTGTGAATAAAAAAATGCATCTGATATCTGATCGATCTAGCCGCTTCAATTTTCCCTCCCTGCCAGTTACCAGCCAACTTCCAGCCACTGTAACCCTCCCACTTCTATGAGTTTGTGCCTAAAGTCCTTTGAAAACATGTCCATTCATGCATTTGCAGGGTGTTTCAATGAGATGGTGCTTCCCTCACATTATGACACAGCCTGATGCCACAAATTCATCTATATATGGCCTAAAGTTTCATGGACCTGTCAGGGACCAACCATGACCTTCCCAGAGAAAGTGGGGAAGATTTAAGTGACTGCTTCTGTATTGTTTGGTTTTGAATTTTTAACTGTTGTTGTGTGTTTTAATGGACGATTGCTAACCCTCTGCTAACTAGGACTACGAAAAAGGCTGTTGACCCAACTGCAGGCTTTTCTGATCATGTTTTAACAATCAGTCACTCATACACTTTTGCCACAGCCATGAGGTCCAACTTGATCAGGTCATTTGATCAACATGATGTTATTCATTGGAAATATTGTAGCTGCTTCTGGATTTCCGCCTCACTGCACACCTTCCAAAAATGTTACTGGATGCAGGCAACAACAAGATGGCTTTTAGCATCTATAGCTGTCATGAGTTAAAAACAGGCTAAATACATGTTTTTCTTATATTCTCAAATAAAACCCACACTTCTTTATGTATCACTCGCATTGTCCTCACAAGTAATTTTTTTCTATCACTTGTCTTTTCCCTTTTGAATTTAGCAGCCATTTGGACTGCCTCTGTTCTTTTTTTCACATTATGAGTTAACAAAACATCTTCTCATGTTTCTCCTCATTGACAACAAGTAATCTTTCTCACTAGCTACAGTTAGACCATGCAATAATTGAAACATTTTTAAAGACACTGCCGATGACACATTAAGACATTAAGACAATATTTGGGAGAATATTGGTCCACAGCAAGAAGGAAGGAGCACGGACACATCAACCGTTTCCACATCATGAGTCCTCAGTACTTTATGTCGACACAACCGTCTGTGCGGAAAACATAACTGAGCCTTTTAGAGCTCTTGCTTCTCATGTGGTGCAGGTCTCCTCTGATTGGTTAACCAGTCTATTTTGCGCTGCTCGGCCAATGATATCAGCAACTCTGCATTAATCTTACGGTCTCTGCTCTGCACTGGGCTTCACACTCTGAGCTTAGGCTTACAATGCCAATGAAACATTGGTATGATGTCACACTGGTAGGTCGATTCTAGGGATTAAAGACACAAGCCGTTTTAGGTAGCTGCTGCTGTAAAGAGGGGTAGAGGAGTATTGTGCATAGAGGTGCTCTATCACAAGGGGGAGGTGTGTAAACACACAAAAGAGCATATAAAACTTAGAATAGCAGAATATGGGATCATCTCTCAAGATTTTTACAATCAATTGCTTCTGTTCAATTAAAACCATGATAGTAAATTGATGGGAAAGTTACTCGTACAAGATAAACCAGTCTTCGTAATGATAGAGCTGGGCTTTGTCTTAATTTGTCATCAGAGGGAAATAGTGATTATGGAGCAATGAGTCTTTTTATTTGCATCAGTTAAAGAGAAACCGCTCATTTCAATCCATGTATCCATTAGGCAGGACTTAGCATGAAGCGTGACCATCCTGGCTTTTGTAGCAGCCTTTGTGTATGTCTTTGTACCCAAACCTAAACAACAAAAACCCCATGGTCTCTTTATCCATCCGACCCTGAGTCCCAAACCCCCTACGGTGAGGGAAAGACAAAGATAAACACAGAAATGCAACACGCGGACAACTAAAAGCCTTGTTCTTCAAAAAAACAGGGGAAAAAAAAAACAGCGGCCATTAAGTCCACAGAAGGCCTCCATCCTTTCACAGCCGGTCTTTTGATCACTTTGATGTGTCCATGGCCCCCACACTGCTAATGTCCGCCGTAATTCAACAGCAAATCATGCCCAACCTTCGCCTTGCTAATGGGAAGACAGGATGTTGTGGCTGAGCTGTCAGACGCTCATTCTCACATTATGTTCCAGACCCCCGTCAACCATGGCCCACACACACTCACAAACACACACCAACTCCTGCTGCCACAGTGCTACCAGCAGGCAAGAGCGTCTGCAGGCGTCCATTTACCAGATACCAGGAAGAGGGATGTATGTAGAGTAAATAGCCTTTGCTTTGCTCATAGAGGGCTTTCATAATTCATGTGTTCGGCTCGGTTTATTACAGTCTGGATTATTTATCCATTATATGTGACAGTGTGGGCAGGTACTGCTTACAGTTGGTCTTTCTCACTGTCCAAACACTCAGACTTTTATTATCTTTGAAGTTGGACTGCTACAACAAATTATGCTTTCATATATCAGTGATAAATATAAGCTGTTAAGAAATCAGCCGCACATAACAAGCAACCTTTCACTTAATTTATACGAACTGGTTAAAAAAAAGGTGGTAATCTTAGTTTCTTTTCATGCCTTTGTGTATACAGGAGATTTACTTGCGGTTTTTCCTTGCGTTTGTTGGCATCATAAGCATATGTGATGCTGGAGGACACCACTGGAGGGTGTAAAAGCTCTCGGGCTGTATGTAATGCTGCGTTCCATTAACATCGGAACTGGGAAGAGGGAAGTGGAAATGACGTCCTCTCCGAGTTATCAGCATTCCAGGTACAGAGTCAGAAAAAACATGCTGATCTACCAGGCTATTGTTAGCTGTTGTGTTAGCCATTGTTAGCACGCCCCGTAGTTTGCACATACCATATGAAGAATGTAAATAACACTATGGCAGCATTTCCATAAATATAAGTTGAACAATACTATGTATACGGCTGATTTAGTGCGAGAAACACAAGTCAGAAGTGCTCATAATTGGAAAATTACAGGAGATGAATAACTGTTTACACTTGGGGCAGCCATCTTCAATTGTCAACGCAGAGATGGTGAGGATCCCTCGAGTTCCCAGTTGGAACTCGGAAATCCCGACTTCCCAGTACAACTGGAACGCACCATAAGGACCTCCTGTGTAAGAAATAAACTACAAACATGGTGGTAATTCTGAGTGTAAAAGTAAAAAATAAACACGAATATTCCATGGTATCATCAAATATTTCTTTAGAAACTGATGACCAGTGATCAGACCTCATTATCAGCATCATCTGGACTCAATTTCTACTGTATTTTTCTCCATGCATGGTCATAAGTGACCATGTTAACTGATGACTTTTGGACGACTGTGCTGATAGATTATAGAGTTAAAGCACTGGCATCAAATCAAATTCTGCCAAAGAAACTACACTTAAACACAAACACAGCCACTAGAGAAGTCTACCTTACATGGCGTGATAAATAAAAGCGAAATGTTTTAATTCACCTGAAAATGTTTGTATTTATCGTCATATCGTGAGGCCTACTTATTTCCTAAGATGTTTATTACAGAAAATGTATATTCTACACTGATTTAAGTTAAAAAATAGCAAAAACTTTTGCAGCCGCAAAGCTATACTTAAAAAACAGCCTTAGTTAGCCTGAACGGCAGGATGAAGCCTTGTAGCTACTATAACAACATACATAGAGAGAAAGCAGGTTTACGCAAGGATATCATCACTCTGTGGTGCCAGATGTGTGAAAAAAAATGTAAGGTAAACTCTGGGACCACGCAGTAACTGTCCTCCGCCTGATTTTTGAGTGTAACATTCCAGTCTGCAGCACTATTTATAATATGCAACCCAGATACAGTTATGACTCATAATGCTTGCAATTAGATTTTTTTTTTTCCGGTGAGCTCCTACAAATGCAAAAATAGACACATGAGAGAGAAGTGCTGCACAGTCTGTCTCCAGAGTTTGATTTCCCCGTGGAGCTCTGATGCAGGATAGCACTGTTCAAAAGTGTCAGTAATGTCTATCACGGTTTGTCTGTACTGTTAGGATGACTCAGTAAAAACTGAAGCACAACTGAAAGATGATAACGTATATGTACAGTTTTTTAAGCTCAAGTCTGGACCATCGTTTTGCTTCTGCCAAGTTGACAAGCTGCCTTGGTCGTAACTTGACAGTAATGAAGTACCGAAGGGTGCAGGAGGGATGTGCCGAAGTTCAGATAAGTACAGAGGAGCGAGGTCATGGACGACCTTAAAGGTGACAGACAGAATCATAAAGTCAATGTGGTATTTTACTGGGAGCCACTGAAGCTGCTCAAGAACAGGGGTGATGTGATTAATGGAGGGAGCTCTGTTGATGATGCCTGCAGTGGAATTCTGGACAAGTTGGAGTTTATGGAGGGATTTGTGAGGGAGGCTAAAAGGATGGAGTTACAGTAATCAGTGTGGGAAGTGGCCAAAGAATGAGCAAGAACAGGGGCAGTGTTGGGCGTGAGAGGACTGCGTCGGACCAATCTCTGCGGGTCCTAAATTAAGCAACTTGTGGTCCACAATGTAGTGGAGGAGAAAATGAGTGCTGGCCTCCAGGTTCAGCTTGAATAGGATGTTTTGATACACTTTGCACCTCTTAGAACCGTCTTGAATGCCACCTTATGACTCAACAGTGATTAGAGAAGAAACTCTCTTGAGCCCTTAAAACATTGGATACAAAAGGTCACTTCACATGGTGGTAGTGTGGCTTAAAAGCTGCCCTGGTTCAAGATCTGGGAGGAAGACTTCAGTTATTGGGTGAACAGGAGCCTGTGAAGAACATTAGCCTCTTCTGTGCTGCGTTTTCCTCCACGACAGAGGCGAACACCCCTGTGAAGTAAGGGCAGCAGAGAGAGTTAGAGCACTACTGACTGCATTGTTTTCTCAGCTAACACTGTTAGTGTCAGCCACTCTCTCGGTGCTCTCCATCACTTAGGGTCACAATACTCGGCAATCAGATGTATTAGAGGAGATGCCGGCCCTGGCTGCATTCGTTTGGGCTGTCAGGGAGGGGGAGTGTTGGGGGCGGAGGCACCTCATGGACTTTGTCATTCAATTACGCCGCTCTAATGTACAGTTTGGGAACTTGTGTTGATATTGTGGCTGCATTATAAACCCTCGAACATGTTGCTATTTGTCAGGTTGGTTGACGGGCTTTGTCATTATTAGAGACTGCTTCTGCCTCCAAGCAGCGTCACATCTGCAGTGATGTATCATAACAAAACAACAAGGGAGTTAACTTTTAGGAACTATAATTTAGGTCTTTTTTAAAGGTTTAATCTGTAGGTTTTATACTAGACTCCATAAAGTCTGGGCTGTGTTGCCTTCCCATCTAGACCAAGGTTCAGCTTGATTATGTTCCTATTTTATTCCAGAGAGCACAGCTTCTCTAGCATTCACTGTGGCCAAGGTCCCCCATACGGGGGGATAAAGGGTGTCCCAGAGTCATGGAGGGGCCCAGAAGTAGTAAGCAAAGAAATATCCATTCTTTATTCAAGCAAAAACTAACTTGTTGAGGGTGGCACGCTGATGCAGCAGGTAGTGCACATGCCTTACAGCAAGAATGTTGCTGGTTTGATCCCTGTTACATTCAAGGGCTTTCTGTGTGGAGTTGCATGCGTGGGTTCTCTCCAAGTACTCAAGCTTCCTCCCACAGACTGAAAACTCACTCATTCAGTTGATTAGTGAGACTAAATTGCCTTTAGTTATTAGTGAAGGGGGAGAGTGAATGTTGTCTATCTCTCTATGAGGCCCTGTGATTGACTGGCGACTGGTTCAGGGTCTCGCCCAGTGTTGGCTGGGAAGGACACCAGCCCCCCTGCAACCCTAAAAGGGATAAGCGATACAGATAATGCACAAATGGACAACTTAATTAGATTTTAGATTAGATTAAATTTAGATTTATTGATCCCCAGAGGGAAATTCGTCTCCACTGACTGTACATTGAGGCAAAAAATCATAAACATTCATGTAATTGTTCCCTGTTTGAAAATTTAAAAAAAAAAATGAAATGTGAAAATGTGTATTAATGTAATGGGTGTTTTGGTTTTGGTCCTGAAAAGAGCTCCATGGCCAAAGTCTGTAATTTGCTAAGTGTTGCTGGCAAGATTGGCAAATAATTTATTTGCAAATGAATAAAGATATATAATTTATGCTTGAGTTAAGATGGATGTTTTTGAGGTTGTATTTATTTTGTTTCCTTGTGTGATGTTAAATGATGCAGACAGAAATGTTGACAAAATCCGAGACATGATTTATTTATAATCTTAAAAGAATTATGTTATTTTATTGTATTTTATTTTTTTAGGAAAGACAGTGATTGAAAAGTAGCTCCAAAAGTTGTTTTCAAAAACAAATAGATAAACAAAAACGTCCAAAATGAGACAGACATATTTTAAAAAGGCTGTTTGAGGGTGTAATATTTCACTGTTAGTTAATAGTTCAAATATTAAATCAGGAAGTCCTATTTTTATTGGGGTGTGTGGTATTGTGTGTTTGTGGAGGTGCTTGGGGCAATGTTCATTTTGTTTAATAATTATTTTCATCATAGCTTTTGTTAGCAACCGTTTTCCCCCTGACGAAAAAGAGGCACTGACTAATAAAAACAAGTGCACATTAATAAAAACTCAAACTAAATTAACTGACATTTTCATCAACAAATTAAAACTAGACTTAAATGTTTGAAAGAGACTTAATCCAATCATACCTAATTTGGTCATGTAGAAAGTAGGGACAAGTTAGGAATATATCCAATCACAGCTACTTTGGTTGTGTGGAAAGGTTGTTAAGACGGACATCCAATCACAGCTGCCTTAGCTTGGTGGCGGTGGGATTTTTTTTTTGTGGACTAAATTTACAGTTGATTTTGTTTTCTAAAATGTTGTGAAATTTCATCAACTGAAACGAGACTAAAATTAAATCAATGTAGATGACTAAATTATGACTAAAACTAAAAGATATTTTGGTCAAAAGGCTATAACTAAAACCAAAATTAAAAAGTGCTGTCAAAATTAACACTGGGTTGGGGGATTGGGACACGTCCCCTCTCTTAGGGTTGGGGGGACTCTTCTAGACTTTGAAAAGCCCTGGTCTAGGGCGTACCCTGCCTCTCATCCAGTAACAGCTGAGACAGTCTCCAGTCCCTGTGACCCCCAGCAGGATGAGCTGTTAGATAATGAAGGGGGAACCCCTCCTCTGGGGCAGTGTTGAGATCAACATAAGAGAACATTTGACATAAACATGCTTATGGACTGATCTGAGTAGAAGTGTTTGCAGGCTCTACCATGTAAAACTCTGAGTCTATTCAAACAAGCAGTGAAATTCAACATCAATGTCAGAGTGACTTAATCTTTTTGTTGGGTGGTTTTAAGTTGAGTGACAGGATCGTAAATTATAGAGACTGCTCAAAATTACCACAGTAATGTCATAATGACACACGGCAGAGAGATATCTAAAATATCCACTCATGAGAGACTGGCAGGATTCAAAACATAACATCCTCGCAAATTTGTTTTGGAGGCAATTTCACATCCACTCAAGTGCAATTTCAGCAAACTAAGAGCGCCTGCAGCTTGAATAGGATGTTTTGGTACACGTTGCACCTCAGAGAACCATGGTGAATGCCACTTAAAGACTCAACAGTGATTAGTCAAGAAGCCCTTAGAGTCAAAAAAGTGTAAGTAACAAGACATAAGGTATTAAAGGTTTCTGGACATGTTGGTAGCATGCTTTAAATCCAGCCCTTAGTTAAGGATCAGGGAGAAAAAGAGCTTGGTCTTTGTGCAAGAAGCCGCAGCATCAGGACTTCTCCATCCCCCCCTTGTTATGGCATCAGTACCTGTCTAACACACCAGTTTGACATCCTACCATCAGTTTAAGGTGATTGGCTCATGGTAGCAAGCTCATTGTAGAGCAGTGACGGTAGAATGAGGGCAGAGTTGTTGACATCAACAGAAACAAACACTAACTTCACTAAAACGAAACTTAAAATGAGTGATTTGACTCTAGCAATAACAATGTACCATTAGCTGTGGGTATGAGAGGATGAAAAAAGGACAATTGCCCACTACATACTATATATACTATATACTGCCCCCCTGTGGTGCACCTACAGCAAGGCTAAGATTAACAAATTACAGGTGGTGTACAATGATGCACTCAGAATTCTGCAGAAACCCCCGAGATGGACGAGTACCATGCTGTTTGTACATAAAGGCACCTTAGATACTCTTCTTAGAAATGTTATGTATAGTTTTATGGTCCGACTGAAGAACTCTAAAAATGAAATTATTATGGCTCTAGCCACCCCTAAGGACCGTGTACTTCTCCAGTTTGTGGAGACACTGGAGAGAGTGTTTGTCATTAGTGTTTTAGACATTGATATTCTTATGTCCCAGTCATGACATACTGTGTAGAGATTTGGGGAAACATTTATAAAACAAAAACCAACTCTATTTTTCTGTTAAAAAAAAAAAACACCCATACGAATTATAAGTAAAAAACCCTATCATGAACCAACCAATCCTCTATTTTTGCAGCTAAATATTCTAAAATTTTCTGATTTAGTTGAATACAGTACAATACAAACGATGTACAAAGCTAAAACGGGACAATTGCCAGAAAGTATCCAGAGGTAATCAATACAACCTTAGAGGAACATTTATTTTTCAACAACCAGAAAAATGTTAAATCTCATTGTCTGTCAGTTACAGGGGTAAATTTGTGGAATTCTTCTTCTGAAAATATAACAACATGCACAACATTGGTAAGGCTCAAAAGACTCTATAAGAATCAATTGGTTTTGAAATACATCATGGATAATGTAAGTTAATATGCCTATGTTATTATGTATATATTTTTATTGAATGTAAACAACAACAGTGCATCAGTATTGTTCTTGCTGTAATTTGTTTTCTGTGGTAACTATGTTTTTGTAGATGGGTAGGCTTAAATAAGTTTGGCTTCTGCTTACACCCTTACAGTCAAAATCATTCATTAATTCATTTATTCATTTTGTGTTTTTTTCTTTCTTCTCCTTTTCGTCCCTCTTCCTGTTGCTGTTTGCCCCTTGTAGTATATTTTTAATAGACTGATTTGAGTCTGTGATAAAGATTGATTGATTGATTGATTGATAAAATTTTTGGTCCACACCTCCTGCAGATGCAGCCACTTAAATCTTACCCACTTTCCCTGATAGGGTCTTGGTTGTTCCCTGACAGGTCCATGACAGGGTCTGTCTACCCTCACAGTCATAGATTGTAAACTTTAGGCCATATTTGGGTGAATTTGTGGCATCAAGTACACTTTCAGTTGTTTTGGCAGGACCAAGGAAAAGGTTGAGGCAATGTCATGTTGTGAGGGAAGCACCACACCATTGAAACACCCTGCAAATGCATGAATGGGCATGTTTTCTATGGGTTTTAGCAAAACATCAGAGAGGTGTGGGGGCTTCAAGTGGCTGGAAGTTGGCTGGTAACTGGCAGGGAGGAGGAGCAGATACTAACAAATCAAACATTCTCACTAGCCCCCTTCGTAGAGGCTTTTTTTGCCCAAAATTATTCAGTTAGTTTTCAATTCTTCATCCTACACGAATATCCATTTTCGTCATCTATCCACGATGGAGGTGGATCTTTCAGGTTGCTGTTTAGTGTGATAGCTCGAACCTCGTGAGTCATTTATTTAACACAGCTGCTCCAGTAGGATTGATTCCTGTCAGGTTGTCTCTCAGCTTCCTGTGGTCCCCGCTCTGTTCACTCAGCCCAGAAACACTGATTCACAACCCTCATCAGTAAACAAGGCCCAGTGACTCAGCAGGAGGAAAAACACACTCTGCCTGTCACATCTGAAAGTCAATGAGCTCCGATGTTCTTTGATACACTGCACCAGAAATCTGCAACAACAAAAAAAATAGGCAAAATGTAGCGTACACTCAGACAATCTCACCAGTCTCTCTTTTTAATCGTTGTTTATTTATTTCTGCGCGCTAAGTTTTTAATGAGTTGTTGACACCGATGATCCCAAACATCTGCTGGACCCTCACAGTTCATGATGGGATAAAACCAATTAGACAGCAGCACCCACGAGCCACAGCGCTTCGGCTCCGGAGCCCGCGTGCAAAGCTCATCAGCTCTGGCTTCATCTGGCAGCCGACTTCCCTACGGATCGCTTCTCCTCCGCCTTTGTCTGCACGCCGGTCTCTGCAAGCCTTTTGTTTTTGTCAAGGTTGCCTTTAAAAGAACAGGAGTGTTGATGGATTAAAAACATATTGTATGACAGAAAAAAAAGTTTGAAAACATGGATCCAGATCACCTGAAGGCCCTCATCTGCATTTTTAAATTTGCCTCAGGCGGAGTTCTGAAGGGCTATATGACCCTCGACGTCTTGTGTTTGGATTTCTTGATACATTTTCCCCTCAAGTGGAGAAATAAGATGATTTTCCGAGCCCACAATGGCGAGCAGATTTGTGCAGTAAATATGAGCAACCCGTGCCCTCGGGAAAGACTATTTTTGTGTGATAAACAACCTCTGCAGCCTCCAGGGAGACATTACAAACAGCAGGATGACTTTTATTATCTCTCTAATGTAACTCTGAGATGTGTTCATTTTCAATTTGCAGGGCACATTGAGAAACAAAGTGACAATAAAGGCAGCTTATTAACTGGAAATGCAGGAAATTAATCATAGTGCCTCTCTCTTTGATACAGAGGAGATGGCACAGTTTTCTATCAGCACTAAGAGATCCATAAACCCATAAAAACTGACATAATATCAATAATTTGGATATATTCATAACAACATGAGCTGGATTTTATTCTTCTAAATCTACATTTCAAATATGTGGCTCAGTCAGCTTCTGCTTGTAGAAAAAGGTTATGTTTTACCAGTTTTTCATCTTCAATTTCATTTACAAAGCAGAACAAAAACAACAATGTGAAAGTCTGCCACTTATTACTTTCAAGGTTTTTCACTGAGGCTCAAAAGCCCCAACCAAAGTATTTCCCCTGAAGGTGTAAATTAAACAAAATATTAAACTCAGAGTTCAAAATGCTGTCATAACACTTGGTAATATCCTGAAACACTTTTTTTTTTTCTAGGAAATGTTGCACAAGTAAGACAGAATGGGTTCAAGGCTTGAAAACACTACCACTTTTTTTTCACATAAAAACCTTGTTGACATGTAGTTAGTGGTTTTCGTTATCAGATTTGGTTCAAGTCTTAAAATTGAAAGCCCTAATTCCTGTAAAATTGAGAAATTGTGTAAAGAAATAATAACAGAATAGAATGATTTGGATATCCTTTTTGATTTATATTCAGTTGAATACGCTACGACAAGATATGTAATGTTTAACTGATAAACTTTATTGTTTTGCTGCGCTGATATTAAAATTTATGCCTGCAGCACGTTCCAAAAAAGCTGGGACAGAGGCATGTTTACCACTTTGTTACATCGCCTTTCCTTTACACAAGATTTAATAAGCGTTTGTGAACTGAGGACACTAATTGTTTAAGCTTTGCAGGTGGAATTCTTTCACATTCTTGCTTGTTGTATGACTTTACTTTTTCTGTTGCCGTATTTTGTGCTTCATAATTGGAGACAGGTGTGGACTGCAGCAGGTCAGTCTAGTACCTGCACTCTTTTAGTCTGAAGCCACGCTGTTGTAACACGAGCAGAATGTGTCTTCATTGTCTCTGAAATAAGCAGGGACGTCCCTAAAAAAGATGGATGACAGCATGTTGCTCCAAAACCTGTATGTACCTTTCAGCATTAATGGAGCCTTCACAGATGTGCATGTTACCCATGCCATGGGCACTTACACCCCCCATACCATCACAGATGCTGTCTTTTGACCTTTGCTCTGATAACAGTCTGGATGGTCCTTTTCCTCTTCAGCCTGGAGGAAATCACGTCCATGATGTCCAAAAACAGTCTGAAATGTGGACTCAGACCACAGCAGACTTTTCCACTTTGCCTCAGTCCATCTCAGATGAGCTCGGCCCAGAGAAGCTCGGTGGTGTTTCTGGGTGTTGTTGATATTTGTCTTTGTCTTTGCATGGTAGAGTTTGACCTTGACCTTGTAGATGTAGAGATGAACTGTGTTAACTGACAGTGGTTTTCTGAAGTGTTCCTGAGCCCACGTGGTGATATCCTTTACAGGATGATGCTGCTTTATAATTCAGTGTTACGTGAGGGATCAAAGGTCACAGGCATTCAAGGTTGGTTTTCAACTTGCCTGCATATGAGCAGAAATTACTGTGGATTCTTTGAATCTTTTGATGATATTATGGACTGTAGATGATGAAATCCCTAAATTCCTTGCAATTGTAGGTTAAAAATGTACTTAAACTGTTGGACTATTTGCTTATACAGTTGCTCACAATGCACTGTTAATTTTGTCGACTAATTATTTTTGTCAGTTTTCGTCAACAACCTTTTTTCCCCTGACGAAAACTAGACTACAACTAAAAAAAAAAAGAGCGCATGGACAAAAACTCAAACTGAATTCACTGACATTTTCATCGAAAAATAAAAACTAGACTAAAATGTTTAACAGAGACTTAATCCAATCAGACCTAATCTGGTCATGTAGAAAGTAGGGACAAGTTAGGAATATATCCAATCACAGCTACTTTGGTTGTGTGGAAAGGTTGGATGAGTTAAGAGGGACATCCAGTCACAACTGCCCTAGCTTCATGGTGGCAGGATCCAAGTGTAAAACATGATTCAGAAATTCAAGTAAACATAAAAATGCCCTACACTTTATAATTCATCTTTTAGTCGACTAAATTTACTGTAGATTTCGTCTACTAAAATGTTGTGAAATTTCATCAACTGAAACTAGACTAAAATGAAAACAATTTAGATGACTTAATTATGTCTAAAAGATATTTTAGACAAAAGACTAAAACTAATTTAAAAAGTGCTGTCATAATTGACACTGTCACAATCAGGTGCTTGTGAATGACTGAGCCTTTGAGGATGCTCCTTTTATAACCAATCATGAAACTCACCTGTTTCCAGGTAACCTGATCACCTGTGGAATTTTCCAAATAGGAGTTTTATGAGCAATTCTCAACTTTTCCAGTCTTCTGTTGCCCCTGTCTCAGCCTTTTTTGGAACATGTTGCAGGCATTAAAATTTAAAAAGAGTGAATATTTGCAAAATAACATTGAACATTCAATATCTTGGTGAAAAAAAGTATTTGCAAATCATTTAACACAAAGTCCTGAATTTGTTGGAATTGGGGTCTGTAATAAGTCATATCTTGCAGTACCTTAAATAGATCTTTTGTGCTTGACTCCAGAAGCCTAAAGCAGAAAAAAGCAGCTTAAAGCACAAATTTACGGTCATGGCTGTTTAAATAATTTATGGAAACAGAGGGCTGCGTACACTTGAGGTTCCTGAGTAAAGAGGGCATTTTGATTGGTTTCATATTGAGCAGTTTTGGCACAGTAAAGATCACAGCGCTCCTGTTCCCATCAGTCCCCCCCGCCTCTGTCCTTACACATTTCCTTTCCTCACCTCCTTATAACACCTTATTTCATTAAGAGTGGGCCGGCCTTCCTCCTTATCAACAGCCACAAATTACTTATTTTCTCAGCACCTCGTAATAACCCCAGCAGCTCTTTTTTCCCCCAGTGTTCTCAGGCAATCAGAGCACTGTAGGGAGGTCTCTGAGCGAGCAGTGCTGTCAGTGGCTTCATATCGGCACGGCCATGCCACTTCAACTGGGGAAATGTCACTTTTGATATCTCCCCCCGGTCATTGTCAGTGTGGGGAGTCCAACCAAGCTAATGAAGTAAAAAGGGAAAAGCTGTGGGAGGGAAAATGGTCTCTGACTGAACTCTGTGTACTCAGTCACCCTGCTGGATGTCCATTTATTTTTAACACCATCTACCAATTTTTGTTTGCTGTGTGGCTGTTAAACACAGAAAAGGATTATGGTCAGGAATGAGAATGAAAAACTAGGGGAGGGTGATTTTCTTTATCATGATATGCTGGGATAGGAAGATTGAATGACATGAATCAGTACAGCACTAAAGAAAGAACAAAGTCAAATAAAGCTAAAATATGTCTACATTAAGCTGAAATATTGAGAAACACCATAAAAAAATCAAGAATAATGTTGGATTGTCATTTTATTGATAATTTTAGCATTGAGAGTAAAGTCAAAATGTTGTATAACAGCTGAAATATCAAGAATTAGCCCATAGTTGTGCTATTGAAATCAGAATGTTGTGGTAAAAAGGTTACAGTTTTGAGAATGATGTTGAAAAACAAGATCAAGAACAAGGATGGTAATTGGATAATGACTATTTACTAATGACGATAATTGACTGGCTTTAGATTTTCACCGGCCACGTTGAGCTCTGTGCCTTGTCTCTAAAATTGCTCGGATTAGCTGCCACCGCGGATCGTGGTGCCATGAGCGAGGTTACAGCAGACCAGTTTACTGTGTAAACATGTAACATAAGTGCTTTGTAATAATACTGACAAATGAAAAATGAACTCCAACAATATATTTTGAAGTTTAAAATTCAAAGTTATATTAAAATAAGTAAACGTTTTTTTTGGGGGGTTTTTTCTCAAAGATGATTTCAAAGAATCATAAATCAGAACGCAAACTGGAACTTAAGACTTCAGGGTCCCCCAAGGCCAGCATAACAAACGAAACCACTCCAACTTACTTTATGCCTCAGAAAAGTTTTAAAAATTACTATTTGTAAGGATTGTGAATTTGTAGAATGAGCGACACAACTAAACATGAGGGTGGTGCCCCAGAAAATGTGCTAAAATCCCCTCTTCCCCAAGTGGAAAGCTATAGTTCTTCAGTGAAACAAGGGTGAGGAACCAGTCTTACTGTGGTGTTGTCTTCTTGGGACGCCCACTTCACGGTCTTTCTTTTACATCACCAGTTGAAACTTGGGTCCTAAGTTTGGAGATGGTACCAGGGCTGACATTGAACACCGCTGGACTGCACCAAGGATTGTGCAATTGTGGAACAAGCCAAGTAGCAAGTAACATTTGGGTGGTGTCCCCCAAAAAATGTCTCAAATTCCCATCTTTCTCGCACCTGGAACTTGGTGTTCGTACTTAGGACCAAGTTTCAAGTTCCAGGAAGACCGCACACCAAGACCTGTTCCTCATCCTTGCTTCACTGAGGAGCTTTAGGCTTTCTTCCAGGGGGATAAAGACCTAAAAAGTAATCAAAATACTGACAAATTAGGGCCAAAGTTCCAATTACGACAATTAAAAAACACAAAGTAAAATCATGACAGTTTAAGTAAAAAAAAGAGAATATTAAAACTGAAATTAGTCCAGAACTTTTTAAAGTAGCCAAGGACGTCAGAATACCAGGAAAAAACTTAAGAAGGCACACAAACTTGATGAATTTGACATATAAAGTCAAAATACTAAAAAGAGTTTAATCTGGCATATAATAAAATGAAATGGTCAAAATATTAAATATGGTTAAAACAAAAAAAAAAAGATGTCAAGAATGACTTTAAATTGGCCTTTAAACTTTACGGATAAACCCTTTAAAAAAAAACAATAATGAACCTAAATTAAAAATGAAATAATAAGAATAATAATACATTTTATTTTTTAATGCATTTTACATTTGAAGGAAAATCCTAAAGTGCTACCATCAAAAACACAGTGCAAAATTAAAAAGTGATAGAATAACAATAATGAGAAGAAATTCACAAGTACATCAATTCAAAACACACTATTAAGGTAGTTAAAAGAAAGTGAAATACTGTTATAAATAAGCCAAAACTAAGTCAACTTATTTTGGGACAGCAGAATCAGGGACAGGCTATTCTGCTGTAATAGGTCAATATATTTTGTCAAAAGCACCAAAATATTGACAAAGAACGTTGAAATGTTGAAGACAAAAGCAAAAACTGAAGAATGAATTCCCACAGAAAGTTTAAAGTGTCTTTCCTTTATACTCCTCTGTAATTAAAAGCCCCTTAGATTATGAATTCACTCATTAAATGTACCTTCTTTTGTTGCCTCACCAACTTTGCTCCCCTCTCCTCTGAGTTATTATGAATGCACGGGCACGTTTGTTTGTCAAGAAAGCTGGCTGCATCACAATGACAGCATAAGTACAACAGCAGCATGTGTTACTCATTAGACGTTTAATCACTTCTAACAGCCGTGCACTCGCTCCCATTGTCACTGTTTCATGTCACGGCGTGTAGGCTGTGAGTAGACATAAAAGAGACCAGATCCCGACAAGATGTTTGACAATCGGAGGCTCTGGGAGTCCGTGCTGATGTCATCGCTGTGTGTACTGTATTTAATGTGCTGCCATCGCCAATCCTTCAAAAAGGCTGCAGCTCTGCTTTGACTCTAATGCACACGGAGCTGGTGGTCTGAAGCTGGGTGCATACCAGGGGAAAAACGGACAGATTTTTGGCCCAATTTCCTCTCTTATAACCAAAGAAAGCCAAGACACATTTCTCCAGAGGATCTAGAGACGATCTTGCCGGAGTTCTCTGCAACGTGAGGAGTTTTGAGAGTGATATGTAGTCCTCAATCAATTGTTAATTTAGTTGACTAATTATTTTTCGCCATAGTTTTCGTCAACAACCTTTTTCCCCTGACAAAAAGTAGACTATAACTAAAAAAACAAGTCCACATGGACAAAAACTAAAACTAAATTAACTGACATTTCCTCAACAATTAAAAGCTAGATTAAAAATGTTTGACAGAGACTTAATCCAATCAGACCTAATTTGGTCATGTAGAAAGTAGGGACAAGTTAGGAATATATCCAGTCACAGCTACTTTGGTTGTGTGGAAAGGTTGGATGAGTTAAGAGGGACATCCAATCACAGCTGCCTTAGCTTGGTGGTGAATTATGAATTGATATATTCATGTAGAGCAGGTTCGCTGTTTGTTGTCAATTCTGGTATTGTAACTGATATACTAAATACAGGTGACTGCATTTCACACTAAAGTTCAATTTGTTTCTGTTCATGTATACATTCAAACTTTGCTAGCATTCAATAAAGGGTTATTAGATGTTTCATTTTGTCCAAGTGTAAAACATGACTTCAGAAATTCAAGGATGCATAAAAGTATCATACCTTTTACGCTTCATATTTTATTCGACTAAATTTACAGTAGATTTCGTCGACTAAAATGTGAAATTTCATCAACGGAAACTAGACTAAAATGAAACAATTTAAATGACTAAATTATGACTACAACTAAAATATATTTTAGGCAAAAGACAATAACTAAAACTAAAAGGTGCTGTCAATACTATCATTGCCTCAATCTGCTCCAAACAACATCAGGGTCACTCAGATTTGAACTCATGTATTAAGCATATATGCTCCTCAAAAAAAGCTTGCAAATGTTAATATGCTTGATTATTTTTCCCCTTTAATAAAACCAACTTGTCCTGTATGCTATATTGCTGGAAAGCCAGATTAGTCAACATTACAATAAGGTACAACTTGTAAGGATTGTGCATCCGTGGAGTGAGCAACACAGCTAAACGTGTGGGTATCACCCCCAAAACATGCCAAAATTCTTTGCAAATGGAAGCTGTTTTAGTGCCCAGAGTGGCAGCATTATTTGGTGTCAACCCTGTTACCATTTCCAGTTTTAGGAACAAGTTCAGGAGACTGGTGAAGTAGGGGCTTTGGAGGGCAACACCCAAAGAAGACTTGTTCCTTACCCTTGCTTCACTGAGAAACTGTAAGCTTTCTTCAATGAGAAGAGGGTATTGGTAATTTTTGGGGACACTACCCACATCTTTAGTTGTGATGATCATTCCACGGATGCACGATCCCTTCAAGTGGTAACTCGTTGTAAAGTTGGTCAATCAGGCTTTCCTTCGATATAAAATACGCACAAAATTGCATAAAAGAAGGGAAGAAATAATCAACTGAATAGGCATTTCCAAACACATTTTTGAGACTACATTAAAAGCAAATCTGCTCCATGATCTTCTGGTCCAGCGTAAGTCCTTGTCATCCATTTACTGTGACTTTATTTATCTTCATGGCTGTCTTACTCATTTTGTGCCCCCCTTGTGTTTGTGTTTGTTCGTGTACCTGTCCTCTCATCCAGATGCTCCCACCACTACCCCCATCCCCACCACAGCCACCACCACCTTCACCACCATCTCCACCACCATGTCCTACCCTGAAGGCAACCCAGGTACGGTATCACCCCTACACGACCTCTCTACCTCTTTGTTTTATTTGATTTGGTGTGTGTGTGTATGTGGGTGTGCTCCCTGATTCTCCATGTACGTCCATCATCATGCCACAGCGGGACATGCATATTCATATGCATGGTCATCTATCATGGGGGTCAAGGTCATGAAACGTCTGTAATCATTTTCCAGACTGAAAATGCTTTAAATGTTTTTCAACTGTTTCCACCTTTTAGCTAATTACTGAATACGTTTTCAACAGATTTTGATAACATTTCAGGAGATGTTGGTCTTGGCACAAGAAAGGAGTGATTGCATTTTGACGATCCAAGAACTTTCGAAAAGATTTGTTTCTATTGCAAGACTGGGCAGTTTCTCACATTTTTGCTTTTAACTCGATAAGTTAAGAAGAGATTTTGATGACATTTTCTGGGAGTGTTTGTCATGGTAGAAGAAAGAAGTGATTTTATTTTGGTTGTGGTCCTAATCCGAATGTGGGTTCAGGAATTTTTTCAAGTATTTCTTAACGATACTAGATAGGGCAGTTTTCCATGTTTTCACTAATAACTCAATAAGTTCTCTACAGATTTTGATGACATTTCAGGGAATGTTGGTCATGACAGAAGGAAGAAGTAACTTGATTTTGGTGGTGGATCCAGGACTGATTTCAAGGATTTCTTTATCAGAAATGGACAATTTCTCACATTTTCACCAAATACTCAATAACTTCTCCATGGACTTTGATTACTTTTTGAGGGAATGTTAGTCATGGCACAAGAAAGAAGTGATTAGATTTTGGTGGTGGTCTGACTCTGTAGTCGGATCTGAGAATTTGTCAACAATTTGTTAACAATGAGGGCAGTTTCCCACATTTTTGCTTATAACTCAGGAAGTTCATACTGGATCTGATGACATTTTTAGGGAATGTTCGTCATGGCACAAGAGAGGAGTGATTAAATTTGAAAGTTATCTGACTTTGGATGTTGACCCAGATCTGGATGACATTTTCAGGGAATGTTGGTCATGACACAAAGGAGAAGTTATTATTGAGGTGGTAACCAAATCCAGATGTGGGTTCAGGAATCTTTTGAAGGATTTGTTTACATTGCAAAACAGGGCAGTTTTCCACAATTTTGACAATAACTTGCCCAACAATGTTGGAAATGCCTTGGTGATGGTTTCTGCTCTTGGTGCACTGCTGGTTTTTCTAAATTCTTAAATTAAAAAAAGGTTGTAAAAGAGTTTTGAAAAAATATCTTTATAGTTTCTATAGTATAGTAAATATAAACAACTTTACATATTTTGGTTAAATATTTCATGTCAACAGCCCCATGTTTCATCATGAAGTATAATTTATCACAGCAAACCACCACCCTGTGCCCTCACAACATTTTCTTCTTTTCTTGCATGTGTGTAGTTGTGTACGCAGGTTGAGACTAAGAGCAGAAGTAGTCAGCTGAAGCTCAACTTAGCTCCACTTCCTCGGTTGTTTGGTTGGCAGTGCAACTCTTCCAGGAGCAGCCCGGTGACTGTCGGCACTGTTCATTCACCGCTTTGTTCCCTATAATCCTTTCACAGCAGGAATTCACAGCGGGCCGTAGCGCACAAAAACATGCTGTGGGAAAGATTTGGCTTTCTCCACCGAAACTGCAAACTGGAAATACTTTGGTTACACATGCACACAGTGTGATATTACCTGAAGATGCAAGATGGGAAAACTAGAGTTGAAAAAATGCCAAGAACGAGCAGTAAAGGGGTAAAATGGGCTGTAGATTTGCTCTGATAAGTGTATGTGTTAAATAATAGCAAAGAGGGTGGCAGTGGGGACGAGCAACAGCCGAACATGAGCACTTGAAAATTAAGCCCTTTTTGAAATAAGCAAATTTTATCTGGCTTTTTCAGGAGCAGAACTGGGGGCTATTGTGAGTATAAATCTCCAAAGGGTGCAGATAGAAAACATCACTCCATGCCCCGACTCAGAAATCAGCCTGAGCTCCAAATGCAATCAAAGCCTCTCTGACGGACCGCTCAATTGGAACAAATCTCACGAGGCTGGCAAAAATCACAGGCATTGTGCTTGATTATGCCATCTGATTGGATTAAAGAGAATACCTTTCTATGCAGGCTGATTGATAGCTCCTTTGCCTCAGATCAAGGAGCGTGTAGCCCTCACAGGCCCGGGCTGATTACAGCTATCCCCACTGATTCACACTCAGATCCGTGCTGATTATTTTTAATGCGCACGCTCAGGGTAATAGAGTTACTCTAAAGGTAAATAATGGCACTAAACATGTATTTTTTCTTTGGATTACTTGCACAAAAGTTTGACTTGCCCATGAATAGAGATAGGGGATTTGTCCTTGGAACTTGAAAGAAGATATTCTGAGCTCAGAAGAGGAAGTTGCAGAGCTAGAAAACTTTTATTGATCAGCAGCAAAATTAACTAACTTTTATTGCATGTTGAATTTTTGTCTTTGTCAAGCCCAGCTCGGGGCGACACATGGCGATGTGTCCTTGGGCTAGACACCTAACCCCAAGTTGCTCCCACTGCTGCGTTAGTGGCTTGTAAATGGGCATGAAAGGGTGTGAATGTGTTAGCTGATACTGATGGATATCTGACATAGAAACTCTGAACCATCAGTGCGTGAATGTGTGAGTGAATGGGTGTGAATGGGTAGATGTGACCTGCGGTGTAAAGCAGCTATGAGGAGTCAAAGACTAGAAAAGCGCTCTATAAGCTCAAGTCCATTTCCATTTACCATTTTACCACCAGCACTATTAGGAATATAAAGTATTTTTAAGCCTCTGTAAAGGAAATGAGTAAAAATAGTTTCACCCTTTGACCTCGGACCCTTTTTACATGCCCTTGAAAGCTTGTATAACCATAATTAATAAAGTAATTTGAATAATGAAGGTATCAAATGAAGGAAACACTTTAGAGATTTGTTCAGATGTGTAAATGCAGGCATATATGAGGCATGGCTGCTAACCTTTGCAACTCCAAGCCATTTTCTCCTACCTTCTGGTCTGCCTGGATTTCTTTTTTGCAATATAGCATGTAAAAACCTCAACCCTCTCAGGTCAGGCCAGGTTTGGGACCCCATGCCAGGTCCACACACTCTGACATTCATCATTTCTGATGACTCATCTGCACCACCAGCAATGTCAGCCTGACTGCATTTGTAGGTGTCCATGTGCAATGAAATATTAAGGGGGCAAAGTAAATCCTACGCCCCCAGACTCCAGAGGCAAGGGACTCCAACCCCTTTTAGCTGCATTACCAGCTGCCCTGACTGTAACCCTTTCAAGCATAACCAAGTAAAATGCATCCTTTTCACAGGACAACAAATCAAATTGGAGTGTTTGACAGAACATGATAAAAATCACACAAATCAATGATGATCACACATAGGAACATTACACATAGGAATATGGTTTCCTCAAGCCTTGGTTATATGGAGAAAAAAAGTATACAAAGAAACTACAGCAAAAATTATTTACACATTTATATTTATTCCCCCAGACCCATTCTTCCTTAATGTAGTCATATGTGCCACATCACATTACTCAGATTTTTTTAAACTCTTTTTGGGATCGTCAGGTATCTATCTGTTCTCATCTTGACATTTGGCTGCTCTTGATTGGAAGAAAAACAAGACAATTAGAATTTAGGAGCGTCTGATTGGTCAGTCAGCTGACAGGAAGTTTCCACTTTATCTAATGGGCAAAATGAAAGACTAATAATATATAATATTTGCCTTCAAATCATCCGAAACCAAAGCCATTACAAATGGCAGCTACACTTTTTCTTCCAGTCCCTGAAGTATGAGCCACTGCTGTAAGAATCTGCCTAAAGTTGTTGGAATTTTGTTCCCATTAATGGGACTAGAGTTCTTTAAAAGTCTTCAAGAGCCCAACTCATTCCTCTGAAGAGCCGAAAAGGGTTTTGAAATGGACATGAGGAAATTCCCCTGCCAAACAGATCTACAAATGAAATATTTTGATACCTAGCTATTCCATTCAGGACAAATAATTCTATCACTATTTAATCCTCCAAACACCTTTTAGGAACTCAGTGTTCCGCTTCTTCCTCGCCGTCCTCCGTTTCCCTCCCTGGTGTGCTGCTCGCGTCCATAATCTTTTTCCTTCCTGCCATTTCTCTGTCAGTGTGCAAGACGGGCTTTTCCTTGGAAGCAGCATTTTGTGCTGCACACTCTCCTCAGGGGCCGCAGTCTATTATCTTTTTTAGTGGTAGTCAGGGCCAACTGGAGGTCTTTTTGTGCAACACGAGTCGACCCCAAAAAGCAGAAAATGCACGGCTGTTCTTCGCAGGGATCTGGCGCTGGTCCTCCCACATATTCTTCACCTCCGCGCTCTCTCCTCATCAGCACAATATGACTAATCATTCCCTAATTCAACACACGCCAACAATGCCACTTCATCCCTGACTGAAGAAAGGAGATAATAAATGTGTATTGTACCTTCCTTGTGCAAGTAAAACAATCAGGCGGCAGGCTAGCATGACTTTTAATTGATGAAAGAGCGTAAACGGTGCTGACAGCCAATTCATTTAACCCACGCTATAGACGGGATAACAAACCAGACAATGGGAAGAAGAGAAACAAATATCCATTATATTTGTCAGGGGTCTTAAATTACATAGACAGTCTCTGATGAAGTGACTTTAAGATTTTCTGGAATTAGCCATGCCCCCGCTTCGTATTCTCCTAAATAAACCTCCACACGGCGTAAGAAAAAAGCCATTTTACTCTGTCAGTTCATTTTTATCCGGAGCAGCCTGCAATAATGTGACATAGGTGTGCTCTCTTATGTGACGAACAGCCGTAAGAGAGAGCATCGGTGATATTGCGACACCCTGCATCATGGAAAACACTCATGTGGAGCCAAACACATCTTCTTAATGTGAAGCTTTATTCTCTTCTAGAGGCTAAACTGCGAACACAATGACCAAAAAGAGATGAAGCTCATAAAGAAAGGCTAAGGTAATCAGCACAATATCCGAGGAGAGGCAACAGAAATATAGATTTGCAGTGATTCAGGTTGGTATTTACACAAAAAGAGACTATATCCTGGCTTTTAGACTGGAGGAGTTGTGATAAAATGTGTTTAAAACTGCTCAGTAGGGATAATAAATCTTCTCCTTGACGTTTTCCATTATTGAGGTGACAATTTATAGCTGAACGTAAACATAGACACTGTCATCTTCTGTGGCATGCTTTGTTTAAATCAGGGATCCTCAAGTGGCTTCATCAGACCCCCCACAGCTTCCCATCCTGTCCTCAAAAATGATCAAATTCACAAAATGTAGTGTGGAAAAAGGTTTTCTTAAACTAATGCAGCTATCAAAGATCACATATGAAACAAAGTACACCTACTGGTTCAATAAAGTGTATATGTCCATGGCCCCTTGCTTGCCCGACCTTTTAGAAAATGTGCCCTCAAACAATGAGTATGAAAAGAATTCCCCTAAATCCTGTAAAATCTATATACATTTATTAAGTACTTATCCAAAGAAACAAAAGCAAAAATTAGGAAGAAGATGTGGTAAAATTTCAGCAAACACTTTCATATTTGATATATTACTTTCAATAAAAATGTTCTGACAAGGAGAAACTTTATAATATCCTACCCCTTAAAATATTTTGTATGTTAATGGACTTCCACACAACTCCCTTTCTAGCCTGACCTTTCAGAAAATGTGCCCCCAAACAATCGTATTGAAAGGAATTCCTCCTAAAGCCGTCATAATGGGATATGCCACCTTTCCCATTTGGGAGACACTCCTTGAGTCAGGTGTTTGTTAACACAGCTGGCTTTAGCGCAAGGAATGTGTCAAGTTATGTCTGTGCAGCCACAGTAAACATTAGAGCAGTGTTTTTTTTTAAATTTATTTACCTCACAGCACAACTTATATCAAGACAGAATATCAGGGCACACCAAATAAAGCAGAATTCCCCATTAACCATGTATTGCTTATGGGTCTGTGCAAGTTTTTTCAAATAATGTCTGATCAAATCCTGTAGAAAATGGTTTCAGTTTTTTATACACTTATCCAAAAGCAACGATAAATTAGAAAACAAAGACAGAAAAATTCAACAAAACGCATTAATGCTGCATTCCGAGTTATCAGCGTTCCCGTTAAAAGTTGGAAAAAAAACTTTCCCATCTACCAGGCTATTGTTAGCCATTGATAGCATGCCCTGTGTTGTAAAGTTTGCAAATACCACATGAAGAATGTAAATAACACTATAGCAGCATTTCCATATATAAATGTCGAACAATATATGTATATGACTGATTAAGTGTGACGTACTCTAGTCAGAAGTGCTAATAAATAGACTATTACAGGAGCGTAATAACTGTTTACACTGGGGGCAGCCATCTTCGATTGTCAACTTGGGCAGAATGAAACTCATTTTTTAAAATAATTTGTACAAAGAAAAACCTTGTAATATCCTGCACTGTAAATATACCGTATGTGTCCATGGTCTGCCCTCCTTCCATCTTACTTGCCCAACCTTCTAGAAAATGTGCACTAAAACGATCAGTTTTGGAATACAATCCCCTAATTATGTCATAAGGGGATTACCACCTTCCCCATCTGGGAGACACTCCTTGAGTCAGGTGTTTGTTAACACAGCTGGCTTTAGTACAAGGAATGTGTCAAGTGACTGTTCAGCCACAGTAAACATTAGAGCAGAGGTTTTCAATTTTTTTTTTTTTTTGTACCAAAGTGCACACCATATTCAAAATAAAACAAAATAGCCCCTTTAACATCCATCCATTATCTAGTCTGCTTGTCCCTTTCAACGTTGCAGGCCTTTCGCCGATGGTAACAACTGCTGTAAAAAGCACCAAGAGTACTCATGTTTCATGTTCAGGATCTTATCTCCAGGTGTGTCTTGGTTTGAAATCTAGCTAACACCAGATAACATGGTCACAAATTAAACTGCAACATCAGTGAGGCTTGCGATTGGAACAGCTCCTGCACAGAAATTGTGAAAAACAGTGTTGCATGTCCCACACCACTGTCAATGGAGGAGCACATCCTGATCAACAAAACATTTTAGATCAACAAAAAAGAAAACTCTCTCAATCAAAAATCGTCTCACACTTTGGATTTGTGACTTCTTCGAGAGGACTCATGGAGGTGAAACATGGCTGAGAATCTAAAAACAACCCCAAAGAGGCCTTTTGAGGTGCAGGAACACACGCAGCTTAAAGCCAACAGCACCATGATAACATCCTCATAATGACAATATCAACATGCTAATGTCTACAGGCAGGCCTTTGATGTGGGCCATGTTTACCCAGAAAATTAGCATTTTGAGGCCACATGTTCTAATTATCATGCTAACAAGTGCTAATAAGCATTGAGCCCAACAGCCTGAGCTAATGGGATCATTGTTGATCTTCATGTATTAACTGGACAAAGACAGAATAAATATTTGAAGTCTGAAGTTAAGGCAAGACAAAAATATAATCACATTTAAGTTTACTTAATCGCAGATTTATTCAGAGGTAAGAGAGACATCACCAACTAAATAAAAGAAGAGAGGTGCCAGTTCTACTTATTATAAGCGACTTTGGGCTTCTGTTTTTTAAAATATGCTTGTAAATATTGGTAGTTGAGGGTTGCGTTTTTTGGGGGGCTTTTTGTGCCCCCAAACCCAGGAGTGATCTGATGCTCCTCTACTACCAATACAAACTTAATTCAGAAGGTACACAAAAAAAAATTTCCCACTCACAAATGTAAATTTTACTGTAAAAAGAGGCAAAAATGATGTTTTAACAAAAAGAAATCCTCATAGCCAGAATTAAATTTATTTCTAATGTTTCTGTTTTCACCATAATAAAGGTGTAGAGGATCAACATAAAACTTAGATAAAAGCCTGACTATGTCTGTTGGGTTACAAATATCAAGGTTAAACAGACTGTTTAGTGATAACAGAGTTATAAATAACAGTAGCTCCTCCCTTCACTTCCGTATAAAGAAAAGGATGTTCCACCTCCAAACAAAAAGCTGTTGAATAAGTCAAGTAGAAGCAAAATAAGAAAAAATGTCAGTGAGATTGAAATGTTATGTAGATGAAAATCAAAATCAAAACATGCTTTATGTAGATTTGATCTTCTTCTACTCATAAAAGAGGTTTTGCTTTGTTAACCTACTTACAAGCACATCTGTGGTTGTTTGTGCAAGCACCTTGTGGATTAGTTTCATATGCTAATATAACTAAGTGCTTATCTTAGTCTAAAAAAAGACAATATAATTTAACACAGTAAAAAAAATGAGTCACACGAAGCACGCAGGCCTGTTTGGAGTTGCTGAAGAGTTTATCTGATGACTATTGGCAGAAGCAGGCTAACAGTACCCACTGACTTCCAGTGTTTGAGCTAAGCTAATTAGCTGTGGGCGAGCTTTGCCCGTCTCTTCCTTGTTACTGCACCCACAGTCTAAAGAGTGGTGTCTATCTGCTTGTCATGGTGTCAGGAGTGAGGCAAGACATGAAAACAAAAAAAATGTTGCCGTATCCCTTTAAATGTAGCTGTTCATTCTTTTGTGGACTCCTTATATTCTTATTTTCTTCATACTCAATCACTGAAGACACTCTGGTGAGAACAGTGTTGTTTTTAGTCTCTTGAATAATGTCACAGGTGCTGCAAAGGATCTAAAGAACCCAAATCTGGTAGTTAACACTAATATTCTGATTTTTTTTCTTTTGGTTTTCAGGTGATGAGAACATTTGTTGTTTAATTCAGAGACAGCAGCTCAGCTCCACACAGTGTTCACTTCTAGTTGACACTCTTTTGCCCTCCAGTCCATCGTCGTGTATCCGAAAGTTAGCAATTGCACCGCCATAGGAGAAGTCAGGTCCAAACCAAGTTTAAAAATTGACTTGACTCCTAAAAGTTTGATTCAAAGTGTGTAAATTTTATTCGCTCTATGGATCAATGATGTCCAAAATATGGAAATTTAATCAGAAAGTTTTTGAGACTTTCCCTCAAAAGAAAAAGTAAAAGTATTGACCTTAAAGCGCCATAGAAAAGGTCAGGGCTCAATCAAGTTCAGAAATTGACTTTACGCTAAAACTCAAATGTTGGTCTCTACTGGGGAGCAGAACTCGAGCTTACCCCACTCACGAGCCACGACAAAAGATTTTTGGAGCCACAGTCTGTGAACAAACACTGCATCTCCTGAGAACAATATTCAGTTGGATATAGGGAAGCAGTTTCAGTGCAGTTAGAGGTGGGGATTGATGTGTTTTTATTGTTATTAACACAGTTATAGGTACTCCCTTGATCCAAGTCTTTCCTACTTCAGTTTGTCACAGTGCTACACTGTAAAAAGGCTGTTGTAAGTTTTACAGTAACTTAAGTAAAGTTACTTACAGTAGCATTACTCTTTTTTAATTTACCATATCATTACTGTATTTACTATAATTGTTTTACTGCTCTATTTTTATTTAAGGTATCATTATTGTATATCAATTAACTGTAAAATTACTGTATTTTCAAAAAGAAGCATCCTTAGTGTTTTCATTGACAATATCATTGCAGTATTTTATTTTTCATATGTTTTAATGCATTTTAATTGACAGTGAGTTTGCTGTATTTTAGTTTATATTACTGTATCTTTAACTATTTTAATGATACTTTATTAGCAAGGTATATTTTTGTGAAAAAAAAACATATTTTTTTAATCCAATAAAATTCACTTACTCAAACTCAAACCCAAAATAGTGAAGCATTTACTCAAAGAAATGTTTTGTCAGTTTTTCTGCCCAAATCTGAATTTTCTCTTGATCCATTTCCTTTCTCAGTAGTTAACTGTAAGACATTTCTCAGTAGAAAATTGTAGATTGTAAAGTGAAATGTTGTTAATTTTGCAGAAATCAGTGTGTTTTCCCACAATCTTTTACCATTTACGGTAATTTACTGTATAGATTTTTTACAGTAGGTAGCTGTAGATGTTACGGTAAAAATACTTTTGCAAAAATCGGTTACAGTGTGTGTAACTTTGAGTACTCACTTGCTATCAACATTTTAGAAAAGCACTCTCTATCAAAAGAGCATCTGTAAAAGCATTAATATTCCAATATGTCTTTTTTGATATGACCATCCTTACAATCAACATGTCAGGGCATATCGGTGAGAATATATTTGGTAAAGTCAAAGGACCAACACAGTGAATACAAGTGTAGTGAACATTTATGATGATACCAAATAACAAATCAATCTTTCCTGTATTTTATTAAGGCAGCTTTCACACCTACAGTTTGGTGAATTTTTGTGGATCAGGGTAAAATAATTGTTTAGTTTTTCACATGGTTTGGTTTGCTTTCACACTGCACTTTGTCAGTACTTTTACTTTTTCTTTTGAGAGAAAGTCTCAAAAGCTCTGATTGAATTTCCATATTTTGGACATTATTGAACCATAGAGAGTGTAAAGTTTTCATTCTTTGAATCAAACTTTCAGGAGTCAAGTTAAACTGAGACTCCTATTAATTTTTTGTTGTTTAGTCTTTTTTTTAATTGACAAAATATATATACAGAACCAGTACAAAACGTTCAGGATAAAATTTATTTACAAAACTTGCAAAAATACAACATATAACTAAATGCTAAAAAATACAGTATGTCTAAAGGTTGAAAAAAGTTCAGGTGATATAATATTTTTTACTTGTTTTGGTCACTAAATCAACATCAATATGGCCTTGAAAACAAGAATATTCAGTCGTTGGTTGGCAAATTTGGAACAGTGAATATGAAATTTGGCTATAATTATAACAAGGTTTATTACACACATTTTGTCTGGGCTTATTTTGTCATTTTTTGACAAACCAAATTGTACTAGTTGAATATTTCATTTAAATGAAGAATCAACTTTGAATACAAAAAAAAAAAAAAAATTCAAGGTCAATCCAAAAAGTATGAAAGTAAGTACATTCCCAAAATAAGTGAGATATTGTTTCGTCTGTAATGTCACAAAAAAAGCAAAGTGTGTCAATATTGTCTTGTATTTTGTAAGATTGGTCTTGACTGGATAGCATCTATGAAGTATTTTAAAACTAACCTGACCTTATTCGTAATAATAACTTTTCTTGATATGACCCATGTGTTTTTTCCAATCTATATCATAATATAAGTTATTCTAATAGAAGACTGCTGAAGTCTTTATTTGGTCTTTATTCCAGAGTTTGTAAGAGCTTTCACGCCAAAGGGAACCAGAGTTTGATTGGATTCCAGGGTGTTTTTGTTATCAAATTTTTATTAATTTTTCTTGAACAAGACTAACAAATTACCAGAACATCAACATGACAGAGAAATAACAGCCAATATGACAAAATGAACAATAAAATAAAACCCCACCCCCTCCCAGGGTCAGAAAACAAACTAATAATAAATTAAAATAAAATGCAATGCCACCAGGACCATGCATGTATAATGATATAGTGCATAGTGGTTGAAGGGAGAAAATTAAATCAAAAGATCCTTTAGTGAATCTGCTGCAGTTCTCCAGCCATGCAGATTAGTTTCAGAGGCTCCATTTATTCCAGATGTTGACAATTCAAGATAGACGACATCCATAAATGTTAGAAAGATTCCAGTTTTGATCAATGTTAAAACTAATATATCTGGAAACCAGTCAGATAAACATGTGATCAACATCTACTGCTTGAATTTGAAGTTGCAGTGCATGCTGGTTGTTCTCCAGCACTTCAAAAACAGACGATGTGCTGTTTTCGCAAACATTGAACACTTCTTAGAGGGAGAAATCTTTTGTTCAAGAGAAAATGATCCCGGTCTCTCTATCAGCACAGCTCTGTGGGTGGTGGAAAAATTCTGGCAAATGTAGGAAATTACAAACTAAAGCTGAGGCGGAGAAGCCAGGTCAGAGAGAGTGGATCGGAGAAAAAAAAAAGTAATCTAGCTGCCAGCAGGGACACCAGGCAGCCTCTTGGCATTTCCACTACCACGGGGTTCCACCTAATGCATTTCTGCCAATATAATTATGATTGGCATGCAGTTATCTCCGCATGTTGAGCTGGATGTCGCGTCACAGTGAGTCACCAAAGGGCTCATGGGAAGCGTGGCCACCGGTCATGGAGACGATGTGTCCTCATAATGTCTGCGAATGTCAGCGAGGACGCCGCCGATGTCTCAGTTGACCTGTGAAGCCAGAGATGGGCGACGAGGAGGATGCCGCTCAAAAACAGGACGGGCAATCACTCACCAGCAGACATATTGAATGGTCCCGCAGGGCTGCCACCCGCAGTGTAATGAGGGTTACCGGGCCACGCTGCCTTTCAGCTGACAGAGGCCTGCAGGGACAGAGGCTTCATTGTAGGTTTTAATGCCAAAGAACACCAGTGCATCACCAGCATCAAGTGGAGGCAGATATGTGACAGAAAGAGGCTGTGTTTGGCTTCAAAGCAACAGCATCAGTCTGATGTCTGGGCTGTTGTGCTGGGGAATGTTTTCGAGTCAGATATACTCTTGTTTTCCATCAATTTGCATTTTTGACATGCTTTGTGGGCTCGTAAACATCATTTGGCGTGTCCCAAATGCTCCCTTTTAACCCGTGTTCTTCAAACAGTTTTAAGTGTCTCATCTGCGAACACTTAATCCAGAATGCTCCAGTATAAAGAGATTCAGATTCTTGGACTTATTATTCGAAGAATTACTCCTAAAAAATATTTCAGTGGAACAAGAAAGTCAGTCACTGTGGTCCTTATTGGAGAGAAAGGTGATATATGTAAGGCCTTTTGTCCAACAAGGAGGTTATGTTTTTTCCCACATTTTTTTGTTTGCTTGTTTAATTGTGAACAGGATAACTCAGAAAGGTATAAAATGATCTCAGTGAGATTTTCAGGGAATGTTGGTCATTGATTGTAGTGGGGATCCTAATCAGGATGTGGATCTCGGATTTTTTAAAGGATTTGTTAACATTGCAATATAGGGAAGTTGTCCACATTTTCCTTTATAGCTCGATAAGTTCTCCACACATTTTTATATCATTTAAAGGTAATGTTGGTCATGGCACAAGAAAAAGATGATTAGATTTTGGTGATGATCTGAATCCAGATTTGGATCCAGGAATTTTTAACCATCTGTAAACATTAGTAGATAAAGCAGTTTCCCACATTTTTACCAATCAGTAAGTTATGAATGGATTTTGATGACGTTTTCCAGTAATGTTTCTTATGGCTCAAGAAAGAGATTATTAGATTTTGGTGGGTATCCAGGACTTTTCAAAATGATTTGTTAACGTTGTGAGACAGGGCAGATTTCCACGTTTCCACAATCCTCTTTGATTTTATATTTTTTGGAAATGTTGGTCATGGCACAAGGGAGAAGCAAAGATTTTGGTGGTGATCTAATTCCAAATGTGGATTCAGAATTTTTTTTTCACCTACAGTTCTATGCAAAATATGGTTACACATTGCTCCGTTGAATATGCGAGGGTCACCTGACGCAGACTAAATGTGGTTGATTGTGTATTTCCTGGTCATGGTTCAAACATTAGGGTGGAAAACTTTTTTTTTTTTTTTTTTAAAGCAATTTATTCCGTATCTTTAAAACAAAAGTTCACATGCTGTAAAAAATGATTACCAGCCCCTTTCTCAAAATAATAACACAAGAAATAATTGGATGGTCTGTCCGTCAGATATTTAACAACTACTGCTAGCAGGGAAAAAACAAAATAAAAAAAAACAAAAAGAAAACAAACATACGCAACAACTCACCATCAACGTCAATAACATACAAAGCAACAGAAGACCTATTACCTATCAATTTCATATTTTCTTATCATTTTGTCTTTATACATTCTCTTGAACTGATGAATATTGGTAGAGGCTTTTAAGTCAATTGTTAAAGAATTCCATAATTTGACACCACACACTGAAATACACATTTGTTTTAGAGTAGTACGTGCAAATGGATGTTTAAAGTCAAATGTCCTTCTGTGATCCTGATATAAAGCTGGAACAAAGACCAAAGCTACAGCCCCAACTAGTGGCTGGTGGCTATATTACGCAGCATATGACAATAAGTGAAATATGAAAGCAAAAAAGTTGCAACTTTATCCTAGAACCAAACCACATTCATTGAACTTTGTGTAAGCGGCCTGAAACACCAAAGGGGAGATAATTGAAGTTTCCTGAGCATTCTTAAATTTATAGTGTGGCTTGTAGCTTCGTCTGACCTTTACGTTGCACTATAGGAGAGAGAACTCTGTTTTCTCATCTTCATTTAGCCTCAGACTCTTACATCAGGAGGGACCGTCCCTGTCAAGCACTGCCTGTTTTTGTTTTTGAGTCTCTCCTATTTCCCAGAGATGACCAGATGTTGTCATTCTGAATCAGTTTCAGCACTTCTACTGAAAGGCTGACACTCTGATGCAGGCACACTTTAATACACACTTAGGAAGATGTATTTTTAGACAGGCCCCATTTTTCAGTGGGCAAGCATCTCCCTCAGAAGTGTTTTTTAAAGGCATATGTTTCCTCCTGCACAGCGAGGAGCAGCTCGGGCCTCTTTTCCCCTCAGTAGCAACACACCGGAGTGCAGCAGCCTACCGTTTCATTCCTAAGTGCTGTGCTACATCACAGCTACGCCTGGTCCGGCTGTGATTCATCAGGAACGTTACTCAGACAGGACTCAAAAACCAGCTTTATTAAAGCAGCCAGTTCCACTCTGCATCACACTGATGGGTCTGGAACACAGGAGGAGCTGAAATACAAGGGTTTATTGACAGATGGCATCGGTTATTACACGATTATGAACTACATGTGTGATTTTTGCTTTAGAATGTTGATGTTAGGTATCAGTTTGGCATACAGATGATGTTTTTTATGCTGCTTCTCAAAATCTCTGCCCCCACCCGGGAGCAAAAGTGGCCGAAAAGTTCACCCAGTACTTTGAGAAATTGAAAGTCCTCTCTGTACTTTCATGTTAGCAGGTGTCAGAAATAGTGAAAGCGGTCTCAGCAGCGGCACACATGTAGCATCAGCAGAGACGTGGGGGCTTTTTCAGACGGAGCCGGAGCAGGTTTCGAGCCAAGTGGTTGTCAGGCCTCATCAAACAGCGTGTGAAGCCCCTTTCAGACGTTGGGAGTCAATGGGGTTCTCTGTCCGAACGTTTTTTTGTAATTTTCTAGAACACGCGATGCCACAATCATGTCCACTTTTCCAAAACACTCGCACGTCCAGGAAACGTCAGGACACTGGCTTCTCTGGCAGCCGCTGCAGATGATATTAGGAGAGTTTTGGTGTCACAGGGCGGCAGTTTGAAGTCACAAAGCAGCAAACCCACCGCTTCTCCACAGTGTTAATTTGACAGCACTTTTTAATTCATTTTAGTTGTAGCCTTTTGCCGAAATTATCTTTTAGGTTTAGTCATAATTTAGTCATCTAAATTGTTTTAATTTTAATCTAGTTTTAGTTGATGAAATTTTTTATGTTTCCTTGAATTTCTGAAGTCATGTTTTACACTTGGATAAACATCTAATAACTCTTTATTGAATACTAGTAAAGTCTGAATGTATATATGAACAGAAACAAGTTGAACTTTTGTGTGAAATGCAGTCACCTTTATTTAGGCTACCTGGCAGAGCATCTCAGTTACAATACCAGAACTGACAACAAACAGTGAACCTGCTCTACATGAATATATCAACTCATAAAGAGAGGAGCTCTGATTGGATCACCCCACAACTTATCCCACCACCATGAAGCTAAGGCAGCTGTGATTGGATGTCCCTCTTAACTCATCCAACCTTTCCATACAGCCAAAGTAGCTGTGATTGGATATATTCCTAACTTGTCCCTATACATGACCAAATTAGGTCTGATTGGATTAAGTCTCTGTCAAACATTTTAGTCTAGTTTTTATATGCTGTTGAAAATTTCAGTTAATTTAGTTTTAGTTTTTGTCCATGTGCAGTTGTTTTTATTAGTTACTGTCTAGTTTTTGTCAGGGGAAAGAAGTTTGTTGATGAAAACTATGATGAAAATAATTAGTCAACAAAAGTAACACAGCTTCTCCAATTACCAAAACTTGTAAAATTAGAGTTGATTTATCGTACTCTGATCCGCATTATCAAACCTTTATACATTGTTTATATACCTTCAAGAGAAATCAAGAGTTTAAAATTAACATTTGACAACTGGTTACACTGTTATCATTGCCATATCACCCTGTGCTGCTGAATCTGAAACCTGCTGGTCCAAAGGCTGCTCCTGAATCACATAAGACAGCCTGAAGAAGACCAGATCCACAGCAAGTACCCAATAAAACCAAATCAGAATCAGGACCACAACATCCCTCAAATTAGATTCAATCAAGTTAACAACCAACAGGAAGAAATTCATGTGAAATAATGAGATAAAGAGACTCAAAAACAAAGTAAATCATATGCAGTACTTAACAAATTTATCAGACAACCTGTTATAAAAACAAGAAAAATAATCTGTAAAAAAATGTTTAAAACTGAAAACTTTAATGTAGTTGGACATATAGTTTGAACAGTAATGAGGAATTTCAAACTGATTTCACCTTTTGTATTATTTTTGTTCACCTTATTTTTAATTCCCAAATCTGAGCTGCTTACTGGTCTTCTCTGAGAAGTTAGAAATTAATCAAGTGTAGTATTCAACCACTACAACTATTCTCCAGGAATGCAAGTAAATAACTTAATTTGACAATAATTCAAGAAATATTGTGCTTTACTATTTTTCTTTTAATTTTTTCCTTTTTTTTTGTAGAACAGTAAATTTGAAAAATCATGGAAAACAATATAAATTTATTTTAGCATTTGAATAATCATTTCTGTTGAAGAACTTCTACATACTGGTGTATGAACTAGTTTAACTTATTTTTATCATTATTATTATCAATATTACTATGGTGGGGCAGCAGATAAGTGCTCCTGCCTCACAGCAAGAAGGTTGTTGGTTTGATCCCCGGGTCAGTCCAGAAATGTTCTCCCTGTGCATGTGTGGGTTCTCTTCAGGCACTCCAGCTTCCTCCTACTGACCAAAAACATGCTCATTAGGTTAATTGGTGACTCTAAATTGCTGTTAGCTATGAGAGTGACGTGAATGGTTGTCTGTCTCTATATGTGGCCCTGCGATTGACTGGAGACTGTTTCAGGTGTACCCACCTGTTGCTCAATGTCAGCTGGGATAGGCTCCAGTCCCCTTCGATGGATGGATGAATGAAGTGAAGAGTAAACTATTTTGTATTTGTCATCATGTGGGGTTACTTTTCTACATTTTTTTCTGTGCAATACAACCCATTTATTTTTTGTTTGTTTGTTTCTTTTCTATTATAGATCTTATATTCTTAATATTTATCCTTTTTTAATATTTTATATTGTAGATAGAGTTGGATTTTATCTTGCAAATTTTTGTATAATTATCTGATTGCACTGAAGAAGGAGAAGCTCTCCAATCTCGTTGTATATAATGACAATAAAGGGCATTCCACTCTATTCTATTGTAAAAGTGAATGTAAGAAGTAAAGAGTGAAGAAAGAGCTGCCCTGTTGGAGTGTGTCTTTCATACCAGTCCAGGACAGGTCCGTGTTCAGCACCACGCAGATCTGCCCCGCTGTAAACAGGTGGCAGAAAGTGTCTCACAGCTACAGTGTGAAAAATGCACCGTAATTTCCTCTTAATACTCTGTCCACTCTCCACGTCAAATCTGCCAACTGCGCATCACAATGCTCTCAATCCTATCTCCTCGACCAGCGCCCGCGCCCCCCTCCGAGCGGGCCGTCCAGTGTGTGCAGCTGAAAGTGTATTTGTGTGCCTGTAAGCTTCTGTTTATCTCTGCACTGCCTTTAGTTCCTTTTTGATTTCCCTTTAGCCTTATGTCTTTTGTCATGTTCTGGTCTTCTGAATGCTTGCTTATGGGTGTCATTTGTTTTCTCCCTCCCCTCCCCACCCCCGCCTCCCCCACCTCTCCTTTTATTTGCATGCCGTTCCTCCTGTTCCACACCTCCCTCCTCAACTGCCATGTCCTCTCCTTGTGTGCTCAGACACTGCGCCCAGCACTGAACCTGCAGCTCATGGTTGGTATCTTTACTTTCCTCTTAAGTCTGTTCTTTTTTTGGGGGGGTTGATTTCATTTTATTATTTTTTTTTACCTGTATCCTGTCTCTGCAGCATGTCGATGTTTGCACTGTAGACATCTTTGTGCCAGGCTGCCCAGTCTGGAAATGTCAGCTGTGTGCCTGGCTTGAGTTATTGATTGATCATATTGACCTCTCTTTTAAGGCCTCGGAGCACCTGCCGGGTAACAGAAAAGGCTTTCACACACAGAGTCTGTATTTTTGGATGCCTTCTTCGGACCTGTAATCTAAAATAAATTACATGCAAACAGATCTTGCATGGATTACAACTAATGCCTATTTAAAATATCCATACATACAGGAATTCTGCCTCCTGGTGTCCTATACAAGACAGTGCAGCTGTTAACTGATTGACTGAAATCATGGGCACCAGTGTTCATTTTGCTGATTAATTATTTTCATCATAGTTTTCATCAACAACCTTTTTTCCTCTGATGAAAACTAGACAGTAACTAATAAAAACAAGTGCACATGGACAAAAACTAAAACTAAATTAACTGACATTTTCATCAACAAATCAAAATTAGACTAAAATGTTTGACAGAGACTTAATCCATGTAGAATCATGTAGAAAGTAGGGACAAGTTAGGAATATGTCCAATCATTACATTATTTATTCATTATACATTCAAACTTTAATAGTATAGGGTTATTAGATGTTTCATTTTATCCAAGTGTAATACATGACTTCAGAAATTCAAGGAAACATAACAAATACCTTACCCTTTACACTTCATATTTTAGTAGACTAAATTTACAGTAGATTTCATTGACTAAAATGTTGTGCAATTTCATCAACTAAAACTAGACTGAAATTAAAACAATTTAGATGACTAAATTAGGAACTAAAACTAAAGGATAATTTAGGCAAAAGACTAAAACTAAAACTAAATTAAAAAGTGCTGTCAAAATTAACCCTGATGGGTAGAGGCTGTTTTTGTCAAATTTTTGGCCATTTTGTCTTTTCTGGAGGAAAGTGCTTTGCTCAACGGAACTTCTAAAGTGCACAGGAAGTCAGCTAACACCTCTCCAGCTACCAAACCAATTTCTAAACATGGTTTGGTTTGGACTGAACCCATGTCCCCTCGGACTGAGGCTATGGCCAAACAAAAATTGGGGCTTTTAAAAAAAACACAGCAACAGAAAATACTGAGCGATGCTCCACAGTAGAGTCGGACAATTAATCAAATTTCAACTAGGCTTATCTGGTAAATGAACATGAATGATGGGTTCAGTTTATTTTTACAGATATTCAAGTATTGATGTGATTAATTGTGTAGGCTAATGTTGAGTGGTTGATTGAAAACTTTATTTTTAGCATGTAAATGAAAGAAAAGCAAAAGGAAAAAAATCCCCTTATGAATGTGGTCAAGCATTAAAAAAATATTTAAAATATATGCATGCTTGGTTTTGACCTGAACAGATTCTTGTGTTTAAAATACTCATTTTATAGTTGTTCTGTGCCTTGTAAAATTGGTTTATATTAAAATTTCAAAATAAGGGAGTTGGGGAAAATATATATTAATTTTCCCAAGAATTAAGGAAGAAAAAATAAAAAGAACAACACTCAGTGATTAAATTTAAATTCAAAAAGGAATGGAAAGATGTTAAGACTTCTTTACTCCACCATTTCCACACATGAATTTTTCTGACTGATTCCCTTAGTCTGGAATCGATATTCAGTCTTTTTTTTTAACTACATTATTATCTCTGTCAAAATGTTTATTCTAATACCTTAATTGATCATTAACTCTTCATCAATGTTGCCTGAAAGATAATAATCATTCTGCCAGTTTATATTCATTAAACATGCATTTTTGACTTATATGTTTAACTTTAAAAAACATGTATTAAATTAATACCTATTGATCACTTCAATGCTGTTCTCTGCCTCTCAGTGAGAGGAACTGACAGTCCATTCCCCATTTGGGACGTCAGTGCATACCCACCATTGAGACTTAAGTTCACATTAATGGCAGTTTTTTCCCTGTTATTGGGTTTATCATGTTACTACCATTTAATCGGTCCAGTTATTTTTCTTACTGCTCATTTTTCATCTGAATCTTTAACAGAGACCTTCAACATCTTGATCATATTCTCTACATTACAGCTTTTCTCCTGTAGGTTCAAACGGCTCCATTCATGGAAGAGCACCATGCATTTTCCACTCAGGAAATAAATCCATAAATCTCTCCGCTTTATTCAAGTTACTCCCCATAATCCTAACCGAGTATGATGTTGACAGGACGCCATTTACTTCAGATGTTATCAAGGTCAACATTTAAACATAAATTTATTCCAAATACAGGATAGTGCTGCTCCTTTTATTGCTAGTCGTGTTCAATTTAACAGCCCGGAGGTGCAAACACATTTTCAGCTGATATCTCTGTCTTTGTGAAATGAGAAATATCACACATGAGATTGTCCTGCTGCTGGTTCTCCTTATATAACCCCTGAAATGTGCTCTGTTCCCACTGCAGTTAAAAATGCACCTTGGTCATCTTTGTTTTGTCCACTGCTTTTTTATTTACATTTTTTATCACATATATGACTTTCAGGCGTACTGTCGTGAACTTAAACCACTCTCCTGCCTCCTCTTCATGAACATCAGTGGTTCTCAAGTACTCTGTCATAACCCCCTTTAAGATACAAGGATACAAGTATACAAGGAAGTTTATTTGTCATTATACAACAGGTTGTCTAATTAAATTCAATTGATGAATGAAAGAATTAATAAAAAGATGAATATTTTATCACCTTTTCCTCACCGGGGAAGTCCCTAAGAGCACAAAGTTAAGTCAATTAGTGACTAGAAATGAAATCAAAGTCGTTTAATTGCCATTTTATTTATGTATTATATTTTGTATTTAACCAGGAATAGACACTCACTGAGACTAAAAATCATTTCTTCAAGATTGTCCAGGCCAAGATAGGCCGCAGCACACTTAAGAAAGTTTCAACAACAAACAGCCAATTGTGCAAATAAAATGCAAGCACCTGAAATACAACAAAAAACAATAAAAACAATTAATCAACAAGATAGACTATATAAAGTTTTAATCAAATTGGTGTTCCGTCCACATGAATACGGCATTTTGGGTGCAAAGATAAGTGGAATAAATAATAGTTGAATGGAGGAACCAAGTAGTATTAACCTTGCACAGCAGCTGGATCAGCCTGATTCAGTGTCTGTAACTGGACAGATCTATCTTGCCAAGCCCCAGTCTACAGTGATTGTGTTCACGGCCCAATCAGAGTCCTTTAGAGCAGGAAGAGGTGGAGCTACAAGCGCAACAACAACAGGAAGTGGCACTTATAGAGATTAGCATAGATGCTAACAGCATCAGCAGCTGTTGTATCAGATCACATTTCTTTATTAAATGAAAAACAAACAACACAAACTTCTCTATAGTACGGATATTTACAGTCAACTTCCAACATGTTTTCATGAGAGTTTGTTTTACCAAGTGGCTCACACTCTGTAGTGCAGTAGCGCCCTACCTTTTATATTACCTGATTGGCCCGTAATCAATGTGATTAATGGAACAATTGTCCAATCACCTGCCAGATATGCTGTTCCCAAACACTTACTATGGGCTCTTTCCCAGGTGGACTAGTGAAATACATTGAATGGTTCATCTGTGTCAGGTTTAAGTAATGCAGCAATGATGTGTAATGACATGTCTCATGTCAACACCAGTTAAACACTGATGCCAATTCTGTTTATCACACAATATAAGTGACAACAAAGCAGCTTGTTGGTTCAGTCTCCCTGCTGTTTTTTGTTAGTTCTGGGTCTTAAAAATATAATTCAGCTTTTAATTATAATTTAAAGAGTGGTTTCAATTATTCTTATGACTTTGATTTATTGTATTAGACCCATAATACCCCTGCAGCCCTCCAGTTTGTACCTGTTATCAGTACAAACTCTGTTAATCATTCAAAACCAGCACAGCATCACCTCACTGATCCAAACCTCCTCATTTTAATGTACCACATAACTCATTCAGTCTGGATGAACTTGGCTGCACCCTCTGCCTAACTTTTCTCCACAGAAAACTCCGTCACTGATATCAAAAACTAAACTTTTTCCAGGGTTTCTTTGAGCTAAATTGATGCAGAAAACCAAATGCGTTTAATTTGGAGCTCCCTTCAAGCTGCATTTGAAATTCTGATTAATAATTTGGGTGCCAATAGGGCAAAAAAAGCCTCTCTGGATGTGTTTGAAAAATGCTAATTCCTGACTGTATTTCCGTGGCCCAGTATGTGACACCCAGTCAGAGCCTGTTAGAAAGGCATCAGCGCTGACCGCCTGGCTCTCCCCATCCTCTACAGCGCTGTTGCCATGGCGATGCCCCGCTTGTCGTGACTACAAGAGAGAGGAAGCCTGAGACACTATTGAGCTGGAAGGCTCTACCCCGAGATTGTCCATTTCCCACTAAAATAGGGCACAGGTAGACGGGGGGTGGAGGGCAGGAGGGAACAAATTAAACACACGGTGCAGAAAAAGAAGAGGCTCAGGGATGAGCTGCCAGCAGACCGGAGAAGTGGGTGTTGAAACGTTTTGTTCTTATAAATTAAGCTTTAGCTGGGATGCTCAAATAAGAGGAAGAGAGAGAGAGACCCAGAAAGTGGAAAAACTCCGACATAATGGCTGAATTTATTATGCATGTGGATAAACTCCACTGCACTCCTGGCTCTCAGAGGCTCTTGTAGAACAAAGTCGTTTCCACTCATGAGACCCGCGGAGTTAAAGGCGTTCATTCGAAACAAAAACTATTGAGAAAAGAGTTTTGGAAAAGCTCAAACAGATGAAAAGCAGAGTTTCCTTAAATGATAGGAACTCATAAAATAAAGAATAGAACAGACAAGTTGATTACAAGAACTTTCTTCTCTCATTTTTGAAAAGGGATTCTGTATTGAGGCAACAGAAGAAAACACCCTTTAAAAAGCTTCTTTAACATGTTTTATTCAACAACTCGGAAGATTAGATGATCTTACAGTAGTACAGTTTATTCAAAAAGAACTTTGACTTTATTTTTTATTAGACTTCCATGAAAACTCTACCGTTATTCTTCGTTTTTGAGTTAATTTTTAGGACATATAACCTTACAGCCAGATGGACAGTTTCACATATCCGTCACGGAAATATTTCACTAGTTCATCTGGGAAGGAGTCCATAGAAAATGTTTTCAGAGGCAGAACCTTCAAAAACAACTGCAGCTGGTGATTGGACGATCATTCTGCCAGTCACACTCAGACTGTGGTCTTGCATTAAATTATACAACACAGATGTATCATTTATCACATATATGTGACATGAACCTCGTCAATGACAATCTCCACCAAGTTCTCCCGGTAAACTTCTGAGTAGAGGTATTGCTGAGTAACCATGACTACCACAGACTAACTGGCATCGTCCATGGAGGATTTCCTCATTCTCTCCCAGTTTCCCAGCAGTGATCCTAAGCTTCCCAGCTTCTCTGATTTGATCATCCATGAGGGCAACCAGCAGAAACACCTTCCCATCTTTGTCAGATCAAACTCTTACGAAAACTGATCGGGAGAAGAGCAAAAACATGATTTCCATTTAAGAAAATATTTAAGTGATGTTCTTTGCTCCTCTTTTAAAGAAGAAATTGACCTCATTTCTGATAAAACTGCTGATATTGCTGCATCCACGGAGGCCGCTTCAGAAGCCACCATTGTTTTCAAACATGCAGTCACTTCTTTCCCCTGATTGGGTCGTTCAGCTTTTAGCCGAGTGAAGTTGTAGATGATTGCAGCTTGGAAAGAAGGACCTGCATGATTTCAGACAATGAATCAGGCAGGTCCATCTGCTCTGCAAGGTTAAAGGATATACAGAAAAAAGGAAGCCCAAAATCCAAAAAAGAAATCCTAAAACTGATATAAGGGAGTGATACCTTAACCATTTTACTTTTATTGATACTTTGGTCATTTATATTTGATCACAGATGACTGTACAGCAAAAAATGTCCTAAAACATGTCAAAATTTAGTTCATCCAAGTTGAACAAACCCAGATTAAATTCTAAATCACCAAAATTGGGAAAAGATATTTGAAAGGGATCATTCGGGTTTTTAGAAGTGGGGTTTCTCCACACCCATGTCACGAGTCAATATGACAGCCACTAAAGCAATCCGCCAGCTCTGTCACTGAGGAGACATAGCCAGTCAATGGTGCCACTGAAAGCCTCGTAATTACCACAAATTTAGGTAAGAATGCACAAAAAACGATGTTGGCTGGACGAGACAATACAGTAGGGTGACCATACATACTGCAAAAGTCGGTGTGGTTTTCAAAGTCTCCAGAACCTTTATTTGGCTTTTTTGTCAATAAATGTGTCAGAAAAAGCTCTTTGAGTAAATTATTTTACACCTATTCTAAGGGAAAACAAAATCAAAACACTCTAGCAAGTGTGTGTCATTACATGACTGTAATAAAGCTGGGAGTAAATATCCACTTTATCTGTATTACTGTATTATCTGTATTATTGCTGTAGATGAGCTGAGGGACACTCCTGACCTTCCTCCTCCTGTTTAGACCCCCTCCATGAATCTCCTCAGGACTCTCCTCTCCCTCTTTGAAATTCCTCCCTCCAATAATTGCAAAATTACTTTCTATTAAATCTGTAAAACACGAATTATGATGAAAAAGACCGTCAATGTCAAAAAGGATGCACTTCGGCGGACAAAACACTGAGAAAATACTACAAAAGACGCCAAAACATGGTAAAAGAATGTCAAGAAAACACTCCAACATGATACTGATGCTATTATTTACAATATTTTTACATTATTTACACAGAAAATAATAATGAACCACTGATAAATCACTCAAAAGTTTCGTTCTGAACTCTCTCGCTCTGCTCCAGCCTTTACCGTAATGTATCGTATATCAGTGGAAAGCTCTGCTTCTCGATTTAAGAATCCATCAGAATTATTTGGATAGCATAGATACTTGAGACGTTACAGTAATTTGAACCACTTATGTCTTTTTATGTCACCGGCCACAGCTTCATGATATAAGGGATATTAATGGTTTGTAGAACAAGCTGAACAAAACCGGGACATTTTAGAGAATTTTATAAAATCCCAAAATGACCAAAAAGGTGGACATGTCCGGGCAGAAGAGGCTGTATGGTCACCCTAACTACAGTAGAATTTTTTTTACAGTGTGTCAATGCCCGGAGAGAGCCCACGCATGCACAGGAAGAACATGCAAACTCCACATAGAAAGGCCCTGTATTTAATAGAAAGTGTATTTAATTAAATATGGTTCGAAAGAGATTGTGATTCATTTCATCCTGTTTTTATTAACACAGTGTTCCAACTTCATTGGAACTGGGGTTTGCATCATAAAGGCCTTGTCCTGCTGCATGTCGACATCACGTGTCATAAATCATACAAACCATGTACGAGTGACCATTTTCCTGAAGCTGCATCAGAGCCAGCATGGCCGCTGCCGGCTGCTGTAGCAGATCTCACTCTCCTCATCTCCTCCAGCTCCTCACTCTTAATGAAAGGGCATGTTGGTGGAAGATGTCAGTTGCTTTAGCTGATGGCTAGCCGCACCGACTAATTTCCCATCCGGCTCGGTGAGAGCATCTGGAAAGGACACACCTGCCAACACGGCTGTCAGCGAGCGTGTGAAGGTAGCGCGATAATTGAGCGGCGCTCTGAGATCTAATAGTGTAGAGCAATACAGCGGTATAATGACCACTTTGCTCACAGCGGGACTGTGGCAGGTGAGGCGCGGGACTTTTGCCTTTAATCCAAGGACTAAGCTGTCACATTTGGATGTCATTGAAGAGACAAGGCAGTGACTAAGTGATAGGGCGACTCGGTGCCAGATCACCTGCATCTGCTGATCAGGACGGCGTTTCCTGACTTCCCTTAAAGCTGTATTGACATTAGTTTGTCTGATTTTTATTTACAATTTCTTCTTCTTCATGCACTAAGTAGGCAAAGAAATTTGGAAAGACGTGCACGTTTTGGACAGATACCAAAAGCAGTCCTTGTGGCCTTAAAAAGTGTCCTTGCAGACCTCTTTGACAGCTGTGCACGGGTGATCTTAGGATACGTGGATCAGAGGGACAGATGGTCTGTCAGCGTCTCTTCTATGTGACATATCGGTAGGTTAAAGGGACGCTGTGGCAGCTTTGTGACAGAAACCACGGTAGTTTGATGATTGTGCCCAAAAGAAAAGAGCAGTGAGCTTGATGATGTGGATGAGAGGACTTTGGCCTTGATTGAACCCAAAAGATCCACTTTATTAACATCGAAAAGACAATTCGATGTCAGAAGAGTGCATAGAAATTAGATGTCAAACATTAAAATAATAATAATAATGGTTAAAGAGAATCAACAACAGAACAAACAAACTAACTAACTACCTAACTAACGAACAAACAAGAGCTTCAGAAATCTTGATTAATAAGGAGACGCTACACAACACACTTTCAGAAAAAGTCAAGGACCTTCAGACATTAAAATTTCAACAACAAACTGATGCACAGTTGAAAATAATCCATTCATTATCTATACTGCTTATCCCTTTAGGAGGTTATGAGAGCCAGAGCCTTTCCCAGCTGACAGGCGGGGTACACCCTGAACTGGTCGCCAGCCAATCACAAGGCCACATAGAGAGAGAAGCAACCATTCACACTCACGCCTGAGGACAGTTTAGAGTCACTAGTTAACCTAATGAGCTTGTTTTTGGTTTGTGGGATGAAGCCGAAATGCTTGTAGAAAACCGATGCAGGCACGGGAAGACCTTTCAAAAGCCTCACAGAAAGACCCAGGTCAACACGGGGATTTGAACCAACAACCCTCTTGCTGCCCAATCGACAAGCATCTCTAATCCATCGCTATATCTTGAAATAGCTTTGGTTTTTTGGGTATTCTCTGCTCACCTTTGCTACATCTGCATTTGTAGCGCCCTACAGTGGCACGTGCTACACTAATTAATTTCCGACTCATGATGGAGTACGACAGGTGACAAACAAAGGTTCCCCCGCTCTAAACCCTCCCCCCGTTCTCTCCTCATAACTCACCCCACCTCCTGCTGAAAGTCATGTGAACCTCTCAGGTCCTGTCTGGCTCTCACATGATGAAATAGACAAGGCGAAGGTGAAATAGACAGGAAAGTGGAGTAAGTCGTGATTTTCCTCTCTCCTCACCTGTGACTTTGAGTGAACCTGAGGGTTTATAGTCCAAACACTGCCTGGAGTGGGCACTTTCCAGCAGGTCAACAAGTGTCAAAAGTTGTTAAATAGCCTAAGACTGAAGGGTCAAAGTTATTTAGCCACACAGCTGGACCTCACCTCATCATTTATATTCATATATTGTGGCAAAGATTTAAATGTCAGGGTCAACAGCTTTGGTTTTGATCCCCTTTACTTATTTCTCTGCCTTGAATAATCCAAAGAGAAGTACAGCCATGATGTCCCTGTGCTTTATTATTTCAAGAACTCACGAGGAAAGACAGATACTCTGAAATCTCATCTTTCTCTTCATAATTTTTTTCATTTCCTTCATTATCAAAACAGTTGCTTTGGACTACCAGATGCACAAAAAACAGTGAGACAATCTCACATTAATCCAAACTGTCAATCCTCCCCATCTGGCGTGCAGCTCTGCTACCTGCTGCAATGATAACACCTTCTCCATCTCGCCAATTGCTGTCACATTGTCCCTCACAATCCCTTTTTATACACATAGCTTACAATTTACTTTATTACCCATGATAATTAAATCAAATGAAGAATCATCATGGCTAAGTCTAGCTGTATAATTTTCTACCTGGACTAAGGATTTGAGTGTTGACATTGAGGATGGAAGTATCAATACCTTCACAAAAACTCTTTCAGTATTGATTACTCCCCCAGAACAATGATTCCAAATATATACCAAATAGCACTCACCTGCAGCCACAAGCTTACACACAGACATGTAACACAGTTTTGCAGCAAACTACGTAGGTATGACAAAGAAAACACCATTTTATGAATTGCTGCTCTTCACAAAAAATGTTAAAGTGACTTTTTGAGTTACTTAGACTTGATTCTGTTTAGTCTAAGAATATTTAAACATAAATCAGTGTGGCAAAGGCTGTTGGAATATCTGCCAAATATATTTTATGATAACACTAAAGACATACTTAATTCAAGAATTTTGTGTGAAAGCCCATTTTATCTTGCTTTTGACTCTTCTGATATGAATACCTTCTATTTTGGGTCTGATCTTTAATCATAACTTCGACTGTTATTCATCTCATTCTTTAACTATTTAAAGAGGTGTGATATATGAATATTCTGTCAAAATAAATAATAATAATGCATGCATGTTCACCCAAATTTTTAATGCCTCAACTTCAAAACTATTTTAGACTGTTTCATGGTTCATTTTGTCCATGCTTTGAATAATAATTTCCAGATTTTGAAAATTAGTTTCTTCACAGATGTGCAGGCTACCCATGCCATGGGCACTAACTCCCCCCCATTCCATCACAGATGCTGTCTTTTGACCTTTGCTCTGATAACAGTCTGGATGGTCCTTTTCCTCTTCAGCCTGGAGGACACCACGTCCATGATGTCCAAAAACAGTTTGAAATGTGGACTCAGACCACAGCAGACTTTTCCACTTTGCCTCAGTCCATCTCAGATGAGCTTGGGCTCAGAGAAGCCGGCGGTGTTTCTGGGTGTTGTTGATATTTGACTTTGTCTTTGCATGGTAGAGTTTGACCTTGACCTTGTAGATGTAGAGATGAACTGTGTTAACTGACAATGGTTTTCTGAAGTGCTCCTGAGCCCACGTGGTGATATCCTTTACAGAATGATGCTGCTTTATAATGCAGTGCTGCCTGAGGGATTGAAGGTCACAGGCATTCAATGTTGGTTTTCAGTCTTGTTTGTTAGTGCAGAGATTTTATTGACTGTAGATGATTGAATTCCTAAATTCCTTACAATACATGAACGTTGTTCTTAAACTGTTGGACTATTTGCTCACACAGTTGTTCACAAAGTGGTGAATCTCACCCCATCTTTGCTTGTGAACCACTGAGCTTTTCAGGGATGCTTCTTTTTTACTCAACCGTGACTCGCACCAATGAACCTGTTCACCTGTGAAATGTTCCAAACAGGTGAACTTTCCCTGTCTTTTGTTGCCCATGTTCCAGCTATTCATTGTACTCTGCTTTTATTTATGCTTTACACAAAGTTCCAACTTCACTGGAATTGGGGTTTGTATTCGGTCTTAATTTAAGGCACATGGAAAAGGTGGCAGCAGAAATGTAACAAAACACTTAAATGATCCACTGCAGGTTCACACTTCTCTTGTGTTAATGTTCATTACAGTTAAAAACATTTCTTGGATAAATGATAATTATGTTCATAGTTTATTTAATACTTAAAGCTCCGAGCAGTCGGACAAACAGGTGGTGAGCTTGAGGCTGGCATTATTCTTCCCATGCCTCCTAACCTGTGCCCCCCTCTTGTTTTATGCTCTTACTATAATCTGCATGTAGGACTGATGTCTCCATATCAGCAGCTGAGTCTTAAAACTTCATTTTAGCACTGTTCAAGTTTTGGTGCTCTTGGCTGGACCGATGCCGGAGAGAAAAATTAAAGTCCACAGATTTTAGAAAAGCACATTTTTCATCAGCAAGTGATATTAGGCACACCGCATACTAATTCTGAACATTTAAACAAGATCAGATCTGGGAGGAAATTGAAGCTGATCATTAATTACCAGAGCAAATGTAGCCTCTTCTTTCCTGTTTCCGTCTCTAATTTGATCTGCAGCACCAGCCCCCTCAGCAAATGCTTCCCTCTGAGAGTTTGGTCGTTCTCTTGTGCCATTACCCTCCCTTATGTGCCTGTCAGTCTGTGCACTGGCAAGACAAAGCTGGAGTAAAAGTTTCTCCAAAGCTTCAACTTGGGATTTTTAATTGTGCAGATATTTGTTTAAATAATCCACGAGCACACAAGAGACTGAAAGACACAATTTGTTGAATTTTTCCTGTAATTTGTGTCAATTCAGATGAAGACAATGACTTATCCTATCTTTTGTAGTTTTAGTCGAGTTCATACATTACCTGAAATATTTAGAGCAAAACAGTCATGTGATAGAGAAGACAAGGTCATAGTTTTCAGTGCAGATGTTGCAGCCAGTGTTGCTATAGCTTTGAGTCACGCTCTACATTATGGAAACTACATTAGCAGGCTAAGCTAACCACAAAACGGTAGCTCTTTCATAGTAATACAACAATCTGTGATGTCTGACCTCCATGTTAAATTTTGAAGGAACAACTTCCAGTTGATCTGTTGACCAATCAGATACACCCAATTCTTATTCTCTTGTTTTCTTACAAGTAGCATCCAATCAGTAGGAACAACAGCTCAATGAGGATCAAGATTCTCATCTGCCAAGCTTAAAAGGAAAGGAAAAATATTCCCCAGGATCGAAATATAGAGATAAAAAAGATGAGGCTGTTTCTTCTGTTGAATAACTTTGTTTTAAAACTTTTTGAAGTGCTAAAAATGCCGTCTAAAAGGTTTCACACCTTGGAGGAAGCAAATGTGCTTTTTTATTTAGCACCAGGAGACAGCATGGTGGTGGATTTATCTTATACCAGAGTTGTGGTCAGAGAAGGAAAGAAGTGTGTCCTCTGCAGGGTGACCAAGGGATTTAAACAGTCCATCTCCTGGAAGTGAGGGCAATGTGAAGTGGCCCTCTGTTATTTTCCAGACAGGAAGTAGCACAGATTACAATGAAGGTCAAAAAACTCCAGGAGGAATAGTCTGAATTTGTGAATAATTTTTGTTTTGAGTTTGTTTGTATGTTGTCATTTTATCTTCTGAAAGCAAAGACTTTGAGGGAATTATATTTAGATGTGAAAAGGCCTGTTTGTTTTTGATTTGTTCAAACTTAGGTGAAATCTAAATTCTGTTTTATTTTGGGTTTTTTTTTTTGTTTGCTTTTTGTCTTTCTGGACAAATAACTATTAATACATTGTTTGACATCATTATAACACAAATATTCTGATAGCTCAGGTTGTTTTGAAAATAAACAATGTCTTTAACTTGATTGAACTTAAGGCGTACCAAAATAGTTATAAAAGGCGAGTTTCAAGGGTTAGACATGGACTTCCTGATTTTCGCTTCTCATAAAGCATTTTAGTGTCATAGGGTCACTTTTGGCAGCTTTTCTCCCTTACTGTTTAAAATCCACACACTAAATTAGAATTTCCCAGTTTGTACATACACATTATGAAGTGCAAAAAAGGCCTCGCCCGAAAAAAAAAAAAAAAAAAGGAGAGGTGGACGATGCTACAGCACATCTCCAGCCGTCATCTCTTGTTATTGTTTTAACTGGGACCCCCTGGTGGTTGAATTAAAAACTGACCATTTGAAATGAAACCAGTCCTTGACATGATCCACTTTCTCCAGTTTTAACTCACTCCCAGCAGCACTGAGACGTCCTCTGGCTAAAACATGAGCAGGATAGGAAATAAAGCAGATTTCCTCCTTTCTTTTCTTTTTCTCCGACACCATCCATGCATGTAAGCTGGTCTGAATTTCCTTTGAGGTGAGGCTTGGATTAGAGGCCGACATCATGCACTCAGTCCCGCTAAAGGATTTTTATTATCAATGCAGGCTTTTTTTTGTCGGCGGTGCTACACTGAACAGAGATTGTGCCACAACACTGCTCCTCAAAGACGGTCCAAATAGCACGACAGAGGCAGCACACAGGGGCCGTGATTAGAAAGTGAATATTCTACAAGGTCTCCGTCTTTACATAATCAACAAATCCTGTTTCTGTCTGTTTGGAGGCATCCAGCACCTGTTAACAGAGACAAATCTTCACCACAAAGGTCAAATATCAGTTATTCATTGTCCTTTTCAGTTCAGCTATTTGTTGGCTCAGTTGGAGTTTAGTTCTTGTAAGTAACAGTTATTATTATCTTATGGTAACACTTATATGAAGCCCTTCTATAAACACATTATAAGCATATTAATAAGGTGTAATGCATTTAATAGTTGTATAATCAGTTGTGATCATTTATGATTCTTTATAAATGTGATTATGGGTCATTGTCATGTTGTTGTTCAACAAATGGTCAATATGCTATCGTATCCATAATCTTGCGGTGCAGCTGGATCCACTTTGTTCACTCTCTGCCAACCGCTAGCCACATTTAGCTTAGCAATTCAACCTCATGTTGTCTGCCCTGACACACTAGATTCAATATATTTCACTAGTCCATCCAGGAAAGAGCCCATAGAAAGTGTTTGGGAATAGGCAGAACCCTTCTGAAGCACATCCAGTAGGTGATTGAACGGTCGTGCCATCAATCACATTCATTACAGTCCAGGTAATGTAATAGACAGGGTGCTACTGCACTACAGAACGTGAGCCACTTTGTAGAACAAACTCTCGTCAAAACATGTTGGAAGTGGAGTGAAAACATCCCTACTATAGAGGAGTTTGTTGTGTTGTTGCTGTGTTTCTTTCAATTAAGAAATGTGGTCCTGTGGTCCTGCTACTTAAGCAATTAGCATCAATGCTAATCTCTGTAAGTGCAGCCACTTCTTGCTGCCGACTAGCTCGTAGCTCCCACCTCTTCCTGCTCTAAATGATGCTGTTTGGGCCTTTGTAGATTGGAGCTTGGCAGGATGGATCTGCCTGATTACAGACATTGAGTCAGGCTTATCCAAGCTAGTCTGCCATGTTTGTTTTACATCAAAGATGTGCTTGATCACGCGAGAAGACAAGCTGTGAGAGTAGAGGGGCTGTTTGTGTGTGGTGTGCTCTCTCTGTCTCTGTGGCACACCAAACACTACAAGAGAAAAACTGATAAATCCAAACTATTTTCTCTCTTACTATTAAAAAAATCCATGGAGAGTTTAAAAGTCCTCATGTTTACAAGGCCAAACTCTCCCTGGTAAAACTAGCTGTCCCTTTTCCACAGACAATTCTAATGATGATGTATGTAAACCTGAAATAGGGACTGCAGATAAGAGACACCACAGGTATAGTTAGTGTCATTAGGGTGAGCTGGGAATAGTTCAGGTAAACAGGTTACAGGAGTGAACGACCTTGATCACAGCCTGCACCCCCGCCTGTTTACCGCCTGTATGGAAATGCAGCCATTGTCTCCGTCTTCTTTTCCAGGATTAGCCCCTCATTTCCTTGGCACATTTCCTTCACCCAGGGCCGTCCCTGCTGTGTACACAGATCTACACAAAGCCCCCTGATGTCATTTCACTGATACTTTCCTGTCTCCTGTCTCACACACACACCCAGAGCCTCCTCTGTTGTTATTATCAATATAACAAGAGCAGGAGTGAAACAGGACTCGACTTGAGGGAGTCAATTTAATCAACGCTTTCCATTTCCTTTGACCTTGATGAGATTTTCTCTCTTTGGATCACTCTGGCACAGTTTGACTTTATTTATGTTCTGCTTTTGATGATAAGTAGTGCTGTGACATTTCTTTACAATGACTGAATCATTAATTATCAGTCCGACATTTTGACCTCAGCTTTGTTCAAGTGGAGAGATTATACTTTCAAACAGACGAGACTCCACAGAAATCTGATGTTTGATTACCGGAAAAATTCTTTAACAAACGCACTCCAGGCCACAGAAGTCTTAACCATTTGATTTATAACTATTGATATTACAGAAGAGTTCAAGTACCAGGCACATGAAGATATAAAGTGTCAGTCAAAAGAAGGCCGCCTAGATTCAATCTCAAATATATATGATATAAAGGAATGGCACCATCATCATTTCACTTTCAGTCTGTAAAGTGGTCATTCATGTTCGGTCACAGACTACTGCTCAAAATGTAGTTTTTACAAGCCTTTACTTTGCACCAACCGACATTCAATCCCAAATCAAGCAATTTTTCCGAGACTAACCCTCAATTTCCACATACTCTGTCTGCACAGCTTCGACTCCAAGTCAATCACCCATGCAGATCGACCCAAAACAGGAAAACAATTGTTTAGAGCTTCCAGAACGTTTCAAATACATATAAGCATATCATGGCATATCATAGGAATTAAAGAGATTTCACTAGAGTTGATCAGAGTTAATGAGCAGATGTGTTTTCTCTCTTGTCTGTGGATTAAAAGTTATGATATTAAAACATAATTACTAGACATTTAAGGCAGTAATAAGCTAAGAACAAATAGTGTTAGAAGCTTTTTTATTCTGTAATGTAGTCATCCATTGTAGAAGGAGAGAAGGAAATCATAGTAAAAGGTAATCAGTGGAAAACTTGTTGTGGGCTGCCTGTAAATCCAGCTGTTTACATATTGCTCTTCCTAAATATATATTTACATACCGGTAGCTGTTGTTGTGCAACGTCATAATTCTCTCGTGATTAAGTTTCTTGCTGCGGTGCTCCGCTTTGCTGCGCTCCCGCTGTCAGTGGGCCAGGTTGCCTGCTGTCAGTCAGACCAAAGCTGCTGCTCCAAGCAACACTGAGCTTTTGGAGTATGTGGAAATCTGGGGTAAGATGAGGGGTTTTCATGAGGCTTTGGTGGGTGCACGGTGGTGCCCCAGCACATCAGAGATTGACTCAGAGAGCTCTTCACACTTCATCACAACATAGAACGACCACTAAGGTCTCCTGGACTCACGCCATATGATTTCTTTCTCTTTGGGCATTTGAAGTATGAAGTTTCCTTCTCAGAATGTGGCAGATCTTCATGATCAAATTATTCAGGCTGCGGAAGCCCAACCTCACATTGTCAATCAATTAATCAATCTTTATTTGCATAGCACCAATCTATAACAGGTGGTATCTCAAGACACTTTACAAGAGAGCTGGATGAAGGCATACTCTTCATTTCATGGATACACATGCATTTATACATATATAAAATACACATATACATAGATATACACATACATACGTCCAAAACCCAACATGAATCCATCATTCCGACAAGAAAAAACCTCTGTTTAGAGGTAGGAAATCTTGATTGTGGATTCCAGTCTTATGATGAACAGCCATCCACACTATGCTGTGTTGTAGCTGTATCCGTCTGATTTAATATCTGGAATCAGGCAGATCCATCTTGCCAAGTTCCGAAGTGGCACGGCCTAATCAGAGTCCTTTAGAGCAGGAAAAGGTGAGAGCTGCAGGTGAAACGACATTAGGCAATGACTGCTCGTGCAGAGATTAGCATAGCTGCTAACAGCTTCAGTAGCAGTTTTATTAGATCTGATTTTTGCTCCACTTCTGACATGTTCATGCAAGAGTTTGTGCAACAGGTTCAAGTTTTGTAGTTTACACTGCAGCATTACTTCCCGTCAACTACAATATCTAATCAGACTGTCATGTGAATAAATGTGATTGACAGAATGATTGACCAATCATCTACTGGATCTGCTTTTGAAATGTTCTGCCTGTCATTCTTGCAGACACCTAAATGGTGTTTGCTGTTTTGTTACTGAAGGGTGCTCTTGAAACCAATTTCTGGCCAAATCGTGTTTGTAGCTCTGTCTGTAATTAACTTTAGATCAACCTACAACAGACAAACAGGTGGAGTTAAAGGAGGGTCTTGAGTCTCCTGAGAAACAGCCTTACTGATAGATAGATAGATAGATAGATAGATAGATAGATAGATAGATAGATAGATAGATAGATAGATAGATAGATAGATAGATAGATAGATGTACTTTATTGATCTCAAGCTGGAAAATTGTGGTATAATAGCAGCTGGTTTTAGAGAAAAAGGAAGTAATAGCATATACACAAAAAAGAGATTAAAGATCTTAACAAAATACAATATACTATATATAGGAAAGTATAGTAAAGTCAACCATTGATTAACTGATTAACACTTGGTATAAACAGGGCAGAGTAAGTCACAGGGATCAAAGTTCATCCTTTACCATCATTATTGAACAGTCAGAGTGAAACTTCTCTGCTTGACAGCTTTGAGCTGTTAAGGCTTGGGGAAGGAAGGACCTCCTGTACCCGTCCTTTAGACAGCAGAGCTGCACCAGTCTGTTGGACAAGGTGCTCCAGCAGGTGGTGCAGAGGGTGGTCTGGATTATCCAGTATATTCAACAGTTTGTCCAGCCTGTTCATGTCGCTGGCACTGATGCTGCTCCCCCAGCATCAGTAAAGATAAATATGGCACTATACAAATAAAGATTGATTGATTGAATCTATGTTCAGCAAAGACAAATGTGATGAGGACAGATTTATGATCTGGGCATCCATGGGTTTGTCGCTATCATAAATTCTTGCATATAGTCCCTTTGTCTCTGCCTGGATGGATGTGTATATACAAATATATATATATATATATATATATATATATATATATATATATATATATATATATATATGTATAAATGCATATATGTGGATCTATACATGAAGAGTTTGTCTTCAGCCTGCTCTATTGTAAAGTGTCTTGAGATAACACTTGTTGTGAACTGGCACTATACAAGTAAAGACTGAATGATTATTTAATATCTCATATACATGAGTCAATATCATGCTATTTTAATGATTTATTATGCAGCCCTTGCACGACACAAATGCACAAAAGCCCAAACCACACTCCTGGACACCTTTCAGAGCCATCAGAGCAAACCTCGGGGAGTTTTTGTGGAGGCTGGAGGCGGCTCAGTGACAGCAGGATGGGAGGAGAGTGTTGGTGTGGTTTGATGATCACACACCAGAGAAGAAAAGGACAGGAAGAAGCTCCACTGGGTGTTTTTTTTTTTTTTTTTTTTTTAACTCCAAACTGTGTGTCCCCATTAACACGACTGATGTGCATCTCTGCAACAAACTCATTTGGCCCTGGGAGCCATGGAGAGTCCTCAATGTGTTAGGATAAGTCACTCCGGAGAGCAGTAAAAGCCATTATTAGAAGGTGTTTATCGAGCTATAGCTGTGGCCTAGATACACTGTAATATCCTGAGAACACTTACAGACCATAATTATATTAGGGTTTGGAAGAAGACCGGCCGTGATTAGATAAGTGATGAATCGCTCGATCAGAAACACAAACAAGGATCTTCAGGAGATGATGTACTGTTGGTTCATCTTAGACTTCATGTTTGACTCAACTTTTCCCCCCTTGAAAGAAAGCGTTTTTCATATTTAACGAACGAAACACCAGCTTTTCTCACATGATATCATCTCCTGTGCTCCGGTGTGCCAGGTGTAAATGAGTCCACCTTTAATCTAATTTCCAACATTACCTGTTTCTCTTTTTCCGTCAGTGCGAGCTAAAATTGAATACCAGCCATGTTTTATTTCCCCCAGACAGTCACTTTGTTAAATGATAATTATAACTGTCAAAACTGCAGGAAAAAAGAATTAAAGAGTGAGAAAAGAAATGAATTTATAATGAAATGAAGTTTCCCTGTCGTCTTTGCTTTGTCTAATTGAATTACAGCTAAATGTGGTCAGAGCTGGGCGTGAATCACAAAGCTGCTGATTGAAAGAACATGAACATGGTATTTTCTGTTTTATTTGGAGTGCATGAGTGTGAGGTTTGACTTTATTCTTCACTTATATAAATCAGAGCCTTGCATTGGCTGTAATCAGTGTCTTAAAATGATGATTTATATCACAGTCTAGAAAATAAAGTAAGAATGTTATCAAGTAAAGATGCTTTACTCCTATTTTTATCCCTTGCGCTAAAGAAAAGTTGTTGGTTTTTCATATATTTTTTATTACTGCCAAGGAGGAGGACGTTTCAAGGAGGGATTCATGTTCTCTCCAATGCTTCGTCTCTTCTTCTTCAACAGTCCTGGAGACAGTGATGGGCCAGCTTCTGCTAAAATGTAGAAAGTTAGGAGTTATTCATGAAAACTGTCAGGCTCACTGCTCTCAAGCTACACACGTAGAAAAGTTCCATGCTCTGAAATACAGCCACTACATCCAAGCTATTTTCATACATGAAGTAAATATATAAATAAATATAAAGATAATGACGATAGTGATTCAAAAAACAATGATATAAGTTTAAAAATATATACCTCTGTATAATAATTACGCTAAATAAGCATATGTTGTATTAATAGTAATAATTATACTTATAATATTATAATAAATAAACTGCAAAAATAATGTTTATAATATAAATAACAAAAATATGAATAACTTTGATATATTTTATACCAAATTATTTTACTGTCTTTAATATTAGAGGTAGTAGTAGTAGTAGTAGTATTTATTTATCATCATTAATCATATGATTATTTTTATTCATTTTATTTCTATTCATGATAGCATCTATTTCATTCTATTATTATGGTAATATTTTGTTATTATTATTATTGTAACTAATTTGATTATTGTTGTTATTATAACTTGATTACTATTATTATATATATTATTTTTTTCTTTCATAATTATTTTTTGGTAATTTAATAACTATTTTAATGATATCTTATTGTATTTTATTTTATTTTATTTTATTTTAATATCCTCATTATTACTACTGATGAACAAATTTTAACCCCAGCTGGTGTTTTATTTTTTCTTAAATTAAGCTTGACAGCTTTTTGTTTGTTTGTTTGTTTGTTTTTTTTAATGTATGTTTTATATTTCAATTATGAAATATACTGGCAATATTTGGCACATTTTTTTTTTTTAATTAAATTTTTCTAAACTGTGAAGCACTCAATAACATCTGCTTCTTAAAATAACTATGTGAATGTTAGTGTAATACTTAGATATGTCTGTGTGGCACCAACAACCAGGTCACACTCAAGGTCACCTTTCTGCTATGAGTGAGACGACAGGAAGTGACTGAACTACAGAGATTAGCATAGATGCTAACAGGGTCTGAGGCAGTTTTATCAAATCTGTAATCTGCGTGTAATCACGCACCCACACAATGCTGATTGGCTCTCGCACCGCGACATCGCCTGAAGAGTTCAAATTTTTCAACTTTGGCGACAGAGCACAGTGACCTACTCCGCGTCCAAAGCGATCCCAGAGTTCCCATCTGCAGCAACTGGGGCGCCGCCCCCATGTCTCCAAAGATGCGACCAAGTCACCCAGAACGCATCCGTTGCATCGCGTGAGATCTGGTCACACGTGGTCATGGCTGATCGTGGCTGTACATTGACTCTGCATGGAGAGTGATCGCCAAGGCCAAAGTCGCGTTCGGTGTGAACGCACCTTTACACAGACTGCTCAGGTACTCTTGCCTTGTCAGAGCCCGAGATGTAACAATGACCCGAAATGTTTTAAGAAAAAATGTAATAAAACCTGAAATATAAGAATTGGTCAAAAATGTAACAAAAGTGTTGAGCTGAATCACTCTATGATGTAATAAAATTATTACACTATTAGGAGAAACATATTTTGCCTGCCCCATAATGTAATAACTGACCCAAAACGTATCAAGTTGTTACATTTTGGGCAAAAAGTTATCACGTTTTGGGCTCAGCATCTTCTTGCATTATCGACCAGTTATTAAATTTCGGGTTTTATTACATTTCTTAAAAACATTTTAGGTCATTGTTACATTTTGAGTAATTGTGACATAGCGGACTCTAACATGCCTTTTCTCTCCACACACTGACAGCTCCTAAACTCACTGTCACTGTGTGTAGAGTGTGATGCAGTCAGCTCTGAATGACAAATGGAGCGATTCTGGCTATGAAGCAGATCTTTTTTACATAGGTAAAATTACCTCCTCCACGATGTAGGGTGCAAAACAGAGATGATTTACTTTACATGTGTCTGCATGAGTATGATGGCACACTGGATCATCCCTCTTTTTCCTGTCCATCATAATGACAGACAGCTTCCAAATCTTTCCATCATTCATCAAAAAATGACTGAAATTATTCAGTTAATGTGACTCGTATTTCTTGCCACAATGACCCCAGCCCTCTGTGCGTAACGCTGTGCCTGTTTGCAACTGCCTTCCAAACATGCTAAATTTAGACGCAAAAACACTGAGTGCAGTCAGTTGTGGGTTTCATAAATCACATTGCGGGTGTTAAATGACTACATTTGCATCTCCTCCTCCCAGTATTTTGCGCATTCTGATCATCTGCATGTGTTCTGCACGTTCATGAAGGCACGCCAAATGGATTGCATGTTTGCACGCGTTTTTATACACGCAAACCTTCAGTAGATCAGGCCCAAAGATAACTAATTATATGTGGTGCAGGGAGAGGCAAAAAGCCCAAAGGGTTTATTTGAAGCCATCACCTAAAGTATATTAAAGTTACACTATATTATATGCACATATAACATGCAAAAAAAAAAGAAAAACAAACAAAAAACGTGTCACAAGTCACAAAAAATACATACAAAAACAATTACAAAAAAGAAGAAAAAAGAAAAGATGTTGGTCAGATCTGGTGTGCCAGGTGAACTTCAGTTGACCCTGTCTACATGAATAGCTATTTGCATTAATGAGTAGTTGAAGGATGCACCTGATAAAGTAATGGGAGAATTATGGGTAAATGTCACAGTGTATTAGAGTCTTAAAAAGCACAATGAGAAATGTAAGTTTTATCTTTTTGGAGTTGAAACAAGAGAGAGAAAAAAAATCACGCTGAACCAATTTTGACCATTTCTTTCTTCCACATATCCCTGTCTCTCGAGAGCACTTCAGTTTTAAGTGAGTCCTGCTCTGAATCAGTGCAGCTCTCTCTTAACATCACAATTTATCTGACTCAGACAAAGAGCAATGTTTCTTTTTATTCCAGTTCCTCTCTCACAAATGTAAAGTAATGAGGCCCTTAAATCACACGCAACACGTCCTGGAATCAGAGATCGAGGCGGTAAAACCAGAAACATCTGATACGTCAAACTTTTATGACACTGATTTTAATAATTCAATTTCAACTTTGTTTGACCCTCTGATTCTGTGTTTTTAGCGCTGCTGCTCTGCTGCTGTCCTAGTAGAGTAAAGCACTTCTGACGTTTAAAAAAGGCTCAATAAATCCTGCTCAGTGGATCTGTATGTACGAGGCAGCGTGCCTCCCGAGAGGCAAAAGATTTAACTGACATTTTTAAATAGGTTCAACGAATAGGTTCACCGGGACTTTAATTACATTCACTCCTTCACCGCGAGTGTTGTGGGCAATGGAAGTGGATCCTGACAAGCCAGCGAGCTCTTATGACACCCCACACACTTGGCGCCGCCGCCGTCCTCCCGATTGCCGCTCTGGCTGCAGGCGGCGCGGTGCGGGCTCGCCACTGAAATCACTAATGCTTAATTAGCAGATTAGAAGATCCAATTAGGAGATCTCCTCTGTCTCGAATCAAGCCTCTGTCAACATGTCCTATGAAAATGAGATACTCCACGATCACATGTTAAGATGGGCGTTACTCCCCCCCCCGTCCTCCGCAGCCTAAATGACCACCTTTGATTGACTGCTGCGTGCTTTGTTTACCCCCGTGGACACCATGTTTGAAGCTGGTTCCTGATAAATCATTTGTATTTCAGATGCATTTCAGAGCAAGCCTGTATGTCAGAGGATAGATAACTCCTCAGAGTGTTGAGGTAATTCTAAAACAGAGCTCAGGTCGGATTTTGCATTATGCATAACATTCAGACATGTGGGCACTGGAAATGGAGATATGCTCAAGGAGACATGATGCTTTTAAACCAATCGATTACTGGGATAGGGTGACCATATCCTGAAGATCATCAGTAGCATGTGTTGCGGCATGCACACTCAATATCTTGTCCAGAAGGTACATTGAAATAATGCCAGTGGTCCAGTGCAACGCTGTTTTTTAAATATTAACCCTTTTACTACTATGAATATAAATGGCTGCCTGGTCTTTTTTGACCTTGTTTGTCAATAAATCTGTCAGAAAATGCCCTTTGAGTAAATGATTTTGCACTTTTGTCAGGTAAAAATAAAACATTGGAGCAAGCATTGTCATTATTAAGCTGTAAATACTTAAAACAGTGTGTAATTACAAAAAAGAAAAAATGAGATTTTAATTTTCAACAGGTTCCTCTTTATAATTAGTTCTAAATGAACATATACAACACTTTTGAGAAGACAAAACCAAAACTCAACCGATTTTATATTATTTATTATTATCATTTATATTATTATTATTGTTTATTATTATTTATATTATTATATTATTTAACTATTTATGAAATCCATAAAACACGAACTATGATGAAAATGACGATGACAAAAAAGATGAACTAGGTGAAATTATCGCAAAACAAGGTAAAAATATGGCAAAAGATCAGCAAGAAAACACACCAGAATTATACTAATGTTATTATTTACAATATTTTTATACATTATTTACACATAAATAGCAATAAAGCACTGATAAATGACTCACATGCTAGTCTCTGAATCCCCTCTCTGCTCTCCGGCTCAGTCAGCTCACTTCCCGTCCCTCCCCCAATCCTTACTTTACCGTAATGCAACTTATATCAATGGAAAGCTCTTATTTGGATAGCATGGATACTCAAGAAGTTACGGTAGTTGGAGTCATGACATCTTTTCCTGTCACCAGCGACAGCTTCATCTGTAGAACAAGCTGAGAAAAACCCGGACATTTTAGGGAATTTTATAAAATCCCCACAGACATAATTTTACGACCAAAGTATGTGTCCGGGCAAAAGAGGACGTATGGTCACCCTAGATAACGATATCATCTCAAATATGATGTCTGTGCCTGCTTGTAATTTTGTAATGTTGTTCCCCTTACTGTCAAAGAAAACATCAGCATGGTCTTTAGTTTGGACTTTCTTTGTCCTGCTTTTTTTATGCATTGTGTTTTCAATGCACTGACTAACATTTTGTCTCAGGATCACATTGGAAGATCCGAATTTTGTAGCATGTTATCACTCCTAAAAGATGTTGGTGTCCTTTCATTTGTTCCAAATTGGCTTCTCAAATTTGTTTTTCCTTTTGATCAGGAGTCAGTTAGATTTGCTGAATGTTTTCAGAAGTTTGTGATGTGCATGGGCACCCAGGAAATTCATCATCTGTGCCATTCAAATTCATTTGGACGTGACATGCAGTGTTCCCCATACACTAAGTTAATGTGCTGCTTAACTTTTAAACTAATCATTTTCCAACACCTTAGCAAAAACACTTCAATCAGTAGCTGACAGTGAACCATATGCACAGCTTTGTAGACTTGAAACCAGCAGGAATAGATAATAACTTTTTCAAAAACATTTTCATTGTTTATTGTTTGTTTATTGGGATCTGCATTAGCTTTGGCATTTGACCAAAGCCACTCTTCCAGGAGTCCTAATGCATTCAAAACAAATTACAAACAAATGATCTGTTCAAAAATGAAGTACAAATATACATTCAGAGAGTTAATGAATTAACAACACACCTTTTCTTTGTTTGAAGCTAAAAAATGCTTACTAAAACAAGTTAAAAGCAAAAAAAAACTATCTAAAGCCTCTAGCTAAAGCATTTTTAAATAAGACCATAGGTATTACAATATAAATAATCAATAAATTCATTAAACATTTTCCTACATCTATTTAAGTCATTTGGTCTATTCATTCATTCATTGATATAATTTTTCATCACTTGAATTCAGACTCAAGCGTATTTTATGTGTTCTTGTGCCATTTGTATGTTAAAAAAAATCATAAAATTATACATTAACTGGATTTTAGCCAATAATATTGAAATGCAACACATCTGAGATAATATATGAAAAATGTGTGTCTTATTATATAAAAAAAAACATTTTATCTAATGAAATAATACTTTCCAGGTTAATTTCTTCTCTGGCGACGTAAGCTGAGACTTTGTTTTGCTGCTAGTGAAGTCGCCCCCTGCTGGTCATCCGATTGATGAAGTTTGAGCTCTTTTCTGCTTCATTTATAAAATCTAGACCCTTCTGTTGAATTTGAATCAACACACCAGGAGTTGCTCCATTGTGTTGTGGAATTGGGGTTCTTTTTCTCCACAAATAGAAGTCACTTTTAAAGAAAGACACTCTGAATGTGCATTTCTTCGATTGCAATCAAACACCTCGTGCAGTCTGAGGTTTGACTCTCGGCGGGATACTAACACAAATATACTGTATTCCACCGGCTGACAGTAATTGCTCATAAGTGATACTCAGTGATATGACATGCAGATTGCCTTCTATGGTGTCATCGGAACTGAGTGCTTTCAGACAGTGATGGCTCATGCTCTGCAGCTGTCATCCGCGCGCCTCTTTGGGGCTCACAAACAGGCTTGTTAAATGTGGAACCCGGAGATCTTTTTTTATTTCCTGGTTCCATTCTGACAGAAATGATGGGGTCCATGATTTCAGCTGAATATCTTAATGTTGGTGTAATGTTACAGACCTGCAGAGAGCGAGATTTGTAAAAGTACTTTGGTTTGGGAGAGTGAATCATGTGGGCACTTTTACAGTTTTTTACCTCACAGCTCTTAAAAGGGACTCTGCTGAAGCTGAACTGGATTCTTCTATTGTTGCCTGTCTCAATATGTAAGCCACCTCTCATTAAATAGTATGATGCTTTATTTTTGCATTATTAACAATGTTAGTTGAATGACTGAATTTAACTTTTAGGTCAGTTATGTCAACGTACAACTATACTGGAACCTGCAACAAACATTTCCAAAGAGCACTAACTCTGAGCAGATCCAGGTCCAGGATAAAAATTAGCCCTAATGCTAGAGATCTGAGTGTGAGTGTTGGTATTATCCGATCACATCTGGGCCCATTTATGATGCCTTTCAGCCATTATATATTAGATATGGATGGCATCCAATATGCTGACATTTCAGAACTTACTTTGGTCGATACCGTGATACAGAGATAATTGAAAGGGGTTTTTTTTTAGGATTATGACTGTTGTATGCAAATATATTGTTTGACAGTGACAGAAAAACATGCTTTATGTGCCCTTGAAAGAGCCATGTTTTAGCCCTCAGGCTTAAAAATAAACATTCAGGGTTAATTGAGTAAGTGTCTTTCTTTAAAAGTCTTTTGTCCCTCAGGCCATCAGACTGTACAACTCCTCTCTGGGGGGAGGAGGAGTAGCAGGAAGACGGAGGATGGGAAATATTTTATTTTTATTTTTATTTAATTTATATATTTATTTATTTATATATTTGGTTTATATCTGTCATTTTTATATATCTTTCTATCTTCTTTTCAGCGGCTATTGTAATTTACTAATTTCCTTGAGGGAGTTTCCCAAAGGGATTGATAAAGTTTTATCTAATCTAATCTAATCTAATCTAATCTAAATATCAACAGTAATTTTCATTTCTGCCAATTCTGATACTGAGCTTTTGAAGCAATTACCTACCAAAACTGATATGATATTGATAATATCACACATCCCTTATATATTTATTATATAATACATATTAAAGGAAAAACACTGTATTTTCCAGTAGTTTTATATGAATGTTTTTAACATATATTTAGCAACCGTTCGCTCTAAACATGACGAAAGAGTTTTACTTTTCAAAAGAAAACTTTTACAGTGTGTCCCACAGAGGACCTGATCTAATTTTTGTTTTATTTAACATGAACTCTCCTTTAAACTCAGTTTTTACCCTCAAACTTTTGGACTTTCATGTTGTTATTTTTAAGACATGGAGGGGTATCACCAGGTTAATCCAGAAGCCATGACAGCAGCAAGTATTAAAGACCAAAGCCTCCAAAGATAAGAGGTAGAGTCTCGAGCATGAAGGTGTTTATGATGCTCTCCCATCGTTTTTACATTAATCTAAACCGGGTCTGTTTGAGAAAGACAGCCAGTAATGATTCTCCGCAAAGGTCCGAGCTGCCTCTATCACCGTGACCTGCCCGCACACGCCGCACACACCCCTCCAGAGCCAAAGTCCACATTAACATCGTAATAGGAAAGTGTGTTAAAGCACAGCTTTAGCCGCCTGACAAGAGCGAATTGGATGTCAGAGGGATTCCTGCTCACTTTAATTGAATCTGCCGAGCACTGAAAAAGAAAATCTGAAGTCAAAATAACCCATTAGATCCATCAGGTAATGTTTTGTTGGCTTTGACAGATGGCACTGCTCTGCCTCACCCCCTCCTCCTCCTCCTCCTCCTCCTCCTCCTCTCCACCCTTCATCCCTGCACTGCTGGGTGACGCTGGAGTGCAGCGTCGGGCGCTCGCTGATGTTGTCCATGATGTTTCTCTCTCTGTTTCTGTTATTCGTTAATAAATTGTGGACGGCTCTTCCTGTTTACGGGAGCTCACTCAGCAAATCCCCTGAGTTTAGAGCTGGGCTGGAGGAGTGTTTGCAGGAGTTTTAGTGAGTTACTCCTCCTAATGGACAACAAGGCTGCTCCACGTGACTGGACTGCTAACATAAAGGCTTATTTTCCACTGACTAGACTTCAGGTCTGTGTCCACACAGTGATAGCCATGGCCGCGGGCGTGATGTTCTAGGGTTGAATGCATGAGAGGACCATTCTTGAGGAAAATATCTGAAGAGCATGAAGGGAATTTTATAAAACTTTCCACAAAAGTCCGTCCATCATCTTAACTGCTTATCTCTTTCGGAGTTGTGGGGCCTTGAGCCTATCCCAGCTGACAGCGGGCAGGAGGCGGGGTACACCTGAACTGGTCTCTAGCCGATCACAGAAACAAAGAAACTTTCATGCTCACACTCAGTCCATAAATGCAAGATCCTTACAAGTTGTACCTCTTTGTTAATGTGACTAATCAAACTTCCCAAAAATATGCAATAAAATACCAGTTGGTATTATTAAAAGGGGAAAAATAAGGGACTAAAATAACATTTCCAATCTTTTTTTTTAGGACAACAGATACAATATTTCCTGCAATACTTTGAGAAATTTTGTAGACGTGTCCACTCTGACTTTTGGACAGAATTATTTAAATTTTGAAGGTCATGTGTCAGGACTGCTGGGCTCCATGTTCATCTTTTGCAGGTGAACTTGATATTTTGATAAAGCTTTGACAGATTTTCCACAAACTTTTTATAAATGTTTGCTTTGGAGGCCAAATGTCAAGGTCACTGACCTTTAATATATCATTTTGGACTCATTTGAGATACTGTGCTCTTATTTCTACACTGGCTCTGGAACTGGCTGGACTCTGGAGATCATTGATTAAAGGACTAATTCATAATTTTTCATGTTCAGGGCTTGCTTGTAAATCTACACTGTTACCGATTTTTGTAAACTTAACAGTATTTTACTGTAATATCTACAGCTACCTACTGTAAAAAATCTATGCAGTAAATTACTTTAAAAGGTCAAAGATTGTGGGAAAACTTGCTTATTTCTGTAAAAGTAACAGCATTTTTCCATAAAATGTACAGCTACCTACTGTAAAGGTAGGTAGCTGTTGGGTGAAAATAAAATGTTCGAGTAATAATTTGAAGTGATATATTAACTATATAATATAATAATATAAACTAGAAAACAGCAAGATCACTAAAAATATGGTAATGATACTGTAAATGAAAAGAAAACAGTAAGAATGCTTTTCTTGATAATACAGTAATCATGCTGCGAATTGACAGAGTAATGATGCCCAACATAAAAAAACAGTAACAATACTGATATAGAAAACAGAGTAATAATGCTGTAAATTAAAATACAGTTATGCTACTGTAAAAACCTGTACAGTAACGTACTGCCATCTTGTTGCCAGTAAGTTACTGTAAAATTTACAATTTTTTTACAGTGTAAGGAAGAAATTTAGGGACATAACCAAAACTTTTTACACATGTGTGCTCTGACTCGTGAAATATTTTATTGAATCACACTGCAACAAAAACAATCACAGCCCTTCCTGAACCATTCTTTAGCAATTGAATATCTGAAAGAGAAATATAACCATTAGATAGCAGTTGAAGCTTCCTTTAATTCCTTGGTCTTTGTACAGAGGTCTTTAAAAAATGGCTCAGCGAAGGTTAAGTGCATGGCCTAATGATATCATAATACACTTAGAGCATAAAAGGCATTAGTAATGTGTATATTATAGCACAAAATTAATTCCAGGCCTCACCTTAATGCAACATTTAGCTCCATGAATCATCTCCCCTCCACCTCCGCCCCTCCTACTCACTTTCCCATAGCGTGAACTCTGGGCTTCCAGCGGGCTTCTGCTTCGAACTCTGACGGGCCAATCACATCCAGGAGCAGATATTAACTTTGGGCTGTCATGGATCTCTGCACCAGATCAATAGCTTTCACATAGCATTACAGCCGAGGGCTTCAGGGGCGCATTGTCCAGTCCCTGGTGTTTTCTTTTCTCCTCTGAAAGTTAAAAACATCCCTCTCCATGAGTCATTTGTTCATGTTTGGTCGTCTTTTTGGTTAATTCACTCTGAAATGTGATGTTTTTCCTGACATTTGTCTTCAGGCTAATACAAGATGTATGTCAGATAGATTATTGAGGATCATTTCAGTGGTAGAAATGATACATGCCGCTGATGAAGTATGTAAGTCATGTTTGAGTGTGTGCCCCTTCGATTGTTGTATATGCATTTTGGGGGCATGTATATTAAGATGAGACACGTTAACAAGGGCTGATTTTGTATGTCTGACAGAGAGGCATTAAAACAGTAGGGAGCCACAAAGACAATTGGGCTTAGAAACATGATGTGCATCAAATAAAAGCTCAAGCAAGTATAGGCAATTTAGAGTCTCTGCAAACAGATATCAGCACATGAATGTAGATGATGATGAAACCTGATGAATTATTATTCCAGTTTGCAGACTGAGTATATTCTATCATCTTCAACATGATGAATTTTAATGGCAGGTCGTAAAAACAGTCCATCCAAAGCAAAGCAGCATTCACAGCAATTCAATCCTTAAACACAAAGTGGTGAATGTTGCCCCATCTTTGCGTGTAAACCTCTGAGCTTTTCAGGGATGCTCCTTTTTTACTCAATCATGACTAGATGACATGAGGTCACAGGCATTCAATGTTGGTTTTTGGCCTTGCCGCTTTCGTGCGGAGATCTCTCCAGAATCCCTGAATCTTCCATTGATATTGTGAACTGAAGTTGATGAAATCCCAATATTTCTTGCAAGTCAATTTAATCAATCAATCAATTAATCAGACTTTACTTGCATAGCACTTTTCTTTCAAACAAATGTGGACAGAAACAACGAAAAAACGTACAAGACAAGCATAAATAAAGCCAACTAGAACAAACTAACTCATATTGGACAGAAACAAAGAAACAAACTTTTTCCTACATGCTCGGTCTCATTTTCTTCAGTTCAGAACAACATGCTGCTTCTAATCAAAATGATTTTAGCAGAATGAGCCGGTATGAAAAGCCTTGAAGCCCTGATAAAAGAATAAAACTGTATAAATATGACATAAATAAAATACAAAATGTCATGAATATATTATGGAAATTAAAAAATGTATTGATTCAGTACCTCTGGTTTTGAGTGCTTGAGCTTCAACTTTCTTTGTTCACCTCACGTGTTCAGAGTACAGATTAATATATGGTTATTGTTGAAGTTCCAGGAGCAGTTTCTCCCTGCTGGAGTCAGTCAGAGTAAATATTTAGAATAATCATATCTTATCTGAGCTTAGTGATGGTATAGAGGTCCCTCCATGAGCTCTCCTTCACACAGAGAGCGTCTGGAGGTTCAGCATCATGAGCTGACTGCGTTATGAGCCGCAGCCTCGGGGCGCCCGACGCACGCAGAATGCAATGAAAACCACTCCGCACGTTCGCGCGACATCATTTTCTCGGTAGATATGTCCCTGAGTGATTCTAAGCTCTCAGCAGCAGCATGGTAATTCTTCCTCTGCTCAATTCAATCAATGCTTGATTTCAGTCTACACTGTTTGTGTGGCGGTGCAGCGCTGGAAGGTGTTTATTAAAATGTCAGCAGATAAAAAGGAGTTTAACTGGAGGGTAACGCCCTCTGACCTCACAGTGGATACAGAAAAAACTCAAAACACACAAGATGGACATTTCCGTGACCAGTGTTGGGGAAGTTACTTTTAAAAAGTAGTGCTTTCTTCTCTTTTGTGCTCTTTATTATACACAATCATGTCACATACTGTGTGGAATGAGAGCTCCTATCCAGTGTTGCCAGATTTTTCCTCTGAAATAAGCAACCAGGTGGATAAAAACAAGCTCAAAACAAGCAACCTCCAGTTATTTCTTTTTCTAATGTGATATAGTACTTTTTTTTTTTTTTTAAAAGAGAAATGTACATAAAGCGTGTTTTAATTTTTGTCTACATTACATTTCAATCTCACAGTGCCAAGTAACTATTCAAAAAAAGAAGCCCGACGTCGTTAAAAATAAGCAGACCTGGCAACTATGGCTCTGGCACATGCTCCATGTGCATGAGTGTGTTTGGGGGCGGGAGCGATAACCAGGAAACGAGGAAGTGGAAAAGACAAACTACCTACAGCACTTGTGTTGTGATTTATTGTGAGGGAGCTGGGAGATAGATAATCAGGGGGGATTCGCACAGACAGAAAAGCCCCAGTAAACAACTGCACGTTAAGAAACAAGCACAAAAAAACGCAACTCGCGGCCGCAACTCACGAGATTTGCAAGCAATTTTAGAGAAAACAGGTCCAAAGACTTTTATAATGAGCTGACTTGGCAACACTGCTTGTGTCTAATGAAGGCAGCGTCGATGTCAGATCTGTCCGTGGGAAAAGTAACGTTGCGCCGAATTAAAAAAAAGAAACTGCGTTTCATTAGCACATTTTCAGTAGTAGTATGTTACTTTACTTTATGTTACACACAACACTGTCCGTGACATTAGAGTCTCAGAGTAGAGCTGGGCAATAGATCGATTAAATCGATTTATTTTAATTATTTTCTGCAGAAGATTTAAAAATGAAGAATCAACATTTTTTTTCTCAATTTACTCCAATCATTAGTTCTTGCAATGTTTGAAAATATACAGGCCTTGTCAGGTTTTGCACAAGCACGTTTTAGGCTTGTATTTGTTTTTAAATGAGATTAAATAATGTCCAGAGAGTAACATGCTAATATACTGTGAAAATAGCTCATCTCCAGTGTTTTATGTAGACAAACCTACCTAAGTTTGAACAACATAATCAACATTTATGACATAATTACAGCATGCATTTTCACTGTAAAATGGAAAGTCTGTTTAGTTTTGGAACATTTTTTGATAACATTGAGGCAGAACTTGATTCATGTAATTTTTGTGTCACTTGGAGGGGTTTTTTTTGAGACAGATAAAATCGATTCATCACCCAGCCCTATCTCAGAGACTATTTTCTTACTAGGTGACATTTGATGCTGTGCTGTATTGAGTTTTTCCTTCCCTGTTCTTCTTAGATTCTCGAGCTGGAGAGGGAACACCCAGAACGGTGGACCATGCAGTCATCGGAGGAGTCGTGGCTGTGGTCGTCTTCGCCATGCTGTGTTTACTCATCGTCTTGGGGCGCTATTTCGCAAGACACAAAGGTGCATTCTCCAGCTTGATTGTCTTCATAACTAATTTATTTTAAAGGGTTAATTCTGTTTTTTCTGAAGTGGGGGGCCCATGGTAGTTGTAAATTTGGGTCTAGCCCAGCTGACATTGAACGAGAGGCGGGGTACACCTGAACTGGTCACCAGCCAATCACAGGGCCACATAGACAACCATTCATGCTCACACTTACACCTAAGGTCAATTTAGATTCACCAGTCAACCTAATGAGGATATTTTTTGTCTGTGGGAGGAGGTTGGAGTGCCAGGAGAGAACCCAAACATGTACGACCTGGCCAACAAACCACAACTTTCTTGCTGTGAGGCATGTGCACTACCTGCTGCGCTACCGTGCCGCCCAATTCCAACCAGTTTTATATGAATGTACATTTTAGATGTGCACAATAATAAGGTAAATATAAATGATGTTAAATCATCAGGGAGCCCCCTGTGATTGAGGACATCAGTTTAAAAGAGTATTGATTTTGTTTTTCTCTGTCTATTTGATTGATTTTTACGTTCTTGCATTGCTGTAAGGCTTACTGGAGTATTTTTGGGGAAACAAAGAAAACTATGCTCTTCTAGCTTTTTATTTTCACACTTTTCAAAGCATTTATATTCTTCGAGAGTGTACCTTCAACACAGTGCGGCGCTTTCCTCTGAGGCACAAACTCACCCAGATGGCTGTAAAACATACCAAGTTTGTCTTTTTTATTACTCTGTCTCTACAAAAACCTCTTCCTATGTTCTTTCCAAATGATAAAACAATTGCTATTAAAGCCACGGGTTACTGATGGTGAGTAAAATCCCATTTTTCACGCAGTCCTGATGAATAGTACAGCACACCTTGACTGCCGCCCTCATAACCGAGAAATAATTATAATCTATAACAAATTTCACACTGATATTTCTCATGCAGGAGGAAATGGAGCCAGATCCATTAACCGCTTTAGAAAGGAAATACTATAAATGAGGCAATTTAAAGGTGTAATGACACTTTTTTTTGTTTAATGATCAAACTGAACTCATTGCCTCCTCTGCGCAGGTAAAAATACTTTCTGGATTGCGGAGGTAGAATTCATCTCTGATGAGCCGTGAGTGGAGCAGACGGGTTCACAAACAAACCACGAAAGTTCCTTTCAAATGCAGAATCTACCCCTTACATCCATCTGTGCATTATCTATACTGCTGTCTGATTTATGAATATGAATGAAGAATTACTTTTTTATTTGGTTACATAAGTGTGAAGAACAAACACTGAAGACAATCATTTAACACAAAACTTGTTAATAACGGGAAAAGGTTGAAGCTTGTGGCTTATTTTTTGCCTCTCCTGTACAATTGAAGATAAATTTTACATGTAGGAAATAAAACATACTTCTATAAATCACAATATTGTATGATCATTATACCTTATTATCATCAATTAATGTATTCTTTAATTTTTTTTTTGGAACTTTAACCCTTTGACTGGCATTGTAACCATGCGGTTGACTTTTTGCCGCCTTACCCCCTATTTAAAATTTTGAAGCCTGTCTTTGTCTGTTTTTCTTTCTTTATCTTTCTTTATAATGTTTATAACACCAATTTGAATCCAATGGGTGGTGCTGCTGTACATTAATTTTATTGCTTAAAAACCAGAAAAATCAGAACTGAACTAGAAAAGCACTCAGAGAGCACAGACCTCCACCAAGCAGCTTCGGTCCACTTTGGCGAAAATGGTCCTATCTGGCAATGTTAAAGAATCCTTTAAAAAAATTCTGGATCCAGACAGTGATCCGGATCACCCCCAAAATTTAATTAGTTCTTCCATATCCCATTTCCGACTATTCCTGAAAATTTCATCCAAATCCTTTCAAAACTTTTCAAGTTATTTTGAACACAAACAGACAAACAGACAGACAGACAGATAAAGGCCGGCAAAAACATAACCTCCTTGGTGGAGGTAATCATTGCTTCTCAGAAATCTAATGGTAAGAGTATACATCGGAGTAAGAAAAAATCTTTTTACATATTTCCAGATCCTCTAACAATCATAATTTAGTTGAAGGAAATACATTTGATGATAAACATATCTATGATTCCTCAGAAAACTGGGTCAACCGCTAAATATCTACATTTTGCTCTCTGTGGTGTTCTCATACGAAAAAACAAAAATTCTGTTGCAGAAATGAAAGAAATCTATTCATGCCCAGGATAACCCTTAACAGGCAAGCCAACCAGCTGGTTGACCAACATATCTGCTTCCCAATTAGGTAATTTGAAAAATAAAGCCTGAAATGTTGCGAAATGAAGAGGAAGGAAAACAATTTTACCAACAAGCAAATGTATTTCTTTCTTTTGAAGTCAAAGGGTTAAGAGAGTTTTTACATCATTTTAATTCATCACTTAACTCATTCCAAAATCATATCCCCATAACCGAAACACATCTGTATTTAATATTTACTCTAATTTTTCTTGTTTCAAACATAAGCACACCCTGTAAATTATGTTTTCCTTCTCTTAGTTTAAAAAATGTTTGAATACAAGCAGGAAGAGTATCATTTACTGCACAAAAAAATATCTCGATTTAGAGTCAAGGCTAGCTGGAGTTTGTCCCAGCTTACAGGGGGGTAAGGGAAGGAAATTGCTAATCAGCTATTCACTGGGCAGAAACTCAATGTAGATACGGTCAAGACAACCATCAGAATGAAGAAGAAAGGTGATTACAGTGATTTTGAATGCAGAGTGGTTGTGCAAGACGGGATAGTCTGAGTATTCCAGAAACTGCTGATCTACCAGGGTTTCCATGCAGAGACATCTTAGGGTTTATAGTAAATGATCCTTAAAAGAGAAAATATCCATTTAGCTGCAGTTCTCTAGGTGAAGGTGCTTTGGTGATGCTTGAGGACAAAGGACAATAGCCAAAGTGGTTCAAGATGATGGAGGGCCAACATGGTATGCATTAGACTGTCTCTGAAATGTATAATCTTGATGCAGGTGTGTTACAGCAGCAGAAGACCACACCGGGTGCCACTCCCGTCAGCTAAAAACAGAAAAAAGAGGCTAAAATTGGACAGTAGAACATTGGGAAATTGTTGCCTGTTCTGATGAGTCTTGATTTTTAATTTTAGATCTTCAGATGGTGGGCTTCACAGCAAGAATGTTGGACCAAAAACATGCATGTCAGGTTGATTAGTGGCTCCAAATCCCCCTTAGGATTGAGTGTGAACGTTTATGGTTGTCTGTCTCTCCATGTGGCCCTGTGATTGGCTGGTGGTTGGTTCAGGGTGTACCCCGCCTCTCACCCAATGTCAGCTAGGACAGGCCCAAGCTTTCATGTCAATCTGTTAGGGATGTTTTCTGTATTTAGTTGAATCTATGCCACCAAAAATTAAAAAGTTAAAGCAGATCTGAAGGTAAAAGGGGGTCCAGCCTGGTGGTAGCAAGATGTACCTGATAAAGTGGCCAGTGAGTGTATACTGAATGGATATATGAAGCAGTTCGTGTGGTGTGTCAGGCTATTGTTGCAGACAAAATAACTAACAGATAATGTTGAATATTTCTTTCAAACGTGAGTATAAATATGAAAAAAAGGTCGAGCAAGAAAGAAAAAAAGAGTATTTTCATTTTTTCCTTTGACATTCCCATTCACACTCCTCTTTTTTATCTCAGTGTTGAGAGCGCCTTACCTTATTTGATCTTGAGTCCTGCCTTAGTTATCAAGCTCTCCTATGATCGGATGTGAATAAATCTTGTAAATTAAGTTTGAAGTGCTGGCTAGTTCCTTTTCGTGAACTTGACAAGGTTAATTTGAAGGTGCGAGCCGTGCTCTTCCCCGCACTCGAGATCATCTCAAAAACCCTGATTTTCGTGTGCCAATCTTGACTGAAGAAGAGAGAAAATGAGGTATAATCTGAATATTACAGCTTCCCGGCGTTCGGGGTTGTGTAAATTGCCACATGGAGACGGATTTGCATAATTAGGTGCTGTGGGATGTAGAGGCACATTTTAATCTTTTGTACCATCTAAGCAGCAGGGCATTATCCAGTCCCTGACACTGTCCTTCATCCCCACCTCTTGTGTCCCCCCCACCCACCCCCACCCCACGCTCCCTCCTCAGGTACCTACTTCACACATGAAGCCAAAGGAGCGGACGACGCAGCGGACGCAGACACAGCCATCATCAACGCAGAGGGAGGCCACACCAACTCGGACGAAAAGAAGGAGTACTACATCTAATCAAAACAGGACCCCCGCCCCCTTCCCCCCCTGTTACTACGGCGTCCTCTTTGGGACGCCGAGCTGTTTTCGGGGACGGGGGCATGTGGGGGGGAGGCAGAAAAGATGGGAGTAGGAAGGGAGGGGAGGGCGATGTTGGATTTGAGTTCGATCACTTTTAGTGCAAAAGAGCGAGGCGGGGGGAAAAGGTTTTAAGCCGTTGTTTAGTCTAGTCTGCAGATGTAGATGGAATGTTTTGTGTGTTAAAAATGAAAAATAAAAAAGGACAAAAATTTGGGGAGGGTTTCGGGGGGTTTTCGGTAAATAAGTGAAGGGTTTTCGGGGTGGGACGGTGCCAGACGTCGCCAGAAATCACTGTAGAGAGCTTCACCATTCAACACCTCCCTAACTGCTGGTACGAATTTTATTTAGTTCAACCATTTGCAGAAAATTCTGTGCCTTGTTCTATCCATACTTTGGATTTGTGTTGATCCTCATTTGCATAACCTTGTTGCTTCCCTCATTTTCTTCCCCCCCACTCGTAATTATCGATGTGCTGTTGGCTTTTGTATGAGGGTAAAATTACACAGCCACTTTATCCATCTCCCTAGATGTGTCTGCACACGCGTGAATCCTCTCCTGCATAACAAAAACTCTCTCCAGTATACTGTGATTTGTCTCAAGCCATTACTCCCCTCTTTCTTATTTCCCCCTGAAGTTTTTTGACAGCTCCCAAAAATGCATGGAACGCTTTACATATCATTGTATAAAGGACATAGATGAGAAACAGGCTCGATGTACAGCGCCCTCCCTGAACATTAAAAAAAAGAAGGCAGCATTTAAAAGTCTTTATTGAGAAAATTCATTTTAATCATGTTTTTAAACCTCAATTTGTTCTTCAGAGCAGATCTACTACTGTCTCCCAAACAATAACCAGTCTTAGTATGAGAGGTATTGCATTATTTTTTCCTCTCGGTGCTGCCATTTCATTATTTCTCTCAGTTCAGAGCTATTTTTCTTCTATTATGCTGAATGGAGGCCCCTGTTTTGTTTTTTTTATCCTCCAGCTTTTATTGAGTTGTAGTGATGAGATTCAAATGATTTCCATCTGCTCTCACTCCAGAATATTTTGTCTTACAAATGGGGGAGTAAGAAAATGTAAATTGGTTTAAAAATGCTTTTTGGCAGACGCTCAGTCAAGATGCCTCAGTAATAAAAGGCTGCTAGAAAAAAAAGAAAAACATTCGGGATTAATGTTGGCCACCAGCAGCTAAAAGATGGTTTACTGTACATACTCCATCAGGAAGAAGAGGCAGATTTACAAACTCCAGAATGAGAGCAGTCATGTTTGTTTAGGCCGGATCAGACTGCACAAGTTCAGACATAGTTGTGTCGCTGCTGCCATCGACTGTTGGACCACCGCCTGAAGAGGGTTTTTATTCTTGTTTAACTACAGCTATGTCCACACATAGGCGAGTCTATTTTAAAAGAACATCAGCTGAAAAAGCAGAAAATAATCCAAAGTTCTTCACGTGTTAATGCAAACATCACGCAAACATCATAAAATAGTAACGGCAGAACTTTAAGCAGCCAATTCAGCCGTAATAACCTGTAAGCTTGGGTAAACACCCTTATTCTTTGGCCCATGTATAATGATGACTCAATTTGACCTTTAACCTTCTATCTGATTCTATAGTAAACACTCTGAACCTTTTTCAACCTGCAGAGAAACGATTATGAATGGAAAGAAATGTTTAATATTCAGAAATATTGTTTAAAGATAATCTCCAGATCGTTGTTTTCCTCCCTTGTTTTATAAAAATGTCACTGTCCACACAAAAACACCTTCTTGTTTTCATTTGATACACAAAGCTGTTTTATTTTCCTATCTATCTCCACCAACATGTCTGACTGGTGTTACAGTTCAACTTGTGACCATGTTAACTGGTGACAACAGGCATGTTGAGTACATGTAGTTTCTCAAATAGTGGGGACGTTGCAGCCACATGCCAGGAGGAGTGAGGATTATCTGGGCAGGGGCGTGGCCAAGTTGGGGCATGGGCACCCTGGACTTTTGATTGGCCACCCCACGTGCCAATTAAAGATTCTGCACTGTGATTGGCTACTTGCCATCCCAGAGTTGAGATTTATGTAAAAAAAAAAAAAAAATCATTTTAGGCTGTGTAGCAACAGGGTTTTGTTGAATTATTTTAGTTGTTTAATGTATAAAAATATATAAATTGTTGTCTTAAAGAAAGTCTTAAGTCTTAAATAAAGGGCTGTCTGAGCTTGTGCTTCATTGTTTTGAGCCCTTTAAGATAAATTGGGCGCCAGAATATTGATTTTACTTAATGGATTATTACCTTTAAGTAAGTTAAGTAATGTAGTGGGTGGTGATCAGGCCAGGGATTGGACGATGGGCACAAAAACATCTTAATCTTAAAGTCGGGGCACGACAGAAAGTATTTGAGAACCACTGAATTGATATTTCTTTGTTTATATTTCATTATGAGACGTATCTGATAATCTTGATTCTTCAACAACTGCTATAACAACGGCAACCCCAGAGTAAGCAGCCATGGGTCACCAGTTAACATGGTCACTTGTGAAACAATAACATCGGGTCTGGTCCAAAACATCAGCAGCTTTTCTTTGGTTGGAGTGTTTTTAAAGCAGTATCCTAGTGAAGGGGTGACAGATAGTGTGGTGATGTTAATAGTCCAGTTATCAACATTTCAAAACAGTAAATGTTTAACGTCTGCTTCAGCATGTTAACAACAGGGATTTAGAGACAGTGACTTCAACCCTAAAATGATATTTTTCCTGTCCACATAAAGACACCCACAGTGGTGCTTTTCTGCAAAAAATCTGCATTTTATTGACACAAAATGCTTTTGAAGTGTGGACAGAAGGACAAAATGCACAGAAAGATCTTAGATTTAAATATTCCTGCCTACATGTGGACCTAGCCTGAGTAAAAATCAACCTAACAGACAAAAAAGAGGCAAAACAGTGACAGGATGTTAAGTCCTCTGACGAACAGCAACTCAAGTGTGCGACTCAAATCCTGTTAAAAACATCAACATGCTCACGTTGTCAAATAATCAACATTTAGTCCTGGATGCTCCACTATTGAACAAGACTGGCAGTTCAGAAGTTTTCCCCTCTATCTCACATTTCCTCAACACACTGATCTAACATCATTAACAGGATCATATGATGTATTTATCATTTATTACATAATAAAATTCCAATAACAGCATTTAATTTGGCTAATTTTCTCATAATTTTGTCCAATTTATACTGTGATGAACAGCCAGGCCACATTGTTGTCCTATTTAGGGGGCCATAATTCACTCTCTTTTATTTTTATTTTTTTTCCTAGAAGTGCTAAACCACTAGAATAACATTTATTTTTCAGCTTGACACTCCCTGACCTGCCTCTGATTGACCTTTGAACTCCCACGCAGTCAAGAAGACTGGAAATAAAGTCATTGCAACAGCATACGATAACTTGTCAGGATCACACTCAGCCAAGACAGGGCTAGATTTTGGCAGCATAATATCACATGGCAAAGACCGTTGTGCAGTCTGATCAGGTCATTCTTGTACATACTCTGTCAGAAAAAGAGGCAGCTTTTACCAAACCCCTGTATGAAAACAGTCAAGTTAGGAGCACATCTGCTGCATAAACATGATAAAAAAAGGTCACTGCAGTCCAGGTTTCCCCATCAGAGCGTCCATGTATTCTCATAAACACTCAATCCAATGTAATCACTGCTGTATTGTACACTAATCCTTACTAAGAAATATTTTTTACAACTTACTAGAACTACAATGGAGTACCTTTGTGGATTTTATCGTGTCACCCTCATCGTGAGTTTTGTCAAACTGTAAATCCAGTAATCGTCTGAGAAAGCGTGAAACCGAAATGCTGCGGACGGGCCAGGCTTTCCTCTTCCCATCGCACCATCTGAACATATATTTTTATTTCCACTCAGCAGCTCGAGCGCTTGAACATTCAGTTGTTTCTTTGCATGTGTGTGCCGAGAGCCGATCCCTCTGCTTCTCTGTCTCGCTGTATGTATCACCTGCCAAAAACGAAATGAGGATTTGTTTTTGCCGTGCCAGCTGGGGAGCACCGAGGAATGCCGAAAGTAATTAATAGTTTGTACCTGAAGTTAATAAACACGTTGTGCTCCGTGGTGGGTTGCATTAACGCGCCGGCTTTTTAACATGGCAATTAAGGCTCTGATTGGTGGCGTTGTTGTCATTATTATGTGTTCACACAGTAAGCAGCTCACATAAAAAGCCTGTGAAATGATGGCTGTGGGCGGAGAAGGCTGGAAAGAAGGTCATACTTTACTTTATTTTCTTCTTAGGCATTGAGAAAACAGAATGAAATAGACAGAAATAAAGAAATTAAGGCCACAGAACCAAAGAGTTAATTTTACATATCTGATGCAGCCATAATCATCTTCCATTGAGTTATGTCTAAAACTTACCTATGATTACTTGATCTTCCTTTTGAGACTTGCTGCAATTTTCAGTCTGTCCACCAGGAGGAGCAGTGATTACAGGGGCTGATGTGGTCACTAGGCCTCAAAACTGCGTCGTTTTTCACCATAAATCCTTTTCCTATCTCTCTTACCCCGGGAGAAAAAGCACTATTTACACTCTATTCTGTTCAATTATTACCTAATATGACATTTCAATAGACCATTTATTTTTGACAGATAAACAGTTGTAACAAGCCTTTAATCAGGTCATGCCCCGCATCATCAGAGAGGCATATCGGTTGCAAAATCTGCCCTTAAATTGTTGAATGTATAGCCAGCTAAGAGTAAAATGTTATTAAAATGGATCAGTTCACATACAGACTAAATTAAATGAGTTCATGATGTTGTTAGAAACTAAAACAAAATAGAAAGTAAAACTAAAACATTTGTTTGGGTTAAATTTATCACATACACAGAAAACTATGGATGCCCCTTAGAGGGTGTGCATCTGTATATTTATTTTATCCTTTACCCTAAATTTTCAAATCCCAGGATTGTAAAAGGAACTTATTCATTATAAAGGCAGATAGAGCAGTGGCATAAAACACTCAAAAGAAAAAAAACAGGAAAAGCAAAGACAGTGAAGCTTTTTATTTTTGGCTAGCTGTTCCATGTTATCAGGCTCTCTGTGCAAGAGAAATTCCCCTAGGGGCAATGAAGGTTTCTTTCATTCAGTGAAAACAAATTTGAAAAAAATGAAAAAACAGATTATTCGATGGACTGTGAAACAGTCTCATATCGCCACAGAAAAATCAGCACTCCAATTATTATTTTATTTGTCAATAAAATATGAAAAAATAAATATTTGAAAATGAATTTGGTATGTGGTATATTTAACACTGTTGATGTCAAATGTAGTTTTCAATCTGCTTGAGAAATGCCAGTTGTATAAAGTATCTGTTTAAAAGTATTGTTAGATTAAAGAGCCCGTGTGTTGCCGTAATCCTGAAATATTCAATAATGTGACTAATGTGACTGACATCACACTGGTAGGTCTAGTGTGGGGCTCTGGGGAGCGACCCAGCTGTAAAGAAGGGGTGAGTTTTGATCCAACGGTTTTTTGCCCTTTGCACTGAAGTACTTGATCTTTTCGTGCTGCCTGGTATATATTTGCCATTGTTATGTCCACACATTAGTTATAATTGATTCTCTCTCCCCTATGCTAGGGCTTGGAAATATGGCCCTAAAAAATTCCACATTTTTCCAAGCAAAACTAAATTTCTAATTTTAATCTTTTCTTCCCTCTTAAAGGAAAATTGCAAATGGAATCAAAATAACAAATAAAGTTTTGATTAACTTGATCAAAATATCTCACTAAACTGAGTTAAAATATATAATTAAGTAGCAAATCATACACAGATTTAAGTTCAGAGTCACAATTTTAAATTCTAACATCCTAAAAGTTTCAACATTTAACAACATCAACCAAATAATGCCAACAGTGACTTGTTTTTAAGCAGATTTTACGTAAATCCCACCTCTGACAAGCAAATAGCTGATCCAAGGGAAGAATTTTGGACTGGTATGTGGGGTGGCCAAGCAAATTTCTAGGGGCCCCATAGCCCAATTTGGCCACGCCCCTGCTCAGACAATTCACGCCCCCCTCGGGTGTGGGCACACCCCTCTATTTGAGAATCACTCTATTATGATATGCGTATTCGAGTGGCTGACATGGCATGTATTGAACATTTTTTCCTCTTCAGCACTTCAGTTTTATTTTATTTTATTCATATTCATGAATCAGAAATACTCCTATCAATATTGCATATCAGTTATATCATTATCAAACATATCCAGTGCGATTTTGTTCATGTTAATCAATCTTTAATAAACTTAAACGCTGTGGAGGATTAAATAACTCATTGGGGCTTTGCTGATTTTGCTTGCTGTGTGAACACTTGTGTTAGAGATCAATGCATTAATGCATTAATGCATTTTATCGGACTTTGTCAGCGTGCACCTCAGACTGCATCACATAATCAATATGATAGCTTTAATATATCATAAACATGCATGAAGACAGCATTCAGTCTGTCCATACTGAGACTTTCTGGAACATAACACGTATAAATATTGTTTTCTGCAGTCTTTTAATGGCAGCAGATAGGCTGGGTGGAGGCTGTGGACATATTTAATGCTTTCCATAAGATGTGGTGGTTATCCATGGGGGTGGGGTGGGGGGGTATTGAGGGGTAAAGTTGCAGACGGAGATGAACAAGGTCGTGTCCAGCTCTCCAACAGTTTATTCTTCTGTGGAAAACTTGATTTTATTTAAAAACATCCTGTACTCACAAAGGAACTACCACTAAGTTAACACTGTATGCTGATGACACTGTTTCGTCTTTGTTACGTGGTCGGGTTCAGGGGGGAGGGGGTGGGGGACTTGGGTTAATGTTTTTTGGTCTGGTGTCTGATGAAACTATTAACTGACTTGTCGTTGCTTTATGAACCACCAAGCAGATGTCACTTCATCTGTAAGACTGAGATTGTGTGATTTACAGTGAGCACTATTTCGCTTCAGTGACGTGGCAGCTTCCATTTAAACCAGACTTCAAATATGTACTTGTAATAAAGGACCAGAACTGAATATTGTCTTCTCCTGTAAGGCTGATCCATCAATGTTTTAGTTGTGATTATTAAACCATTATCTTTTAGTTGGAACTGCAGGGGTGTTTCTCCAAATGTTTTCGTTCTTCTAAAGTTTGGATATAAAAAGGAACACGAATTCAACAAGAAAATATCACTAGTCAGGATCAATCATCGAGAAATGGTTGGGGTTCAATTTGAAGTAGAATATTTTAGCTTTTATTTTTTACTAAATGCCCTGTAAGGTTAAAAAAAAAAGGACTTTGTCTCACGTTGTATCTGATGTAGTTTCCACATTAAATTCTTTTGATAAAGTCATCTCTCTGGTTCATGCGTTGCTGACCGATGTGACTGCACCTCAGGTAGAACGAGAACTTTAGGCCCCACCTTTTAATGACATGCTAGCAAGTACAATGCATCCTCATCCAATCAAGAACACATTATTTTAGATCCAAGAGGCAAAATTGGTGATATTTTCGTATATGTTGTACATGTTTTTCTGTATTTTTCTTACTATTTGGTGCACTGTAAAAGATGTGTTGAGTATTGCTTTGTGTTGACATAGATCATAAAGAGTACGCTGTTTTTATTGGAATGAAGTCGGATCAGAAACTTGTCGTGGCTGTACTACTGTCACTTTCAACACAACACCGCCTTTTGGAAGCTTGTTTGACTCCCTGAAAAGTTTTGATTGTCTCACCAGTCATTGTTTTTAGATCGATTCTTTTCTTTTTTGTTCTTTTTTTGTCTCTCTGCTGTTCTTGGGAAATGTTAATGTGTATCAATGGAGAAAAAGGAGTTCCACATTCCCATACACATTTTGTATTGGTTCATAAATAGACATTTTTACAAAACAATGAAGAGTTCTTGTCTTAATAAAAAAGAAAAGATATTAATGTCCAAAATAATCAGTGTTGGTATCATTTCTTTCTCGTGTAAGTTGAAGCACAAGTAAATGAAACTGAATATTTGAGGTAAGGCTGTTACAAAATGACACGAATTTGACTGAACATAAACTTTTTCAGCATTAATACATCCCTGCATTCAGAGCAGTGCAGCATGTCTTCTTGGTACCGTTGTCTCAGAACCACTGTGGTTATTCTCAAGTTGGTGTCCACACTGTTACTGGTCCTTTTTTTTTTTAAAGATGTTAATTTATTAAAATTAAAAGTATATTTTGTGTTTATGTGGATATTTTGAAAAATGAACAGGCAAAGTGCAATCAAGTTAAAAAATTTGGTCAGATTCCATCAAAATGTCCTTTTATTGAACAAAAGTTTCCTAAAATAACATTGTATTTGAATGTAGAGCTTTGAGGACAGGCTAAAGTCGTGTTAAAATATATTTTCAGGGTAAAGAATTAAGGTCATCAAAAATGTAAAATCATATTAATTTAATTAAGATACCTGTTCATTCAAAACAATATGGGACAGAGGCGTAAATGGGGGTTACAGGGTGGAATTTATGCTTCTGTCACATGAAAATAACTTGTTAGAAATAAATATAGTATAATTTTTCTTACAGTTAAACTCTTTCAGATGGCCTTTTGAAATGATGGAAATTTCTACACGAGTTTGAGCCAGCCTTTCACCCTGATATGGCACCAAACTGTAGGAATTACCTATTTTAACCATTCTGTAATCTCTCGGGCTAAAAATGGAGGCCCATGGGGAAGTGCTGTAGTACCCCAAGTGTCCACTTGAGGCTGGCTGCAGAAAACTGACACCTTAATGATGATTGTATGTGGGAAACATACGTTTTAAATAATATCTTTACAGCCAGATAGTCTAAATACTGTTTATATATACTGAGGCCATTTTTCCTTTTATTTAGGATTTCTGCTTTTGGAAACTGGGACACGATTGACTCGCACATCCATGCAGAGTCTCTCTGTCTGTGAGTAGATTGAGCTAAATTCCAGTTGAGATGACGTGCAAAATGGCCGCATCCATAACATTCCAGGTGCTCCTTTCATAACCAAACAGCTGACGTTACATGGCTTTTCATTAACAGTCTATGATTCATCCCACCATCATAACATCCTGCTACTTTGAAATTCTTGAAAAGTGAGAAATTCTTCTTTCCTTAACAGAGATATCAAGCGTTTCTACCTGTTTTGAGACACTCAAAGAATTATTTTTAAGAAGAGGATGGCATCCAAAGACCACCTCCAAATGTGCATGTGCTTCTTTTTCTCAGGCTTTAACTTTAATAAGGAGAAATGAAAACATTTTCTCTAAAGCTGGCATAAATCTCCAGCCTCTAAATTAAGCCTCACTAATTAAATACTGATAAACATTGCTGCTTCAGTCAGCTGGCTCTCAGTGTGGATTATTATGTGAATATGTTCAAAGGTTGTATTTGGCTCTGACTCCATCGCTCCTCTCAGAAAAACAGAGATCTCCCTGAAGCAGGGATCAGGGGATGACAATAATACCTCCTCCTCCTCCCCCCTCTCAATGACTCATGTGCAGTGCATGTGAAATTTACAGATTGCACCTGTTGCGTCATGGCTTTCAGGTGAGCCGTGAAGCAGAAAGAGGAGCAGATCATTGACAGCTTAAGTTCAACACTTTAATGTATGGAGGGAATCTGATAAAGGTTGCAGCAAGAGGAGTTAAAGAGAGACACAGCACTTAAATAAATCCTTCGAAACAGGGAAAATATATTTCTGTTGTTCTGCAGCCTTTAAGAGACACCGAGGGAACTTCACATTAAAACATGGACACTGTAATCAGTAAGTAGGACGGACAGATGGACAGACATGACTGTATGATGGACAGATGAACACACATGACTGTGTGATGGACAGATAGACAGACAGGACTGTATAATGGACAGATTGACAGACAGGACTGTATAATGGACAGATTGACAGACATGATTGTATGATGGACAGATGGACAGACATGATTGTATGATGGACAGGCATGACAATATGATCTACAGGTGGACAGGTATGACAGTATGATGGACAGATGGACAGACAGCCACAACAATATGATGGACTGATGGACAGACATCCATGACAGAATGATGGACAGATTGACAGACAGCCATGACAGTTCAGGATTTTAGGTTCACTTCTCCTCGAGTGTTCATAATAATATAAAAGAATAAAGTTTGTTCAAAAACAGTCAAATAATAAAAAATTACCGCTCCAGTTTATGCACATTACTGTATCGCTCATTATTACTCTCTTGGGCCACAAGGTGGAGGCCCCGCCTTCACTCTGTAGACTTTTTTTTTTTTTTTTTAACATTCTTTAAATCACATTTTTGTCGAACATAACAAACAATAAACATACAACAAAAGGGAAAATATGCCAGGGGTCACAAGTAAAATGAAATGAAATTAAATATGTTGAAGTGAGAGCAAAGACTCAGTTTTGAGAGATTTTTTTTTACATTATATCATTTACATTTGTGAGTAATTTAGCTAGAAAGATAATGTGATTAATTAAATAAAATTCTGAAGAGTCACATTTTACGAAGCCGAAAAGTAAATTTTGTAGAGTAAGCTCAAACTTACAGAAAATATTATCCAAGCTAAATTTACAGATATCTTGCCACAGTTTATGTGTATATGGACATTTCCAAAACGGATGAATAACCGTCTCAGTATGGGAGTCGTGGAAAGCATAGTTCAAGTCTAGAACATAATTAAATTTGACAAAGAAAGATCTGACAGGGTAACATCGATGACCCTGAAGACCTCCTGCAAGTTTTCTCAACTGGGAAAATGGCAATGCGCATGTGTCAGTGAATCAAACGCTGCACCTTTTGGAGAGTTCAGTCGCAGCGTGATATGACCCTAGTTGCCAGGTCTGCTTATTATAAGCGACTTTGGGCTTCTTTTTTTAAAACGTTGCTTGTAAATACTGGCAGTTGTGTGTTGCATTTTTTGGGACTTGTTCCAAAAGTACAGTTGCTCATTTGGGAGGGACCTAATGCACACTCTGCTACCAATATAAACTCAATTCAGACGATAGACAACTACTTTCTCCCACTGTAAACACAAATGTAAATTTGACTGTAAAAAGAGGGGAAACAATGATGCTTCCACCAAAAACAAGTCCTTTTTGCCAGAATTAAATTTATTTCTAATGTAGCTCTCACTGTTTCCACTATATTAAAGCTGTAGAGGATCAACATAAAACTTAGATAAAAGCCTGACTGTGTCTGTTTGGTTACAAAAATCAAGATTAGACAGACTGGTAGTGATAACAGAGTTATAAATAACAGCAGCCCCTCCCTTCACTTTTGTATAAAGAAAATGATGTTCCACGTCCAAACAAAAGCATGATAAATGAGTAAATTAATTAAGAGCCAAATTTTAAAAAAATGTCACAGTGAGAGTGAAATGTAATGCAGATGAAAATCAAGTCATGATTTAAGTAGATTTCTCTTAAAAAAAAAAAAAGAAGAAGAACAAGAAGAAAGAAATATATCAAAGTAGCTGGAGGTTGCTTGTTTCGGGCTTGTTTTTAAATCGACCTTGTTGCTTATTTCAGTAGAAAATCTGGCAACACTGCATTTGACGGCGTATACATCCGCTCCAATGCGCAGTGTCACACAGGTGAGGGACAATAGGTAACCTGCTCGGTCGGATTGTAACACGGATTATGTGGACTAAGGATATCAACTCGTTTCTTCAGAAGAAGGATCAGCTTTACTGTTTTCTACCCTCTGCATAGGTGAGTAAAATCATAATTTATTTTCTGGCCGCGTTGAGTTTTAGAGTCCCGTGTTTCTCCTGCAGCTGAGGGACAGTGGGCTGTGTTGGAGTCCACCTGAGAGGCTGCTGTCATGAAGGATCTGTTTCTCCACACACACGTCTGTGGTTTAATTGGAGCTCCTGTGTTGATGTTTGTTGATGAGGATGAAGCCTGCTGCTCTTCAGTCAGGCCTAACTGCAGGAAATGTCTCTCTCTTCTTCTTCTGCGCAGTTTGTGGAGCCTTTTTTGACCCCTTAGCTCAGGGTCACCAGCCTTTCTGGGCCTGAGAGCTACCCAAAGCAGAGGAGTATTACAGAGGGCTGCCTGTCTGATTTGATGTTTCTGACTGATGTAAATTTAGTTTACCTCAAAATAATTCATATTGTGCATTTAGAAGGCTGCATATAACACTAAAAGTTTACTTTTTACTTGAAATAACAATAATTATACTCATGATTAAGAATATGAGAATATACTTACATGTAGCTTTAATGATTGAATTTATGTAAAACTTACATTATGTACAGCAGTTTTGTGATTTGTATTTGTACAAGTGACACTGATTAAACTTTGATTCTGCACAGGCCAAAGTTTAGAAGAAAAAGACAATTAGGAAACATAACACACTTTAAATTAGTTGGTTTTTGTATTGATTTAGGTATGATTTATCACTTGAGTGCTGTATTTACATTTATTTACTTATAAATATATCAAAATAAAATGCACATAAACTCATATTAAAGTGTGTATTAAAGCCCAGATTCTAATAAATGTGATCAGTTATTCAGAGTGTTGTAGCCCTGCTTGATACACTGATTTAGAGTTGGATTACTTTGTCAATCACATTAAATACAGGCCAATCATATGGTGTTGTGGGAGAGTGCTTCTGCTGCAGTGTAAAAATTAAATAAATTGAAAAAATAAAGTACAATACATGTCGGCAGTAGAGCGAAAATACCCTTCAGTGGAGATATACCTTCGGTGTTGTTATTTTTTTTTTCATTTAATAAAGAAATGCAGTCCCGATCTGATGAAACTGCTACCGAAGCTGTTAGCATCTATGCTAATCTCTGTCCAAGTAGCCACTTCCTGTTTTCATCTCATTCCTAGCTCCCGCCTCTTTCTGCTTTCTCTTTGGGCCGTGCTTCTGCAAACCAAGCTCAATCGTTTTGGCTTGAAGCTTTGCTTGACGGGTCTGATTACAGGAAATGGATCAGATGGATCCAGCTACACTGCAAGGCATATTCATTGAAATTCCACTGATGACCATTCAGATCAGAGTTGGTATTGGAAAAATGTTCACAAAAGGAGAGTTTGGACATCTCTAGGTCTCTCAATGTGTTCCTTTCTTTATCTTCTCATGCTGCTATTTTAGTGTGTTGAATTATTACACCAGCGCGTCCCTTTCTACATAACGAATGACTTATTTGGCGATCACTTTCTCAAGCCTGCAAACAAAGCCAAGCTGCTGCGTTATCTGTTCCAACAGCAGCAAAATGTCACCGAACAGAGCTTGTGTTTTCTGTTTCTGCTGTGTGTCCCCTCCCACTTATTCTCTGCCAAAGTTGAGAGATCTTTTCAAAGTTTGACACGAGCCTTGGCAGGCACAGGTGTCATGAAATCTTCATCACATGCATAAACCAGGTTGAACATGCAGAAAGAAAGAAGCGCTCCTAATTAACACAAACACGGGTAATATCTGGAGGAGCGGCGTGAAAGCCTGAATAAATCCGACAAGACTTATCCTCTGAAAATCAATCTGTGCTTTTCCGCCTTGATGAGCGCGGTGAACCTTTTTTTAACTAACATCTTAAATAAATGGAGATGGTGTTATTGATCTAGACACAGACTGTAAGAATTGACAAGCAGAGAGCCCGTCAGAGTAAAACCAATCCCTCCATTCATTTTTAATGCTTTTGCTTTACACCTGTAATATTCCGTTTTCAGTAGATGAGTTGAGTGGGAAAAGATATTATCTTTTTAATTACATTTTCACCTCGGGCTCTCATTATAGCTCAAGTGCTGTACATAATGAGCCAACATCTTAAATAAGTAAAGGTGATACTGATATTGATTAGAAATGTGCTGACTGGAGGCGAGCCATCAGTCATAGAGAATGTACTTCTGAGTTCTTGTTTAATGTGAGCAGCGTGGTCTCTTATAGACTCATTAGTCAATATCCTTGAAAGGAATTCTATTCATTATGCTTAAAATGGCTGCGTAACTGCAAATGGCTGCACTTAATAAAGCCAGAGTGTAAGCAGTTTTATTTGCCAGTACTTTGTGGCTCTGTTTGTGTGGATGAAAATGTCAGTGGTGGTTACTTCTCTGCAAGGATGTATCTGTATATATGATTACTTTTATACACTGTAACTGATTTTGTAAATTTAACAGTACTTTGCTGTGATATCTACAGCTACCTACTGTAAAATGTCCATAGAGTAAATAACTGAAAAGGGAAATAGACCAACATGGCTTCAGTCTTCTCCATCGTATTGTGCCTTGAGATAACAATAGTTATGCTTTGGCACTATACAAACACAGATTAGTTGACTGATTAATTAAAAGAAAAATTTTCCCCTGGAAAAATTTCTTTTGGTAAATGTTTTTGAAACAAATGCTTGAGAAAAGTATTTGATTCAATGAAATGAATGTATGTGACCTTTTTTATTTTCAAAACTATATATTGCTATAAATGATCATTTAAATACAGGTATAGTAAAATAAATTTTAATACAGCAAGTTAACTATAATTTCAAAAGGTGTTGTATAATAATAAACTGCAATGATACTGTAAATGAAAATACAGTTAGGATGCTGTTTTTGAAAATCAAGTTATTATACTGTTAATTAAAATAGAGTAATGCTACTACAAAGACATTTACAGGAACTTAGTGGCATCTCATTGCCAGTAAGTTACTGTAAAATTTACAGAAACCTGTTAACAGTGCTCAGCGCTTTCCAAAATTATTAGACCACTTGTCATCAATGGGGTAAACTTCTATATTTTTTAGAAAACTTTCAAAGACGTGTTTAAAACTAACTACTGTAAACTATAATTTAACATCTTACTAAAGAGATATGAATGTGCTTTACTACTTTTCTGTTTCTTTTTTGTAAAACAGAAAATTCAATTACTGACTTTGTAAAGGCTTTAATATCTTCACTGCAAATATTCCACTTTGTTCCTCATTTTTGGAAAATATTGCATATTTTGTGTTTTCCATTGACAAAAATCAGGAGTTCTAATGACAAAAAGAGCATAAAACATTTTTAAAATAATCAAAAATACTAAAAAAAAAACAAAAAAAAAATTAAGCGTTGGTTAGGTCTGAATTTGTTAAAAAGATGTGATGAGGTGAAGGTGTAAAAAATATGTTATGTGTCACATTTTTGTTTACTTTTATAGAAGGGACTAATTTGGGACCAGAGGATTAAAGGCATATATTTTTTTAATATTCTCTCATTGTTTCAAAACTACAAAAAGTATCCAGATCAGTGTTGTTTTCAGTTATTGACTTTGTCAAGGCTTTAATATCTTCATTGCAAATATTCCACTTTGTTCCTCATTTTTTGGAAAATATTGCATATTTTGTGTTTTTCCACTGACAAAAATCAGGAACTCTAATGACAAAAAGAGCATATAACATTTTTTAAATAACTTGAAATACTAAAAAGAAAAGCCTTTATATCATTGCTTAGGTCTGAATTTGTTAAAAAGATGTGATGTGGTAAAAGTGAAACACTCTGCTCCTTATTTTTGGAAAATATCTCATATTTTGTGTTTTTCCCATAGAAAAAAAAAACATTTTTTAATGACAAAAGAGCATAAAAAATGAAAAAATACGAAAAAAATAGTACAAATTTTTATATCTATGTTTGCATCTGAATTTGATGAAAAGATTTGATGCGATGTTATTAAAAAAAATGATATATCCAAGTTTCGTTACACTTTTATAAGAGGGACCATTTTAGGACCTTAGGGTGAAAGTATAATCTTGTTTTTAGGTTTCTTCAATTAACTTAATTTCCTGTACGCCCACTGGCCAATTAGATGGCCCCAAGTACTTCATCCCACAGTTTTTTATGGTTGTGTCCAATCAGGAATAGCTAAAGATCAACTAGAGACAAGATAGTTAACTGTTAGTTTTCAAACAAATCAAAAAATTAAATTTGAGTAATCCGATGTGGCCCTTTGAAGCACCTGGGACAGAAACTGCCACATAAATAACTTATATGACCAGATGGGGAAAAGAAACATCTAAAAATGTATAAACATTTTTTTGCTGAAAGTTTCTTTTCATATTGTAAGTTTTGTATCTTATGGCCAGGTTTTGTGGGAACCATATTCAGATGAGAAAAAGCTTGATCATCATCGATCTGTTTATGATTTGGGTAAAGTTTTGTGTGATTTAAATTTGGTTTTGACTTTTTTTTATTTGTCTCTATGGTCACACAGCTTTTAATACATTAATCTAATATCTCTACAGTATAAATATCCTGATATACAAGGTTATCCTGAAAAAGACGACATCTTTTTTGGAGGGGTTGAGGTTCTGCATAAATTTTTACATAAAATATCCGGGCGGACTACAAAAATCAGCAGCTTCTAGTTGTAAGGGTTAATAACAAGTGTTTGAGGTCATGACCTTTACAGCCTAACATCAACAGGTGAATGATTATGAATGATTTATTGATTGTGAGATCATAAGAGGTGGGAAAGAGCAGACTGTAACCTCTTGTAGTAATGGCGACCCTCAAGGACACTCAGAAAATTAGGCCACCTCCAACAACACGCAACAATTAAGCCACTTGTCCTTTCTCTGCAATCAGACCAGGTCCTCATCGTGCAGAGAGAAACTCTCAATATATCATTTTTATATGCCGCTATGAAACACAAAGTAACTCATCAGGGATTTTATGAACCTGCACTCAACCTTGCACCAAGAAATCACATTTGTATTAATTCTTTTATATGGAGCTCAGAAACTTCAAAATAAAGAACAGCTAAGGTGATGATGTTAATACTGTTAAGATCAGCTGGTACCTTTATTTAGCTTCCTGGTTAGTCCTTTTGGAGACCCAACAAAGAATGGCTGCAATGCCCTTGAGAACAACACACAATCAGACTCATAAAGAGCATATTAATGGGATAGTTCAGTATTTTTCTCAGTAGTGTTGTACTACTGTACTACTACTACTGTACTGTCTGCTCTCTTCTTTCTCAATCTTCTTCTTCTCATCATCACTTTGTCATAATTTTGTCGACTCTGATTGCACAACCACTTCAAAACTGATACGCACCCGCTGACATGTGTAGCAGTGTGAATATAGCCTTAGATGTAATTATTATGTAATTGTATTTCTATGGACCTAAAAGCTTTATTAAATGTTGGAAATTAATACATTAAGAAACATCAATACTTAGTGGCCATGAGTCAATGTAGTATTCCCATACAAAATTTGCAGTACTATAGCGTGTTGTTTTTCCCCCACAGCTCTACCTATTAAACCAACCCATGTCTGCTTGTGACCTGATGACAGGTCTCTTTAGGGTCGTAGATGGTTCAAACTAAAAGTCTGATGGCAGCCACTTTAAATTATAACGTGAACAACCACACAAAATTAGATTGCACCAAAAAATCAGATTTACGCATTACAACCTGCAGTGTGAATGTAGCCTAAGATGTAATTAGTGTGTAATTTCATTTCTATGGAACCAAAAGCTTTATTAAATGTTGGAAATTGCTACATTAAGAAATATTGATGCTTGACGGTCATGAATCTATTTACTATTGCCAGGCTAAATATAACAACACTACAGTGTATTGACTTTTTCCCCACAGCTCTACTTATTAGACCAACTTGTTTCTGCCTATGGCCTGATGACAGGTCATTTCAGGGTCATAGACGTTTAATACTGAAGTCTGATGGCAGACACGTTGATTCATAATGAGAACAATCATGCAAAAAAAAAATCAGATTTCACCAAAAAGTCAGGTTTAAGCATTAAGTCCTGCAGTGTGAACATAGCCTAAGTGGCTCCTTGTTGTTTTTTTTAACTCACCGGCCCTGAAACTTTTCCCTTCAGTCACAGCTGGGAAGAAAACGTGTCCCCTTTTTCGTCTAAACTTAACTTGCACTGTGCTTCGACCCCTCCTCTCTGACTTTCTATCATTGTGATTTGTGAAATCATAGCAGGAGCCACTTACCCGTTAAAACAGCACCTAGAGATTTGTTTGTTTCACTCCAGCACTAAATTGCTCTTCTCCATTCAGAATTTGTTATGATTGCTTTGTTTTCAACTGCAATTTTGTACTCAGAGGCTCAGTTTGGTGCTTTCTTCATGTTTATTCAAGGCCCATATGATTAGACTGTGCAACAAAAACTCCTGAGTGAGGGTTGATGTTTATGCTTCTATCATACATGTTATAGATAAACTACTCGGTCACTTTATGTTGGTCGATAGTTTCTCCGCTTTAATACCAACTGGTATAGTATTAGATACCATTGGAAAGCCCGATTAGTCACCTAAACAACAAAGCACAACTTGTAAGAATATTTCATTTGTGGAATGAGCAACACAGGTAAACATATGGGTAGCGCCCCAAAATGTGCCAAATTCACTAGAAATAGCTACCTTCAGTCATTTTTACGTATTGGTATCAGCCAACTAAGTTCTAAGATACTGACATAATCGGATATTACCAGAAATCAAATATCATGCATCCATAGTTTTTGATACAATTGATGTGACATGATGAATATACTGAGATGTTTCTCATTCAGTTTTATAGAATTCTGTTACTGTTCTCTTTTTGGATGTAATACAATCCCAATATATAAGGTTTTTAAGTATTTCAACACTCACCATATGTTCAAATATTAAGAATCACAATAAAATCAAAATAGGACTCAAGTATTGTCATAATGCTGTATCGTGGGGCCACTGACATTTCCCAACCCTACTAATAAAGTAATTTCCTGAACTACAAGTGTTGCTGGAGCTCTTTCTTGCGGTGGCCGACAAGCACATACGCGCCACAAACAGGCAAACCCTGCAAACACTGGAATGATGCAAAACCAAAAACACATAAAAGAAATGCAACAGCAAAATTCTGCACAAAAAATGATGCAAACACAGAAACTCAGCAGAAGAAAAACCATACGAACCAACAAAACAAACGCGAAAGAGAAATGCTGCATACAAAATCCCAGAACAACTGCAAGAGGGGAATGCTACAAATTCACGACCAGAGGGATGGACCAGACCCTCTTTACAGCATTTTGCTGTTGCATTTGTTTTATGTGTTTTTGTTTGTTTTTGGTTTTGCATCATTTCTGTGTTTGCAGCGCTTGGCTGTTTGCGGCGCGTATGCCCTTGTCAGCCACCATACTTTCTCCTTTGCAATTTGCTTATATTCACGACCCTATTTTGGGTCCCAACCCATCATCTGAGAACCACTTAAAGGATAAGTTCGGTTTTTTGACACCTGGGCCTTATTTTTAGGATTAAATACGCTCGTAGACTCACCCAGACAATTTTGGCAGAGCTTGGAGCCGTTTTCGAGCAATTTAGATCTATCCAACGGTATTTTTCTCTCATGCCGTAGTAGCAGACGGGGCCAGAAATCATATTTTGGGGGGCATCAATACGTGTTTCCTCTGGTCTCAAGTCCCACTCTGAGCAGCAAAGGCACTCCTTCTCTGTTGCCATTGCCGTGCAATGTCCACAACAACACCACCAGTTAGCCCCCATTCGTGGACGTGCAGTGGTTGCTTGTTCTCTGGCCAGCTGTTCGGCTCTTTCCCTCTGCATCCTCCTTTCAAATAGCTCCTCGCCGGTATATTCTGGCTCAAAACGATACGGGCATCCATTATACTCAAAGTCGTCGTCAGACACTTCTACATCGGATAAATATTCTGCCATGTTGCACAAAAATAGCCGTGTAGCCGTGTAGCCTAGCAACAACAGCGGCTCTACTCATGTTCTTGTCTATGACGTCACCAAAAGTTACCAGTCCTTGTAAAGCCCCGGATGACCATAACAACAAAGTTGAGCTGACATGGTGATAACACTGGCCATTCATTTATAAAATGTAGCCGAAATGAGCGAGTTTCGCAGCAGATAATGTCTGATTTAGGGGCTTCGATTTCTGGCCCCGTCTGCTACTATGGCATGAGGAAAAATGCCGTCGGATGGATCTAAATTGCTCCAAAACGGCTCCGAGCTCTGCCAAAATTGTCTGGGTGAGTCTACGAGCGTATTTAATCCTAAAAATAAGGTCCAGGTGTCAAAAAACCGAACTTATCCTTTAACTGGGTGAATATCAGGTCTTATTTTGTAGGAGTGGGTTTGTTTTACAAGGTAGATTTTCCCACATTTGCATTAGAGCTAGAATGTTTGTCTGAGCCACAGAAACACCATGACAACAAGGTCAATAAGTTCACCTTCTGACCACTCATTTATCTCCCAACATACAGGGAGACAAACATGAGCTTTACGGTTAGACTGATTAATAACTGACCTTTTCTTTAACCACATGGATGCAGATCCATACTTGATTTATAATCTTAAAAAAAAAGAATGTGCAGTGGAGCTGCTTTGAGATTCATTAAGATGTAGCATATATCACTTATTTCCCGCTGTTCCTTATCAGAGTAAATTTCTGAAGTTTCATCTAATGACTGTTGTGTTTTTAGTTTTTTTCTTATTAAATCTGGAATTAAATCAACATTGTTCTAAGGAGCTAAACAGCTGCTTTCTCATAAAACAATAAATATTTTAAAGTTCTAATATGCTGTAACAATAAAATATGCAGGGCATTTGTATAAGCAAAGTAAATGGGGAGCTTTCAGCTGTTATAAATAATGCAGCTCATAAATAAATTTATGTACAAAATTAAAGTTTCTTTAGGTTTTGCACACTCAGGACCATCCTCACCTCCTATTGATATTTGCTGTTGATCAGAATGTATGTTTTTCATCTTTACAAAAGATTCCTTTTTTTTTTCTCTTTAATTCTTTAAACATAAAAGTTTTTTGTTCCTCGTGCTGAGCTCATATTGACCTTTTTATTATCAACACTGGTAACAACCGAAGAATTGCACTCATTAAATATTCTGTTAAATTTCAAAAACGAGGTTCTTGTCAATGTCAATCAGTCTGTCTCTTCTTCACGACTTTTATTAAGCACACTGACAGAAAAAAGTGATTTTGGAAATTGAGTGTCAAAGCAGAGGTTTTGTTTGTGCTGAAGTCTTTTTTAATGCAAATTGTGCTCAAATGTTGCAACCCTTCTTATGCCTGTTAAACCTCCATGTGAAGAGCCTCTCCTTCTGTGACGCCCTGTAGATCAGCTCTGAATCAAGTGTTGGAGCGCCTTCTAGTGGCTAAATTAGGAAGTGCACAAGACTGACATCAGTGGATTCTCCTTAACATGGATAAAATAGTGTATTTAAAGGGACATGGTCAATATTTACCCCAATATATCAGATTGTTGTATATGCTCATGCACTAATCAAGGCCTAATTTGCCCCACAACAGCCACAAGGTCCCCAAATTTGAACAGGATTAGGGAATTTTACAACAATGTGGTTGAATTTTGGATGGATTACAGAAAATTGAATGAAAACCCAAATGCAGACACTGGATTCTCCAGATCATTAAACATCTGCTTCACTAAGCAGCAGTTTGCTCTGGTAGGGCAAAGGTTTCTAGATTTTCTGTTGCTTCCACTTTGAGCCATGACACTTTTTTGCACCACCTCCTCCCTCCCACTCACCAGTACTGCACAGCAACTCGTTTCTGGTAAAATATGACTGTAATGATTATGACAATAATGCCTTATTTATCCCCCACTCGCCCCTGAAGGCGGTCTTGTGCCCTCTTTTAACCATGGATCCTCAACCAGAGGCCTTGGACTTTAGCTGTTCCTAGGTCTGACTCCTCTGGGCAAAGATAATAATAACAATAATATAATAACTTTTTTATATAGCACCTTTAAAAACACGTGTCTCCAAAGTGCTTTAACAGACAAAACAAAGGCAGAAAAAGGCAGAACTCTGGGTACAATAAAATCAACAATCAGGTCAACAGAGACCAAGAGAGTCAAAGGTAAAGGCACAGAGGTTTTGTTAATTAAAGCGATAAAAGGAAAGGAAATAGTAAACTGGTAAGCTGTAAACAGCTGAAGTAATTTAAGAATACACCAAATCTGTACAGCTCACCATGTCAACACGTACAGATGAAGAACATTGGTGAAGAAGGTGTTTCGTTTCATGTATAATGACGAGGAGACGACAAGACAATAAATAGACAATAGATTTATAGATACATAGATAAATTTATAACTGTTGAAAGTTGACGACATCACATCAGGAAGATGGAAAAGAAGAGGGCAGATAGAGGACAGGTAAAAGAGAAAAAAAACTGACTACATAAAATAAAACAGAATAAAAATAATAATAATAAAAAGGGAGTATATTAAAACAAGAAAAGATGGTCAAAACAGGACTAAAATGATGAGAAACCAGCAGGGAGAGTAAGAACAGTAGAGTTTAAATATAGTAAAATAAGTAAGTAAAATTGGGTCATGTAAAAGCAAGTCTAAAAAAGTGAGTTTTCAGATCCCTGATGTTGTTGTGGAATTTGCTGGACCTACTCTCCCAGTTTGGGGGTCACAGCCTCGAGTGTGCCCTCTACCATGGGGACCACTGTGGTCTTCACTCCTACAGTTTCTCCAGCTCCTCCTACAGCCCTTGGTATTTGGAGCTTCTCGTGCTCCTGATGTTGAAACACAGAGAGAAGACAGATGTCAGATTTAAGAGTTTTGTTCCTGTAGCGTGTGGTAAGTTACAGAGAGAGAGGCACAGGACCAGTGTTGCGCAGTAACCCTGAAGCCTTTGCCCTACCAAAGAATACATTATATCACCCCCAAAATCAAACCACAGCTCCCGAGTGATGACCAACTTTCCCTGAAAATGTCATCAAGATCCGTTTTAAGCTTCTTGAGTTACTAACGAAAATGGGAAAACTGCCCTATCTCGCAATGTTAACAAATCCTTTAAAAAAATCCTGGATCCACATCCAGATTCAGATTTGTATGAACACGAAAATCATACCACTTCTCCCATGTGCTATGACCAACATTGCCTGAAGATGTCTTTAAAATTTGATGTGAACATTTTGAGTTATAAACAAACATTTGCTGGCAAAAAGACGTCCTAGACGGATTTAAAAGCATAAAAATTAGACTAGTTCTCCTTTAATTTACAGGTTGATGGAGTCTAAAGCTGAATGTTGACCTTGGTTGACCTAAGACATACTGTATGTATTGATGGTCAAGTCTCCAAATCAAATCAACATTCATTAATTATGTGATTGATTTTATAAACCCCCTCAAAAGGCAGACTTTCTGTTAGATAATCACCCTCTGTAAATGATCCTAGTTGAAGTGGACCATCACTAATTGGTGTCACTAAATACTAAGATTTTTCATAACCCTTGTGTATTTAATGATTTTGAACGACCCGGTCTGTTTTATTGACATTTCTCACCAAACAGGAGACTCCTGATTATCAAACCTGATGGATCTTCTTAACCACGTCCTCCAGACCAAGGTGAATTAATCAAAGAGGGCTTGATTTATACATCCCGCCCTCTTCCCTTCATCTCTGCTCCTCTTCCTCTCCGTTTCTTCTGCTCTCTCTCTCTCATCCGAGCAGCCGGGGATTCATTTGTCTCCCTGATTAATGATGAGAACCATATCCTCCACAACAGCAGTAAATTAAAAGAGATTGGGGACAGAGGGAGAGAGAACATCAAGGTCCATTCATCCCAATCAGATTTCACAGTAGGCTCGATTCATCCTAATCTTTATTTGTATTGTCTGCTGTACCAACACATACAGAACACGCAGCAGCCACTCTCCTTCTCCGCCACTCTGGCAGTCTCAGCTGGAAACTTTCCAGGTGCACGCTTGTTTTTTTCAGCCTGCAGGCCACAACCGGCCCCTCTGCTGCACCGCCATTACAGCAGCATGTCTGTTTCTGATAATTGTACTAGTTCGACAGCAGCAGTAAGGGCTTAGCGTTGGTGTGGACTCATTGTTTGCTGTGGTGTCTCCGCGGTCTGCAGGAGTATGGTTAAGGTCACGCACAGAAAGGATAGGACACTCAAGGCTTGAAGTTAATGAGGTTTGCTGTAGTAACAGAGTTTGATTGATGTTAGTACCTCAACCAAGGGTTTGTTAGTTTGTGGACTAGATAACTCAAAAACTAATCAGTGGATTTGGATGATATTTTAAGGGAATATTGTTCATAGCACAAGGGAGATGTTATTATATTTTGGTGGTGATCCATATCTGGCTTCTTATCCAGGAAATCATCAAGACAGGACAGTTTTCCACACTTTTGCTAATAACTCAAAAACTGATGCACAGATTTTAAAGGAATGTTTAGGGGTTGGTGGTCATTGTGCAAGGGAGAAGTGATTAAATTTTGTTGTTGATCAGGATCTAGATGTGAATCCAGGATTTTTTTAAAGATTTGTTGACATTGTGAGGTATGGCAGTTTCTGCTGATAACTCAGAAAGCTCTCAACAAACTTTTACGACATTTTCAGATTTGTTCGTCATTTATTTTGAACATGAAGTTAAAATTAAATCACTGTCAAAGACAGAAGAAAAAAAAAAAAAACAAAACAAGACAATATCTAGTCAACATATTCAAAAAGGAGAGGGAAGAAGTAAAAAACTTATAAAGAGCTTTTTGATAGTCCTGTACCAAAGACCAGAGACTATCTGAGGCAGGACAACCTAGGGTGCACTCATAGTCACCCCTACTGTGTCCAGTTATCCTACTTTTGTGCTGACACCCACAGGGTCCACCGTAAACACATTTTTGACTATAATACTGTGATAATGGGCGACACTCATTCTCTTGTAGCTGGCAGGCTTAATTGTGAATTAACATGCCAATATTTTGATGGTAAAGTACTTGAGCCTGGGGCGTCGGTGGCGCAGCTGGATAGTGCGCTTGGTCAGTGATCGGGAGGTTGCAGGTTCAAGCCCAGCTCCAGGGCAACACATGGCGATGTGTCCTTGGGCAAGACACTTAACCCCAAGTTGCTCCCACTGCTGCGTCAGTGGCGTGTAAATGGGTATGAAAGGGCGTGAAAGTGTTAGCTGATACTGATGGATAACTAACATAGAAACTCTGAACCATCAGTGAGCGAATGTGAGAGCGAATGGGTGTGAATGGGTAAGTGTGACCTGCGGTGTAAAGCAGCTTTGAGTAGTCAAAGACTAGAAAAGCGCTATATAAGCTCAAGTCCAAGTCCATTTACACCAATCCATGATAAAATCATGTTATGATCTGTTTTGTGTGTACGGCTGCAGTTTCCCTCAGAAGTGGGCTAATGTTTCCAGGCAGCGTTTATTTTCTCTTCCAGCTCTATTATATTACTGTGGCTGCAGCAACAAAGTATTTCCCCACATTAGGAATCGATAGCGTTTCATCTTATTGCATTTGTTGGATGTTCTGACAGCTTTACTCTCAGCAGGACGGTGTGGTGCGTGGAGGGTGTTTGTGAGGTGTTCGGGGACACAGTCAGCCTGTAAATTGTTCATGTTTCCCCACAGCGTTTGGACGTTTCCCAAAAAGGATGAAACATCTGAAGTGACGGGTGTCCGATGGAAATGCAAAGGACTTCTGAGAAGAGCTCAGGTCACAAATCTCTCTAATTAATTCTCCCTGTTTCTGCTGATTTTAACCAACTGCAGTTTCAGTTTTATAACTCTCCGAGCTGCTTTTGCTTCTTCTGTTTTATCTGCCACTGCTCTCAGTTACCAGAGCGGCATTTTGGAATAAAAGACCAGGAGCTAACCTTTTTTAAAACAGGTTTTGAAACTGTTAAAGACCCCAAATATGAGAAAACTATGACAGATTTAACAGCTTGGTTTTTATAGTGTTTTGTGTATAAAAAGATGATCATAACCAATCAACTCATGCACCAACAACCACAGGCTACTCTCCCACAGTGCTGTTTTGCATACTATCAAATGAAGCACAAGTTTAAACAAAGCGGATGGTGAGTAGAAAGAATTGAAGCTAAATGTGTCTGTTTAGCTTCAGACCTTGCTTGAATTTCATTCAAGCAAGGTCAGAAACTTTTATAACATTTTCAGATGAAGGTGATCAAGGCACAAGAGAGAAATTATTAGAATTTAGTAGTGATCTAAATCTGAAAAGGGATCCTTGATTTTTTGCAGGATTTCTTAACATATCGAGATAGGACAGTTTTCCATATTTTCACTAAAACTCAAGTTCTCAGCAAAATTTGATAACATTTTTAGGGAGTGTTGTTCATGGCACAAGGAAGAAGTGATTGGTTTTTGTTGATGATTCCCTAAAATTACAAGATACTGCAGTTTTCTAAATTTTTTGCAAATAAATAAGTAACTTCTCTACTGATTTTGATGGAATTTTGAGGGCATGTTGGTCATGGCTCAGGGGAGAAGCGAATAAATGTTGGTGCTGATCCGAATCCAAGGACAGATCAGGGAATGTTTTTAAGGATTTCTTAACATTGTGAGATATGGCAGTTTCTGACTCTGGAATTATTCTAAGGTTTGTTAATTTTTGGTGCATGAGTTAATTGGTTATGTTCATCAAGCACTATAAAAACCAAGCTGTTAAATCTATCTTAATTTCTCACACTTGGGGTCTTTAACAGTTTCAAAATCATCTGTTTGTGTAGCAGCACAACACGATGCTGAAACAATCCAGACATAAAGATCCTTGCAGAAAATTTTTATGCAACTGTTCCTCTCCAGCACAAACACCACCCTGAACATTTCTGGCTGAAAAACGTGAAGTTGGATTTGGCACCACGAAAGAAACACGTGCTGACGGAGACAGGCAGGTGCACTGATACGAAAACTATGATCCCACTTTAAATCACCACAGCCAGAAAAATCTGCTTTAACTTCTCCTCAAAATCAGGAATATCTGCTCATAAAAGATTTGATACACCGTCCCAGAGCCACGCTCAGAAGGGGCCTTTCCCAGAGGGCTCTGTTTTTTGGCTGAAATGTAAAAGTGGACATCTGTCCCTGACTGGCTCTATTAACAGTGGATTAGGTAGTGGATTACTTTTTTGTGCTCATATGGAACCACAAGAATAATAAACAGTTTCAAAGGATAAAAGTGCTCTTTTTCAAAAATCAGGGCGTATGAGACAGAATTTTCAACCAACAAAATTCATAAAATAAATGAAAACCTTTCAAGAATAACCTCTAGATTAAGAAAGTCAAGGACATTGTAACGCAAATGAATGAATAATGATATAAATGTTGCTAAAGCATCATCAGTTCATTGATAGCATCAGCAATAAAACTGTTTTTGAACCTCTTTGTTTTGCGTTGTGGGACTAAAAACTACAGATGCACAATACTGGATTTTTGCTGATATCCATTATGCCAATATTTCTGAACACAATATGGCAGATACCAACATTTCTGGTCAAAAGCACAAGTTGTTTACTTCTCAAAAATGGACCCGTTTCTTTCAGTGTAGCAGTCTGTTTGTGTGAGGAACAGATGTAAAACAAGAAAAACAACATTTAGCTCTTAAAAAATGAAACTCTTGATTTTTAAATGTACCCATGAAGTTTTGAAAAGGTGCAGCAGTATGGTAAATTTGTGTGTTTTGCAGCAGATATTTCAGTGGCGAGGAATTAACTCTCAAAGTGCCAAAGTGAGTTATGACCACCTAACACCAGAAGACTTTACAAAAACTTTAAGACTTTAGGACTGTAGTCTGACACCATCTCACAACCCAAGACAAACTATAGACGCCTTTCAGTTTTTAGTTTCAGACTGAGATTTTAGGTCACTAACTATCCGAACTAGATTGTATACACTTAGGCCTATGCTGGACCATAACACACTGATTATTGGATCAGAACCCAACACAGATGGTTGAATAAATGAGTGATTAAAATCAGTAAGCAGGGCAAAGACACAACCAGAAAGCACTCGGAAAGCAAAAACCTCTGCCAAGGTAGCTCACATATTGGTGTTACATCTATAATCAATAGTTCCATGATAAAGTTACCATCATAATATGATTCCTTGACCCACACCCAATCATGCTGATGTCATTATTAGACAGTTATTGAGCAAAAATGATCATTCGCCAATGGCAGTTATCTTGATCACCACCAAAATCTAATCATTTCTAAGTTGGGCCATTACCAACATCTCCTGAAAATTTCAGCAAAATCCATCACATAGTTTTTGCATAATCTTGCTAAGAAACAAACAAACGTATGCCAGCAATAACATAACCTCCTTGGTGGAGGTAACAAACCAGGACGAAGAAGCAGTCGTGCTGTCCCACACATGGGTCTCTTTCCTCCAAACCAGCAGAAGGCAGGGGCGTTGTCAGCCTGATAGATCTGTCAGGTCCTTCAGGCTGACCACGCCTGGGAAAACAGGTTCATAAGGACACATCACAGCGTTGAGACGAATCTTTTGAGGAAGACTACTGTTGGCAAGAGTGATGTCCAGAAAAACATCTACTAAATTCTTTGTCTGATACAAAATAGAATGGAATAAATGTGAAAATGCTATCCAGGACAGCCAGAAAGAGAACAAGCGATCTTTGTGTGCAGCTTGGCTATGATATTCCCATAAAGCTGCTACTGAAAACCAAGCCTGTCCTGAGACTTAATGACTTTCAAGTCATGTTTGAGGACTGATAAACTCACACAGCAGCTGGACCACCCTGATTCAATGTCTGTGATCGGGCTGATCCATTTTGCCAAGCTCCATTCAACGATTGTGAGTGGCCCAAAGCAGCACGGCCCAATCAGAGTCCTCTAAAGCAGGACAAGGTGGGAGCTACCAGTGAAACAACAGCAGGAAGTGACTGCATGTACAGGGATTAGCTTAGATGCTAAAGCTTCAGTAGCCGTTTTTTCAGATCTTGATAGCATTTTTTTTAATTAAATGTAGGGTTGTCATGATACTAAAATTTCAAACTCGATATTGATACCCAAGAAAAAATGTGATACTTGATACCATTTTCAATACTGCTAAAATGACAAATACTTAAAAAAGCATAAAAAATGTTTTTATCAACATGAAAATCTCAAAAACATTTTTTCAATCACAACATGGAACATGCTTTCTCAGTAGAACTGCAAATGCTAGTAAAATAATCACAAAATCGAAAAAAAAAACAATAAAAAACAAGACGTTTACATGTTTTTTACTTGGTGCAATTAAATGCATAATAAATAACCCAAATATAACACAATTTGACAATATTTTAGGGTTGTTTCAGATATTTTTCTTTTTAAAGGTGCAGTATGTAGAAATTGGCATTTTAGCGACATCTAGCGTTCAGATTTTGGAATGAGCTCGTCTGTTACTAAAACATCGCATCACTAAGCAACGAGAGCCAGTGAAGACGAAAAAGTATCGTGAACAGGGCATCATTTACAACAGTTACAAACACTGCGCCATCTTCTTCTCTTGTAATACCCGCTCTCTCTTCTTCCTCTTCTTCTTCGCATGCCATCCAGGTAGATTTCAGGACCGACGGCCAGACTCGTATTCAAAAATCCCGTTTCACTCTTTTTGTCCCCAAAACCCACCAGTAGACAACATGGCGGTTCGTTATGTCAGCCTCCACATAGGGGAGACCTACGGTACATAAATATAAAAAGCATTTTCTAACTTAATAAAAAGAAAACGAAAGTTTTATGGGGATCGTTGTTCACCTATTTCGACGGACTTTACATACAAATAGAAACATTATATCCTAAATTCACCGTTTCTGTTCAGCAAAATGCTGTCAACTTTGACACACTACACCTTTAACTTAGTGCAAATTATCAATAAATCTAAACTTAACAATAGCAAAAATATGTAAACACTAGTCTGAGGTATACGGAAGAGTTTAAGGGCCGTGTTAGATGGAGAAAATAATTTTGGGGAAATCAAGATTGAAGTTAAAGTCGAAATTTCGAGATTAAAGTTGAAATGACGAGAATAAAGTTGAAATGATAAGAAAAAAGTCTAAATACAATTTTGTGATAAAAGTCAAAATGTTGAAAAAAAAGTCGAAATGTCGAGAAAAAAGTCGAAGTGCTGAGAAAAAAGCGGAAGTGTTGAGAATAAAGTCAAAATACATTGTATGTCAACTTTATTCTCGACTTTCGACTTTTTTTCCCAACATTTTAACTTTAATCTCATCATTTCGACTTTTAGCTCAAAGTATCGTCTTTATTGTCGTTATTTCGAGTTTAATCTCGACCTGCCGAAAATTATTTTTTCCATCTAAAATGGCCCTAATACTCTTCCTTAGAGGTAGTATCAATACCATTGAATCCAGATACGGCGTTTGAGTATCAATACTTTTTGAAGTATCAACACTTTTGACAACCCTAATTAAATGAAAAACAAAAAACACTACAAACTTCTCTATATTAAGGATGTTTTTGCTCCACTTCCAACATGTTTGATGAGTTTGTTCTACAAAGTGGCGAATGTTCTATATCTTAACATGCCTTTAAAAAATGTGATTGACGGAACCATTTTCCAATCACCTGCCGGATATACTTCTGTTAGCACAGTAGCACCCAAAAGCGTGGCTCAGACGCAGGAGAATCTTCAGTGATTTATTGAAACAAAAGTTACGCTGGCTTGAAGAGCGGGGCTGGTAGGGTGAGGCACACTGGAGAGATGATACAATCTGGCCGCCTGCTGGAGAAGTAGGTAGAGCTTTTAAGGCTGTGGTTGATTAGGTGTTAACGAACAAAGACAACACAAGAGTCAGCAGGAAAAAGCAAAAAATACTACAGTAAAGTGGACATATAAAATTATATTATGCATGAATCAGTGTTGTTGCTGTTGTCAGTCCTTTTTCAGTCAGTGTGATACTTTGTAATGTGTGTGTAGTTTGCTAATAATAATTCTCAGAAAATCTGTGTCCAGTCATCCAGTGAGCTAAAGTGTCCTTGAACTTATCTGCTCCCTTTTCAAATATGTATCCAGTCTGTTGAAGAATACACCGCTGAAGGATTCATCATCAAAATATTCATTGTATCAGCCAAAGAAAGACACTTTTCAGTTACTCTCTCTTTCGTTTTGGTTACCCCGCATCACCTCTTCCTTTCATTGTTTGGATGTTTATTTGACCTCGCTCAGCTCCAGCTCCACACTCTCTTTTTGGGTTTTTTTGGTGAATGGAAAAGAAGAGGTGTCAACAAGAAAGAAAAGGGGGACGTTTCTTTTCAGTAGCTCTGACCTCAGGAAGTACTCTAAGGCTGCTCTTTGGGTCAGTGTGAAAAGGAAATGTGGAGTTAGAGTCCAGAATACCTCCATTTGTCCACAGAGGATGGTGCTTTCACTGACAGCCAAACACCTTTCACAGAAGAGACATGGCAGAAATAGTACTTCAAGCAAGAAAGCAACAAATATGTGAAGGTATTAGTCATGCTTGAAGGACTAACAAATGTTTTGAAGTTCTGCTGAAACTTCCAACAGTGTTCAGCTCAACTTAACAGCGGCTTTGAAAAGTAGTTCAATATATTTTCAGGAGACTGTGGTCAAGGTTAGCTTTGAATGACACCAGAATTTGACTCTGTTGTGGCCTCTGACTGTAACTGCCTTGGCATAAAACCAGGGTTGCCTCTGGTCCAAGTGAGTCCATATGAGACCCTCTGCACCCCACCTCCTCCTGCATATGTGGCAACACAAGTTAGGTCTGCTTAAAAAAAAAAAAGGTTTGAAAACTGTATTTTGGTTTAATATGTTTCCTCTTTAGAATAACCAATAGGTATTGTATTTTATACTGTTGTAAAGTTTAGTCACCTTTACATTGAGGTTCAACTGTGAGGATCATGCATTTGTGGAATGAGCAACAAAGCTAAATGTGTGGGTAGTGCCTGAAAAGAAAAATGTGCCAGAATCCCCTGCATTATCCTGTTGGTATATTCAGTGCTGCCAGGTCTGACTTTGCAGTATTTCACATTATGTTTGAAGTTTTTTACTTGTTTTGCATAGCCAATAATTATAAAGTGTTATGAGTAAATAATTGAAGAGTAAAACCAGACAAAAGAAGTAAAAATCCACAATATTATGAAGGCACATTCTCTGCACCGTGGACTTAAGACCTGAGGCTGTTTTGTTCGAGGCTGTATTTCCTGAGACCTGAGGCTGATTTTCTTGAGACCTAAATCCTTTTTGCTTTAGATCTGAGTCTGCTTTTCCTGACACTTAAGACCATTTTCCCTGAGACCTGAGTCTGTTTTGTCTGAGGCTGTTTCGCCTGAGACCTGAGGCTCTATTCCAAAGACCAAAGTCTGCTTTGCCGAGGACCTGAATCTATTTTGTCTGAGTTTGTTTTACCTAAGACCTGAAGCCATTTTTCCTGAGACCTTAGTCTGTTTTTCCTGAGACCTTAGCCTGTTTTGCCTGAGACCTGAGTCTGTTTTGTCCAAGGCTGTATTTCCTGAGACCTGAGTCTGTTATTCCTGAGACCTGAGCCTGCTTTTCCTGAGACCTGAGTCTGTTTTTCCTGAGGTATGTTACCTGACTTTGACACCTGAGGATGTCCTAAGATGTACATGTGCTGTGGTACCATTGTGCAAATATTGCCTTTAAAATGTTAGATAGAAAACCTACGGTCTCTCAGTGAAGCAAGGTGAAGTTTTTTTTATTATTATTTTTTTTATTTAACCTTTATTTAACCAGGTTGGTCCCATTGAGATTAAAAACCTCTTTTTCAAGGGAGACCTGGCCAAGACAGGCAGCAGCAAAAAACACAAAGTTACAGACAGAATACAAAAGAGAGAAAAACAATTTACAAGCACAACATCATGGATTAAAAAACAGAGACTTCTATGAATCATATCTTTGGATCATTTGTTTTGGTCTTCTTGGGGTGATTTTGCTTCCTTCCACCCACTTAACAGTCCGTCTTTTACTTCTTTCGTCTCACAGAACCTGATCCTAAGTACTAGAACAACAGCTTCCACAAGTTTAACTGTGCTGCAAGTTGTACCTCGTTGTAAAGGCAACTAATCAGGATTTACAATGATATAAAATAAAATACCAACTGATGCTATTAAAGGGGAGAAATAATCAACTGAAATAACATTTCCAAACTTGTTTTTAAGAGGGAATAGATGTCTCCAAAGCAAACATGATGTCAAGGGCATAGATTTAAATCTGTCAGAACTTCTTGTTAAATTGTACTCATAGCCACATAATCTTTGGTGTCCATTTCCAAAAGAGACAGGGGAATGTTTCCATGAGTGCCCTTATGTGCTGCTCTGGTTCACTGCTTATACTGCTCTCAGTCAGACTGTTCCTCTCTCCTATGTCCTTTAACTCTGACACTACACTCATTTCATTAAATTTCTTGGGCATACTCTCATCAGAGCAACTGGTGCGAGCAACTGGTGTCTGGCCCACGTCGCCACAGAAATATACTGCCGACTCAGAAATGTAGTGAGAGGATCGTTCATTATCAGATGTGTTCCTCGTTTGGTGCCCGCTCCAAACTCCCCATCGCAGCCAGAAACACTCATACCACAGATGATGGCGCAGCACTCAAAGCTCAGCGGTACAACAACAGGGTGTCGGGGTTGCATATTCCACAAACATTGGCTCCCCTCTACCGGCAGGAACACACACACGGAGACGCCGCCACCGCCGCCGCTGCCTCCAGCATGTGCTATTTCGCCAACTGCAGCCCTGGCGAGATAATAAGATGGCTAGCAGACATTTTGTCAATATTTCTGTCTTGGCTTGGAGTCCGCCTGGCCGGCTGCTTACTGATAGATGTGTTGACTGAGTTCTTTTATTATTTTTATTTTTTTTCTCACACAGGAGCTCATGGCCCTGGTTTGCCAGACGGCGAGAGAGCAAGTGGAGTGTGCAGGCAGAAGAGAGGGGCTCACTAATGCAAAGCAGTTCATTAAATCCAGGCACAAAGTATCTATCAAGGGGGAGGGAAGCAGCTAATCAGTGCCTGTGGTTAGTCCAGCAATATGTAAAAAGAAAACGGTGCACTCCTCTGCTGTGATCTCGTCCAGGGAGCGGCGGAGTTAGTTGATGCTAAGGAGGCAGCGCAGATGATTGATTTTCCAGAGAGATGCTTTGAGACTCCCTCGCTCTTCTGCCATCTGATTAACCTACACGGCATTATTCATATCATGAATATACAAAGAGGCCAGGAACAAATAAATACTGACATGCATCCAGGATCTGATAAATATTAAATGGAGCACACATGGCTTCAGATTTTACCATTTCATAATTTGAGCATTCAGTCTGTGAGGACCCGAGCCAAAGTCTAATCTGGGGTTTAAGCAGGTTGAGCAGTCATGTGTGGAGACCAAAAGTTCTTCATAAACATCATATTTGAGCTCCAGTCTGGTGTCATGAATACTGCAGTCTGGTGTAATTATCTGATGTTTGCAGCTCATGCCGTCCAGATGCACTTACAGGCCGCCTGGTACCGTCACACACATGCTAACTCTTCACAGTTGATGCAGTGATGAACTAACCTAGCACAGCAGCTTGACCTGTCTTATTCCATGTCTGTAATCAGGCAGATTCATCCTGCCAAGCTCCAATCTACAACAACTGTGGGTGGCCCAAATGTCCCAGTCAGTGTCCCAAAGCGAGATGTTCCAGTCAGCGTCCACTACAGTAGGAAGAGGTCAAAGCTACGAGGGAGATAACAGCAGGAAGTGACTGCACATCCAGGGATTAGCATAAATGCTAACAGCTTTAGTAGTGGTTTTATCAGATATGGGCTGTTTCTCAATATCTGTACTTCAGCGTATTTCTGAACTTGCAGATTTGCAATACGTCATCAATCACAGCCGAAGTTCTGTTCCAGTTCAAAGTCCACATCGATGCAAGTTCGGTTCACGTACCCAGATGTGGACTTGCCCCGCCCCTTTTACCAAGTCTGCTACCGAATGTTACTTGAACAGACTTTTCACAGCTCCAATCCCACAATGCACTTCGCACTGCTCAGCAGGAAACTCCTACATAGTGGAGGAGAAGTTGCGCAATTGTAAGTATCCGTTGTTACCACGTAAAATTATGGGTAAGATACTTATTTGTGACAGAGTTGTGTTTGAAGCCTGAGTGTTGATAAATTCTAAATGGACGATGTGAGTGGTTACTGGCAGACAACCAGATGTGACATGTAGGTACGTAGAAGGAAATGCTAGCAGAGCTGTGGACGCTAGCAAAGTACACTGAAGTTCCAATTGTGGTAAGATCATTCTGAGGACTCCCATAACCCTGAAGTCTGAACCCTGGGACGAACTTGCCAAGTCCAAACTTCCAGAGAATGCAAGTTCGAACTTGTGAACTCTGAATTGAGAAACACCTCTGGACCAGATTTCTTATTAAATAAAAATCAAAGTTGGGATAGGCTCCAGCCCCTCATGACCCCGAAAAAGGATAAGCGGTATAGATGGTGGATGGATGGATTCTTTGGAGAGAGAATTTTTAAGCAAATCTTGTAGTGTGCTCTGTCAGTAATCAGAAGGTTGCATGTTCTAGCCCAGCTCTCACTGTCACATGTTGATGTGTCCTTGGGCAAGCCACTAATCCCAAGTTACTGTTGCGTCAGTTGCGTATAAATGGGTATGAAAGGACGTGACTGTGTTACCTTAACACTGATGGATAATTGACAGAAACTTAAAACCATCAGTGAGTGAATGGGTGTCAAAGGGTAGATGTGACCTGCAGTGTAAAAGTGCTTGGAGTAGTCAGAAAGACTAGAAAACCACCATATAAGCTCAAGTCCATTTACCATTTTACCATGAAGTGATCCTTGAAAATTGCTGTTGGAGGCTTGAAGCGTAAAGGCACAAACTTCTTATCTCTAAAACTGCTACTTTTCATGAAATGAAAAAAAAAACTTCTACCAGCCTGTGTTGATTTTGTCAGCACTTTTTAATTTAGTTTTATTTATAGACTTTTGCTCAAAATATCGTTTAGTTTTAGTCATAATAGTCATCTAAATTGCTTTAATTTTAGTCTAGTTTTAGTTGATGAAATTTTACATTTTAGTCAACTAAAATATGAAGTGTAAAGGGTAAGGCATTTTTTGTGTTTCCTTGAATTTCTGAGGTCATGTTTTACACTTGGATAAAATGAAACATCTAATAACCCTTCATTGAATGCTAGTAAAGTTTGAATGTATAAATGAACAGAAATTTAACTTTTGTGTGAAATGCAGTCACCTTTATTTAGGCTACCTGGAAGAGTATCTCAGTTACAATACCAGAACTGACAACAAACAGTGAACCTGCTCTACATGAATATGCCAATTCATAAAGGGAGGAGCTCTGATTGGATCGCTCCCCAACTTATCCCACCACCGCAAAGCTAAGGCAGTTGTGATTGGATGTCCCTCTTAACTCATCCAACCTTTCCATAGCTGTGATTGGATGTATTCCTATAACTTGTCTCTACTTCCTACATGACAAAATTAGGTCTGATTGGATTAAGTCTCTGTCAAACATTTTCGATAAGGTTTTGTTTGTTTGTTTTGTTTGTCTTGAGTTTAAGTTTTTGTCCATGCGCACTTGTTTATATTAGTTATACCCTAGCTTTGGTCAGGGACAAAAAGGTTGACGAAAACTATGACGAAAATAATTACTCAACAAAATTAACACTGATACCAACTGAATGAATACGATATTGTCCATCCATTCATCATCTATATTGCTTAACCCTTCAGTGGTTGACATTGGTGAAAGTGGGGCACTCACAGGGCTCAACACACACTCAAACATAAGGGCAATTTGGCGACATTTGGCCTGGACAGGACACTTGCAGGCACTGGAAGAACATTCAAACTCCACACAGAAAGACCTTTGTTGGCACAGCGAGACGAAACCGCAATCTTCTTTTTATTGCACCACCATGCCACCATATTGCATTGTCCTGATTACCTTTGTTTTTCTTCTTTATTTTGGTTAAAAGTTTTTAAAACCCACTCACCAACATTGGAGGTGACTGATAGCACTGTTTTATAAAAAAATGAAAATCATAAAAATGAAAAATAGGAGGTTTGTGCCCATTAGCACCGATATTCTACATATAAAACTGTATTTAAAGTACAGATCACAGAGGATCCAGCTCTATCTATGACATTCAGACAAATAACGTCTCATTCACTGAATGTCTTTCCTTAAATCCTCCTCCTACACGTCTGCATTTATCACATGTCAAAGCAGCATCATCCCACTTCACTAAAGAGAAGAAGAGAAGAGACACAAAAGACAAATTCCACCACTGTGATCTTGTTTGCAGAATGCCATCATTTCCTGAGAAATCATATCAAATTAGACTCATCAAAGATAATTAAGGATGTATTGAGTTCTACACATAGCAGAGAAAGCATCAGTGAATCTCTCTGAAACATTTCTTTGGCACAGCTCTTCCAGTTCACAGAGCAGTGCACTAATAATGTTTTAACAAGACAACCCATAAATTAGCATCTCGCTGGTGCGCTTGACCAAAAGCCTGTGAGATTTTTTAATTTCTTTTTTTATCATTATTATTATTATTGCTGAAAACAAACTTTTTGACAAGAGGACAGTTTGGCTCGAGTTTTGTTTTTCTATTGTTGTCAAATTCACAAAACAAAACCAGTAGCAAAAACAGTTTAAGATAGAGGTCTCCAACCACTGGGCTGTGGACCAGTTCTGGGCCATAAAACATTTGGTAAATGGTCGGAAAGAAAAAACACATCAATTGAACTACCACTTGTTGAATAGTGAGTGAAGGGTTTTTTTTACAAGTTTCAAGCTACTTGAAAAATGTAGTAAGCAAATTTACTCATTAAAAACATCAGCTTTAATATGCTAAAGCTACGGTAGCGCAGCAGGTAGTGCACATGCTTCACAACAAGGTCGCTGGTTGAACCCTCTGTCAATCAGGGCCTTCCTTTGTGAAGTTTGCATGTTCTCCCTGTGCCTGCGTGGGTTCTTTCTGGGCACTCCAGCTTCCTCCCACAGACCAAAAACATACTCATTAGGTCAACTGGTGACTGAAGTTGACCTTAGGTGTGAGTGTGAATTGTTATCTGTCTCTCTATGTGGCCCTGTGATTGGCAGGTGACCGGTTCAGGTTGTACCCCACCTTCCTTCCAATGTCAGCTGGGATAGGCTCCACCCCCCGCAACCCTAAAAGGGATGAGTGGTATAGATAATAGATGGATGTTCTGATTGAGCGCCCCCTGGTGGCAAAACCCCATACTGTGCATTTAAAACACAATAAACGCTGCAAAGTTTCATTTCAGATCGTATTGTTCAGTTTCAAACTTCAGATAGAAACTGAAGTACCTTCTGCTCCCATCGAGGTGTGTTGTGTTTTCATCACAGAGGTTATTAGCCCTCGGTCTGGGCTTGTTGCCTTTGAATCGTTAAATAAAGCCTGAGTGTTTGAAGCTCCTTGATATAATGATCCTTGGCAACTGAGAGAGTTCAAAGTAAATTGGCATGCATTAAAAAAAGAAAAAAGCTCTTCTGCCAGTGAACAAAATAGAGAAATCAGCCAACTATGTTTAATAGAATTTTCATCAGTGCTCAACCAGTCTCTCAAATGGGTTATCTAAGATAATGGCTGCACGGGTTCATTACCTCCTTGTCAAATTAAATTCCTTTCTCTCCTCCAGGGGGATTGAATGGTGATTACAGATCTCACCAAAAGAGACTCAAACTTTCTCTCGGTAGAACTGAAGAGCCACGGCAACTGCAGTATTCATGCGTCATCTGAAGACTTTTACTGGATTCTTTTCACTGAAAGTCAAGGATTAGAAATCAGAATTATTTTAGAACCAGAGGATTATTGAGAAAGCTGCAGGCATTAACAACTTTTTCTGAAGACTTCTCAGCAAGTTAAATGTCAATGTAGTTCCTTAATCATCCAGGTCATGGTTCATAAATGTATAAGACAGCATGGGTGAGCCCCCTCCTCTGGCCTGGACTCAGCTATTCATTAAAGGGATACGCCAACTTTTTTTTGTTTTCGTGTCTTGCCTCACTCCCGAGTCCATGACAGACACCAATCTTTCGACTGTGCATGCAGTAACAAGGAAGGTGGACCGCTACTTAGCTTAGCTCAAACACTAGGAGTCAATGGGAAGTGTTAGCCTACCTCTGCCTACAGTAATCACATAAACTCTTCAGCAACTCTAAACAGTCCTGTGTGTTTGTTGTGACTCGTTTTTTACTGTGTTATGTTACGTTATCTTCTACAATCATCTTATCTTCTACTCCTAAACAGAGGCTTTGTTTTATTGACATACCTCTGAGGTGGTTTGCGGTAGAGATGTGACATTCGCGAATGAGTCGAGTCTTTTGAATAGCTTTTTTAAGTGAGTGATGAGAACTGATCCGCAGTTGTGAGTGAGCCGTTTGTTCACGAGCCATTCTTAAATTTGCAGGCCATTTGAATTTAAGAATGGCAACTGTGAATCGGTTCTTTTCATTCACTTAAAAGAGCTGTTTAAAAGACTCGACTCATTCGCTAACGTCACATCTCTAGCCCAAACCGCAGCAGACGTGCTTTTAAGTAGGATAACAAAATAAAGCCTCTGTTTACAAGTAGAAGATAATACAATGATAATAGAAGAGAGCGTGACATAACGCGTTCAAAAAAATCATAACAAGAACACAGGACCGTTTTGAGTTGCTGAAGAGTTTATCTGATGACTGTAGGCAGAGCCAGGCTACCACTTCCCATTGACTCCCAGTGTTTGAGCTAAGCTAACTAGCGGTCTGCAAGCTCTGCCTGTCTCTTCCTTGTTACTGCACACACAATTGAAATAATGGTGTCTATCTGCTTGTCATGGATTAGGGAGTGACGCAAGACACAAAAACAAACAAAAAAATTTGGCATATCCCTTTAACAACTAAGGGAGTTTTCTCACTGAAATTGTTTGGGAGGGTTGTTCAGATATAAGTGAGCGTCCCCTGATTGCCACGTTTTTTGGAATATATATGAACACAGCAATTGATCCTTGTTTCTGCAAAAATAACCTCGCCAAGCTCGCCTGAAAGAGGTGGTCTTGGCTTGCTTCCAGTCGACCCCTGAAGCAGTGAGGACAGAATCGACCCAGCAAACAGGGTGACGAGTTAATGCATCAATCTGCTGTAAGTCAAATATGGACTATAACCAGTGATTTTTATGTAAATACAGAACAGAAGACAGCAGCCACAGAGGAGAAAAGTTCTTCTGACCTCAGAGTAACAGAGAACTATCATGGTTTCCTGTTTTTTGCTCTCTCTGTGTGATATTTGTTCAGCATAAGTAAAAGTCTTTTGTGAAGACAGGGTTATTCATGAGGCAACGAGCAGCATTTACTGAGAAAAGGACAATTTCGGCTGATAAGACATTGCTGGGGGGCTTAATGGATTCTTATCACGCTTTTGTTTTAAGAAAAGGAAATTAAAATGTTAAATGAACCGTAGAAAACACAGAGACTCCAAACTCAACTGATAATACATTCTTGAAAATAACGATGACAGGCAGGAGGTGAACATCTTTCTGTTTAGTTTATTGAAAGTAGATGCATCTTATATTTTTTTCTATTTCAGTGCCCTAATAGTAGGGGTGTGAATTTCACCTCAGTCTGAATGGCAGTTGGATATGATTTTGATTTACTGACAATTTATCCCTTCATCCAGTAACTTCAGCTGCTGTAAACACATATAAAATAAATATTTATTTATTTAGTTTTGCTCAAATCTTTTCATCAAGCTCAGTCCTGATCAAAACTAGTGCTCATTTTTTTTTTGATGGATTTTAACCATTTGAATGCCAAATCCATGCCATTGATTTGGTGGAGGACAAAAAGCACACAAAATGACAGTTTTTAACATTGAAAAAATTATTGGAAGCTGGAATTTTTTTATGTGCTATCACACTCTTGAATATGTCAAAGATTAGTAAAAACATTGGCTTTGATGCATTATGATTTTTGCACTGCATCAGATTTTAATTTTTACTCTCCACTGACTCCCATTATAACCATGCATTTTTTCCACCTAATCACTGACATCACCTATGAAATTGGTATTTAAAGGGTTAAAATCCTTCAATATTTCAACATTTTTGATCATGGCTGACTTCAATCAGGAGATTTGAGCAAAATAACTTGGAAAAAAAAAAGTATTTCTGCCTTTTCTGTGTGAGGTCTGTATGTTCTTTCCATGCATGCCTGGCTTCTCTCCAGGCCCTCCAGTTCCCTCCCACAGACCAGAAACAGGCTCATTAGGTTAACTGGTGGCTCCAACTTGTCCTTAGGGATGAGTGTGAGCATGAATGGTTGTCTGTCTCTCTATGTGGCCCTGGGATTGGTTAACGATCTGTCCAGGGTGTACTCTGCCTCTCGTCCAATGTCAGCTGGGATAGGCTTCGACAAAAGTAGTTTACTCCATCCAAGCTATTTTAATCTATTTTGCAGATATCATCATCATTATTATTTTTATCCCTATTGTTATCAAAACTGTAAGTCACTGCAGTTGTGCTCCTATAAGGTTCTGTATTAATAAACCCTGTTTACTTATTTAATTACTTACATCCATTTTGAAAAATCATTTTAATCCATTACAAATATAATAAAGGTAATTAAACAGCTGCTTCACTGTCCTAAATCAGTCAGGTTTAATATGTTTGTCACTTAATAAAGGCACTGAAATAATTTCCTAACAGCTGTGAAATCATGTTTCGTGGGTAAACAGCCTGCAAAAAAACATAAATAATATCGAGGATCCATTTTAAATAAATGTGCATTAGCTAATTGAATTATCTGAGTATCTAAGTATGATATTTTTTTGGCCTAGTAATAAATATGATAAATTAGATCCTCAATATGGAAATCAGCACCATTATAGCAGTAAAGGCAAAAATATAGCAAAAGGGGGACAACCATGAATAAAACTAATAATAATATAAATATAACCAAACTAAAAAAGTGTACTTAAAAAGATACGACCCAGAGAAAAAATAAAACTTTAATTTAAAAGTTAAAAAAATATTTTCACAATTGCACATGGGTAAATATCCATATCATTTGATTAGTTGTAACTGGTTTCATGCACGCCGCAGAGACAGTTATCATTATAACTAAGAGCCTGTTTATCCATTTAAGTTTTTACTGTATGAGTTGTACATATTTGAGATATCAGCGGTAGAGATGTCTGCCTTCTCTCTAGTATAATTTCACTAAATGGTAAAAGTCCTGCGAGGCTCAAAGCATCAAAAATACATTTGAAAAATTAAACCAGTGTCTTATTCTGAAAAAAAATGAGTCACAAAAAGCACACAGGAGTTGCTGAAGAGTTTATCTGATGACTGGAGGTAGGCTAACACTACCCATTGACTCCAGGTGTCTGAGCTAAATAGCGGTGGGCAAGCTTTGTCTGTTTCTTCCTTGTTACTGTACGCGCAGTTGAAAGAATGGTGTCTATCTGCTTGTCATGGACTCAGCAGTGAGGCAAGACACAAAAACAACAAAAAATGTTGGCGTGTCCCTTTAAAGCTGTAGAAGTTGAGGATTGTTTCATCTTTGACAGATGTTGGGTACATTTAAAGGGATAGTTCAGCTTTTTGAAGTGGGGTTTATATGAGCTCCATATGGCCACTAAGTACATTAGATGCAGTAGAAAGTTCTCTCCTCTCCCTCTGGAAGCCACAATTTGTAAAAGTTTGTGATGCAGAACCAGCCGCAAACAGGGAAGTACTGTACCAAATACAAAGGGTATTTTCCCAGCCTACAGGAACTCACATCAAAAAATAATACCGCAGTTTAAGAGTACGCTACCTAGAAACTTTTTTGAGTGCATTAACTTTTCGGAACTAACTAACTATCTGGAACTAACCGACTCACGTCACGAATTCCTCCATGCAGCGCTGCCGTAGTTCCAGATAAACTTTATTTTTCCGAAAAGTTAATGCACTCAAAAAAATTTCTAGGTAGCGTACTCTTAAACTGTGGTATTATTTTTTAATGGGAGTTCTTGTAGGCGGAGATAATACCTTTTGTTTTTGGTACAATACTTCCCTGTTTGTGGCTAGTTCTGTGTAACAGACTCTTCCAGACTGTGGCTTACTGAGGGAGAGGAGAGAACTCTCTACTGCATCTAATGTACTTAGTGGCCATAAGGAGCTCATATAAACCCCACTTCAAAAAGACTGAACAGCCCCTTTAAGGTGCTGTAGATACTCATTTCAAAGAAATCAGACCTAAAATATGTAGTTTCACAATAAATTTAAACATTTTAGTGTGAAAACTCTGCACACCACACCTTTAAGCAGCCAAGAAACAGCTCTTTTTGTCATGGTAGCTAAAGAGAGTTTTAACAAATATAACAAAAACAGATAAATTGTACAGCAACACTTTCCTTTAGGGCTCTTTACACTTTTATTTTGTTGCAAAAACATCTAAAAGGCCATATAAAAGAGTGAAGTCAGAGCTGAAAACCTTTCCCTTTCCCAACAAAAGGAGAGAAACAGGTTTTTATTACCTGGCTCGTTCCAGATTGGAGTGAAAATAAAAGGCAGAATGTTTGGGCCACAGACTGGCCTTCAGTACTGAGGAGGTACAAAGCTTTAAAGTGAACAAAGCGGCTATCTCTCGGCTGCTGCTCCTAAAAAGCTGCAGAGAACCTCCTCCTCCTAAAAGCATTTCCTTTTACCGTCTTTGAGGAAGAATTACATCAGGCGGCACCTCTCAGGGCGAGCAGGATCTACAAACAGACGGCTTCAAAGAGACGCAGGAGACGCAGGAGCCACCTGAGCGATGAGTGAACTTTAATCATCAAAGTGTGATGGGTGGAGCGGGACCAGTCCAGCAGGCAATCTGCATTTTAATATCTTTAAAATGTCTGATTCAACAGGGTGTTGGTATTTAGAGGAGCCAAATATCATCAGAGCGAATAATTTGGGGGATAATTAGGCAAAAATTAACACTTGAGATGCCTTCAAGAGGGGGCAGGTTTAGTTCAAGGACATGATCGATTGATGTTGAGCTCATGTCGTCAGAAATAGACCATCTCTGATCTGACAAGCTGATTTTCTTCATGAAGTTGTTAGAAGCTAAGCTGTATTGCAAATATAATGGAACAGGAGGAGGACAATGACAGGTTGGTCAAAGTTGGACCGCAGATCTGTCCATTTATAAAAGTTACTCAGCTGAGGTTTCTCCATCCACCTCACGCAGGAAGTGTAGCGTCAGAAAGAGCTCTGGATTACAGTTGCAGAGATCCTTTTAGTTAGGGCTGGGCGATATAACCTAATCTCAACATCACGATTAATTAAAGCTCTCACCTTGATTACGATTAATGAACGATTATTTTACGTTATGCTGGAACAAACTGGTGGTGTTACAGACGGTCGTTGAAACGGTCTTCCTGCAGTATTTACGCTTGACTTCTTTCTGCTCGATGTCCTCTGCACAGAATCCAAAATGTGCCCAAACAATGTTGGCATGCTGGCAGCGCGTCCTTCACTCTTGGCCGCGCTTAAAGTGAACGCAGACTGTATGGAAGGGGCATGGTCACGTGACTTACACAGAGAAAATAATCAAAATAATCAACATGAGTAAAATTACTTCCATTAGAGGGTCTAAATGTTGGTTTCAACTATTTTTAGATTAATTGCCCAGCCCTACCTTTAGTTATCCTGGGTGGAGACATCAAACTATACAGTAATTTGTATCTCAAGCTGGTCTTCTGATCCTTGACCTCGCCTAGTTCTGACTCCCTGGTGAGTGCGTATTCATATCAACAGTTAACATTAAAGGCAGACATTCAGCTCAGATCGAACCGACCTTGAGAAGAGCCAACAGGTAGAAAACACATCTCTAAATATGGGCATGTGTTATTCTATCACTGGTGAATGTAAGCTTGTTTTAATTAACCAGAGCATGTGTGTGTGTCTCACCCTGGAGCCATCCTGACTCCCTCAAAACCACTCATAACTCACACGTACACGACCTTGGAATACTTACAAAGTGAAAGTAAAAGAACAGAAAATTCTTATTCACTCATTTTTGGTCAACCTTCTCAACCCCTTGGCCCCGAACGATAATAAAAAACAGCACCTTAAACATCCGTCATCTGTTCTGCTCCTCCCTTTTGGGGTCGAGGGGGGCTGGAGCCTATCCCAGCTGACATTAGGCCAGAGGCCAATCACAGAGCTACATAGAGAGATAGACAACCATTCATGCTCACACTCATACTTAACCCTTTCATGCATGAATTATTAAATCACAGATGAATATTTTTTAAATGTTTATTTTCACTTTCAAACAAGTTAAAATCATGTTTTCAAAGTTGTATTTGGAGGGAGTTCTGCATCTGAATAGTAAATTAATGGAACTTAATAAAGATCCACAAACACGTCTTTTACAAACATATATTAAGAGTAAATAAAATAAAAAGCAAAATGTGAAGTATATGTATTATTGCTGTGTAATCAAACGATTCACTTGTAAATTACACCAAAATTTTAAATAAAAAATACAAAATTACTGATGACACCTCCCCCTCGTGCGCCGCCACACCCATCTCGGCGCAGCCGGTCTACCAAAGGGCTGCGCACGGTGATGCACCGGATGAAATGCCCACTGCGCGGGGTGCGTCACTCTGCATCACCCTGCACTGCACCAGGAAATTAGGGCCCTTGTAGGTTATTGAAACCAAACATGAAATCTCTGGAGTTAACCAACTGCATAATACATGATAACAGCAGAGCCTGAGGTGGGTGGTGGGCTCGTCAAGTCCACAGACGTGTCAGTCAGAGCGGCCTGCAGCCCTCCTTCAGTCCCTCTGTGGGTCTGAACCTCACAGTCACAGCTGCTGTTTAGTCAGTTTAGGGCTGCATCTGTGCATTAATAAAACAGACTCGTAAAAGTTTATGAAATGAGAAAAAGCTCTGATTTATGCTGTATGAATACTGCAGACATTGTTTTCCTCCACCATCGCTGGTTTTAATGTGACAACAGCACAAATTAGAGGCCAATTTCCTGTGGTCAGAGATTTACAGGATCAGTTTATGACAGGGTGAGTTCCAGTTTAGTTTTAAAGGTGAACTGACTGAAACAACCAGAGCAAGACTCCTGAAAACTCGCAGTAACACTAAATATAAGACTGTTCTCCTCTGTCTTCAAGTCTCTGTCTCACCCGAGTGTTTTCCAAGTTTTCTTGTCTTAGAGGAAGGATTAAAAGTCGGTGATGACCTCGATACAGAGCATTAAAACCTACAAATCAAACAGAAATCTTGGTGTAATGATGGACTCAGACCTTAACTCTGAAAGCCACATTAAAATGTCACATAATCAGCAAATTACCACCTTAAAAATACAGAAAACCATAAAATTACTGTCCAAAGAAGAAACTTGTTAATGCTCTTACTTGAGCAGGTTAGATATTTGGGAACTGAGGACTGTTTCATTTACATTCTTCACAATGTCCCAACTTCATTGGAATTGGGGCCTGTACTTTCTTGGTGTTGGTGAGGACTTGAGCTGCATCATAAATGTTTTTACTTAGACCTTTTCCAAATGCTCTCTGAGTGTTGTTGAAAAGGTGACGTAACGCTGTGGTAAACATGCCCCTGTCCCAGCTTTTTTGGAATGTGTAGCTAAAATCAAATTCTAAATAAGTGAATATTTGCTCAAAAACAATGAAGTTTATTTGTTCAAACAGTAAAAATTCTGTCTTTTCAGTGTATTCACTTGATGTAGGCTGGAAAGGATTTGCAAATCATGGTTTTCTGTTTTTATTTCACACAACACCCCACAATGAACAAGACATTTTAGGTAGGTATTAGTGCTTTATTTTACAGAAAGATGTTTGTCCTGTCTGATAATCAATCTTAAGTGTGCATGAATAATGCTTCCCCAATCTGAGCAATTAACATGGTGAGTACAGTGTTTGTATCTCAATAATTTCACATGTTGGTGTGAATAAAAAAGACCAAAATTCTTGGCAAACAAATTAAATTAAATTTGCGGTTTGATGTTTTAAAAGTCATCAGTTTGTATTTGTTTGAAAGTCACTTGTGAAAAGTTTCTTCAGCGTTTGATTACCTCTCTCAAAGTGTCAGATCCACCGTGGAGGCCACTGAGGAGATGATGAGCAGTGAGTGATCTGACTCTCAGCGTGAGGGTTTCTCTCTGCAGAGATCCTGATTGGCCAACGCAAGTCTCCACAGAAAGAGAAGCTCCAGCTCTGCTCAGAACACCAACGTCGTCTTCAAGTGGAGATGATTTTACAAGCAATTGATTTGACAAACAAAACTGTGCAAGTTAGTAAGTAAGAAAAACAGGGATGAGTGATGAAGCAGGTCACAAACAAATCATTGAGACAAACTGTTTCAAACTGTGGGGAAAAATCAACCAGATGATGTTTTAATTTGACTAATACATAAAGAACTTGCAAACCTCTGCCAAGGTAGCTCACATACTGCTGTCACAACTATAAGCTATAGTTCCATGATAAAGTTACCATCATAATATGATTCATGACCCCTAAAACCCACACCTAGCACTCAGAATCATGTTGATATCATTAATAGTTAGACAGCTATCGAGCAAAAACAATTGTTCGCTAATGGTGGTTCTCTGGATCACCACCAAAATGTAATTATTTTTAAGTTGGGCCATTACCAACATCTCCTGAAACTTTCAGCAAAATCCGTCCAGTCGTTTTTGTGTAATCTTGCTAACAAACAAACAAACTAACACATAATTATATGCCGGCAAAGACAAAACTTCCTTGGCGGAGGTAATAAAGCTTTTATTCATTGTTTTCACCTTTGATGTTTGTTAATATTTGTTAAGTTAATAACCAAATGTAATATCCAGTGCAATACCCAGTCAACACCCTGTCACACAGTGCTGTCATATTATATTCATATTGTATATATTGGTGATGTTAATAGTGTAAAATCCTCCCTTAATAGTCTCACTTTACTTATTTTATTTATTTATTTATTTATAAGGAAGCTGATAAAGCTTGAATGTTCTGCATCTTGCAACCTTGCTTACTTAATTTTTACTTATTTTTTATGCTGTTATCTGTTTTAATGTCTTTCTTTGATATTTCTACTGCTATACCATGTATAAGAGCAACTGAAACAACCGAACTTCACCTTGGGGATCAATAAAGTATTCCTGATTCTGATTGTGATTTTACGGCAAAGGAAATCAATATTTACCGCCTAGTTTTAATCTTATGTGCAAAAAGCTGAACATATAAGTAAAACCTGTTTGAGCTTCTTTTAAAGTGCAAGAAACAAACTGATTCAGTCACATGTATTATGTACATTCATTTATGCATTTCTTTTTTTTAACATTTATTAAAACAGGTTTGTTTCATTTTCACTATGTTAAATAGGTTATAACAGGCTTCCACTTCTGTAGGTAGACGTCCAGACGCAATTGCAGTTTTGCTGTTAAATTTTCCATGCAGTTTACGTCCTTGAGTCTCTGTTTCCATTGGTCCAAAGTCAGTTGGTGGGGCTTTAGCCAGTTTGCTGTGATGTTTTTATGAGCCATTAACAGGAGAGCTCGTAATACAGATTCTCTCTCTCGCCCACACCCTTCAAGTGACATATTTCCCAGAATCATCCGTTGTGGCTCTAATGGTATACTCAGGTTTCCTTTTTACTTCTTCCCAAAATGTCTGTATTTCAAAGCAGTCCAGAAAAAATATGGGAAAAGTCCCTCACCAGTCCACGCCCTCTCCAGCAGAGGGGGCTAGAGTGTCCTACATATGTCGATATCACCAGTGGAGTTTTAAAATATCGTATCCTCAACTTCAGGCAAACTCTCTCCAACTTGAGCTACTTAAGCATTTGTGCAATAACATCCAGGATTCTTCTCAGTCATCAACTGATATTATGGTTCTAAGAGTACTATCAGTTATATCCATACAAATAATTTTATATAAATTAGATACTGTGACTTTAACTCCTATTTGATTGGCCACCACCCCAATCCAGAACATTTCAAAGCTGATGACTTTCTAATTATAAATATAAAGTCAAATTTGAAAATATAAGAAACAAATCAGAAGATACAAGCCCATACTGGTTCTGAAGTTGTGCAAAAGTTTTAAGTGTTGATCCATCAAGCAGCTGATCTACTGAGATCAGGCCTTTTTCTGCCCTTTTCTTGAAGCCTCCATCTAACTTAACTGGTAGGAAATCACAAATTTAGGAAATTCTTGTTACTCTTGAGAGGGACAGAGGTAAATTTAACTTACTTTTGCCCAAACCTTTAAGGCTTTGCTCACCCACTAATTTTGTATCTTGCATTCCTTCCACATCTTAGCCTTTAAAAAGAGTAGGTTTGTTATGTGCACGCATTTTATATTTGAATCTTGTTTTATCCTTTACATCAACACTCTTAGCTGCGATGCCCAATAGTAGTTCCTTAAATTTGGTAAGGATAAATCACCCTTGTCCTTTGGTGCACTAAGAATTTTACAGCTCACCCTTGGCTTCTGATTTTGCCAAATAAATTTTAAAATAACTTTGTCTAAACATTTAAATGTGGATATAGGGACTGCAACAGGAAGCGAAAGACAATTTTATGCATTTCTTTGTAGAACAGTTATATGTTATATCTATATTGCAACCATACAGATGTCTTTCAGCTTTTCTCAGTGCATATCCTCATATCTCCAAGATTACTACTTTCACAGGAAATGAAAAAAATTCCTCCACTGCTGAATAAAAAATCATATTTTTGTACTTTTTATATTGTTAAAAAAATATAAAACCCAAACATGGAAGGTGACTGATAGCACTGAAAAAATGCAGGTAAGAGGTTTTGGCTTGACAGTAATGTTTAAAGTCACTTAAATCACTTTTCTTCTCCGCTATGATACTCGCTTTGACCTTCAGCAGGTTGTCTTGTTCATGTCTGCATGCCTGAATGAGTTGTGTTGCTGCTGTGTGATTGGCTGATCAGCTTTTTGTACTAACAAGCAGGAATAATGTGGACTGATGTTTTAACTCTGTGGACAGTGATCTGCTACCTGCTGAGGTCGATTTTCACGATGCAGAAACGTTGACAAAAATGGCGGCATGAAGAACTGAACCAACTTTAGTAAAATTAACCCACTAATTCATGAAATATTCTCTGACAGGTTCCCCCTTACTCAGTTTTATTGAGACTATGCATAGATAAAGTTAAATTATTTCCCATCATTAGGTCAACTTAGATCTACATGTTTTAACCCTTTCATGCATGGTGTCCACTACAGTAGGCAGATATTTGGAATAAATTTTATAACCTTTAGGTTGCAGTACCAAGTCCAACTACTAGGTGGTAAGTTCCCAAACCCTTGTCTGAAGTTTCATTAAAATATTATCTTTGCACATTTTTACCATATCGAGATATTGCATCATAAATCCAAAATAGCCCAAGAAGGGCAAATTGGATATTGTGGCTGCGTTCAGACTTCACATTATTATGTATTTTTCAGTTTAAATTGTGGTGTAAATCACAAGTGAATAGTGTGATTAAAAAGCAATAATACATGTAATTTAGATTTTGCTTTTTCTTTTATTTACTCTTAATAAATGTTTGTCAGAAACATGTGTTTGTGGATCTTTATTAAGTCCCACTAAACTACTATTTATACAGTTGATGCATGGTGTCTATTGTGGTGGACAGAAATATAACAGTGAAAAAAATGAACGTGATTTTTAATTTGTAAGTAAAACCAAACATTTTTATAAAAGTACTCTTTTGTGATTTATTAATTCATGCATGAAGGGGTTAAATGATGATGTTGCTGAAAAAAGCCACCAGATCCAAATATTTTACACAATAACGTTGCTGAAGGCCAACATCTTATCACATTTTAGCTAAGCATGCACTACAAATGAACTATCTTGCTGGCTAAACACAGAAAAATCAATTTGATTTATGCAGCCCATGGAGTCAACACCCAAATACACCCACAAGCACAGACATGCCTGTACATGTGGGACTGACAATGAAAACTCTGTCAGAGAATATTTAATGAATTAGTGAGTTAATTTTACTGTGCTGTAAAATTCTAACAAAGGGGGCTCAGGCTGTCCTGAAATGAAATTTATGTTCTCAGGTGAAATAATTTCCCAGGTCTGTAGGGAGGGGCATATAAATGTTATCAAAGTGTTGGAGAAACTACATCACCGTCACGTGGACAGTGATAGGTTGACTCTACTGAAAACTGGGTTTGTCAGGCCGTGTATCCCATAGTCATGATGACTCTGCTGAAAAGGAAACTTTTATCACGTACGCAATAAAGCACTGCTATGGCTGAAAGACTTTAAAAGTAGATCTGAAAGCTTAGACAGGGAACCTGTCTAGCAAGAAGCTGTTTGAGGTTGTATGTGCTTCCACAACAAGTTTTCAGTTCCCTTAATCCAATGTGCAATCTCCCCTCCACTTGATTACCCACCATTAATTTTGCGAATAAAATAAGGTAAAGGGCAGCCTGGATGAGCCATAAAATCTTATCTCTTATCTCTATATTTACGATCATTAAATCACTTCAAGCTTGTTGGATATTGATTTTAAAAGTTGACCATGTGAGTAAACAGAAGGAGCCATATTTGTTCTCTAAGAGAGTCTTTCATGATAAACACAAACTCTGACCATCTGTGCTCAGCAGCACCAGAGGGGCAGTGACAGGGAGTGTGGCGGTAATAACAGGAATAATGGGATAATACTTTGTTTCCTGAAACAGATATTTAGTTATTCACTGGCTTATCCACTGATAACGTCTCAATATAGATAATCCTGTTGGTCAAGAGCAGTGGTTCTCAAATGGTGTGGCTGGTGTGCCTGAAGACAAACCATGGGAATTTGTACAACCAAACGTAATTTTGCAAAAATACAACTTGTGGCCCAGTTTTAGTTTCCTCTATTGGTCCTTAAAAGGTGAGTTATTTTTCCCAGGACAAAGGCAAAACTTGGATATACATCTCAAATATATTAAAGTGAATGAGAACCTGAAACAAACTATTAGAACCTGAATCCACAACCACAATACTGCTAAATTTATTATTATAATCCACTATTTCCCTTTTGTTTTTAATATTTTTAATTTTTAATTTATATATTCATATATTTTTAATCCTAAACTTTTTTTCTCAATTTTGTTCAACCTTTACTACCACAATATCATTGATTTTATCTTTATAATCAGTTACTTTCGTTTTTAAATGTTTGTATTTTTTTCTTTTTTCTTTTCATTTATCTAGTATCTCTTTTTTCATATATGATTAATCATAAACCCTCAGTTTTGTTCAACATGATAGTCACAAAACTGCTAATTTTATCACTACAATTAACTATTTCCCTTTGATTTTAAAGGTTTTCATTATTTTTGTTTTGTATTTTTACGTTTTTCCTGTTTTGTTCAACCTTTACTGTCACAATATTGTTAATTTCATCATTACAATTAACTATTTTCCTTTTATTTAAAATATTTTGTATTTTTTAATATATGTATATATATATATATACATATACATTCATTTTTATTTAAATGCTTTGGCAATAATAATTCATCACATTCGTTCAAATAAATCTCACATGAAATCATAAGATTCCATCCACCTCTGTACAAACAAACAAACAAAATCGCTGAATTGATTTTCTAATTGATTCTGTTTCTGCCCAGTGCACCAATCAGAGACCACGCTTCCATTGGACCGCCTTATTTTGACGTACCCGGAAGTCTTTCGTGATTGGTCGCTCGTCTTCTGTTATATTTGTACACACCCCATGGCTGTTGTGCCAGAGGACCGGCAGCAAGCACAGGTGAGGTACTTGTATTACGGAATAAATAACTTAATAATAATAATAATAAAAACATCTATTTTCAATGCTGTGATAAACTGTAGGAAGGCTTTAAAATGTTGCGTTAAAAACAGACTTTTGTTGGTCAAAAGAGAAGCTTCGTGAAGTTTTTACAGCCAACGACTCAGGGAGTTACATAAATATGAAATCTGGATCCATGATTATTCATGTTCAGGGGTCAAAAGTCCAAATCCAGATGATCAGCCATAGACCTACACTTAAACTAGTGAATTATTATTTGGTAGTTTTTATGATAAGGTCATTATTTTAATTTTATGTCATCAACAATGTCAGAAATTTAGGAAAAGTTGTCCTTTTTTATTACAGCAAAAAGGAGACAGAAGGAGAAACACCTTTCAACAAATGACAGAAACTTAAGGCAGAGACTTTACAACATTTATACCTTTATAAACGTGCTGTTGATGTTATTGTGTTACAAAATATGTTGTAGGATATTTGTTATTTTAACGAGAACTTTATTTTAAAAAATCTGCTTTTAGATAAGTTATGGTTGCTAGATGTTGGATTTTAGGTATGGAAATGAAAATATGGCAATAACTGGAAGTAGTTTTTTAAAGTACACCTACATCAGAGGTGGGAAAATGGCAGCCCAGGGGCCACATGTGGCCCTCCTGCTCCCTTAGTTTGGTCCTCAAGTTTAAATAAAATACCATACAATGCACACAAATTAAGAAAATGTGCCTTAAAAACATGAAATACAGCCAAAATCTGAAGTAAGTAGAGCTCTAACTGACTGTAGTTGTTTCTGAACCCCCCTTTGCACATTCCTAATGCATCTTTCAAGATAAAAAAAATAGTGTGTGTGTTAAATAAACTTTATTACCATCAAGTACTTTAATAGTTAAGAGCATATTGCTTAAATTTCAACAATTTAGTACTCGGGAAAAATGTATTGTAAAATATTTAATAATGAAACTTGAACGTTTTAAAAACTTTGACTCTATTTTGAGAAGATTTAGGGATGCCCAATACTGGATTTTTAGATATAGATATTAAAATATGGAAAAAACAAAGTGTTTTTAAAGTATACCAACATCTGAGGTGGGCAAATGGCGTTAAATTTATGACTTAAGAGATAAACATCGACATTTGATTTCAGTTCATCCCACGTTCTTTTGCTGATGGTTGATGTTTGTAAAAAGGGGCTGATATCAGCTTACACTGATGCTAAACTATTGCCCCTACACAATCTTAATGTTCTAAATATTAAGTGAAATATAAGCCAAAAAATCAGAGTATTTATACAAGATATAGACTAAAATTAACAAACTAGCTTCTGTGAAATCAAGAGCATGTATCTGATGGTATTAAGCTAAAAACTGGTACCTAATAAGCAAATAATGGATGTATTTCCCCCCTACTCTCCACAGATTCAACCATGGATCTTGTTCTGAATGTTTACGATCACTACATCCTCACCCCGTATGTGTACCCGGCATCGTGGGCCGAGGACAACCCCCAGCGACAGATCCTCAGCCTGTTATTGCTGACATACGTCGGGGCTGTAGGCGTCTACCTGGGCCTGGGAGCACTTAACTATTTCTTCATCTTCGACCACAATCTGATGAAACACCCACACTTCTTAAAGGTAAAGAGCTGGTATCTCGATTAATGATTATTGGAGTAATAAACGAAAACGCCAAGTAATCAATCAAACTCTGAATTTACAACCTGCTGAATGAACGCATATGCATACTCAACATCTGTACAGCAGTAAAACAAAGCACACAAAACAAAGACATTTGGGCCGAAATTAAAGTAATAGTACAAAAAAACAAGATTAACTCAAATTCTAATGAAATTGGGTTGTTGTTCAAAATGTAAATAAAAACAGAATACACTGATTTAATAAATCTTTTTCCACCTATATTCAATTGAATACACCAAATAAGACAAGATTGTTAATGTTCAAAATGATAAATTTTTTTGTTTATATTGTAAATTTTCACTAATTTTGATTTGATGCCTGCAACACATTCCAAAAAAGCTGGGACAGGGACATGATTACCACTGTGTTACTCCACCTTTCCATTTAACAACACTAAATAATCAATCACACTGATTTAATGATAAATGGGTTGTGTCAACTTCAAGTTTATAATTATGCTTCCCTACAACGTTACTTGTCTCATGGACCTTTAATGCCCCCTAAATTGTATAATTTGTAGTTGATGTTTTCATTTGCAGCCTTATTTGTAGCCTCTAATTAGACTTTAATCATATCAACTCTCTCTGTCAGGAAGTTGATGTTTTTTGTATATCTATTTTTTTTTTTTTTTTTTTTTGGTGCAGATGTGACGTCATGATGATGACTGGCCACAGGTGTGATCGCCACTTCCTATTTAAGACGTCCTGCCCTCTTTAACAAACTGTTTGCCTGATGAAGGTCTGAGACAGAAACGTTGCAAATAAATGAATTTCTTGTAAGCTAGACAGTGTGCGGGAGTCTATCTTCATGTTTAAATTGACTTTTTTTCTCCTACGCATCTGTCTCCTTAATTAGATGTGCGAAGTACTCTTCTGGTTAGTTTGTTTTATTAAATGATTCTGTTGAACCACAATTCAAAAGCAATGTCTAATTTTCATCAGGTAATTTTCAGTTAATTTTTATTTATTATTACTTTTGTCTGTTTCAAGTTATTTCAGTGACCATTGTGGGTTTTTCTTTCTTCAACAAAAGGGTACCAACAATTTTGTCCACACGTGTAGCTTACTCATGGAGCATATTTAGATGATAACAATGGTATTCATAATACTTGAAAAGCATTTCAGATAAGGTCACAAGATCAACCTGTTTACAGCTTACACAGTTTAGACATGTACACAAGCAAATGTGCGAAGCAGTACATTTGGATGTGTGTCCATGAAAATACACAAATACCAAATCATGCAGGTAAAGAAGACAAACACGTGTGCGCATGCAAACAATGATAAAAAGTTGAGTTAAAACTGTAGATATAGATTAAGAACAAAAAGTACAGAGGTTTAAAAAAAAACAAAATATGCAACAACCAGTCTGTTGTTAGTTTCTTTTGTTTGTTTGTTAGTTTGTGAACAGAATAACTTAAAAAACGTGTAAACAGATTTATAACATTTTAGGAAATGTTAGTCAGAACAAAAAGAAGAAGTGATTGGATTTTGGTGGTAGAGTTTTTCCACATTTTCACTAATAACTCAACCGATGCCAAACCATTGCAGATGTGCATCCCTATCAATAAGTTCACACCGGATTTTCATGACCTTTTCAGGGAATGTTAGTCATAGCAGAAGGATGATCTGATAACACTGAAAAATCTCAGATCTAGGTGAGAGTATTTGTCCAATTTCAAGCCCAAAAAATCTCACTAAACTTATTCTAATCCACAATGTCCTTAAATATCTGGATTAAGATCTTATTTGAAGATATAAAAACTAGAAATAAGGTTTGAGTTGCTTATGATAATAAGTAAAATAATCTGCCAATAAGACAAGGCAAATTTAACTTGAGCAGATATTGAACTTTAATTTAATACCCTCACCGAGTCAAACTTTCCTTGTTTCATTGGCAGATATTTTCTCTTCATTATAGGCAGTTCAATGCATTATTTTTGCCTCTCATACCTTAACGTAAGAAGTTTTGTCTTGACTGGTTTAGTGAATGTGGATTAGCATGAGTGTTTTGGATATTTTTGACTTGAAAATAGACAAACAAACTTGCCTAGATTTGAGTTTTTGCAGTGTAGATTTTAATGTGAAGACAGGAATTTATCAGCAGTGTGAGATTGGGCATTTTCCATATTTGCCCAACAATGTTGGAAATGCCTCGCCAGAGCAGCTGTTTTTGTATCAGTGAATGAATGAATGAAACCACTGACTTAACAGAGCCTTTCATATTTTCCTCTCAGAATCAGGTCAGGAGGGAGATCACATACACGATGAACGCCCTCCCCTGGGTCAGCATCCCCACAGCGGCTGTGTTCTTCGCTGAAGTTCGAGGATACAGCAAACTCTACGACAACGTCAGCGACTCCCCTCTGGGTAAGCTGGACTGAGCAAACCTGCTCAAAGTTGTTTTAGTCTGATTGTTGATGTGCATTTTTCCTCAGGCCTCTGACCTTAGTTCTAACTTATTATAAGAGACTTTGGGCTTCTTTTTTTTTTTGAAAAGTTGCTTGTAAATATTGGCAGTTGCGGGTTGCATTTTTTTGGGCATGTTTCAAATTGCAGTTGCTTATTTGGGCTTGTTGTGCCCACAAACCAGGAGGGATCTGAGGCACTCTCTACTACCAATATAAACTCAACTCAGAAGTTACACAAACTATTTTGTCCCACTCTAAACACAAATGTATTTGACTGTAAAAGGCAGGGCAAAAATGATGTTTCGACCAAAAAGAAATCCTGATAGCCAGGATTAAATGTATTTCTAATGTAGCTATTACTGTTTACTCGATAATAAAGCTGTAGAGGATCAACAACAAACATATGCCCCAGTCACACATTCCCGTTTCTCATGGTGATTGTGCACGACTGTACACGATTGACAAGGCTGGTTTGATCGGCATGATACAGGAAGAAATGACTGTCTCTCCCCCAGACACACCCTGTAAATACACCATCTGTGACGCTTCTACAGCGCTTCGGGGGTGTTTGTCCCCTTCAATTAGGTCAATACAACAATGCAATGAGGATTCCATGAATTTCCATCCAACTGACACGACGTCAGTCCTGTTCAAACCCCGTAAGCGTCACGTAAGCTCCAATTGAGCCCCGTCGCTTGCGTCGCCTTGAGCGGGACACAATCGGATACGTCCTTGTCAATCGTCCTCAAAAAGCTTTCTGGATTGAGCCACAATCAGCCCGATTGAGCCCCGTACATGCCACGCTAATACCATTCGGCTTAGGACTGCATTAGGCTTCCAACCCGGAATACTGAGAGCGGCGATTCTCCACGACAGTTTTGAACAGTGTAAAACAGTCTGAACCCTCCCCCGTTCCCCCGCGTTCGTCCACGACTATACAACGCTGATCCAGATCAAGTAGCGCATGCACCACGATCAAAGCACGTTTCATCAGGATTACGACAATCATGCACAATCGCCATGAGAAACGGGAATGTGTGACTGGGGCTTTAGATAAGAGCCTTGACTATGTCTGTTTGGTTACAAAACTCGAGGGAGACAGACTGTTTAGTGATCACAGAGTCTTAAATAACAGTGGCCGCTCCCTTCACTTCTGTATAAGAAAAGGATGTTTTACCTCCAAACAAAAGGATGCTGAATTAGTAAATTAAGAGACAAATAAGAAAAATGCTACTTTATTTGTAATCACATTACTACTTTATTTGTAATCACATTACAAATAAAGTAGAAGGAGGTTGCTTGTTTTGGGCTTAATTTTATTGACCTGGTTGCTTATTTCAGTAGAAAAATCTGGCAACACTGCTTCTAACTGGAACACACGCCGTTCTTGTTGTTAATGACGATTTCTTTGCTTCCAGGTTGGCCAGGGGCTCTTCCTGAGTATGATCTTCTTCCTACTCTCAACTGACATGTGCAACTACTGGATCCATCGGATTTTACACCATAAACTTCTTTACAAGGTGAGTTCATTCTCCACGGACAGAGAAGTTGGTCAATTTCTGTGAAGTTAAGGTGTTATTTTCAAGATTATGGTCACCAAAGCTGTAAAAGTTCATCATCCATGATCAATAAACAAGTGGACACCATACCAAAGGACAACACTTTGCAAAATTAAGAAAAATATGAAGAATAAAGTAAGTTTTAAGACAGAAAAAGGCTCCTTATCTCTAACCACTTCTTTTTTGAACCCCTAAAGCATTTCCACAAAGGTCACCACATCTGGAAGGTACCTTCCCCCTTCGCCAGCCACACCCTCCACCCAGTCGACGGCCTCCTTCAGGGTCTCCCGTACCTCCTCTACCCGTTCTTCTTCCCCCTCCACAAGGTGCTCTTCCTGGCCCTCTACATTTTCGTCAACGTCTGGTCCATCTCCATCCACGATGGAGACTACCGCCTCCCCAGCAGCCTGACCAACGTCATCAACGGATCGGCCCACCACACCGACCACCACCTCTTCTTTGACTACAACTACGGAGCGGTATTCTCCCTGTGGGACCGCATGTGGGGCTCCTACAGGTATCCCTCTGCTCTGATGGGGAAGGGTCCTCATGATATGGTCCGGAAACTCCAGGCAGAGGGGAAGTTAGGAGGCGATGGAGCGAAGTCGAACATTGGACACAATAAGAACCGGAAGAAGGAGTAATGATGATGTGAAGAAGTGATTTTTATTTTTCTAAGGACAATATGCTGCACACATCCTCACCTGAGAAACATATCACTTTAACTATTGCCAAATAAGATGTTCTGAGACTAGGAGATGTATGCAAGAGAGTTTCCCTTTTATTAAGGGCTTCAGATCGGATTGATTATAGCGATTTAAACAGAGCGTCTGGATTTGGCCTCCTTGTTTTGCAGTGCTTGTACTTGAAGAATTGAATAATAAGGGGAATTTTTCTTGTGGGAAAACAATTGAGTACAGAATTTCTCATTATGTGTACAGATCCATACTCCTAAAAATCTTGCAATGATACTTTGGTTGATTACATCTCCCCCTTGATAATACCAATTGGTATTGTATTTTGTATCATTGGAAAGCCTGATTAGCCACCTATACAACAAGGCACAACTTGTAAAGATTGTGCGTTTGAATGAGCAACACAGCTAAATATGTGGGTAGCGCCTAAAAATGATGTCTAGTTATCATTCATTGGATTTGATGCATCAGAGCTTCTGAAATAACTTGAAACATGGTCGTATTCACATTCTAGTTTGCCCATAAATGAGCCAGTGTAAGCAGTATTGGAAATGCTTGAATTGATACCAGCACTTTGAATGTTGCCTTTGGCAGACTGATAGTAGTTGCGTATTACCACTTTATAATGATATTCTCTCTTTATCTGCTGTACCTCAACTGTTCTGATTCTTTAGCCTTTGACATTTTGTCGTTTAAGTGCCTTCCTTTTCACTTGTGCTCAGAATTTTTCCTGATTTTCCTATTGCCTGTATGTTCTATGTTTTATCATGTACTGGTGTGCTGATGCCTGCTGCAAAACAAATTTCCCACGGGATAATAAAGTTGGAGTTGAGGTTGATATAGGGCCATGTCATAATAGAGAGAGAAGAAAGTGAGTATGAGGCGTCAGTTTGTCATGATGTGAGACTGATACAGATTCATCCTGCAAATACATGATCACGTTATGAGGAATTTATTAAGGTGTCATTTTAGCCCCAAATCCAACATTAAGAAAACTTGGTTGAGTTGAGTAGATAGCAAATTCATATTGAAGCTAGATACAACCTCTACAACTGAGGATGAGGGCCATGTTTAAAAAAAAAAAAAAAGTACATTTAAAAGAAGTAAAGTTACGGGAATAAAGTCGTAAAGTTACAAGAATAATCTCATAAAGTTACAAGAATAAAGTTGAAAAGTTACGAGAATAAAGTCGAAAATTTACGAGAATAATCTCAAAGTTGCGAGAATAAAGTCGAAGAGTTACTAGAATACAGTCGAAAAGTTACGAGAATAAAGTCATTAAGTTACGAGAGTAAAATTAATAAATGTATTTAAATTAAGCTAGAAAACAAACTTTATTCAGAAAGGTTGTAACAGAAGAGCACCCATCTGCCTACACAAAGAGGATGAAATGAGAGCATCTTCTAGATTAAGGTATGCTTATGTTGATCTGAAGTTTTGACACATAGCTTTCTTAGTGTCTTTATTCTCGTAACTTTTCAACTTTATTCTCGTAACCTTTTGACTTTATTCTTGTAACTTTACAACTTTATCCTCGTAACTTTATGAGATTATTCCCGTAACTTTTCGACTTTATTCTCATAACCTTTTGACTTTATTCCCGTAACTTTATGAGATTATTCTCGTAACTTTTCAACTTTATTCTCTTAACCTTTCTACTTTATTCTCGTAACTTTTTGAGATTATTCCCGTAACCTTTTCACTTTATTCTCATAACTTTGAGATTATTCTCGTAACTTTTCAACTTTATTCTCTTAACCTTTCTACTTTATTCTTGTAACTTTTTGAGATTATTCCCGTAACCTTTTCACTTTATTCTCATAACTTTGAGATTACTCTCGTAACTTTTCAACTTTATTCTCGTAACTTTATGAGATTATTCTTGTAACTTTCTGACTTTATTCTCGTAACCTTTCTACTTTATTCTCATAATTTAATGGATTATTCTCGTAACCTTTTGACTTTATTCTCGTAACTTTATGAGATTATTCTCAGAACTTTTCAGCCTCATTCTCATAACTTTACTTTTTTTTTAACATGGCCCTAATCCTCTGTTGTACAACCTCAAATATATATTGCATTTTTATTTGTTTTGATGCCTTTACAGTCATGATAATTTAGTTATTTGTATCTTTTTGAAGTTGAAACTTTTCATTTCATTGAGTAACAGCCAGTGCTTACTGTAGCTAGCATGCTTATGCCAACAGACAACTAACATGTCTAAGGGTGCTGCAGTAAAAACAACCGTTGTTGAAGCAGTAATGCTAACTATTTTATCACTGGATGTGTTTTTTTCTATTTTTCTAACTTTATGAACATTCTTCGAGAAAGCAGGTTGCTGCCCTATCCTTCCCATTCGATTACAAGAGGTCCAACAAGATCATATTTGTTGGCTTATATCTGTCTGTTCAGAGCATTTCCTGTTAAAACACTAATGAACTGTAACTGTAACTGTCATCATGTGTCAGTCTTCAATCTGACTGTTTTGACTGCTTTCATGAGCTTTTGCTTCACTGCTGTAATGCCTCCATTATTCCACCTGCAGATGGAGCAGAGAGGGGTTTAACTTAACCGTATCACGCCCATGTGATGTCCCCAAACTGCACTGTGAACGAGCCCCATGAAACTCAGGTTAATAGAGATAATATTCTGGGATTGTACTACCACTCTTTTTATGTAAAGATGTACATATTTAAGAAAGTGGAAATGTATTTTATTGTTATGGACATGATGAAATTGAATGTTACGATCACACTTTGAAAAATCCTAAAATCTGTTGTCTTGATGACAGAGCTTAAGAGTATTTGGACAATGTTTAAGCTGCAACACATACAGTAAACGACAGTCACCACGGCTCCAGGTTTAAACCAAAGATTGAAGAATTACGACGTATTTTCCCCTTCTGATATGGATTCCAGCTCATAAACGTGTTAAGTGTTATCCACAAAAAGTCCCCAAGAAAACTGTACTCCGCAAAAAAATGTTGGATATTTCATTCAATGATTTCTTCCCTTTAAAATAATAATTGGTATTGTTTTATATATAGTTGGAAAGCCTGATTAGTCACCTTTACAATGAGGTAATACTTGTAAGGGGCCTGCATTCATAGATTGAGCAACACAACTAAACGTGTAGATAGCGCCCCAAAAAATGTGCCAAAGTCCCCTGCAACTGGAGGCTGGTGTTCTGGAGTGGCAGCATTATTTGGTGTCAGTCCTGGTACCATTTCCAAATATAGGACCGAGACTGGCGAAGTCAAAGACAAACCACAAAGTGAAGACAACACCCCATGAGGGCCGGTTCCTCACTCTTGCTTCACTAATGAACTGTAAGCTTTCTACCAGAGGAAGAAGGGATTTTGGCACATTTTTGAGGTGCACTAAAAGCCTTAAGACCAGAATATTAGTTGCTTTGAACGTAATAATCTAACACCAGTGTAATAGCTAAGCCCAATGCTAAAAGCTACCTTGATGAGCTACCAAAGGGCTAAGTGACTGACGCACTGCTCCTTGCACACCTGTACTGTGATTTGCAGTGAATGGTGTCCGACTTTGTAAATTGTAGTGATGTCTTCTTTTGTTTGCTCACCCAAAAAACTGTGTCCATTAAAGCAAAACGGTCCATAAATTTGTCAAAACAAACGAGGTGCGCCATTGTGGTTAGAAACCATTTGTGCTCCACCCAGTCAAGCAACACCTGACGTCTCAAAGGTTCCTACCTATATACAGAGACACACACATTGATGGCCCACAATGCAATCGCACCCTCTTGTGGATTAATTGGTGTACTACACACACCAACGGACATAAACACCAATAAAATGGCCATTACAACTGGTGGTAAATATCAGTTGGTCCACATCAAGCCCCCCAGTTTCCAACATTATCGAATTCTGAAAATGCGAGGTAGAAAAATATTTTGTGATTTTGAGGGTATCTTTTTGTCAGTAACCTCTAAAACTCAATCAATATGTATTATTAAGAACTGCATAACTACAAATGCAACCCCCAGAATAAGTTAATTTGAAACATTGATCAGGAATGACTTTATGTCTGATCGGACACCTGAAAGTTGTGGTTAGCTCGTGTCTAACCAGGAGAATGAGTAAACTGAGTCAAAACAAGATGGAAAATATGGCAGCCGCAGGAAACAGAGAAAAATGCAGAAAATTAGAGAAAAAGTTAAACTAATAATGGGGTGTTTATGGTGGTATATAGAGGTGGGGGGATTCCCAGTGGCTGGAAGTTGGCTGGAAACAGCTGTCAAATAATGTCAAATTAATGAAAAGATTTAATTAATATGACAAAGAGCAGGCCCAATAATAACATAATATGCAAGTAAATGTGAGGAAAGTAAAGTTAAACGGGCTGAAATTGTATATTTAGTGAAAGTCTGGGTACATCCATCTTGATTTAGATACCCACAAAATCACATAGATATGGAGTTATGGTAAATACCTTTTAGCTAAGGCTAATAATTTTTTTTCCTGTTTGAAAGAGGTCTCTGATTTGGTTATACATTCATCAAAGCATTTTTCAGTGGAAAAGTTATTTCTTGAGCTTGGAAATTATAGTTTAACAGGAACAACCATTGCTTTATGACTTGGTAGTGTTTTATTTGGTATAAGAGCTTCAGAAATATATAAAAGGCTGTTTTACACTGAATTCTCACTGGGTTTAGCATAAAAGCAAGACAACAACCCAAACTCAAGGACCACTAGACACTTCTTATCCTTATTTTAGCTGTATTGGCCAATTTTATATAGACAAATAAATACATTTTAGTTAGGTTGGACTCTTAATAGCAAACATCTTAAGCATCAGAGAGTCGGTTTTCAGTGGATCATCATGTCAGCAGGAGAGATAGAGCCATTCATTTATTGTACATCAGACACAATGTCATTTCGTCTCCTTGTTGCTTTTACAACTTTTCCTAAATGGACAAACACTTTTCAGCAAAGAACATAAACTTAAAGGCTGACATTTAACAATGTTTATACATTTTTAATAATACTGTTTATGTTATTTTATTACAAAACTGTGTGGTAATATATTTATTAATTAAAATTGTACTTAAAAAAAAATTGATTTTGGCTTTTTAGGTGTAGAAATTGAGTTAATTTTACCCACAGAAGAGCTGATATTTTCTCTTTTCGGGACCATTCTTTGTAAACCAAAGAGATGATTGTGCATGAACCCCCATGAAAAGCAGTTTCTGAAAAACTCAGACCATTAAATCACTTTTCTTCTCCACTATGATACTCGTTTTAAACTTTAGCAGGTTGTCTTGATCATGTTTGCTTGCCTGAATGCTTTGAGTTGCTGCTGTGTGATTGGCTGATCAGCCATTTGTACTAACAAGCAGGAGTAATGTAGAGTGATGTTTTAACTCTGTGGATGGTAATCTGCTTCCTGCTTAAAACTGAACTGAAATGATCAGTCACTCTGCAGAGAGTCTTATTTGCTGGTTTAGACTCACGTGGAGGCTTCAGTGTTAATTTATTTGTTTCATAACGAGATGAAAACTTCCACCGGTTTTCCGTTCCTTTAATCCAGTGTGCAGGCTTCCCTCCGCTTAATTACCTACCATTAATTTTGCAAACAAATAAGGTAAAGAACAGCCTGGATGAGCCATAAAATCTTTATTTTTACAATCATTAAATCACTTCAAGCTTGTTGCATATTGATTTTAAATGTTGGCCATATGAGTAAACAGAAGGAGCCATATTTGTTCTCTAAGAGAGTCTTTCATCGTAAACACAAACTCTGACCATCTGTGCTCAGCAGCACCAGAGGGGCAGTGACAGGGAGTGTGGCGATAATAACAGGAATAATGGGAAAATACTTTTGTTTCCTGAAACTTTAGCAGATATTTAGTTATTCACTGGCTTTTCCACTGATAACGCCTCAATATAGATAATCCTGTTGGTCCACAGCAGTGGTTCTCAAATGGTGAGGCTGGTGTGCCTGAAGACAAACCGTGGGGATTTGTACAACCAAACATTTTTTTGCAAAAATGCAACTTTAAGCCCAGTTTTAGTTTCCTCTATTTTTCCTTAAAGGGTGAGTTATATTTACCAGGACAAATGCAAAACTTGGATATACATCACAAATATATTAAAGTGTATGAGAACCTGATACAAACTAGTAAAACCTGAATCCACAACCTCAGAACACACATTTCTTTACATTTTTATATTCCTGATCTTTTTCATATATATCAAGTCATAAACTTTTTTCATGTCAATTTTTTTCAACTTATCACACTACTACTAATTTTATCATCATAATTAATTATTACCCTTCAATTTAATAATATATATCATTGATTTTATATTTTTATTTTATTTACAATTTTATTTAAAATATTTTTTCATATTTTTCATCAGATTTTTTTTAAATCTCAGTGTTGTTCGACCTTAACTCTTACAGTACCAGTGATTTTATCATTCTAATCAATAACTTCCCTTTCTTAAATCATTTCTATTTTTTATGCTATTCTTTTTCCTTAACATTTTTACTTTTTTCATATATATTTAATTATAAACTTTTTATCTCAGTTTTGCTCAACATTAAAACAATACTGCTAAATTTATTATTATTATTCACTATTTTTTATATTTTTTATTTATATTTTTTTTCCTTTTCCTCACTTTTTGTATTATCTGATTTTTTTCACATATCTTTAATCCTAACCTTTTTTCAATCTTGTTCAACTTTTACTACCAAAATACCAAATGATTTTATCTTTATAATCAATTACTTTCCTTTTTTTTTTTGTTTTTCTTTACATTTATATATTATCTCTTTTATATATGTGATTAATCATAAACCTTTTTATCTCAGTTTTGTTCAATCACTTCGATTAACTATTTCCCTTTTATTTGTAATGTTTTTGTGATTTTTATTTCAAGTTTTTACCTTTTTTTCTTAGTTTTGTTCAACCCTTTACCATCACAATACTGTTAATTTCGTCATTGCGGTTAAATATTTGCCTTTTATTTTAATTATTTTGTATTTTTTTAATATATATATTTATTTTAATTAAATGTTTTGGCAATTATTCCTAACATTCGTTCCAATAAATCCCTCATGAAATCATAAGAGTCCATCCACAAAACAAACAAAGTCGCTGAATTGATTTTCTAATTGATTCTGTTGGCCCTGCTCTGCCTATCCATGTCTCTGTACCACCATGATCAGATACCCCAGTGCACCAATCAGAGACCAGAACAGACCTGCCGTGATGGAGAGCCACGCTTCTATTGGACCGCCTTATTTTGACGTACCCGGAAGTCTTTCGTGAGTGGTCGCTCGCCTTCCCTTATGTTAGTACACACCCCTTGGCTGTTGTAGCAGAGAACGGGCAGCAAACACAGGTAAGGTACGTTTAATACAGAATAAATAACTTTATTTTTAATGCTGTGATAAACTGTAGGGAGATTTGAAAGTGTTAGCATTAAGAACAGACTTTTGTTCGTTAAATTTGATGAGAAAGAGAAGCTTCGTGAAGTTTTTACAGATGACTGCTCAGGAAGTTACATAAACATGACATCTGGATCAATGTGTATTCATGTTCACAAACAGTTGTTGACGCACACGTCGCTTTAAAATGTTAAGTGTTCAAAAATTAATGTGCATTTGTGAAGCTTTATTGTGAGTGTGAGCCTTAATTTGTAACTGCGTATTTGGGGTCAGGTTTTGGCGACCTCATGGATCAAAAGTACAAATCCAGATGATCAGCCATAGATTTACACTTAAACTGGTGAATTATTGTTTGGTAGTTTGTATTTTTTTTGTTATTGTGGAAATCTTTAATTATTATGTCCTTGAATTGAAAATTGAGAAGGACATAGAGAGTGGTAATGTACAGTTTAGGAGCAATCTGTTAAGTATTTATGTTTCAGTAAATAAAAAAAACTGCTATTAAATAATTAACTCATTCAATTTTAGACAAGGTCACTATTTTAATTGAATGTCAGACACAATGTCAGAAATTTAGGAAAAGTTATTACAGCTACAAGGAGGCTCGTTATTATATATTGTATATTGTGTTGTAAAATATTTATTAAGTAAACTATAACTTGAAAAATTTTGATGATGTTTTAAGAAAAACTATGGTTGCTTGACATTGGATTGGGCATAGGTATCCAAAAATACATAAAATAGCCGAAAGTAGTTTTTTTTAAAGTACACCTTCATCAGAGGTGAGCAACTGGCAGCCCGGGGGCCAAATGTGGGCCTCCAACTTCCACAGTGTGGCCCTCCAGTCTACTTAAAATATCAGAAAATTGAAGAAAATGTGCCTTGAAATATTAAATACAGCGAAATCTCAAGTAAACAGAGCTATAACTGGCTGTAGCTGTTTCTGTAAAACTCCCTTTTGTACAAGGTCCCATATTTTGCTCCTTTTCTGCAGCTTAACGTGGATCCTTGTTGTCTTCATGAAACGTTAGTGACATGCTTTGGTCTGAAAAGCCTCTGAATAAAGCACAGCTGCATCCTTTCCATGCTCACATAACCCCTCTGTTCAGAACGGCTGGTTTTGAGGGCGGTCGCCTTAATATGCTAATGAGCCAGAGCAGAGCTGTGGCGAACACGGTAACATACGGGGACTTAACGATAGACCTGCAGCATATCTTGAGTGAAGCAGAGCGCACTGCTGCTCCAGCCACGCGCCGCTTACAGTCCTGAACACTCACGAGCTGCGAATTCATGCCAGTTACCAGATAACAGCGAAGCGTATCCCCCAAACATCACAGGCTAACGCACAACATGCTAACCTTGGCCCAGTCATTGCAGTGGGACACAGCCGCAACTTAGCCCAGCTTCCGGGCTAATGTTAGCAGAAACTGAGGGTTAATGGGGTGGGTAAAGGACTGATTATATTCAGCCAACTGTTAAACTTCTCTTGACTGATGTAAGAACGTTCATACTTTGAAGTTTATCCTTCAGACTTTTAACAAGTAACTTGAACATTCATGAACATGTGAAGTTACCTCTGGTTCATTCCTCCCTGCTGTTAGCATTAGCTCGTAAAAATGAGTTAAATAAATACTACACAGCATTAAAATACTCACATTTCCATCATCAGGTTTGGTGATGGATTGTTGGTGCTGAGCCTGGATTCAGGAAAAGTCTAGTTCCGAGTCCTATGTTGAACTGACTGAAGTTGAAGAAGCAGTCAGACGTGAAGTGACTGGCACACACATACAGGTTTTAGCCGACTGTAGCTGCTCATTCCCTTCAAAAATAAAATTAATCCACCGGGCCCTTTGGTCCTCTGAGGTTGGTAGCCCATATGTGAAGATATATGTGGCTGTTTACAGCCAACAACCGAGCAGTGATAGGTTTTGGGTCTAGACATGGTGTACGCCGATCTCTCGATAAGAATGTAAACAATATGGCGGCACTTCGCAGAGAAATTTCACTCAGGTTGACATTAGCTTATGAAAATGAAAATGCTTGTTACATAACAGTATATCCACAGACTCAACAGCTCACCAGTACCATGAGTTTACATTCATGCAGCTGCGAAATACAGGTTTTGTTGTCTGCTGTCAAATTTTGTGGGCTGGGAGGAAGGCCAAATACCCAAAAATGTGTCCAAAAGCCTTAAAATGTGTTTTTTGCATGATATGGGACTTTCAAACATTTGTCAAAATAATAACAAAAGTGTAAAATATAGGTAATTATCATTAAGTCCTCTAAAAGTCAAGAGTTTTTTCTTATATTTTAAAAATGTGGTGATTTAAAATATTTATTAATGAAAATTGAACTTTTAAAAACTGATTCTATTTGGAAAAAATCTAGGGATGCACAATATTGAAATTTTAAAGCATATTTTTTGAAATAAGAAAACAACTGAAAATTTTTTTTTTAAGTACGCCAACATCAGAGGTGGGCAGGAACAATCAGAATATTTAACAAACTGGCTTCTGTCAAACCCAGGGCAGGTATCTGCTAATATTTAGCTGAAAACTGGTACCTAATAAACAAACCATGGATGTTTTTTCCCCCTGCTCTCCACAGATTCAACCATGGATCTTGTGCTGGAGGTGGCCGACTACTACGTCCTCACCCCGTACGTGTACCCTGCATCATGGGCCGAGGACGGCGCCCTGCGGCAGATCATCAGCCTGCTGGTCGTGACAAACCTCGGGGCTGCAGTCCTCTACCTGGGCCTGGGAGCCATCGCCTATTTCTTCATCTTCGACCACAATCTGATGAAACACCCACACTTCTTGGAGGTAAAGAGCTGGTATCTCAATTAATGATTGTTGGAGTAATAAACTAAAACACCAAGTAATCAGTCAAGCTGCATTTACAACCTGCTGAATGAACGCAATCTTGTTATGTAATAAATATCAACGTCATCGAGCTCATAATACTCAACATCTGTGCTGCAGTAAAACAGAGCACACAAAACAAAGACATTTGTGCTGAAATTCAAGTAATGGTACAGAAAAAAACATGATTAACCACAATTCCAATGAAATCGGGATGTTGTTTAAAATGTAAATAAAAACAGAATACACTGATTTACAAATCTTTTTCCACCTATATTCAAGTTAATACTCCAAAAACACAAGATATTTAATGTTTAAAATGCTAAACTTTATTATTTATATTGCAAATGTTCACTCATTTTGATTTTGATGTCTGCAACACGTTCCAAAAAGGCTGGGACAGGGACATGATTACTGTCTAGTACCTGCACTCTTTCACTCTGAAGCCACGCTGTTGTAACTCGAGCAGAATGTGTCTTCATCGTCTCTGAAATAAGCAGGGACGTCCCTAAAAAAGATGGATGACAACATGTTGCTCCAAAACCTGTATGTACCTTTCAGCATTAATGGAGCCTACACAGATGTGCAAGTTACCCGTGCCATGGGCACTAACACCCCCCCATACCATCACAGATGCTGCTTTTTGACCTTTGCTCTGATAACAGTCTGGATGGTCCTTTTCCTCTTTAGCCTGGAGGACACCACGTCCATGATGTCCAAAAACAGTCTGAAATGTGGACTCAGACCACAGCAGATTTTTCCACTTTGCCTCAGTCCATCTCAGATGAGCTCGGCTCAGAGAAGCCGGCGGTGTTTCTGGGTGTTGTTGATATTTGTCTTTGTCTTTGCATGGTAGAGTTTGACCTTGACCTTGTAGATGTAGAGATGAACTGTGTTAACTGACAGTGGTTTTCTGAAGTGTACCTGAGCCCACGTGCTGATGTCCTTTACAGAATGATGCTGGTTTACACTGCCTGGCCAAAAAAAAGGTCGCACACTCTAATATTTCGTTGGACCGCCTTTGGCTTTGATAACAGCACACATTTGCTGTGGCATTGTTTCGATAAGCTTCTGCAATGTCACAAGATTTATTTCCATCCAGTGTTGCATTAATTTTTCACCAAGATCTTGTATTGATGATGGGAGAGTCTGACCACTGCGCAAAGCCTTCTCCAGCACATCCCAAAGATTCTCAATGGGCTTAAGGTCTGGACTCTGTGGTGGCCAATCCATGTGTGAAAATGATGTCTCATGCTCCCTGAACCACTCTTTCACACTTTGAGCCCCATGAATCCTGGCATTGTCATTTGGAATGTGCCTGTGCCGTTAGGGAAGAAAAAATCCACTGATGGAATAACCTGGTCATTCAGTACATTCAGGTAGTCAGCTGACCTCATTCTTTGGGCCATAATGTTGCTGAACCTAGACCTGACCAACTGCTGCAGCCCCAGATCATAGCACTGCCCCCACAGGCTTGGACAGTTGGCACAAGGCATGATGGGTGCATCACTTCACCTGCCTCTCTTCTTACCCTGATGCTCCCATCACTCTGGAACAGGGTAAATCTGGACTCATCAGACCACATGACCTTCTTCCAGTCCTCCACAGTCCAATCTTTATGCTCCCTAACAAACTGAAGCCCTTTTTTCAGTTAGCCTCACTGATTAGTGGTTTTCTTAAGGCTACACAGCTGTTCAGTCCCAATTCTTTGAGTTCCCTTCACATTGTGAGTGTGGAAATGCTCTTAATTTCACTATTAAACATACCCCTGAGTTCTACTGTTGCTTTTCTTCAATTTGATTTGGCCAAAGTGATCACCGATAACGATCATTCAGGATTTTTTTCCGACCACATTTCTTCCTCGAAGATGATGGTTCCCCACTATCCTTTCAGTTTTTAATAATGCGTTGGACAGTTCTTAATCCAATTTTAGTAGTTTCTGCAATCTCCTTAGATGTTTTCTCTGCTTGATGCCAATGATTTGACCCTTCTTAAACAGACTAACATCTTTTCCACGACCACAGGACGTGTCCTTCGACATGTTTGTTTAAGAAATGAGAAGCTACTTGTTGCATCAGCTGGGGTTAAATAACTTGTTACCAGCTTAAAGATAATCGCCAATGAAGTAATTATCCAATAGGAGGCTCATACCTGTTTGCTTTGTAAAATCCAGGTAGCAACTTTTTTGTTGGCTAGGCAGTGTATAATGCTGTCTGAGGGATCAAAGGTCACGGGCATAAAATGTTGGTTTTCTGCTTTGCTGCTTACGTGCAGAAATTTCTGCTGTTTTCAAAGTTTATCAGTTTGAACATTAACTGTCAGTAAATGTCTTGTCTCTGGAGTGTATTTAGTTGACTATATGTTGAAAAGGATTTGCAAATCATTGTATTCTGGTTTTATTTACATTTTACACAACGTCCAACTTCATTATAATTAGGTTTTTTATCATGTAAATGGTTTGAGATTCTTTTTTACAGCTGTGTGGTTGCTTAGAGCAAAATAAAGATCGTGGTAAAGATGAAGTATGGACATCTCCTACTGAATATTTGTGAGGACAGTACCCAATTTTTACCTCGTTTTAACAATATTAGTATTTTTGCATATTAACTAATTATGTTCCTTACAGATGGATTTATAGTTCCATTGACATGTAGGGAAACAATTAATAGGGGTGAATAAAAAATCAGATATTAATTGAAAGGTCACCTCACTCATGGAGCATATTTAGATGATAATAATGGCATTCAAAATACTTGAAAAGCATTTCAGATAAGGTCACATGATCAACCTGTTTACAGCTTACACAGTTTAGACGCGTACCCAAGCAAATGTGCTAAGCATGTGTCCATGAAAATGCACAAATGCATGTTCACACAGGTAAAGAAGACAAACACGTGTGCACAAAGCAAACATGGATAAAAAGGCAGTTAAAACTTGTGTTTGCTTCTTTTGTTTGTTTGTTAGTTTGTGAACAGGATAACTTAAAACTTATAAACAGATTCATAAATTTTCAGGAAATGTTAGTCACAACAAAAGGAAGAAGTGATTGGATTATGGTTGTAGAATTTTTCCACATTTTCACGAATAACTCAATAAAAGGTGATGCACTGATTGTCATTGTATCACTGTATTGCCAATACAGATGTTCAAAGTAATAATTTGAGCCAAAACCAGTGTTTTTTACAACCTCTTTTGACTTATCTCTCTCTCAAAGTAATATTTTCTCTCCTGTTTCATCAGGGAAATGGATCAGAGTTTGTCCAAGAGGCCGTTTTTACTGCCCAATGACGAAAATGTTGTAAAAGAGCCTTTAACAGCTGATACCTGTGCTAAACCAATGCAGATGTGAATCTCTATCAATAAGTTCACCGTGGATTTTCATGACATTTTTAAGGAGTGTTGGTCATGGCAGAAGGATGATCTGATTAGATTTTGGGGTTGATCCGAACCTCGACGCTCTCGTTTGTTTTAGCGTCAATATGAATGAAGCATCTAACCACTAACTTGTTCTGTTTATATTTCCCTCTCAGAATCAGGTCAGGAGGGAGATCAAATACGCGATGACCTCTCTCCCCTGGATCAGCATCCCCACGGTGGCTCTGTTCTTCGCTGAAGTTCGAGGATACAGCAAACTCTACGACAACGTCGGCGACTCCCCTCTGGGTAAGCTGGACTGAGCAAACCTGCTCAAAGTTGTTTTAGTCTAATTGTTGATGTGCATTTCTCCTCAGGCTTCTAACCATAGTTGCTAAGTCTGCTTATTGTGAGCGACTTTGGGCTTCTTTTTTTTAAAAGTTGCTTGTAAATATTGGCAGTTGCGTTTCTTTGGGCTTCAATTCCTTGTTCATTTTAATTCCTGGTACAACTAAAGGTACATTTGTTTGGACGAATATAATGATAACAACAAAAAAGCTCATAAGAGTTTAATTTAAGAGCTGATATTTAGCCAATTTCCATGGTTTTCTTCATAATAACCAGAATCACTGAAGTTCTTACATCAATAGCTGTGGCATTGTACTGCCAAAAACAGTGCTTTGAGGTATGCCATGTTTCCTTTTCTATGTTAGTCGCATGATACACACAGGAATTAGTACTTGATTGCTTAACCACTATTTTTGATGACTGCAGCCATGGTCTCCACCAGCTTCTGACATTATTCTGCTGTCAAAGCAGCCCATTCCGGCAAAAATTCAAATAAATTTGCTTTGTTTTTGGGCTTGTTGTTCTCCATTTTGAGTTTGATGATGATCCACAGGTTTTCAATTGGACGTAGATCTGGTGATTGAGCAGGCCAGGGCATGGTTTGATTCTTCTGTTTCTCCATCCAGGCTTTAACTGACCTTCACGTGTGGCAAGGGGCATTGTCTTGTTGGAAAATCCAGTCATTTGAGGCAGGAAAGAGTTAGTCAGCTGATGTAAGAAGACTGTTTTCAAGGGTAGCCCTGTATGTGACCTGGTTCGTTTGCCCTTCACACAATTGCATTTGCCCTGTTCCACCCATACTGAAACAACCCCAGATCATCACCAATCCACCCCCATGTTTTACTGTAAGGGCAAGACATTCTGGTTTGTGGGCTTCTCCAGGCTTCCTCCCAAACAGTAAGTAGGCTGGAGTAGGCATCAACCCAAAATTGGATTCATCCCTGAAGAGAACCTTCGCCCAACCATCAACAGTCCAATCCTTGTGATCCCTAGCAAAGAGTAACTGGGCCTTCCTTTGCCTTTCGTTGGTGAAGGCTTCTTCTGTGCCCTTCAGACCAGCTTCAAGACGTCAGTTTTGAACTGTCCTTGCCGAACAAGTCACTTTTCTCGACAGTGCCGACTCATTTTTAAGGTTCCTGGAGGTCTGACGACGATTCCTGACGCAGGAATGGATGAGTGCACGGTCCTGTCGTGGGGTAGAAAGACATTTCCTGCCTCGACCAGCTAGCAATTTGGTAGTAACATGTTCGGCTCATTTTTTCTTGGTGTAATGAACGGCTGTCTTGGAGATACACAGTTTTTTGGCTACCTGTCTCTCATTCATGCCACTTTCCAGCAGTGCCAAGATGGCTCCCTTTGTGGTTTCACATAATCCTTTTGTTTTAGGCGTTATGTGAGAGCTGACAACTTCAGATTTGTGCTACGGCTTGAATGTAAGCAGGAAACCACTCTAGGCCTTTGCATGTGCAGTGCTGCCCCCAGGAATACAGTTAAGCTTAAGCATGTCAAATAGGACGTGTCGTGTTCATTGTATTCTTCAAGAATACTTTTAGAGGTACAAGGCATTAAAATGAACAAGAAATGGAAGAAAACAAGGGTGGTGTAATAATTTTTTCCATGACTGTAGAGGAAAAGTAAAACACGCTTTATGTAGAATTTTCTTTTTTAAAAAAGTAGTATATCACATTACAAAAAAACAGATGGAGGTTGCTTGTTTTGGGCTTGATTTTATCAACCTGGTTGCTTATTTCAGTAGAAAAATCTGTCAACACTGCTTCTAGGTGGAACACACACTGTTCTTGTTGTTAATGACGATTTGTTTGCTTCCAGGTTGGCCTGGGCTCTTCCTGAGTATGATCTCCTTCCTGTTCTTCACTGACATGTGCATCTACTGGATCCATAGGTTTTTACATCATAAACTTATTTACAAGGTGAGTTCATTCCCCACAGACAAAGAAGTTGGTCAATTTCGGTGAAGTTAAGTTGTTAAAGATCATCATCTGTGATCATTAAACAGGTGGACACAATACTTAAGTACAAAACATTGAAGAATTTAGAAAAATATTAAGTATTAAGTAAGTTGTAAGATAGAAAAAGGCTCCCAATCTCTAACCACTTCTTTTCTTTAATCCTAAAGTATTTCCACAAACCTCACCACATATGGAAGATCCCCACCCCCTTCGCCAGTCACGCCTTCCACCCAGTCGACGGCTTCCTTCAGGGTCTCCCCTACCACATCTACCCGTTCCTCTTCCCCCTCCACAAGGTGCTCTACCTGGCCCTCTACATTTTCGTCAACATCTGGACCATCTCCATCCACGATGGAGACTACCGCGTCCCCAGCAGCCTGACCAACGTCATCAACGGATCGGCCCACCACACCGACCACCACCTATTCTTCGACTACAACTACGGACAGTACTTCACCCTGTGGGACCGACTGGGGGGCTCCTACAGGTATCCCTCTGCCCTGACGGGGAAGGGTCCTCATGACATGATCCGGAAACTCCAGGCAGAGGGGAAGTTAGGAGGCGATGGAGCGAAGTTGAACGGGCAACTTAACGGACACGCTAAGAGCTGGAAGAAGGAGTAAAGATGATGTGAAGAAGTGATTTTTATTTTTCTAAGGACAATAAGCTGCACACATCCTCACCTGAGAAACATCAGAGCATCACTTTAACTACTGCCAAATAAGATGTTTTGAGACTAGAAGATGTATGCAAGAGAGCTTCCCTTTTATTAAGGGCTTCAGATCGGATTTATTATAGCGATTTAAACAGAGCATCTGGATTTGGCCTCCTTGTTTTGCAGTGCTTGTACTTGAAGAATTCAATAATGAGGTGAAAACAATTCTTTTAGCATAACTCAGGCTGCAGAAGGATCAGGATCAAGTTAGAAACAACCTATGACGGAGGATTAGGGCCATGTTAAAAAAAAAATTACAGTTAAGAGAATAAAGTTGAAAAGTTACGAGAATAATCTCATAAAGTTACGAGAATAAAGACATTAAGAAGGCTATTTGTCAAAACTTTAGATCAATATAAGCATACCTTAAGACGCTCTCATTTCATCCTCTTTGTGTAGGTGGATGGCTGCTCTTCTGGTATAACCTTTCTGAATGAAGTTTGTTTTCTAGCTTAATTTAAATACATGTATTGATTTTACTCTCGTAACTTTATGACTTTATTCTCGTAACTTTATGAGATTATTCTCGTAACTTTTCAACTTTATTCTCGTAATTTGAGATTATTCTTGTAACTTTTCAATTTTATTCTCGTAACTTTTTGACTTAATTCTCGTAATTTATTAGATTTTTCTGGTAATTTTTCGACTTTATTGTTGTAACTTTATGAAATTATTCTCGTAACTTTATGACTTTATTCTCGTAACTTTACTTTTTTTAGTTTTAACGTGGCCCTAATCCTTCGTTGTAACAACATCAAATTTTTATAACATTTGTATTTCTCTTAAAGCCTTTACAGTCATGATAGTTTAGTTAGTTGTATTTCTATGAATGTTAAAACTTTTCATATCATTGAGTTACAGCCAGTGCTGACTGTAGCTAGCATGCTTACGCTAACGGATGACTAACATGGGTGGTGCAGTAAAAACATTCTATTTTTCTAACTTTACGAACAGTCCTCAAGCAGGTTAATTCACATCTCTTTTCCCAAGAGATCTCAAGAGTTCATACTGGATCATATTTGTTTGCTCAGTATTGGCCTATTCAGAGCATTTCCTGTTGAAACACTGTAATTGACCCCTGCAGATGTAGCAGAGAGGGGTTTAACTTAACCATATCACGCCCCTGTGATGTCCTCAAACCACACTGTGAACGAGCCCCATGAAACCCAGGTTAATAGAGATAATATTCTGTGATTGTATCACCAGTCTTTTGATGTAAAGATGAACATATTTAACAAAAGGGGAAATGCATTGTATTGTTATGGACATGATGAAACTGAATGTTGCGATAACACTTTGAAAATGAATTCATCCTAAATTTGGATATCCACAAAATCACATAGATTTGGGTTTATGATAAATAAATACTGAATTTAAAACAGATCTTTAAGTTTTCAAGCTTTTAAATATTTAGATGATATTATATATTTCTTAATTATATCAAATATTTAAGTTATCACACTGTTTTAAAAATCCAGCCCTCCTAACATCTGTAAAGCAAATTATTGGCCCTGATGACCCCCTGTCCCTGAAACTGGACCAAGTGACTTCTGGACTTTGCGATCATGTCAGGAACACGCAGCTCCATGTGATTTGACTGTAAATGTTTTATTTATAACTTCAGAAATCTCTTCATTTTCTGGGCTCTTTTGATGTAAACTCCACAGATGTTCTCAAACACTAAAGCTTATTTCAAGGCCATGATCATAATTGAAGAACAGATGTTGTGCAGTGCAACAATCAGCGATCGAGGACACGCTCGAGTTATTCCATTAACTTTAGCGTTCTTTTGTTTCTTATCGAGCTTTGCAGTGGGTGAACATGGATGCAGAAAGAGAAAGATAACAGTATTTAGTTACATTTTAATTACACGCTTCATGTTTTTTTTCTGCCTGTTAAACTGAAGTGATGCATCATTATTAGTCTGAGAATGAGACACCTTTCAAAACAACATCCTTGCATAGACAGATTAGAAAACAGAAAACAATAAAAACAATAAATATCAACTTTTTTTTTCTGTTTGAAAGAGGTCTCTGGTTTGGTTATACATTCATCAAAGCTTTTTCGGTGGAAAAGTTACTTCTTGAGCTTGGAAATTATAGTTTAACAGGAATAACTATTGCCTTATGACTACTTGGTAGTTTTTTATTTGGTATAAGAGCTTCAGAAACATCTAAAAGGCTGTTTTACACTGAACTCTCACCGGATCTAGCATAAAAGAAAGACAACAATCCCAACTCAAGGACCACTAGACACCTCTTACCCTTATTTTTAGGGATGCTTGATATTGGATTTTTGTCTATATCCAATGTGCTGATATTTTTTAATTCATTATCGATATTTCTGGTCAAGAGCACAAGCTCTGTACTTTAGAAAAATGGACTTGTTTCTTTCAGTGTTCCAGTATATTTTTGTGAGGAACAGATATGAAACAAAAAAACAGCATTTAACTCTTGTAAAAAGTAAAACCTCGACCTTTAAATGTACCCATGCAGTGATGAGAAGGTGCATCAATATTCTACATTTGTGTAATTAACGGATATTCCAGCCGATATATGGCCGATATGTGTGGCCAATATATCGGATGTAAATATCTGCAAAAATTTCAATATCGACTGATACTGATACTTAACTTTTTAGGCTGATATAGGCTGATACCGATAGCAAACCTGTAATAGATTAGATTAGATATTCCTTTATTAGTCCCACAGGGGGAAATTCCAAATTTACAGCAGCTGCAGGATACAAGATAAATATAAGAAAGAAGCTTACAAATGAAAAATAAAGTAATTACAAATCAAATATGGTAAAATAGAATAGAATAAAAAATAAATTGTATAGTAAATGGTATATTTACAGTCGTTATGTACATGTTTGATGTTTTACAGAACATGTACATAAAGACTGTAAATATACCACTTACTATATTCTACATACTTCTTTTTTTATTTCGTGCATCCCTACTTATTTTAGCTGTATTGCAACATTTATATGGACAAAGAAAGACATTTTAGCTATTTTATACTCTCAATAGCAAACACACAAAGTCTTAAGCATCGAAAAGTCCATTTTCAGTGGGCTTTGTCTTGTCAACAGAGGTATTTATCACTTCTTATTCACAGTTTGTAGGAAACTAAATAATAACTACCTCCACCACTGTTTGTCTGTCTGATAAGCCGCATTCACTCACTAACATTTTCGCCAAATTTTGGCAACAAATAGGGAAAGTCAAGCCACATCGAGCTAAGTCAGTCCACGCAGAGCTAAGTTAAGCTCAGTTTGGCAATGCTGAAGTTCATCGGATATGTCGAAAAATTTTACACATGCCTGAAAATTTCTTAGGTTTGATCCAACTCATTCGTCAACGCCAGTAACAGTTGACCTCCGCCATCATTTGCTACCCTCAGTTACAGCTGCGTTCATCTCTATCAGCTCCAGCTGCTCCCTCCTCAGGACCTGACTCCTGTTGTATGACTTGAGGCACCTTTTTGGGGACTGCTGGTTTTCAGACTTCATTAGGTTTTCCACTGTTGCACCCTTAAACTTCATTGCACGTAAACACCTACGCATGAAGTAGGATTACCGTTTCTGGTGGTGTAGACGAGTCTTCAGGAATGATGAATGGCGAAGTGCTGACCTGGCATGTTCACTCAAACCTGACTTGACCGATCTTTTGTTCTCTTGGCATGGTGTTGGAATACTGAGACCAGCTACAGCTGCACGTTGCAAAATGATATATATGTCCATGGCTATGGTTATATGGCTATGGTTAAGTGACGTTGAAATCCAACATTCAGCAGCACCAAGCTACGCTAGACCAAAGTTCCCAGGTTGAGCAGGCTATTCATCTACGTTGGCAAACATTTAAGTCAATCTACAATCAGTCAGGGGGCCTTTGAGAAACATCATACTCCACCAACACAATATTTCCTTGCACTTTAGAAACATAACCCTGCTTTGAGCACCACAAAATTGATCCTAGGAGCATCCTTTCACTGAAATTTTTATGATTTCTCAATGTTGGTCAACATCTGCCATTATATGTTAATGTGTGAATGAGTTTTTAGCAACATAACAGGAAAAGTTCTCAACAGATTTTGATGAAATTCTCAGGGAATGTTGATTCAATTTTTGGGGATGCAGATCCAAGAATTTTGAAAGGGATTTGCCAACATTTTGCAAGTTTTCCACGTTTTCGCCAATAGCTCAAAAAGTTTTCAACAGATTTTGATGAAATTTTTAGAGACTGTTGAATTTAGTGGTGATCCAAATCTGGATATGGGTTCAGTAGTGTATTTAAAAGAATTGTGAACAATTTAAGATTGGGTAGTTTTCCACATTTTCGCCAATAACCCAGAAAGTGGTCAGTGGATTTGGATGACATTTTCAGGGAGTATCAGTTATGGCATGAGGTGGAAGTGATTTGATTTTGGTGGTTTGGATCCAGATATAGATCCAGTAATTAATTTAAAGGATTTATTAATGTTGCATGTTAGGGCAGTTTTCCACATTTTCATTAATAACTTGGCTAAGATTGTCAGAAATGCCTTGGCGGAGGTTTGTGCCCTCGAAACACTTCTAGTTTAAGATAGCAATTGCTAACTAAATTCTACTTATGATTTACAGGATAAACAGCTTTACAACTAGACTTTATTCAAACACCAATGTGTAAAAATAAGAAGCAAACAAAAGAACATTTACTTACAAAATTGACACTCTAACATGCATTTTGTTGTATATACATGAACATAAAGTGACAAAGCAAACCTCTCAGCTCCTTCAGTCCCATATCCCAAAGAAGCTGAACCTTCAAAATAGCAGCAAACCTGGTTTAAGAGCTGTAACATCTAGACGAAGACCTAAAGAAAAGTCTTTCTACACACGCACATGTCCCTTGTACATCCTGTCCGTGTGAACAGACCGACTTTGTGCAGCGTCATCACGTTGGAGTGATGAAGATAATCTCAGCAGAAGAAGAACGGCATCCACAAGAAGGATCTCATGGCCGTCCCTGCAGCTACACCTGCCAGTAATCCCAGAGCCAGGTTCTCCATCACGCCGTCAAAGGGGTCCCTCTGAACGATCACCTGGTGAACTCCTGGGAGGAAACACAGCAAGTTGTTGAGCCGTTCATGATTGAAAAGATCACAGCTTTGAGGAAGAAGAGGAGTTTTAACCAATACAAGGACTTTAGACTTGCATGCTGTCTTCATACTGACCAGCAGGGGGCACCGTCACTGCTTCAAAACATGTCTCAAGACAAGTCAAGGACAATAATGACGAAATAAATTGATTTTTTAATTTCTTGGAAAACATAATCCCAACTAGAGAGAAAAAATGTAAGGTTGAGTGCTACACTGGGTCAAGGTGCTCTTCAAGGATCCAAGGACATAAGTACATTAAAATCTGAAGCACTCCAATATGGTTAGAAATCCTTTATTTTTATTTATCAAGATGTCCTGATGAAGGCTGACGAGTCAAATGTGTTGATATGAATTAAAATGCTGCAATCAAATATGTTTAACCATATTGGAGTGCCTTGGATTTTTTTATGTTTTTCAATTATCCCCACAAGTTTGGTGACCATTAGGTTTAATGCTTATAAATGGTTTTCAAACTTATTTTACTCAAGGCACACCTAAGATCAGGCTAAAATCTCAAGGCAAAACATGTTTCTTTCATAAAAACATAGCCTCTTAGCATGTGTTACTGAACCTTTTCAGTCTGCATATGTTTATTTCTATATAGAAATGCGTATTAATATTTAAGTTACAAACTCTTAAAAATGAATTTCATGAAGATTTTGTTTAAAAAAAAAAAGATACATTTCATTAATTCAGTGATACACATTTTAACTGAACAGGTCACCAATTCAAAGTCAGATAAACTTAATAAAGGCAAAAACGTTTCCTCTAACACACTTAACATGATTGTCATCTCTTAGTCTCTTAGTTTTAACCCTTTAAAGCCTAAAAACACAAATTATAGCCAGAAATTTTTTAATTTTTCGAGCTGAAATGTTTCTTTCACTTTCTACTGCAATCAAAAAAAAAAATCAAATTTCCATGAAATTTAACATATATATATTTTGTCTTTTTGGCAACTGATAATCAACTTAAGGACATTTTTTATCATTTATTTGATTGTATGCAGATGATTTTTTTAGTAATTTGTTGATCATATTGATTAGATGGAGCTATCATAAAAGTATGTATCAAATATGATACAACAGGCTTTAAGGGGTTAAACTTAGCATGAAGACACCACCCGGTGATCTTGTGGAGTGACTAAAATCAAATGCACCTCCTAATTAGGGCAGAAGCCTCACAGGCGTGTTGGAGGAGAACTTGTTGAAAATGTGAGCAATGGAGGAAAAGTGTGGAACATTCAGATTCACAGAAGCTCAAGCAAGAAGAGCAGCAGTACAAATAAAACTTTAAGTCGACTTGACAATGTCACTTCACTAAAATATGAGGGACTTAATATTTTGGAGCTGGAAGAGGAGACACAGGACCCTCAGGTGGAAGGTAGGCTGGTTGTTAACATGTATGTGTTGTTTCCATTCAATCTCCCTCTATTACTACAGAAACATACCTGGTCCTGCTCCAGGTGTGATGTAGACCGTTTGGTATCTGCTGATGGGCACTTCCTGGTAGGAGTCATCGTAGGGGTCATATGTGAACACCTGCATGGAGAAAGACAGATTTCAGCTCTGAGGTGGGAGAACCAGTGAGGAGATCATGCTTGAGCTGGTACAGAGAGAGCGGATCACTCACAGGGTTTCTCCTCGTCTCGAGCAGAGACAGCTTCCACGCTCTGAAACAAAAAGAGACAAGAGCGGGGATGAGGAGCTGATGGAGGGATGTTACAGGAGGCAGAGCAGAGCAGAGACAGTTCTTACATGGATTCATCCTCACTGTTGGCACACAGGTTCACTTTGGAGCCGTCTCTGAGCTGAACCACGATACGGTTCTCTTTGGGATTACTCTCTGGAGGAGCCACATCTGCAATCAAAAACAAGTTAAAGAAGTAATTAGCACATTTTCATCTCATCTCGGATGTGTGCAATTAGCTGGCTAAGAGATTAAAGCTGGATAACTTGGTAATCAACACAAAGACTTAAATCATCTTTACCTGCAATCCTAGTCAAAAACTGCTGGTTACCTTCCTGCTATTACACTCTACAACCCGAGTTAAGGCAAAAAATGACAACTTTAAACTGAAGTTTTTGGTCAGCAATCTTCATAAGTTATCACATTATTACCTTCATGAAGATTTTTTTTGAAATATAGTCGTAAGTAGAAGTGCAAGTCATTGCGAGAAAATATTGAAAACTGCCCTACCTCACACTACTAACGAATACTTTAAAAAAATCCTGGATCCACATCCAGACTAAAATTTCCACCAAAATCAAATCACTTCTCCCTTGTCCCATGACCAACAATCCCTAAAAATGTCGTTATAATCCGTGTAGAGCTTATTGAGTTATTAGCGAAAATGTGGAAAACTGTCCAGTCTTGCAACATTAACAAATCTTTTAATAAGTCCTAGAATCCACATCTCAATTCAAGCTTACTGTGTAGCTCGATCCACCTTACCTTGAAATATTAGATTCAATATACATCATTTCACTAGTCCATCTGGTGACAGCCCATTGAAAGAGTTTGGGAATGGGCAGAACCTTACCAAAGAAAATCCAGCATATGATTGGATGATCATTATTTCATGTTGTAGGTGGCACTACTGAGGTACATAACATGAGCCTCTTTGTAGAACAAACTCTCGCCAAAACATGTCTGAAGTGTTAAAATATCCTTACTATAGGAAAGTTTGTAGTGTTGTTTGCTTCTTTGTTTGATAAAGAATTTGGTCCAGATCTGATAAAACTGCAACCGAAGCTGTTAGCATCTATGCTAACCTCCTCCTGCTCTAAAGGACGCTGATTCAGACGTGCCACATTTCGTCACTCACAACTGTAGATTGGAGCTTGGCTAGATGGATCTGCTTGATTACAGACATTAAATCAGACTGATCCAGCTGCTGTGCAAGGTTAGGATCCACCTGATTCAGTGTCTGTAATCGGACTGATCCATCTTGCCAAGCTCCAATCTACCATGATTGTGTCTGGTGGTGTGGCCTAATCTGCGTCCTCTGAAGCAGAAAGAAGTGGCAGCTACAAGCGAAACAACAGCAGGAAGTGACTGCTTGGACGGAGGTTAGCATAGAAGCTAACAGCCTCAGTAGCAGTTTTGTCAGATCTGGACCACATTTCAACAACACTGTAACCATTTCTCCATGGAAAAGATTTTTCTGCTCCATTTCTGACATGTTCTGGCAAAAGTTTGTTCCATGAGATGGCCCATAACGAATGGGATTGACAGGCTGATTGTCCAATCACCTGCTGGATATGCTTTTAAAGGTTCTGCCCATGCTCAAACCCTTTCTATGGGCTGTTGCCCAGATGGACTAGTGAAATATATTTAACGGTCCATCTCGCAAGTCAATTGATTGTCCTTTGCCCATTTCTGACCTATTGTGAAAATTCCATCAATTTCTGTTCAGAACTTTTAGAGTTATCTTTTCAGCCAACAAACTAACAAATGTCAGCAAAGACCTACTGTAACAAAAGTCAGAATGGATGGTGCTGTACAGGGTTTAGCTGTGCTCGTATTTGTTCTTATCTCAGCATGTTAATGGAGATTTAATGGTCAAACTGCTGTGGCTAAGCCGTGTGAAATGCATCAGACCACACTGCTTAGAAATGTTTAATATGTCAGATTTAATTTGCTGAGTTCTAAGTATTTTCACAAAAAAGGTTTTAAAGCTTAAATGTGCTTTACCTCCACATTCCAGCCCAGATCTTACATCCACACAACATGTCTTCAGGCTGACTCTGTGCTCCAAATCCCTCCTGTTGTCAGACTTGTAGAAGCACAGACTCCCGTCGATCCAAAGGTCACACCAGTTTAACCTCCAACGTTTAAGGACAGAAGCTGGAGAAGAGACATGAACTGTTAGTGATCAGAGCTACAATGGTTAAAAACATTTGTTCTGTTATTGAAATCAAATTTAGAGATTCTGTTGGAAATCATTGAATCAGTAGTGGGAGGAAACACAACGAAGATGTCAAATTTGTGTTTGTTGCCTTTGATGGACTTTACGTTCAGAAGATTTAACCCTGTTGATAGTGCAGGATAAGCCACTTAAGCTCACAGCCAGGAACGATTAATAGGATTATATGTTACAAAGATTTGAGTTTTGTAACAAGAACATGTTTAGCTTTCTAGAAAAAACTTCTAACATCTTGTGCTAGAAAACGAATATTGTCATACCTGTTTGATTTGAAATAAGTCGGCATGGTGCAGCAACACATCTCAGTCTTTGGTTTCTCCATCACTATCAGATTGTGCGGTTTTCATCCATTTAAAGCAATATTTTTCAAACTATTTCCCCAAAGTCAAGCCAAAATCTCCAACCACACCATCTCAGCATACTTGTAATATTTCCTATAATATGTGCTTTTGCACAGAACGGTATCTTGACATTCAACGTATCTCGATTAAATATTTATCCACATTTTTTTTTTTTTTTCAAATTTTGTTGAATTTCATGAAGTTAGAAACACAAATTTAAGCTTTAAAGGTCATATTTATAAAAAAAAAAAAAAAGAGGAACTAATCAATGGTATGCATAAAAAAGAAGTTCCTGTTCACTCATAAATTCTGTTAATTGTTAAAGATAGTCTCCCATTTGAGGTTTTATGAGATTTTATAGTTTGCACCTACATATAGACATTAATTGTCACCATAAGTACTAGACAAAACTGATTAATTAGTCATGGGGTGATATGGTGGCTCAGATGCTGCCATACTTCACATGTCCTCTCAACCAAACTTTAGATGTGCTTTAAATCTACTCACAGACAATGGCAATGTTGCGGTGGGACTTTAGCGACACAGCATTCCCAAAACAGGAAATCCTCAATAAATCTTCAATAACAGAAAAATAGCAGCAATATAAAAAAATCATGCCCTATACAGTGAGAGCACATAGATGTATAATGTATTTAGACTAAAGCTATTTTTTGAGCCAGGCTGCCTCACAGCAAGAAGGTTGCTGGTTCCAACCCCCTGTGTAGCGTTTCCATGTTCTCCCCAAGCCTGTGTGGGTTTCCTCTGGGCACTCTAGTTTCTTCCCACAGACCAAAAACAAGCTCATTCGGTTAATTGGTGACTCTAATATACAGGGGTACAGATGATGATGGGTTTTTACTCAGTGATAAGTTGTTGTATAGTTGCAGTCATGACTTATGGTTGTATAAATTCCCAAAGCACACCTCGACATGTCTCAAAGCACATCACTGTGCCAAGCCATTTAAGAACCACTGGTCTAATGCGTCCATGGCTCTGGTGAAACGCTTAAAGCCAAGCCATCATTATTATTATTCTCACACATGCAGGTCAAAAGTGTTGCAGCCTCAGTGGTGAGAGGTCTTTTCTGGATGATCAAATATTTTATTAAAATGTAGTCACCAGTTTTTTGCACCCAGATCTGTATGATGTAAAAAAGTACATTTTAAAATGCTACAGCAATGATAAAAACTCTGTAATTATTCAGAGGAGTATGAGATGCATGGTAAAGTTCCAAAGAGTTTTGCAGCAGTGTTGCTTTAACATGTTCTTGTCAGGTGACATGTCAGTTTCCTAAAATTCTTAACATAAATTCTTGCGTTGTGAAAAATCTTCTTGATATTGAAAACTGATCATTTCTCTAGACTCAGACTTTGAGGCTGCATTTGATTTTCTATTCTCAATAAATAACGACATGTTAACTTTTAATCCCCTTTAAAAAAGAATATTGAATAACTTTTTTTCTCAGAGTAAAAGATTGATTTCTTATCAACTTTTCTGTCTAAAAAACAGAGCATCCATAAAAATGTTTGGTGATAAAAAACAGTTTATTATGAACTAGTTTTTCTTATTTGTGCTGTAATAACTGACTCATTTTTGGTATTCTTGACTGATCAGTATGAGTAATTCAGATTGAAAAATGTTCCCAGCATCAGCTGAAATCTCAGATCTTGTGGTCTCCACTTTAGTACCAGGAAAGGATTTGACTACTCAGATGTAAACATAAGTGTTAGTTACACTCACTCTGTCTATACAGATGGCCTGATCTCAGCAGCTCCATGACTCTCTGCTGTTACTGCAGATTTTGTTGTTAAACTCCATTAAAAATTCAAAGAGATCTGAATAAATCAAATATTAAAAGTCCTGATAATTTGAGCCATTTGTCCTGGGCTCCTGTTCTTGTTTTCATCTCATCAGTTTGGCAGTATCACATTTCTGTTAATAATCTGATGTAGACATGCCAAAATTTCCCATACTGTGGAGCTGCTACTGACATATTTTTAGTGTAATTATGTCATCATAAAGATTATTCTAGACAGTTTCCTTTTCTGACACACCAGACTGACTGCTCAACAAGTTTCAATAGTCCATCTGGGTAACCAACCATAGAAAGTGTTTGGAAATGAAAAGCGCCTTTCAAAAGCATCAATCACATTCGTTATGGGCCAATCAGATAATGTAATAGGTGGGCACGACTGCCACGGTGTAAAATACAAATCATGAGTCACTTCGTAGAACAAACTCATGCCTTTTGGTTTTTATTTAGTAAAGAAATGTGGACCAGGTCTGACAAAACTGCTCCAGCTGTTAGCATCTATGCTAATCTCTGTATCAGTCACTTCCTCCGTCCCCTCCTTTAAAGGATGTTGACTGACTTTGGCTGAGCACAATCGATGTAGATTGAAGCTTGGAAACTGGGATCTGCCTGATTACAGACACTGAATCAGGCAGATCCATTTGCTGCACAAGGTTGAATGTTTCCAACATGAGTTGGAATAGGTTAGATCTTGAATTTGTACCTCTGCGTCAGTAAGATATGCAATTTAAAACAAATTTGTTATAGGGCTGGGCGATACAAAACAAAAGACATATCTCTATAACAAATGGTTGCCACATAATCATGAACTTTGACATGATTTTCGTTTTAGCCTTACATTTAAACATTATAATCCCAAAGTGGGCCTGTGCAGCAATCACATCACATCACAGGAAGTGCAATGTCAGTCACATGACACAAAGCACGTCAGGCTGCCATTAGTCTCTTGTTTAAATGTGAACCAGAACAGGCATTTTCATTGTCTCCTTGGGCCCTATCATATGCCCCGGTGCAAAGTGTTTTAACATGAAGCACAGGTGTCATCCCTAATTTACTCCTGACTAAGGTGTCATTTTTATGCCATGTTTAAATAGCAAATGGTCATGCACTGCAGTTTGCGTCCAGAGTGTGTTTCTCTGAAAATTAGACAATACCAACTCACAATTGTTCATTACTGATTTTTGTAAAAAAAGAAATGATGTTGATATCTGTTTGATATGGCAACAAAAATAGAAATGAAAGACACATGAGAGGTTTTTTTTTATTTACTCTGTAAAACTGCAGGAAAACTTGCCAGAGTCTAGATTGTAGAAATACGTTAACAACCTTTAAAAGTGTGGATGAAACTCCTTTCTAGTTTAATTAAATTTTCCGAATGTTGCCAACATATTTGTTCAATCTAGACCATATTTAGGAGTTTCCCTGCAGTTTTTGATAATTACACAACAATAAAATACCTAATATTGGACGCGTAGGTCCTCTGTGGTTTTACTGTTAGGGTAAAAAAACAGATATTTCTTTGGCTTGATGATAAATGATAAAATTAAATTAATTATTAAATTAATGATAAAATCGCCACTTCATGATAAAAAATATAAAAGATAAATTGGCAGTTACTCTTTCAGACTAACATCTCATGTAGATTATATTGTGGTAAATGAGCTGTTTGGGGTTCCTGTTATAAACACTTCGTTGATTTTAAAGCTTAAACCTTATTTTTTTGAAAATATATTTATTTTAATGCTCTTACCAATGGACTGAAGATGTCAGAGTATTATGTTACATAATTTTAACACAAACTGAACTTCATAAATCTAAATGATATTGTCTTATCTCAAATCTTATCCAAAAATATAGTATTGTATTGATAGATATATCCAAAAATCCTGATGTACTTCATGTCCCTACCTTTTGTTTGAGTGTAGATAAATCTTGTACTCACTTTGTCTCCACAGCCAACCTGATCTCAAGAGCGCCATGTTTCTCTGCTGTAATCCAGGCGTTCTGGTACTAATCCAGATAAAACCAGCGGAGAAATATAATTAATCTAATGTTTGAATGTCTGACAGATTGAGCAGTCTGTTTTGGACTCTCCTGTCTTTGTTTTCATCAGCTTGTTGAGGTACTTGTAGATTTATGTAGTCAGGCTGACTCAGGATCATTGTGGATTAGCAGAGTTTAGCCACACCTCCTTAACGTCCTCCACCTTTCTGGCTCTTTCCTCCCTGATTTCTCTTTTGACTGAATCTATCATGCAGTGTTGACATTGTTAAATAATGTTATTACACCCCATAAACTGACCTGGCAGGACCTGTGGCTTTGTGTTTTGGTCACATTAATAGAAACTGTTGCATGTTAATCCCTGCACAGCATGAGGATTAGCCTGATTGAAAGAGTGCTCGGGTCAGTTATGAGAGTCTTCCCAGGACGTCTGCTGACATCATCTCCTTCTTTTAGCTTAAGGAAAACACTGGAGTGCTCCGTCACACACCTCGTTATGTATTTATGGACATTTCTAAATTAAACTATTAAAAAATGTGTACACAAATATTGAACTGCTCGGTAGGACATGCATGGTTAAGTGTGTTAATTGTGCTGTTTTGGATTTTCAAGGGCTGAAAATGGAGGTCCATGCAGAAGTGACAAAACCTGCAGTACCCCAAGTGTCCACTCGAGGCTGGCACAAGTTGAGGTCAAGAAACCATATCACTCCTCTGACAGGAGAGGCAGCAATATGCACCCACACACACATTATGAGGATTCCTCATTCTTCTAATAGTTAGTGGTAATAGTTGGAGTTGAGGAAAAGAAAGCTCAGCATTTGCCAAACCTGAAATCCATAGGGTGGTGCAGGGATGACATAGTTGTAGGCCAAAGCGGAAGTTAGCATGGCACTGGTTCCCTCAACTAAAAGCCCAGGGACATTTTACTGTGTATTGGATCAGCACTGATAATAAGATCTGTAGCAAACAAAAAAATCTAAAACTTGCACATTCTGTTAATCTACTTTAAGATTTTTTTAAGCATAAACATCATCAACCAGAGTAAAACTCTATCATTAAGCAACTATTGAACTACAACATGGCAGCTCAACATAGAAGCAACTGCAATATTTCCAGCATGTAACGTCTTGTGACCTCTTGTTTGAGAATTTTTCTCATAATCCAACTACCTGGAGGCTTATTTTTCAAACAATGCGTATAATCCATACAGAAATGATACATGCGTGAAAAACCTGAAAGGACCTCTTTCACAATACATGTAATTTTGCCCACAGCCCAATTTTTTGTTTATTGTGTGGTATTTGTAGTACACCCAGAGACTCCCAAGAATATACCTTTAGAAAATCCAAAAGTCATCCAGGGCCTGTACTATGACCTATTTTATGATCATTGCCATAGGTGTGAGCCAGGGTGCACACTTTACCCCAAAACTTACTCAAACACAAATAATAAATCATCAAATTGGGTCAAATCACCTTCACTGAAGTCTGGTGCATCTTTTGAAATCAAATGTAAAGCTAAGTATTACAATTGAAAGAAGTTATTGAATTTTAACTGGAAAAAAAAGTAGTTTTTTTTATGATTTTTTCAACAAATTCAATTCTTTGGAGATGTGTCTGACCAACTTACAGTTGCTGTACACCTAAAATACTTACAAATTATTTGGCCACATATATATTCTCAAAGTGGGAAAAAAATCATCAAATTCTGAGACCGGTAAAGTTGTTCAATTAACAGGTTGGGTTACTGTGGTAGAATCAGGATACTGTTCCATATCTTGTTTATCAGGGAACCTTTAAAGATTTGTTCAGAATTCATCCTTTAAGTATAATTTCTTTTAGAATTTGAATGCTAGATTCAAAACAAACATTTCACATGAAATGTTGTTCATTTTAATATTGAACAGCCACAAAGGGCCTATATATTATGCCTTTGTGATGAGATAATAATGAGCCATTGATACAAGTAAAAACCGATGCAGTTTTAGATTGTTGTAATCAGATTGTATATATCTACAATGACAGCAATACATAAACATTACTTCTGTCAATTTCTGTTTCTAGTACTTATATATACATGTAATCTGTTTTATGGCCTTCGTGTCTTTTTGCATAGCAACGGCTTGGACAATTTTAATTTGTAGACTGGAGCTATAGTGAGGGAAAGGGGATCTGAGAAATCCATAAGATGTATGATTGGCTGGTTATTTCATAGAATGGAGTCTTTGAATTTGCTTGTGTATGGTTGGAGGGGTTTCTGATTTTGAAAATGTTTATAATATCCCAAATAATAGATTACAGATGCAACATGTGCACACATGCCAGAGGTTCTCTTTCCAGCAGGACAGAGACAATAATATGCCTTCACAGGATCATCTGATGCATTCTTGTCAAATTGAATCCAAACATTGTATTTTATTTGAGATCTGTGACGAGAATGAATCTGTCCCCTAATGAGATCAGCATCATGCTGGTAAACCTAAATCTCATAGTCACCATCATTTTTTTGATGCTCAGCCATGTAGCCAGGGGACTGTTTGATTTGGTATGTACCGCATGGTATGGTCTCAAGGTATTCCAGATCCACATGAGGGAACGAGATATCAGGTGCTTCAAGCTTCTGCCATTCACTACGAGCTCTACGTGACATATTTGTTTTTTATTTTTCAAACCTTTCATGGAATCAAATGACCATGCTTACTAATGTTTCCCAAGCTACACTGTCAAGATATTTTCATACAATCGCAGATATTTTGAAAAAAAAAAATGATGGTATATATATATATAAAATACAATGTTTGGATTCAATTTGACAAGAATGCATCAGATGATCCTGTGAAGGCATATTATTGTCTCTGTCCTGCTGGAAAGAGAACCTCTGGCATGTGTGCACATGTTGCATCTGTAATCTATTATTTGGGATATTATAAACATTTTCAAAATCAGAAACCCCTCCAACCATACACAAGCAAATTCAAAGACTCCATTCTATGAAATAACCAGCCAATCATACATCTTATGGATTTCTCAGATCCCCTTTCCCTCACTATAGTTCCAGTCTACAAATTAAAATTGTCCAAGCCGTTGCTATGCAAAAAGACACGAAGGCCTGTCTTTGTAGATATATACAATCTGATTACAACAATCCAAAACTGCATCGGTTTTTACTTGTATCAATGGCTCATTATTATCTCATCACAAAGGCATAATATATAGGCCCTTTGTGGCTGTTCAATATTAAAATGAACAACATTTCATGTGAAATGTTTGTTTTGAATCTAGCATTCAAATTCTAAAAGAAATCATACTTAAAGGATGAATTCTGAACAAATCTTTAAAGGTTCCCTGATATACAAGATATGGAACAGTATCCTGATTCTACCACAGTAACCCAACCTGTTAATTGAACAACTTTACCGGTCTCAGAATTTGATGATTTTTTTCCCACTTTGAGAATATATATGTGGCCAAATAATTTGTCAGTATTTTAGGTGTACAGCAACTGTAAGTTGGTCAGACACATCTCCAAAGAATTGAATTTGTTGAAAAAATCATAAAAAAAAAAACTACTTTTTTTCCAGTTAAAATTCAATAACTTCTTTCAATTGTAATACTTAGCTTTACATTTGATTTCAAAAGATGCACCAGACTTCAGTGAAGGTGATTTGACCCAATTTGATGATTTATTATTTGTGTTTGAGTAAGTTTTGGGGTAAAGTGTGCACCCTGGCTCACACCTATGGCAATGATCATAAAATAGGTCATAGTACAGGCCCTGGATGACTTTTGGATTTTCTAAAGGTATATTCTTGGGAGTCTCTGGGTGTACTACAAATACCACACAATAAACAAAAAATTGGGCTGTGGGCAAAATTACATGTATTGTGAAAGAGGTCCTTTGCACTCAACCAAAATAAATCTGAAAATTACTCTGACAACTAAAATTGAGTACTGATATTTTACTATTTTGGTATTCATTACTCCCCTAAAATACTGATAGTGTACTGATGAGTACTCTAACAAAAAATTGTTGTTTTACAGGCTGTTTTCATTCTCGTTTTTGTAACAAACTAAGGCAAGAGTGACAGAGAAAACACAATTTCATGCATTGCTGATCTTCCAAAGAATATTTAAAGTCACTTTATCAAAAAAAAAAAAAAAGAAAACATGTCAGTATCAGTATTTAATGGTGGAATATCTGTCAGATTTAATTTCTTTGAACTAAGACTTAAACTAAACTCACTTTAAGATCTGAACATCTAGAGTGTTTTGTCTCTGGTGCTCAAACCATGGACTTGTTGGCTCCATGTGTAGATAGCCTGTAAAAAATAAAATGCTCTCATTGTTCAGTTAATGTGGTGAGTTATAACAGAAGGGAAACGTTTTTGTACAGAGGACAAGTTATAGTCAGGAAAAACTAGGTGCTAATGTTTTAAAAGCCGTCTAAAATGGCTGAATTTCCTCTGGCTGCTCAGTTTGAGGGCCCTGGTTTTTCATAGTCTAGGTCTCTGTCACACCGCCATGGTTTACAGGGGCTGTTGTTATAACATTATCAGTAACACCTGTGCTTTACTTCCAGCCTAAGTGTCAGCTTTAAAAAGGTCCATGGCACAAAATCAATCTGTGCTTTACACTCGGTGACCTGAGAACGAGACGCCGTTATTGGCTGTAATAGAATCCTTCTGAGGAAGCTGCTATAAATCCTAACGTCATGAGACATACTGTGTTATTGTTCAATTTTGTGTTGACACGGAAGTTCACTCAAGTTATATTTTTTAGCTAAAGTCAGAGGTGGTTTTTCTATTGGATTACATACAGTGATTACAGTTTGAAGGAAAGTGCCCACAATGATGAAACATTGCAAGACATAAGTTCTTATTTTTATTTTTATTTTTTTATCTACAGCTTCTATTGTCATTGCATTTGAAAGAGACGACACCCTAAACTAGATCAACTGCATCCCATGAATGTTATTTCAGGAATGGTATGTTCACATTTCACATTATTTGGTGATGTTTGGCCACATTTCTTTGATCAGGAGAGAATAAAAATCAGTGGTTAGATTTCTCAGCCAGTTCATGTCCAGGATTTGAATCTCATGTTCCCCCACATCCCCAAGGTTCTCCATTGTATTGAGATCTGGTGACTTTGGAGGTGTATTGTCATGTTCAAGAAATCAGTTTGAAATGATTTGAGCTCTATGACAAAGAGCTTTGTCCTGCCTGAAGTATCCATCAGAGATGGGCAGTCAGTTAGCAGCAATAATCAAGTAGGCTGGTGCCCAGTTGGTTTTGAGAGTCATCTCATTAACAGTAAATTTTTCTTTTTCCGCTGGATGGGCCTGTACTGCAAAAACTCAGATCTCGGCAAGTGTGTTTGTCTATTTTCAAGTCAAAAATATCCAGAACACTTATTGTAATCCACAGTCACTTAACAAGTCAAGATAAATATCTTACTACAAGGAACAAAAGGCAAAAATAAGGCATTGAATTGCTTGTAATGAAGAGAAAATATCTGCCAATGAAACAAGGAAAGTTTGACTCAGTGAGGGTCTTAAATTAATGTTTAATGTCTGCTCAAGTTGAAATTGTCTCGTCTTATTGGCAGATTATTTTACTTATTATTAAAAGCAACTCAGGCCTTACTTTTAGTTTTCATATCTTCAAATAAGATCTTAATCCAGACATGTAAAGAAATTGTGGATTAAAATCAGTCTAGTGAGATTTTTTTGTCTTGAAATTGAGTAATACTTTCACCTAGATCTGAGTTTTTCAGTGTGACCCCAACCAATATCTTCAATCTATACTCCTTCAAAAATGTTTTTATTTTAGTAGACTATGTCTTCCCTTTTTAATACCAATTGCTATCCTATTTTTTTGTGTAATTGGAAAGCCTAATTAGTCACCTTTACATTGAGGTACAACTTCCAAAATTCAGAAAGTTTCCTTAAACTAGCAGGAGTTATGTGAGGTAGTGAATACCCTTTTAACAGATGTGGCACCTGCGACACTCTTGAGGACAAAACACCAGCAACCACAGATGGTGCCAAGAAAACAGTCCCACCTGTGCAGATAAACACTTCAACACCTCACACTGCTTTGGGGTCAAAGCTAGGGAGTCTGCCCTCCAAACTTTCGAAGGGGACCATTGACAATGACTAAAAAATGCCAGGAAAATCCCAGCATTAAGAAAGTGACTCCAATGCCTGCATGTCGGGGTCAAAATCAGAGGCAGTCAGTCTTCCTTCCCGGCTTTTGGAAAGGAGTATAAATAAGGCGGATAAGACGTCAGGAAGACCCAGAGACAAGTTTTTTTAAATGTTGTATACTGTTGCAGTCATATTAGTTCCTCAACTTCCTTTTTGAGGATTTTCTCTCCATTGATTGAAGTCCTGTTTATCATAACTCCTGTAGAGGAGGGTAGATCAGCTGGACCTTTTTTTGATTGATGCAATAAGACCGCCATCTGGTGGCAGTGTATGGAGGAGTTCTGTTTTTGTGAAGCATGTTCACTTAATTTCAAAGAGTGTCATCATTTTGAATTTAGATTTGGCATCTTCTTATTTACAAGGGTCATTTTTTGGGTCTGTTCCCATTTTACCCACAGACCTTCACCAGTCAAAGGAGTTCAGGATCTTAAGATCTTTGGTCCCAGGATCTCCTGTTGTTGTCCGAATTGAGCAGAAAAAAAGCCTTTAAATATGCTGCTCCCTTTGCTCTGAATGAGCTTCAAAAACACCTGAAACTCAATGAGCTGGTTTCACTGGACACTTTTAAGAGGACAATAAATGATTTGGAGGCTGAGGCTTCTGGCTGTAGATGTTTCGACTGATTATTTGTTTATTTCCATAGACCAGCTTGGCCATGAGCTGTTATCTATCTTATTTTAAGTGTTATGCATGCTATGTATACTTGTATGTATTGCTGTTGTTATTGTTAGTAACTTCGTTAACGGTGCTGCTGCCTATTATTTTGTGTAACATTATCTTACTGCTTTAATTGCTTATTGTCTCGTTCTCTTTTATTCTTATTTGTCTGCGTCTTGCCCTTTTTGTTGCATTTTGCCTTATTGTTTTGTGGTTTCTATCTTTGGCCCTTGTGGTCTCACTTTATGTTGCTGGCTTCTTGTGTTGTCTGGGTTCCTGGCCGCTCGATAAGGTTTGGGGGACATGGGGGGCCTTTGATTTGTGATTCTGCTCACATTTGGGACTGCACTGGTGCTTGTTGGCTTGCGCTTTCCTAGGAGTGAAGAGATGCATTGAGTCAAACACCTTTTGGAGTGTCACTCCAGGGGGTTAATGCATTTATTTGCTAGACCACCACCCAATGTAAGGTTTATGCCATAGCTGTCCCAAATTAACAGCATTGGTAATTGCCAAAATTATTTTTTATGCTTCTGTTGTGGTTAATACACCAGTATGTAGAAGTCCAAGTAGGTTCATTCTGTCTATGTTAATAATATGCTTATACTTTATTTTTTAACAGACAAGATGGTTTTTTTTTAGTTTCATTAGCTCCGTAAGATCGGCTGAAAAAGGACGCATCACCCTAACATCAGGTGACACTTCTGACAAAGATGGAAGATCTCCATCGAAACATGTAAATGTATGAACTAAAAATGTTCTTGTCTGTTAAAAAAAAAGAAAGTATAAGCCCACCAGTATGTAGAAGCTCTTTAACAGAATGGTTTTAATTCTAGAATTACTTGGATTGTTATCCATGAATTTTCAAAATTAACTGTTTTACAAAAAAAGGAAAAAAACAAAAAACAGAAAAAATAGTAAAGCCCATGATCATTTCTTGATTAGGATGTCAAATTATAGTTGCTTACTTGCATTCCTGAATGTTCTGCTTGAATAATTTCTGACTTCTCAGAGAAGCCCAGTGAGCTGCCTCAAATTTAGGTGTTGAAAGATTAATTCAGTTCACAATAGCCTCAGCCCTGTTCAAAATGATTTCCCAAATTTTTGGAAAGAGTTCTAAAATATTTATGTTTTCTCATTTTTATGACAGATGGTTTAACACATTTTTTAAGCAATCTATAACATATTTTTGGGCTTGTTTACTGTTTGGGTTCTTGTGCTTTGCAATGATGGATTTTTCAAAATGTTTGTGTTTGTCAAAGCAGTCTGCTATAAGTACTATATAAATAAAGATATGTGACTATTATGATAATTTGTTATGATTTTAAGATAGATTGATTATGCCTTTTGCATATGTTTGTAAGGATTCTTTGTTACTTAAACTCTTGTGCTCTGTGTTCTTTATTAACGGTCTTTCAAGCATTTTGTTTTTAAAACAGCTGTACAAATACCTGAAATCATCGTTATTATGACACAAACTTTTGATAAGTGAAATGTTTTTATATCTCATGAAATTGTCCTTTTGCCATACACTGTATTATTTCTGTACCTCTTCAGTAAATTATGTATTATCAACCGTGAAAACTAATAATAATGGTAATTAAATTTAAAAAAAAAATAGAAAAACTTGCAGACGGAAAAATAACAAGACTTTTAAACTACGTCACTTCCGGAACAAGGGGGCGGGACTTAAGACTGGCAACTAACCGAAGAAAAACAAAAACAAACACTCCACGGAGGGGCTTCCGGGGACGGTGAGTGTAATGGTCTTAAAATAAACCCTCTCAGTCACTAAATACTGTTGAGTATTCAGGGGTAGACTCATATGGAGCTCATGAATAACTCGATTACAGCCGTTGTCTCGATGTGAAGGTGCAGGTAGCTGTCCAACCTACGTATTACAAACAGGTTACACTTTTTTACGAGTCTGACAGCGCGGCGTAAAACTGGACTTCGATCCGTGATAATGAAAAATTACTCTCCTCTTTGCAGACACCAAAATGTCGGCTTTCAAATAGCACGTTTGTTCGATGTTATTGTGCATGAACGACGTTGAGCAACAAGGCCTTCGTCATATCAGTGCTCGTAAAGTACCCCCTTCTCTGCAGTTCTGCGCCGAACCCCCTTGAAAAAACTTCGTATTTAAGGTTTGCAAGCCTATTAGCATTTATTTCCAGTGTTACAGTAAGATATTCGATTAATTATGGATGTTGTGTATGATTGTCCTCAATTCGGCGTCAATTTAAGGTATGCTTGTCCATGTTTTAGTATGTAATATGTCGCTTTATCTGACGTTAGTGCTGATAAACTGCACCGCGGAGGGCAGCAGCGAGTTGTGGAAGAGCTCGAAACAAAGTAGGGAAAAAAAGCACTGGGCTTCTGCTACATACCGAATTTAACAGGCAGAGATGTACTATTTGTGGACTTATTTCATAAAAGAGACACCATAAATACTGTTAAACAACACAGGAGGTGGCATTATCGTTATTAATATCCAAAAGCTTCACACTGTGTCTTTTCTCAAGTATTGATCTTTCACTTTGCAAATGTGTATGTGATATGGTTAAACAGCATTGGATTTTTGCTGATATCTGACATGCCAACATTTCTGAACTCATTATCGCTGTTACAGATATTTTCAGTCAAGCATAAAGCCTCCACTTAACTGGAGTTAACGTGTTCCTTCAATATCTACTGTACATTTTTTTTACCAAATGGATGTGAAACAAGAAAGAAACATTTTAATATTTAATAAATGACACGTTTGCATCGTAAAAATTATTTAATGGTGCTGAGGTAAACCATTATGTTTCATTTGTACATTCTGCCAGTTAATATATTTAATGTATAGGATATTAACCTGTTAAATTAAGGCAAAAATGTTCATATCTGCCGACACGATCATTAACTTTTTAGGCAATAATTTGTTGATACCGATATTGCTCTGATAATATTATGCATCCCTACACAGCAAAAACTGCCAACACAATTTACACTGTCAGAGTTAATATTAACACTTCCTAAGTGTCTATATGGGTCCACACCAGAAAGTGTTTATTTCACTCTTTTTGGGGAGTTGGTAGTTTAACTCCCATCTAATGTAGTTATTTACTCTCTTTGGAGTTGAAGTTTAAAACTTAGTAACACTTGACAGTGTGACATTTGATCAACACTTCTTTGTAGTGTAAAGACTGCTTTCTCGGAGTATACATTTTAACTACTTAAGTAGTAACTATATCAACACCAAAGTGTAAACAGTGCTGTATTTATTTACTGTATATTAATGGGGATGATCAGATGGAATAAATGTACCATGTTTGGCAGCAGGAAAAGTTAACACTGTCAGAGTTATTAAAACTTCATCAGTGTCTGTGTGAGTCAACACCACAAAGAGTTGTTTTCACTTTTTGGAGAGTTGATACTTTAACTCTCATCAAGTGTAACTGTTGACTCTTTTTGGAGTTGAAATTTTAAATTTTTAACACTTAACAGTTTGACTTTTGGTCAACACTTCTTTGTAGTTTAAGGCATGCACCTTCTCCGAGTATATTTTATAACTACTGAAGTGTTAACTCTATATCAACACTGCAAAGTCTACACACTGCTGTATTTATTAACTTTATATTAATGAGAAAAATGAGATGGAATACATATAGCGTGTTTGGCAGCAAAATCTGCAGAGACAAATTAACACTCTCAGAGTTAATGTTAGCACTTCTCAAGAGTCTATGGGTCCACACCGCAAAGTGTTTTTTTTTTTTTGTTTTTATTCAGTCTTTTTGGAGTTGAAATTTAAAACTTTAACACTTAACAGTGTAGTGCACTCTGTCAGAGTATATTATTATTAAATAGTGTTAACTCCATATTAACACTGCAAAGTGTAAACACTGCTGTATTTATTTAATTTGTATTAATGGTGAAAATGAGATGGAACCATGTTTTCTTATAGAGCTCATGACAAACAAACGGGCGGTATGATTGACTCTACACTTGTCTCTACAGGTGTTCAGAGTTAAAAGCTCAGAGTTAAAGATCCTACAGTGACACCTATGGATTTGACTTATTGAAACGCCATTTTTATACTTGATCTGACACTGACTCTTTTTCAACTGAGAGTAAAGTTATGGGGTTTGACTCCATCCAGAGTATAATTACCTCTGAGAAGATTTACAATTTTGGTGTTGGCAACGTTTTATCAAGTGCATTTGATGTGTATTATATAATTTAAATTCTGTGTTATTGTTGTTTTGCTATCTATTTTTTCAGCATATTGTCATCCGATAGTAACTATCTTGCTCTTATTCTTTTATTTTCATATAAGTGCTGAATTTTATGTCTTTCTGTTATCACTTTTGAGCTGCTGCTGGAACAGCCCAGTTTCCTTAAATGTGAGATTAATGAAGGTTTATTTTATTTTTTCTTATTTTATCACATGAGCAGGTTTAAAGTGAATGTTCTTTCTCTAAATGGAGAATATCATGTTCCATGAGGATGGCATATGTCTGTCTGAGCTTTTCAGAATGCTGAAGTCGTCATCAGTTCATTGTTTTGAACTGAACCTCGGCCACTAAACTGATCTTGTCATGTAAGGACCCCAGCTGTCACCTTTGTGAGCCTCAAGTTTCACCCCTTATGATGTGACGTTTTCTACCAACTATAACATTTTATTTCACATTCATATAATCAAGTTTTTGGCCCCTAAACTGTGTTCATTTCCCACCAACGTGTTCTCTCACAGAGGTGGAGGCATATGAAGTGCTGCTGAAACCAGTCCCTCCTTTGGTCTCTGCCACATCAGAGCTATAAATCACTGGATCTGTGAAACTAAAAACTGTCCACGACAGGAGCATCACACACAGCCTGGATGGGTTGTCACTCATTTTGCACACATATCGCCTCAGGTGGGCTCAGTTTAAGATGATCAGGCTCCATCTGTGTGAAACTGATAGTGCTGATGAAGATGGAGGACGGACCAAGGGCCCAGGGCACCTGGCTGCTGTGTGGGGGCACACAAGGTCGAGGATTGACATTGTGATACATATTTATCAATGAGGAGATTTTACTACAGGAAGGAGTGGGGAAATATGGACAAAAGTCATATTTATAATTTTTTAGTGAAACTTATGATTTGATATTTTCTATTTTCTGCACTTTATTTTACAGTCTATGTAGATAACAAAGAAATAAGCCATCTTTTTGTGATTAAAATTGTAAACATAATGATTATTTCCTGTGTGGATGAAACATCTCAAATTAACCATCTTGTGATAAATAAGCATGTCCCTCTTGATGGTTCTTACTAGGGATGCTTGATAATCGGTTTTTGCCAGTATCCGATATGCCGATATTTTTTAATTCATTATCGCTGATACTGATACCGATACTGATACTGACATTTCTGACCAAGGGCACAAGCTCTGTACTTCACAAAAATGGACTTGTTTCTTTCAGTGCTACAGTATATTTTTGCATGAAACAGATTAAAAAAAAAACAAGAAAAACAGCATTTAACTCTTGCAAAAATGAAACCTTTGATTTTTATATGTACCCATGCAGTGATGAGAAGGTGCATCAATATTGTACATTTGTGTAATTTGCCAATATTCCAGCTGATATATGGCCAATATATGTGTAAATGTGTTTTGAGCCTAACATTTTTTTTCAGAATGAACCTCAAAATAAATCTGATAATTTTACCCTATATCCTGTTTGAAAAAATACTGATTTAACTGCCAAATGTGACATATTGCCTAGCCACACTTAAACCAAAATAATCTATTTTGATTTATATTTGACCAAACATTTTAAACAGGCATGATTACCAGGACCTACCACTTTGTTCATGTTGTTTTCATCACTAAACTGTTCCCTGTCTACTTGTTTGGATACTATTGCAACACTAGGATATCTAATGTCCTTATATTCCTTATCTTGCTGCTGCTATTTATTTAGCAGGACAGCTGTTGCTGTTGCAACAATCATCTGTTTGGCTCTTGACTTACTCCTGTATCTTTGTGAGTCAACAGGCAATACAACTCAGCTGTGGAAATTCATTGGGCTGCACAGTGTTATCAGAGCATTTGCAGATAATTCCTTAAAAGTCTAATGTTGCTATTGACTGATATTTACACCTCTGTTGATACTTAAAGCAAATATTTGGCCACTCATATTGATTATACATCCCTTGTATTAGTTGTGATGTGGGCAGAATAATGTACACAGAATCATTTTATACTAGAAAATATGATGTAAGGTATATAAAGAAGTCTCCATAAATTGCATATGCTGAATTTTTCCATTTTTCATACAACTTAAGCTGCAACTGATGATAAATGTTAAAGGAGGAACAATATTATTTACCAATATTGATGCAGATATTTGTCTAAAAAGTTGATTTTCGGTATTGGCAGGTATGAACATTTTCACAGATATGAATCATGCAACTTGGCCAGAAACAATAAATATAAAGAAATAGTTAAAGAATGGGATTGTATATAATACAGAACTGAAAAGAACCAAAACAGGAAAAATATAAATCCATTTCAAACCACTGATGAATCTATCCTGCAGGAAACTCCAGCACACTGTCTATGATCCGTAATATTTCTAACACTGCCATCGTTTTAGTGAATTTAGGATGCACTGAAAACAAAATATTACTCAATATTCAGTGCCATGTGCCTCTGTGGGCATCAATATTTATTATTACCAGTGTGTTATTGAAGTTCAGAGTTCCGGTGACAACCTTACAATCAACAGTCCAATATCTGAAGCTGTTGGTGTGTTGATTCAATACCACACAGGATGACTTTAAGCCAGGGGAGCTCCAGTACTTTGACTTTCAGACAGGAGTGTCCTGTGTCAGCCTGACACCTGCTCCTGTCACTGCTGCTATGCCTCTCACGTTTCTTCTCACGTTTATTTTGAGGTTACTCTGTGATGGGGCAGGATATTTTTAGACCTCGTGAGGGGATATTTTAGCAGTGGGATATTTTTAGACCCTGTTATCCAACACCTACAGTAAGAAATAGAAACTCAAGACACATGGGAAGAAGGTGTGAAAAGAGCTGCGCTCAGAATGATATGTCACCCAGAGGTTATATCAAACATGTCTGATATCACTGTTGTTACTCAAACTGGCACTTACTGTACTTTATTGTCCGTGGTTATGACTTTCATATGACCAAACATTTGCACACAAGCCCTGTGGTACAAAGATTAGGGGTGTAGCATGCTGAGTCATTCATGTTTCACAGAAGATTAATGTGTTTACTTTGTCTACAACTCTGTACAAAATAAACAAGGAAGGAATAAAACCCTTATCCAGTTTATATGATTATATTCAGATTATTGCTATTCCCATACAGTTATGTGCTTTACCTTGAGACCAACAACTAAGGGTGTGTTTCTTCTTGGATTTAATTTAATTCCAATTCTGCAGGCCGCAGTTCAATTCAGATTTGTTTCTGGATTAAAACCAGTTCACAGTTAACGACGCATGCCATTTTTTTTTAATAAAAGGTGCTTATTTCAGGGCCTTCTTCTGCCTGCAGTGCACTAAAGTTGAGTTAAACTCACGCCAAAACCTCACAAACACACAAAACATGTTTTACTCACACTCAACGATTCACAAACAAACTCAGTGTGGTTTGCATATACAAACATCATTCACAAACTAATGCATTTTGTTTTGCAAATAAGAAACATACCTATCAAACAAATACATCATCATTCAGAAAAAAATACAGCATGTTTTACATGTACAAAGAAACATACTTAAAAATGTCCTTCAAGTACAAACTAAAGTCTTTCAAGTACAACATTTTTTTCTTTAAGTACACAAAACAATTCTACAACTACGAAAAACCTGTCCCGTGACTTTTGGCACTAATTTTCCACCTAGCAGATCCTAGGAGATCCAGAGAAAAATTATATTTCTGTTCTTATTTCCCTTAGCAATTTAAGTTGGTAAAGTCTATTAAACAGTAGTGGTCCAAGAGCACAGACCTCCACTAAGGCACTTCCTATTTCTTGCATTGTTAACAAAAATTCCTAGCTCCAAATTCAGATTTAGATCACCACCAAGATCTAATCACTTCTCTCTTGTGCAATGAACAACATTTCCAGAAAATATCATAAAAATCTGTTAAGGACTTTTTAAATTATGAGTGAAATTGTGGAGAACTACCCTGTCTTGCAATGTTAACAAATCCTTTAAAAAAAATTCTCGGATCTGCATCTGGATTTGATCACCACCAAAAACTTACTGATTGGCACACATTTTAACGATGCCTTTCTCTCTCGTTACTGTATGTCAGGATTTGCTACTTTCTTGTCATTTTGTAAATCAGTTAGATCTATCTTTATAAGCTATAAACACTCCACAGTCAGTTAATCTTTTTAGAAATTATTGCTGTTTGAACCACTGTCTCTCCGTCTCTCATTTCCTCAGTGTTTGAACCATGGAGTCATCCTCTGATGAAGAGGAGGCTCGAACCTTCATCAGGGTGCTCAGTGAAAAATACAACCCTGAGAATTTCCCCTATGGTCAAGGAGTGGTGGTCATGCCCAGCCCACCTGGATCCCCTGTCAAAGGTGAGAGACGAAAAGGGGGATTTTATCAGGATTAAAGGTCCCATGTCCTAGAATATCATTTTTCTTTGCTTTTAATGTTGTTAGAAGGAGCTTGGAAAGAAAATGCCCCTTTTAAAGTGCCCTGTTTTTACTTCCTGGGGTTTATGATGTCATAGCTATACAGCTTCCACCTACTCGTGTAGCCTCCTCCACATCTTCAGATCCAAGTGTTTCCCAAGTGGAGGGGAAAAGAGCTGCAGCTGATCCTCTACAGAGACATTTTCATGTTTTATTCTACTAAAACCAAATCCTCAATCACTAGACACCCAAGTCGTGATGTAAGTGGGCAACCACCCCAGGACATGGGACGTTTAAGTTGTTAAAGTTAAGCTTCCTGACTGAGTCTCTTGTTTTCAGATCGCCTGTTCCTGCCCAGCACACTTGTCCTTAATTACTGCGGAATCAATAAGGCTGGTGAGCGGTCGGAAATTGCAGCTTTCTGCAGCCATGTGTTGGAGCTGGACCTGTCGCATAATGATCTCAATGACTGGGCGGAGGTGGGTACCCTAAAATGACTGTTATATCTGATCAGGAGTTCTACCTCATTTTAGCACAGTCTTATCTCTGCAAAGCATGTCCACTAAACAGTCAGAGGGTGTATGTATATGCTAATGCTAGCAGCTGTTCAAATGGACTTTGTTTGGACCATGTTCACTGTGATTGATGAGCTCAAAACAGGCTTGCCATTAGATAAACTAAGCTCAAAAGTAAGAAAGGTAGTGTTTGGTGGGTTATTTCTTTGTTGTAACGATGCTTTTTAATAATAAATCTCACACTGTTGGGAAGCCTGTTCATTTCCCTTTTTAATGGTGCAGCAATTATATGGAACATGCATTAATGGGATGAGCAGCAGAGCTGAGTATGTGGGTTGTGCCCATTAGAAATTGGCCAAACTCACTCTGCCGATACCCCTGGTGCTCCAGTGGTCAGTTGGTGTCTGCTCCAAGAATCGGCATGCTGAGTCTGACAAATCTGGATAAGGCCCGTGCGATAGGGCAACTCCCAGGTGGTGTCCTGCACAACTGAGTCGCAGCATTATTTGGAGTGAGCCCTCGTACCGTCTCCAAACTGATGGCCAAGATCTTTATTACAGGGGATGTTCAAAGACAGGCTGCAAAATGGGTGTCTTAAGCAGTGTTAATGTTGACAGCACTTTTAATTTAGTTTTAGTCTTTTGCCTAAAATATCTGTTAGTTTTAGTCATAATCTAGTCATTTACATTGTTTTAATTTTAGTCCGGTTTTAGTTGATGAAATTTCACAACATTTTAGTCGACCAAATCTACTGTAAATTTAGTCGGCTAAAATATGAAGTGTACGGGATAAGACATTTTTTATGTTTCTTTAAATTTCTGAAGTCGTGTTTTACACTTGGATAAAACGAAATAAGTGTTTGTTGTCAGTTCTGGTATTGTAACTGAGATTTTCTGCCAGGTAGCCTAAATAAAGATGACTGCATCTCACACAAAAGTTCAGTTTGTTTCTGTTCATTTATACATTCAGACTTTACTGCATTCAGTAAAGAGTTATTAGATGTTTCATTTTATCCAAGTGTAAAACATGAATTCAGAAATTCAAGGAAACATAAAAAAATGCCTTACACTTTACACTTCATATTTTAGATGACTAAATTTACAGTAGATTTCATCGACTAAAATGTTGTGAAATATCATTTATGACTAAAACTAGAGGGTATTTTAGGCACAAGACTACAAATAAAACTAAATTATAAAGTAAAGTATATAAGATTTATTTTTTTTTTACCAAGAAGTGTTGTTATGGCAAAGAAATAATCTACCAAACACTAATTTACTTACTTTTTGTTCAGTGTTGATATGTATTTTTCAATGCAACAGCTTAATTAAATTGACCTTTGTCTTAATCCCTACTAAACGCCTATAGAGAAAAAATGCTATGTTCATACTGAATCTAAAAGACATCCCTATCTTCTGATTCCTGTTGTCTTTTTTTTCCATGTGGGTTGCCAGATCTGCACCATCGTTTCCAGCATCCCCCACCTGGACTTCCTAAATCTGAGCATGAACCCACTGAACGGCGTGGAGCTGAATCCTAGCATGGCTGACGTTTTCTCCAGAGTCCGACAGCTTGTCCTGAACAACACACATGTCAGCTGGGACACAGTTCACACGCTCACACAGCACACCCCAGAGTAAGCAACAAAACGGTATTGTAAATGTTTACTGTGGTATCATTGATGAAGAAATAAATTATCATGTTATAGGTGGAAGTATTCATTTGCTGGGGCAGCATGTTAGCTATTTTGGTTACTTGCAGTACAGTTTTAAAACCAAGAGCTTAATGAAAGGTTGCAAATCGTTGTTTCATGGCTTGAAGTTTAGTGTGCAGTTTTTTCTGTGAATAGTTTTATTGATAAATGAAATAAAATAACATGTTTTATATGGAGCTAAAGCCTTAAAGCATTTTTTTACCTGTCAGTATTTCTTAAAGCACTATATTTTTGTTGATCTGTTGCTGGAGATATGGCCTTAGTTTTATTGCTTCATTTAATTTGTACCTACCAAACCATTTCTCTGTCCTTTCTCTCCAGGTTAGAGGAGCTTTTCCTTTGCCTGAACGACTACAACACAGTAACAGACTCCCAGAAGTCTTGTCCATCACTCTGCCTGCTCCAGATCACAGACAACCAGCTGCAGGACTGGACAGAAGTGAGGAAGTTTGGAAGGCTGTACCCGAGTCTGCGCACGCTCGTTTTAGCCAATAACAGTGTGGACAGTGTGAACGACACTCAGGAAACACTGCAGCGCCTGTTCCCCAAGCTGCGCAGCATTAACCTCAACAACTCAGGTCCGAGTGAAGATATGAATTTGACATCCATCCGTGCAAAATATGAATTTCAGGGTGTATAAAAGTGTTGTATGTGGCCCTAAATGTCTGTGATATCGTGATCCTCAGGGCTTAGTAAATGGGAGGACATTGCGCGGCTGAATTTCTTCCCCAAGCTGGAGGAAGTCAAAGCGATGGGGATTCCTTTACTGCAGCCTTACACCACCCACGAGAGACGCTGCCTCCTTTTAGCACAGTGAGTCTAATCACATCACACAAAGATCAAATCCTTTTAGCCCTTTACATGCACAGCAGCATGATAACTGTCTAACTGACCTGGTTCTTCCTGCTCCCATCCATTAAAGCCTGGATTACAGAAAGACCGAATCACTCGTCAGTCTTTGCCGTCAAAAAACATCCCTACATACTGATCCCCAACTCCTACAGGAACATTTTATCACATCTGCTGTGAGGCCAGAAAATGGTGAAATAGATTACAGTATACAATCAGGTGGACACTTCAAAAAACATCTACAAACCACAATTCTAATGAAGTTGGGACGTCACGTAAAACCTAAATACAGACAGAATACAATAATTTGAAAATCCGTTTCTACCTATATTCTAATGAATACACTACAAAGACAAAATAGTTCATGCTTAAACTCAATCAATCAATCAAACTTTATTTGTATTGCACTTTTCATACAACATCTTGTAGCACAAAGTGCTTTACATAAAAACAAAGAAACAAAATAAAATTAACAAATAAAAAGTAGAAAATTGAATGCAATGAAAATACAAAACCCCACCCACCCTTGCAATCCACATTCAGCACACACACTCACTTTCACACACACATAAAGACACACAGAAAACAGAAGTAGAGGACTAAGGAAATGCTATCTTGAATTAAAAATGAGGAAACACAGGAGCTAAGACTAAAATGACAATAAAAAAATCATGATAAAAAATTAGCTAAAAAATACTATAGGAAAATAAATAAATAAGTAAATAACATAATATTTTAAGTAATAAAATGGTAAATGAGTTAGCCAAACATCAAATGCTTAATAAAAGCTACTGAAGTGGGATAGTGGAAAGGAAACAGACGAACAGAGAATGAAACTCCGAACAATAAATCTGAGCTGAATTTGAGAATTAAAACAGATTAACAGGGTTAAAATAAATAAATAAATAACAAATCAGCTAAAAGCCAGATTAAAAAGGTAGGTCTTGAGTTTGCTTTTAAAAATATGAACAGTAGGTGCTGCCCTCAGGTCTTCAGGTAGACTGGTCCACAGACGGGGGCCTGAATAAGGAACTGAAGCTTCACCGTATGTTTTAGTTCTAACTTTGGGAACTGTTAAAAAACACACTCACTCATGTTGAGTTTCGTGCCTGCAGCATGTTCCAAAAAAGCTGGGACAGGGGCAACAAAAGGTTTGAAAAGTTGAGGAATGCTAAAAAATAACCTGTTTGGAACATCCCACAGGTGAGCAGGTCAGTTGGAAACAGGTGAGTGTCAGAACTGGATGTAAAAAAGAGCACACCAAAAAAGCTCAGTCAAGCAAGGATGGGGCTGAGGAAGGGAAACGAAAACCAATTCCAGTAAAGAATCGACAACAGCTCCCTCAAGGAATCGATATCATAAGTCTTTTTGTTTGTTAGTTCTTTCCACTTTGATCTGCATGCCTTGCAAATCAGGGATGTCATGCTCTCATTAGAAGCAGACAGCAGAAATATAACAAGAAAGTAAAATATCATGGCAGACATGGGACAGAATTGGCAGCATGGCAGTGTTCTGACACAGCTCTGGCAATGTGTGTGTAATAGGGGTGTCCCGATCCGATATTGATATTGGATATCGGTCCGATATCAGCAAAAAAACAAATATGGAATAATATTGGCCTGCATCTAAAATCTCCGATATAAGCCCTCCTATACAAGCAGTCTATTCTAATTTATTTTTTATTTATTTAATTCAGTTGTAGAATATGCTTATGTTTAAGTTAAACACAGGGTTATTTTGCAATTTTAAAATATATGTTTTTGTTTATTGGATTTATTGAGGTTACTTTTCAGGGTCTTCTAATTTATTTTTTATTTTATTTTATTTTATTGTATATTCTTATGTTTAAGGTTAAAATTTATTTAACCATTGGTTAATAACAAATGGGTCAGTTTTTCTCATACCTACTATTGCTGACTACTGTTCTGTTTGAGTAATCTCACTTGATCAAGCCTTTTCTTACAGTCCATACTACAAAATAAGTAAAAGTATGTATGATTCCTGCTGATATTGTATTGGATCGATATCGGTCTCGGCTTGGAGGTGAAAAAGTTGTATCCGGACACCCCTAGTGTGTAACTTACCTTACCTTTTGATTTCTCAGGTTGGATGGCGAGTTTTTGTAGACGAAGATGAAATTTGACAGAGCAAACATTTAAAATGATGTGAATCATTCTTCATTTCAACAATCTCAAACATGGACTTCAGATATGGCCATGGGTGCTCTGGTGTGAAATCATCGTCTGTATCTGCCGTAGCCATCATTACTGCCAAGACAAACCGTTATCTGAGCATCGTTAGCTCGATGTTTACCTGCCTGATTTGTGTAGTGCATGCGTGAGTTACAGGTGCAGCGTCACCACTTGAACAAATCACACGCAGATCACATTTTAGAAGAGAAAAGAAATTTCATCCGCTGACTTCAAAGCTATACTTAAAAGTAATGAGATCCTTCATAGAAATGTTGTGGAGTTAGAAGTTCAGTATTTGTCTTTGAGATGTAGTGGAGTAAAAGTCATAAGTTTCCAGAAAGAATTATACTCAAGTAAAGTACAGATACTAAAAAAAATGTACTTCAGTACAGTACTCAAGTAAATCTACTTCATTACTGTCCACCCCTGGTCGTCAGTCATTATGACGCGCTCCCACGAGAGGCAGCGACTGAAACCCGAAACCTTATGACTGTCAGGTGTCAGGTCAGGCTATAATTGTGCATAAATCACGTAGTCTGACCCCGGCATTGGTCGCTACATCAACAAGTCCACTGCATGCCCATGTGACAGTTAGTTTGACACTCTTGGCTTAAACTCTAGATTTCTCCTAGAAATACCGTAGGACCTAATTTTACTCCTTTTTCTGCCACATTTGTAAGTATTGATATGATTTGCATTCCTGCCGTGCCAATATGTGATGTTTATCTTTTTACATAAACATGAAATGTGCTTTAAAGCCCTCTGTGAATAAGCTGGACCTTGACTATTGTCCTAACACCAACACATTTGTTTCGTTTGCAGCCTGCCGTCAGTCGCGGTGCTGAATGGCGGTAAGGTGTCTGATGGAGAAAGGGAGGACGCTGAGAGGTTTTTCATCAGGTACTACCAGGACTGTCCAGAACAGGAGCGTCCTGAGAGGTACGAGCACACTCAGACATATTTATTTTCTTCTATTTTAGTTAAAGAAGACATGAGAAATGTTTGATTGACTGACTCACGGACTCAACCTCAAGTGGCCATTTGAGGAACTGCAGTTTTTGTGAACACTCTAACAGGGATCATCAACCACATTTGTACAAGGCAGGGCCAGCTTTTTTCTTGGTATATGCTGTGGGGCCAGAAAACAGTGATAATAATTACAAAACAATTACAATAAAAAATTTCAGTCCACTTACAATATTATTTATTATCAGCCCCATTCACCAGTCCTGAAGCAGTCACATGGGGTCTCAAATCGTTTTTCGTATTTGGGGACAAAAGCTATCATTAAAAAAACACACTTTTAGCCTGCACATGTTCTCATTTTGGTAACACGGACGACCACCAGGGTCAAAAAGAAAGAAAGACAGAGAAGAAAAGAAAATTAAAGGTTGAACTTGTTTTAAAGTCTGAGAAAAAAAATTCTGAGATTAAATTTAGAATAATAAGGACAAAAAAGTGGAGAAAAGGTAGAAGTCTGAGAATTAAGTCATACTTTATTTGAGAATTCAAAACTTAATTTAAGAATTCTGACTTTTTCTTAAGACTCCGATTTCTTTTAGTCATAAAAAACGTTTGATCCTTAAAAAAGAAACTCTTTGCAGTTGCCCTCATCCTCTTCTGTATAATTATAATCAGAGGGCCATATGGAAAGCTGTGAGGGACCTGATGTGGCCCCCTGTTGGTGATCACTGCTCTAACAGCCACATTGGTGTTAACTTTGTTGACTAGTTATTTCCGTCATAGTTTTCATCAACAACCAGTTTTCCCCTGACAAAAACTAGACAGTAACTAATAAAAACAAGTGCACATGGACAAAAACTAAAGCTGAATTAACTGACATTTTTGTCAACAAATAAAACAAATAACACTAAATTAACAAGTGCTGTCAAAATTAACACTGAGCCAGAGCCCCCCTCTTTGTCCTGATCACGTTGCAGAGTGTGATATAATAATTTGCACGGTCACCCCCTGGGGCTGATATTGCCCAATAATTGCCCGGCTCTTCTTCGGCTGCATTCCACTTAACCCCAGCAGAATGTTGGAGAAGGATTTGTGAAGGAAGGTGTAGTCCCTGACTGGGGGAAACTAACCTTTGGGAGACAATGCCACCAGTCTCTGCCTCCTCAATGAGTCCTTTGTGCCGGGAATTCTCTGATTGGAAAAGCGATACACGAGGTAGCAGGTTGATTTTTTTTCTTATGTATGCTCCTGCGGTGTTAACCTCAAACCTCACGCTGAGAGATTGATTTGTTTTCTTATGTCACTGCGGCCTCAAGAGAAGTCCTGGTGATGAATCGTCTTCTCTAGCTGTGGGAGAAGCTGGAAATCCAGATACAAGCCATCTCCATGTCCATTCATGGTCCGTCCGCTTCTTCTTCCTGTTTCAATCGTTGCATTCATGTTCTCAGCTTGCAGCCAGGTTCTCAGTGTACGTCCGAGGTTAGGGATCACCCTGACTGTGTGTGGGTGTAATGGGGGTGTCGGACACGCTGGGTAAGCAGTGAACACACCGATATCCCCTTACCTACAGACTTGAGCTGTGGCCTCGCAACCCGCAAAGATCACAGCGCTGCCGGGTGGGTCACAGCATCTCAGGTGAACATATCGTAGTCAGCTTGGCTTTGGGGGAGACTACAAACTCATCGCAAAACATTATTCATGCTGATATAGATGGATAAACCTTGATACTCTCCAAAAAGGTAATAGTCTGACATCGAAAAAGAAAGAAATGTGTCGGCCAAATAGGAAGGATTAGGAAGGAAAGAGAGAACAGGGTTGGAAATAAATCTGAAAGAGGATCCATGGGAAAAAGTACAGAGCGATTCACAGAGGAGATGTAAAGTAGTTGTTGAGTCAGACTCAGAAAAAAGGCAAGAAATGTATGTTTTTATATTCAGAACATCTCATCCGTCAACAAAAGGACAGGAGAAATAATAAGAATAAGTTAAAACTAGAATAGACACCCTTGAATAAACTGGCTTTTCAGTCAGTTGATGAGCTGTAATCATCAAAATCATCAATGTATTTCAGTATTATTGTGTTAAAAAAGCATTTATTATGAATTAAATAATTCAGACATATTTCACTGATATCTTTATCTATTACAACTCCTTTGGTTTTCTGGATGGAAAGACTAAACAGCAGTCTCAATGCTGTTTTTTAAGTCTTGATGCTACAAATCCACTGCACAAAATCAAATCTGCCCTGCACACCACCATGCTGCTTAACTGGGGAGTCTATTCAATGAAAACTGCACTCTTTAAGGTGCGTTTTTTACAAAAAGGAGGCAAACCCTCTGTGATGATGGTCACAAGCATGTGCTGGAGAAAGGCAAAGGGACATCATATTAAGATTCTCTAGGCAATGCATATTTAATGGTCCCATGTCCTGGTCTGTTGACTGTTTACATCATGTCCTGGGTGTCCATTAATCAAGGATTTGATTTTAGTTTAATAACAAATGAAAAAAATTGTCCCAGTAGTGCAGAGGTCATTAATTACCTGTTGTTTTCTTGACATACCTAATGGAGACCATATTTGAAAACTAGTTTAAAAACAGATAGTAATATTTCATATCTATCATATCTATCTATTATAACCCATTATTAGTTCAATATCTTTATTTTTTCCAAACTATTTAAAATATATTTGTTTGTCTTCAAAGTAAGATCAGTCCCCATCACTTAAACCTTTGCCAACCACTTGGAGCAGTTTCTTTCCAGAGCTTTCGGGTTTTCCGTTACTGAGTTTTACTCCAACACACCAATTTTCTTGGTTAGTTTTTGGCTAAAATGTCTGATAGGTGGATTTCTGCAGAACAGATCAAATATGAAGATTCCCTCATCTTTTTCTGATTCGGGGCGGCAGTAGCTCAGTCCAGAAGGACTTGGGTTGGGCCCGGTGGGTGGCCAGTTCAAGTCCCAGCTGAGCCATGATTGGAAGTTGGTTTCGGTAGCTCCTCTTCAGGAACAGCAAGCCATCACTCTGACATCTCTCCGTTAATGCACTGTAGGATCTGTTTGTGTTCTTGTTCTTCATCTTATTCTTAGTCTTATAACCACAAGATTCCTCCCCCTCATGTTTTCTGAATTTGACAATAATCTGATGAATGTCGGTGGAACTGCGTTTAGCAAAGGTAATAGGAAGTCAACTCTTGCCGGTATTAACAAGCATGTTGGATCACATGTCAGAATTTTTTAAGCTCTTGTAAAATCTGCTTGTACTGGACAAACATCAGCATTGCCTGACCGACAACTTAGTTCTGCGGGACCTGACTTGGTGTGACGATGCTCAATGTTTTGCCATAGCAAAAGTTGGCTAAGACATCAGTTTATGAATGCGGCTTCAGTTACTACATAGAGCTTGTTGTGGTTATATTTAGGTTAATTTCTGGTGTTACCTCCCTAAGTGGGATTGCCACGACCCTCCTTTTTTGCTTTTTGTAATGGTTCACTTGTTTTGCCATATCAACTCTGGTGAGGCTCCAAACTGTCTTAAGCTGATACTAAAATGTGAAACAAAAATAAATGAAATGTGTTGAATTTGCACATTATATTGTCCAATTTAGTTTGCAGGCTTCTAAATCATACTGAATCAATATCATATCATAGCAGGCTTTGTAATATTGGCATTTATCTTATCATTGTATAGAAAGAAAGTAATGTATCATGCTAAAACTGTGAAGCTGATGCCAAGCCAAGTTGAGGAGATACCACAAATAAAAAAGGACCATGAAAGCCACACTGTCACTGATTAGACCAATCACTTGGTTGATGAGTGACTGAGTTTTCCCTTGGTTGTCTTCAGTCCAAGAAACTTCATCAAGCAGAGAAGTGGGTCTTTTTGAGCTCCCGTTCTTGTTATTCTGCAGCGATTTACTCTCCCTTACTGAACAATGTTGGAAGAGACAACTGGAATGCTTACCTGTGGTATTATATGCCACATTAAGCTGTACTTAAACCACCTAAAATGAAGCCTCTCAGCTAAATGGTTTCTCATAGAAAGGTACTTTGTGCACTGTGGCCTTAGAGGAGAATTCCCAGGGTGGACCACAAGTTTTGGCCAAAAAACCTGCAGCCAAGGGGGATTGGCTTTGTGGGGGTTTTGGGGAGGGACGGGGAAATTGCTTTGATTGGCCCAGCTGTTACTGTAGCTTTGAAAGCACAGGCCTTTTCTCTTGGATTTTATTTAATCGTTCCTCCTTATCTCGAACATGCATTCCCCCGAGGTGGCTGAGAGCTTTCTCACGGCAAAGCAAGAGGCAGAGAGCTCTGTGTTTCTCTGCCTCTTCAGCACAGTCATGGTGCAATAAAAACTGCTTGTTTTTGACTAACTACCTGAGTGGGTATGTACTAAAGAGAAGAAGCAGATGTGGCTGATTTGAGAAGAGACTTTTTAAAAGAACAAACCATCAGCTTCTTCTATGATTGGTTAGTCTGGTCATTTCTTGTCTTAAGTGTTATTGGCCTCCACAAGAAAGAACAAGAGATTGCATAACAGCAATGTTTGGGGAATATATGATCTGTTTGAAAGAAATCAAACAATTTTACAAGGAGTACAAGGATATTCATGTCAGACCCAGTGGACTGTCTGACAGCCTCATTAGTAAGGAGCCAAATTATCCTTGTTGCCTCTGTGTACCTGGCAGCAGACTGGGTGGTAGATTAGTTTATTAGTTTGTTCAACAGGAGCCATACATGACACAGCTGCAGAGCCAGCAGTTAGCTGCAAATTTTATGTATATCTGTGGACCCCTGGGCAGAAGAGTTTAAAATGTAAAATACAAAAAGTAGGAACCAAAAACTCCACAAACTCAGTGTCCCATCAGACAACATACAGCAGTTTTTTATTTATTTTTTTAATTCAGTTGTTCGAACTGTCACCTCTTCTGTAGCCCTGGTCTTCCTAGCATTGTTGCACTGCAAAGTGACAGGGACTGATCTCACATTTGAAGGCTCAGAATTGCATACAATCTATAAGAAAATAACTAATAATACTTTGTTTATTAGACCAAGTTACTTGGGCCCCATTAACTGGACAACATTAACAAAGAGGTTTTTCCTTTGCGTTTTCAAAAGTGCTCCAGGTTCACACGACTGAAAATGCTGTAGCGTGCATGCCAGGCCAGTGGTTGGTAATACAGGTTGCAACGAAACAGCGGTGTTACAGGCATAGACTTTTCGGTGATGACAAACTTTTCACGAACAACAATGGCAAGTGCACTCACGAAATGAAGGAGTTTCTTGTCTGGACAACAAACCGAGCTCAGTAAGCAGCAAACATGTTGCTCGGTTGACGGCCGTAGCTGTTGTTGTTGTTGTTGTTCCTAAGTGTGCGCGCAACCTTCATCTGAAAGCATACTGCGCATAGACCGCGTGTCACCGTTTTCCCTGACAGCGCTGATTCCTGTTTACACGTAGACGAATACGTAAATGTCTTCAAAACTTTTCACTTTGGACCCTGGTTTCCTCTCCGGGCTCTGTTCTCATTTAACCGAAAGGCACAAACAACAAAAACTCTCCGTTTTCGTTGTCGTGAAAACTGGGCCTTACATTATGACCACCTGCCACCCTGACAGGTCACAACAAACTGATGCACTTTATATTCTGATTCCTCTCTATTAGAACCAGCATCAACTTCTTCAGCAATCTGAGCAATACTAGCTTGTTTGTTGGATCGGACCACACAGGCCAGCCTTCGTTCTCTGTGAAAGTCACGGCCAATAGGCAGCACCCACTCACCTGATGTAAAGCTGTAGCTGACATGGGCCACGGCCTACATTCATCTAGTCTTAACAAGGCGTTTCCCCTTAGTTACAAATGCCACCCTGCAACCCAAGTGCCCAACAACCTCAATAGCAACACCAAAACCAGCTCACCTAAGCAACATAACGCAACTTTAAGGCCCTTACTTGTTTTCTGATTAGTTTTATTTTACAACGGTGTTGGTAGCTATAAAACTGAGTTGCATTCCTACATCCTGAGATACATTTGACTTATAAGAATGCAATGGATGAGTCCCTCATTGGGATAGAGGAACTTTGAAGGAGTCCCCAAGTTGGAAAAACTTTCCATGTGCAGCTTTGACACATCAGTTTTTTTGAAAGGGCTCTCTGAAGGATGCTGTCCATAAATTGAAACACAACTTCATAGTTAACAGATGAGACCAAACCAAATAAGCAAAACTTTCTGTAACACAAATTTTATATATTTACATTCAAATGCTGTAGAAATGTCTGGTATCGTGGGTCTAGTGATTTCTTTCTCTTAAATAAACCACAACAATAACACAGATCTGACCTGAGCCCTGCCTCCTCACAGGTACCACATCCTCATATCCAAGTACGGTCACCTGGCCCCACTGGCAGAGGTAGACCTAAGACCCCGCTGCACCACGGTAGACGTTCGCTGGGGCGACCGAGTGGAGCCCGTCAGCCTGCGCCTGGAGCAGACGGTGGGGGACCTGAAGAAACACCTCAAAAGTCTGCTGCAGCTGCCAAGCAACGGGATGCGACTCTTCTACATCGGCCGTGAAATGGGCTCAGTCCTGGGACCTGAAGAGCTGAAGTGCGGCGCACGGGCCCTCCATTCTTACAGCATCAGAGACGGGGATGAGATCCTCGTGGTGCCCAAAGTGAAGAACCGCTGCAGCTCCTCGGATATTTAAGAAGGAGAATAAACAGGAGGAACACTTTAGAAAACAGACACCTACTGGATACCAAGTATTGACTTGAGCCTTTTTTTTAGATTTGATGGTGATTTTCTTTAGTCTTGAATGTAAACATGTTTGCTGTCAACCATATTGAACAAACTTACTCAGTAATGTATTTGCACATAAGAGTTTTACAGTCGCATTTGTTTTAAGTGTGAGACACAGATTTCCGTTTTAGTTTCTTGAGGCAAAAATGCAGTTTACATCTCAGTTATTAAAAAAAAATATGCAAATAGTCCCCTTAAAGAAGTATATCAAGTAGTTAGCAATTTAAAATTGCACATTGACTTAAAATCAGAAAATATTTTATATTTTTAGTGCTTGTATGAGTTGATTCAGAGGTTTTAGGGCCTGTGTCCACAGGCTGGCAGTGCTTGTTTAGTCTCACCACTCGGCACCCTGGGTGGAAAAACACTGAAGATCTGCTGAGATTTGTCACCGTGCTCCTGGTACACTCAGCTGGAAACAGTTCAACTTCTTAGAGGGCAGCACGAGAAGCAGTGTCACTTCTCCCTCACCGACCAATCAAAACCAAGCAGGGGCGGGACTTCTGTAATTGGTTTGGTAGACAACAATGGCGGAGGTGAAAATTAGCCGCCTAATATATATAAGGAAACTATCTCCTGGTCAACAGCTTTTATCAGCAGTCGGACATGATTTCTTGACATTGTGTTCATGTTTCCTGGGTGATATTTTGATGGATTTATGAAAACAGGACACACTCAATGCAATTTTAACGCCTCTACAGGTGTTACAGAGACACACGGAAGTCAACTCTTGTAACCTGGCATCATTAAGCACCAGTAAGAAGTGCTCTGACACTGAAGCTAAGAGCGTTCCAACGGGAAAAATGCTCCCTGTGGAAAGAGGCCCTTGTCATAAAAACTTTAGTATGCATGCCCGACAATGCACAGGGCTTAGTTAATCTTATTTATACCAGGGGTGTCCAAACCTTTTTCTCAAAGGGCCACATACAAAACAAATCAAGGAAGACTGTCATATTGATATAGCTTCCTTAGTTAATTTGTGTTAGTAAAACCAATCTTATGTTGGTTAAGATCTCTTTTATTATTGAAAACATTTAAAGAAAATCATTGATCACAGTTTTCTATTAATGGCTTGACATAGCAAACAGTCACTCAATATGAAAGATTTTGGGGTGGCCAATCAGATTTTAAGGAGCCCTGGTTGGCCTCGGCTACTGCTGGACGGGCCCCTGGTGAAGATGAGAGCAGCAGAGGGGAAATGGGGATGGATTATCCTTACTTCAAGACCCAAAACAAGAGTGAACTTCACAAAGCGGACAAACGTCGTAGGTTCTTTGAAGATCCATTTTGCCAAACAGAATGGATCCTCGAGCAATGTGAAACATGGTGGCAAACCATGAACTGTCATGTAGCAGTGATTGCAGTTAAGCTACTGGAGCTCCTGCTATGGCTTTTTCCTTTCTGCCTGTTGGCATTACATTTGATTTGTTAACTTAGTTTCGTCTACTCTCATCTATAATTCAGGATGAAAATTTCAGTGTATGTTTTAGCAACTTTTTCGAACCATGCAGGGTTCATACGTCATCAAAAGTTGGCCAAAACGTTTGTGTGCGAATGCGGCATCGGTCAGTTACTACATAGAGCTTGTTGTGTTTATTTTTAAGCTAATTTCTGTTGTTACCTCCTTATGTGGGCTCGCCAGGACTCTCCCTTTTTTGTTTGATCATGGTACACTTGTTTTGCCCTATCACCCCTGGTGGGGGTCCAAGCTATCTTGAGCTGATACTGAAATGTGAAACAAAAATGAATGAAACTGTGTTTAATTTGCTCATAATACAAGACTCTTGTATTTTCAAACCATCATTTAGACACAGAAGCCGTGCTGTTGAGCATTTCTTTTCTGGGAACATGAGTATAAGTTACACGGGTCTTTCCTGCCTCTGCTGATCACTCTCTCTCCACATGGCAGTCAAATCTTGTGATAACCCCTGAGCTGAAAAACACAGATGCTGTGTGTTGGGAATAACATGGAGCGCATAGCTGCTGCTCAGTCGCAACGCCCTGGCAGAAAGACGAGACAAGTTTACGGTGGGCTTAGGTCCGTGGAAAGAGAAGTGTTGATGCTCGAGTTACTTTCTCTCTCTCACTGCAGAAATGCTGAGGCCCGGTCTGTATGGTAACCACACACCAGGAGCTGTGTCACGGACACTTCCGCTGCATTTAGGTTAGAATAGGTTCAGGCAGCAGCCTCTTGGCCCCTCACCCAATCACCTCCATCTCTCTTTTACATCCGTCTTACAAACCTGACACTTCTTGTGTTGGGTTTCACAGGACCTGAGATGGTGAACGATGGCTCACACCGAGTCCGAGCCTGTCTAAAATCAAAGAATGGATTTAAAAACTCTTGATTCAGATCACTAACAGAGATCTTCCAAACCTCACTTTTAAGACCAAGTTGCTTGATCTTTAGCTTCATTACTCTTTAGCCAATAATAGTTTGGTAAGTCTAACTAAGTGACTGCAAAGCACATAACAAATTTGCCAAACTTTGAGAAATCGGGAGTAGAAACTTTGGTTTTGGGGCCACATCCAAACCCATCAGCCACGGTCTGATGAAATCACTGCTTCTGGAAGAGGCAGGCATCTTTTCTAGTGTGGTGACATTTTTTCAAATTTAGCAATAATGAATTTATTCCAAGTTTTTCCAAATGTCCCCATTGTTAAAATGTGAGGCAAGGGGATATGGCTCTCCCTTGGGTTTCCATGACTACTCTTGTTCACATACTTAACTTGAAAACCCAACAGGCAGATCACCAAACACATTACAAAGTCAGTTTTGAGCAGATACTGAACCCTCTGGCTTTTGGATAATGAAAATATAGCCACAAGAAGAGAGGCCAACATTGTTCTTCTGGTGTAACTAGTGGTTATTCAGACTGGTGGTAAATATCTAAATCGAGATCTCTTCTTTCTTCTGATCTTTGTTTTTTTAAATTTTATTTACCAAGACTCAAACATTAAAATGTAGAATAATATCTGAAAAAACTGCAGATGTCTGATACCAGGAATCAATAAGTCTGAGTAAAGAACGGTGCTACCTTCCAGAAAGAACAATCAGCATGAAGTAGTCAACCTCTTTTATTTATTTTTTCAATACCTACTGATTTCAATCACAGCACAGATTTTGGTGCTTCATGTAGGTACCATTTACAAAATTTCGGAGCCAAAGGTGTTGAGCTATCTTTGCCTTCTCTTATCGGTGAGCTGTAAATATTGCCCTCTGGTTGGAAAGAAACAAACCATACAAGCAACAGAAGCAATATAACATTGTCAGAGACAAGAATAACCGTTTGAACACTATTTCTCTCTTGAAAATATTGATTTAGGGAGAGTTTGGGCCATTTTAAAGTTTCAGTTTATTGAAAAAATAAAAAAAATATCCAAGCCAAGTGCTTGTATTAGCAGCCGTTGTTGACTTTGAAGTTGTATCTTCAACAAAGACAGGACAGATCACTTTCTCTTCTGCTATTCTTGTTTGTTAAGCAGATATTATAAGTCCCATCCCTCCTTGATTCTGATTGATCAATGGGGGAAAAAGTGACATTGACAAGTGCAACTCTGCTCCAAAAGTTGCACTGCGAGCCCTTTTAGGATTTGTGTCGGCTGCCAAACAATGAAAATGTTGTTTTTGTTTTTCAAATTCAGCACTTCCAGCTCAAAAGATGGTGGTTGTGGACGCGTGCTCAAGGTTTTTTTTTAACATAAGAGAGACTAAGGTGAAAATGCCAAATTAAACTCGCAAATAATCCATTTATCCATAGCTAAGAACCTGGGATCTTCTTCCTGAGGGGTTATGTTCATACAAAGCTTTGGAAACTTGCTGTATTTAGCTTCCCGTGTATGTTGCTGTACTTTGGCTCCTTGGAGAGGCTGAGATTTTAGCAGTTAGAGTGTCTTGCTCACGCTAATCTTATAACTTTGAATATCATGAGAGCCATTATCCATTTGATGGCTAACACATTTTAGATACTGACTTTTCAGTTGTGTTTTTTAATAACATTTGTGCAGCTTCATAGACAGAAGCACTTAGCTTTCTGTTTTCAGTGAGAAGACAGATAAGTGGACTGATGGGAACCCTTACATGAAATATGTTAAGCATTGATGTCCCTGGCGTATTTCTATGTGCATGCTGGGAAATACCATCAATGTCGGGGACAAACCTCCTATCTCCATTTTGTACAATTCAGCCTTCATATTAGTGAGTGGGTTTTATAAACGTTTAACCAAATTAATGCACAAAAAATATTTTGTAATCAAGACAATGGAATATTACTTCATGCAGTAGTGAGTTGTTTTTTTTTTATTTCTTGAAAAGTAAACAATTTTGGAGATAGGAGGTTTGTGCCCATCGACATGATATGTCAGATGTTTTCCCTGATGTGTTCTGAATGTAAAAAAGGTAAATTCAGACCATTCGTGGTGCAGAAGAAAAAGAACCAGGGTCTCGCGAGAGCCTTTTTATAACATAGGAGTGCCATGAATGCAGAGTCGTTGATCTTTGAAGGTTTGTTTGGAGAAATGTTCTTTTATAAACTCTAACTCTAATGAAGTTGGGATGTTGAGTAATACTTAAAAAAAAAAAAAAAAAAAAAAAACATGTTATGCATATTCTTTTCGACCAGTATTCAATGGAATATGACAAAGACGAGATATTTGATATTCAAACTTATAAACTTCATTACTTTTCTGCAAATATTGAATCATTTTAATTTGGTCTCTACAGCTTGTTTCAGAAAAACTGGGACAGGGACATGTTTACCACTCAATAAGCATTTGTGAACTGAGGACACTAACTGTTAGGCTTTGTAGGTGGAATTCTTTCTCATTCTTGCTTGACGTTCAACTTCAGTTGCTCAACAGTCTGGGTCTCTGTTGTCGTATTTTGTGCTTCATGATGCGGCACACATTTACAGTGGGAGACAGGTGTGGTACCTGCACTCTTTTACTCTGAAGCCACGCTGTTGTAACATGAGCAGAATGTGTCTTCATTGTCTCTGAAATAAGCGGGGACGTCCCTGAAAAAGACGTCTCTTGCTCCAAAACCTGTATGAACCTTTCAGGTACTGGCGGTGTTTCTGTATGTTGTTGATATTTGGCTTTGTCTTTGCATGGTCGAGTCTGACCTTGACCTTGTAGATGTAGAGATGAATTGTGTTAACTGACAATGGTTTGATGCTGGTTTATAATGCAGTGCTGCCTGAGGGATCAAAAGTCACAGGCATTCAGTGTTGGTTTTCTGCCTTGATGCTTATTTGCAGAAATTTCTACAGATTTTCTTCATCTTTTGTTGAAATATTGTTCTTCCTAAACTGTTGGACTATTTGCTCACACAGTTGTTCACAAAGTGGTGCCCAATAATGACACTCACCTGTTTTATGCTAACCTGTTCACCTGTGGAATGATCCAAACAGGTGTTTTTTAAGCATTTCTCAACTTTCCCAGTCTTTTGTGGCCCCTGTCCCAGCTTTTTTGGAATGTGTTGCAGACACCAAATTCAGAATGAGTGAATATTTGCAGAAAAAACAATGCAGTGCATCAACTTGGACAATAATGTTTTGTCTTTGTAGTGTATTCATTTAAGTATAATTTGAAAAGGATTTGCAAATCGTTGTATTCTGTTTTTATTCTCATTTTACACAACGTCCGGACTTCATTGGAATTGTGGTTTGTGCATCGTGTGGTGAAGCCTTGTGTCTGGGAAACTTTGTGAAAAATTGAAGATGCTGTCGTCTTGTGGCAACCTTCTTTCCTCTGACACAAACCTGCTCTGTGTATGAATAACTGGAGACATTTTGGTTGGGGGGGGGGTGCTCTTTGGACTTTTTATTTTATGCTATGATATAACTGAATTGCTGACATGGGGATTGTTGGTTGAGTGTGATGTGATTTGTTTCTGGAGTACATCATGGTAAGTTGGTGATTGCATGTTCTGTTCCTTCTTGATATGTTTGATGTAAAGTGTGTAACAGATTTGTCATTTCAGGGAATGTTTGTGGGCATTTGTAATTTTGACATTTTAAAGTTTATGCTTCTACTACCCTCACCTTTATCCTTCATTTAATACCAAAAACAAAGATTATGACAGATTTAATAATCTAAAAGAGTTTCTAATCTGTTCTACAGTTTGCCTTGTGTTGTTTAGAGTATGGGTGTTAATTTATATCATGTTTGATTCATGTAGTTTCTGAATGCATCTGGATATTTTATTGTCAGATTTTGATTTTTCTCGAGATCATATTGCCATTTCTTCACTTGTCAAGTATAATGGTGCTTATACTTCTTAATGGAAAATAAATTATGAATAATAAAGCTTATTTCTGTCTGACACTGTCATAACTGTTAACAAGAATATTATAGGGCTGCAAATTTCACTCAACATCTGTGACACTATCAGTATGGCCACTTACTTGGTGCCAGTTGCCCAGACCATTACTGGTCCCACTTCCATACAGCTCACTCAGCAAAAAGACATTTGATTCAGAAGCCTGAAGTTAAGCCTATTTAGAGTTCCAGTCAGTGGATTCTGACATTTGCATTTTCTCTTTAAGATCGTTGGGTAATGTCAGGACATTTAAAAGGACGTGTACTAAAGGGAGCATATAAGCATACGATGTTATCTCACTTTGATGGTTTTCCTTTGGCAGGCTTTAGATACCTGTCTTTAAATGTTTTGGACCTGTTCTTCAGGTCGTCCCCTGACCTTTAAGAACATCAGACGGTATGAAGGCCCTCGTTGTTTAAAGGGATTGGCTCACTAACCTGTTAACTACTGTAGAGCATTTTAAAGTCTTGATTGAAAGTCAAAGTATGGTGTGTTGCATCGCTCGTGTTACAGGCAGAATGTACACGCGCTCATTGTGTACTGCTCTGTTTCACACTCTGAATACTTGGCCCTGGAGAAGAAGGGATTCTGCAGATCTCCTCTCTTTCTGGCAGGTGTGTTGTGGTCGACCTGCAAAGAGTCCATTCCATACGTGTCAGGCGGTGTTGTGTTTCTGGGGCATTTCCCTCTATTTCCCCCCTCCTCCTCTTCCAGCAGTGTTGCCCTAATCCAGTGTTGGATATCTGTGCCACCCGACGCCATCACCGACCAATTCGTTAGCGCACCCTCAGCAGCAGGACCACTGTCTGGGGTCCGAGCAGGCTTTAGGATGGTCAGTCTATCTCAGGGGTGGCCAACAGGGTCCTGCGAGCACCTTGTAGCTCGCAGAGTCTTTTAGGTGCCCACTGGTACATCCCGTTACCACCATAGAGCTTGAAATAGCCATTTTTACTTTGAATTTCATGTTTGGCAAGCAAATCATGCTTACATCAATAACAGCAACAAATGTGTGTCATGTTTTATATTAATTTTTTTATTATGATTGATATCCAGCGACAGTGTGCATTGGATAAAGAAAAGGACATAAAGCACAATCCAATAAATGTCTGAAAATATACATCCTGCTTTACACAGGTATTCCTGTCAATGGAGAGTACAGAGAAAGAGAGACAACAAAAGAAAACAGTCCTCTTATATAGGGATGGGTAGAAATATCGATTCATCAATGCATTGCAATATTTTTCCTCCCAATTCAATATCGATTCAGCAAATCCTCTGAATCGATTCATCTCCTGGCCACTGGGTGACAGAAGAAGACCGAACGTGAGTAATTTAACTGTGGTTTATTAGTGTTATCTGTGTAAATAACGTAAAATATTGTAAACAATAGCATCAGTATCAATCTGGAGTGTTTTCTTTCGGTTCTTCTGCCGTATTTTCTTCACTTGTCGTTTTTCTGTATTTCCAGCGTATTTTCTGTGTGTTTTACGTATTTTTTGTCATTGATCATCTTTTTATCATAGTTCGTTTTTTATGCAGTCCATAAAAAGTAAATTTAGAAATATTGGAGGAAGAAATGTCGAGATCTCTGTCTTCAGCTTGACAGGAACTGCTTCAGGGACTATCATCAGTAAAAAACGCCTGGCCATGGTCTAATATAAGAGGCTGTAACATGGACACTTAATGATGTAGGCAAACCAAAATGTTTGAGTTTATGTGAAATAGGTGAAGTTTATTTTTGGTCATCTCAGAAAATTTCTACATATATATTCATTACTGTTTATGAAGAGAATCCTATTGAAAATTCAAAGCCATTTTTGTTGTCTTGACACATTTATTGACAAATGTGTCTTTTGCATATCATTCCCCACTCTCTCTCTCATATTCCAGCTTTTTCCGCTTTCTTTCATTAACAAAAAAAGGCATAAAAGCCCCAAAAACTATCTTTGAAAAGTTAAGGGAAGAGAGAGCCTTGCTGAAAACCCACCGTGTAGTCCCAAACTTGTCCAAGAAAGGAACATCCCAAGAGCGTGACCTTTAACATCCAGATGCATGGCCAGACTTTTCAGATAGTTGTCTTGTGTCTTTTGCACCTTGTTGTGTAAACAGGACATGTCTGCGCCGCTGGTATTCTGATCTGCCCTTGATCTGCCCCACTGCATTGCGAGGTGGGATTGGGGGCAGGAGGGCTGAACGGGGTCTATTGTGTCTCAGGGTGAAAGAGTCATTGGGGTAAGAAGGTTTGGGTTACTGAAGGAGGATTCTGCATTGTGAATGAAAAGGAAGGAGATGAGGGCAGGGCAGAGCCAACCGCTGGGCACAAGGTTGAATTAGAGTGGCCCGCTCCACAGATTAGGTGACCAACGAACAGAGCTCAGCAGGTATCCAGTCCAGGACCCTCTTTGTGAAGGTCAGGCTTGATGGATTCCCCAGAACTTGTGATGGTGGATAGTCTGACCCTTTTCCCATACGGTGTTCTCCTGTTGCATAGAAAACTTTGATGCAGTTCCTGCCCTTCGCAAATAATTTAGAAGAGGTTCTGCTAAGAATTTGGTCTGGACTTGTTGGACAAAAAGGCCGAAGGCTTCAGTACCCACAAAACTTTTAGAAACAGCGGTGACACCGAAACTGTTTTGATTGTCTCAGGCACAGAACTTCTTCACATCTGAAGTCTATGAGCATGATGCTAAATCCTGAGCTACTTGCTCATTCTTAAACTTCTACACGCGAGTCTGAGGGTTTGTGTCATCACCTGTCATTTCTTTTGTGAATGCAGAGCTTAATCCAGAACTTTTTGGCTCTGAGTGAAGAACTCCCTCAGTGTCAGCTAGGGCTGAAAGATTTATCGTTTTCGGAGGCCATTTAGCTCAGTTTTAAGGACTTGGGTTGGAGGCTGGAGGTTTGGTTTGGTAGTTCAGGAGGAGCTTGGGCACCTTGGCCTGTTACGGCACTCATGCACTGAAAGGGTGGGCGTCCCTTGCCTCCAGAGCCTTGGGATGTTGGATTTGCAACCATGTAAACACTTGTGAATGAAGCAGGGTTTACTTTGCTGGTGGTGCAGAAGTGTCAACAGGAATGATGAATATGCACCAGGTGAGAGCATTGTGAGCATGTGAAAAGTTTATTTCCGTCAAAGTGCTTCCAAGTGGAGAGTAGATTGAAAAATATATACAGTTATGTTCATAATAATAGCAGTGTGTTTAAAAAGGTGAGTAAACCTCAAAATTCTTCAAATAAATTTTATTTTAATGCACACAAATGCATTGGGGACACTGCACATTCTATTTAAAAGCAAGAAAATGGGAAAAGGTAATTGAATTTGATAATATTTTACAGAAAGTCAAGAAATATAATGTTAAAAAAATAGCAGTGTTGACATCTTTATTTACAAATTCAAAAATGTAGTGTATAAACTAAGAATTGCTTGATGATTCAACTTTCCTGAGAATCATAAACTAATATTTAGTTGCATAACCACGGTTTCTGATAACTGCTTCACATCTGTTGTGCATGGAGCCTACCAACTTCTGGCACCGGTCAACAGGTATTGAAACCCGGGACAATTGTACTGCGTTCCACAATTGCTCTGCATTTCTTGGTTTTGCCTCATGAACAGCATTTTTTATGTCAGCCCACAAGTTTTCTATGGGATTAAGGTCCGGGGATTGTGCTGGCCACTCCATTACTTGAATTTTGTTTGTCTGGAACCATGATTTTGCTTGCTTACTGGTGTGTTTGGGGTCATTGTCTTGTTGAAACACCCATTTCAAGGGCATTTCCTCTTCAGCATATGGCAACATGACTTCTTCCAGTATTCTGATGTACTCAAACTGATCCATGATCCCTGGTATGCCATAAATAGGACCAACACCATAGTACGAGAAACATCCCCATATCATGATGCTTGCACCACCATGCTTCACTGTCTTCACTGTGTACTGTGGCTTGAATTCAGTGTTTTCAGGTCGTCTGACAAACTGTCTGTGGCCCTTAGACCCAAAAAGAACAATCTTACTCTCATCAGTCCACAAAATATTGCGCCATTTCTTTTTAGGCCAGTCAATGTGTTCTTTGGCAAATTGTAACGCCTTCAGCACATGTCTTTTTTTTCACAATAGGACTTTGTGGGGGCTTCTTGCTGGTAGCTTGGCTTCACACAGACGTTGTCTGATTGTTACAGTACTCACAGGCAACCTTAGATCTTCTCTGATCCTCCTGGAGCTGATCATTGGCTGAGCCTTTGCCATTTTGGTTATTCTCCGATCCATTTGAACAGTCGTTTTTCTTTGTCTTCCTCGCCTTTCTGGTTTTGGCTGCCACTTTAAAGCATTTGATATCGTTTTAGCTGAACAGCCTATCATTTTCTGAACTTCTTTATAGGTTTTCCCCTCTTTTATTAACTTCTTTATCAAAGAACGCTCTTCTTCTGAACAATGTCTTGAACGACCCATTTTACTCTGTTTTTCATGGACAAATGCACAGCCAGCATATGCAGCGTCAGTTGCCTTGATCCTTAAATAAGGGCTACCTGTTTAACACCTATTTTTTAACACAATCAATTACCTCACTAATTGAACTCAGCACTGCTATTTTTTTGAACACGCCCCTTTCAGTTAATGATTCAGTTTCACAGAATCAGCAGCATGCACGTCATGCCTGTTGGGTCTGTTGGTTTTCTATACCTTTACTAAAACTTCTAGAAACTTACCTGCTGTGTAGAAGTTGAAATTCTAACAAAAACAGTGATTTATCTTGCTAGTGATGTGGGACTGCTATTATTTTGAACACAACTGTATCTTATACAAGATATATATATATATTTTTAAAGTTTTGCATTTCATTACCATTAGCTATTATACAGTTAAAGTATAAGTTTATGATTTTTCATGATACAAATGAGAAAGTGATAATGAACTATTCATAATAATGAATGAACAAAAAGTACCACATAACTTACAGATAGAGGTAGGAATATATTTAAAAAAATATTTAATTCTTTATATTATAATACATAAGGTCTTATTTTAAACTGTTTAAGCTAGGCTTAATGAGTTTTTTTTTGTTTGTTTAATTGTTTTTGACTTGTATTAGGTTCTGTAGTATGTTTAGGTCAGTTTGTATTTTGCTGTTGCTTTGGGCAAAGCAAGGGTGTGTTGTAAAATGTTTAACTTTTTTAATGTATACTTGTACTTAATTTTTGATGGATCATTAGTTTGTAATTTTTTTGGGTGTGTTATGGACCCCAGGAAGTGTAGCTGCAGTCAAGTGCCAAATCTAATGGGATCCTCATAAACAATAAACAAAGGCTGCTTCAACTCCTGCAAAATTATTTTTTACATTTTCACCTTGGACATTATTTATCTGTTAGTAAGACATTTTTGTAATCTTTTTTTTTTGTGCAGAACTAGTATTAAATAACATTTAGTTCTGTGCTCAACATTTGAGTTGAGATAAGTAAAGCTTGTGAAGCGTCAAGCTTTAAAGGCTGTAAGTGAACAGTATGGACAAGCATTTTGACTCTGAAGTTGCAGTCAACTTTTCAGAAAGGTGCCAAAAAGTGGGACGCCCTGGGTCAGTTCTTTGTTACCTTTTCTCCTCATTTGACAGTGGAAACACCTTTAATTGTCACTGCACTGCTTGGTGGAAACACAGCAGATTCCTACTCTTTAAAGAGCTGGTGAATTAAAAGCGAGTCTTGGTGTAAGAAATTCTGCATATCAGCCCATCTTGATCTTTCCCACTTTTCCATCCAAGACATTTCCCAAAATGTAAACCAACCAAACGCAGATAAGGAAGCAGCACTGGCCCAGTAGGTCATCTTGTAACTGTTGATTCTGTTTTTCAGTCTTTGTGTGACGCTCTCTTTCACAGGTTGGTTAAGAGTATGCGTCCATTTACACAACAAGACCTCAAAGGTACAAAAGAAGCCTCCGCAGAGAGCCTTGGTGCTGCCTAATGGGTGCCCGGGCCCTGCCCTCAGTCCTGGTGCCTTTCACACATCTTGCTCCCTGCCTCTCCTGTTACTTCCACTGTCCGGCAGCAACAAAGACCCAACTGACTGCCCTCTCCTTCCCAGACCCTATCAGTGTGGATCCACCTGAGATTTCTCCCCGCTATCTCTCCAGCATCTATGGAAATTAAGTGTCTTGTATAACCTTGTAAATGAGGCTGTTCCTAATTAAAAAAAGGGGTACACAGAGCATCCAAAGTGACTGATGTTAATGCTGTAACCCAACCTAGGACAGCGCTTGAAAAGCAAGGTTTCAGACTGTGGGTGTGCTTCTGGTTTTTGTCCATAAATGCCCCAGAGAAAAACTGTACTACTTTGGTGAGTTTGTGTGCTCAGGTGCCCTTAGCTTTAACTGCACTGAGTGAACCCTGATTGAGTAGTTACCTCACTTAAGACCCAATCTTGATCAAGAAGATAAATGCCAAACGAGTAGTTCAGATAGAGGGCAATGGTTCAGCCAGTTTTTATTTCAAGTTACCAGCAGTTATTGCTCCTTTATGTGCTTCTACACTAAAAAAAAACTTGGCAATCCGATCAAAGATGAAGGAAGTAGCTGTGCCAAGGATGCTGCACCCTTAAAGTTGGGTACAATCAAGATCATCCGTCCAGCATTGATATTCCATGGCCTGGAGGACTGAATGATTTCAGGAAGAGATCTAACTGTGATTTTTCTGGCAGATATTGCAATTTCAATTTGATTCATGATTTTCTTCAAATTCAGCTTCAGTATGGATAATATTCACTATATTTACAGTACAGACAACAGTAAGGAAATCTATTATCAAAAGCACATAACACATTATTCAAAATCTAATATTGATAAATAATCTGTTTTCATTATTTAAGGGATACTCCAACTTTGTAAAATAGTATGCTAAAACAGTTGAAACAACAGATGGGTCAGTCAGGAGCGCTGCAAAAAATTGCAGCTTTGGCGATCACATGATTGTGTTGTCTGAAATTGCGATTTCAATCTGAAACGATAAATCTTTCAGCCCTAGCCTGGAGCCTGTCCCAACTGTCGCTGGTAAAGAGGCCGAGCTGACATGCAGATACAAACGACCACCACAGAAAACTTAGAGACACAGGTTAACATAACAAGCATGTCTTTAGTTTGCGAGAGGAAGCCAGAGTTCTTGGAGGGAACTTACCTATACACAGGGAGAACATACAAACTCCCCATAGAAAAGCCTGGCTGAGTTTCAAACCAGGGAACTATTTTCTTTAAGAGGTTTTAAACTCAACTAGAGCAATCAAAGACATCTGATGATCCAGCCATATTAGAGCAGCTCTATGATTTTGGCTGATCGTATTCAAAAATATTTTACAAACCCCAATTCCTCTTAAGTTGGGACGTTGTGTAAAACGTAAATAAAAACAGAATACAATGATCAAACTGATAAACTTTATTGTTTTTTTGTTAATGTTCACTCATATCAAAATTCAATGCCTGCAACACGTTCCAGAAAGGCTGGGACAGGGGCAACAAAAGACTGGCAAAGTTGAGGAAAGGTCCTGAAAATGGGACAGTCCCGGCTAACCTCCCGGGTTGGAGGTTGGAGGTTTGGTTTGGTAGTACAGGAGGAGCTGGGGCACCTTGGCCTGTTAAAGCAGTTGCTCATTCACCTGAAATGGTGAGTGTCCCTTGCCTCCAGAGCCTCGGGGTGCTGGATTTGCAACCATGCACCTTTAAACTTTCATGTAAACACTTGTGAATGGTAGGGTTTACTTTGTTGGTGGTGCAGAAGTGTCAACAGGAATAATTCATATGGACCAGGTCCTCCCTGGTCACCCCATGACTGTATGGCAGGCAGGGAGCAACCTCTAGGACTAAGTATGCCGTCCCAAGAGGAAGTGCCACTAGCTGTAGTATCCAGAGTGTCCACTTGAGGCTGGATGCAGAAACCTGACACCTTATAATAAGTATAAGTGGGGAAAAGTAGTTTTTTATGGCCTTAATAAACATCTTTGCAGCCTTGTTAAAAAAACTGACCTAGTCTGAACTATAATACATCAGTGTGCTCTCACTCACAACCTTTTTTCTTTTTTACGATTTCTGGTTTGCAAACTCAACTTTGCTATTTGTCAGACGGCCTTGAGTCCTGCTTCGACACAGCCTCTCTGTCTGTGAGTAGGTTGAGCTAAATTTGGTTCCTTACATAATCAAATGGCTGACATTGAATGGCTCCATCCAATTCTTTGACAGTCTATTGGGGCACAGTTTAGTGGCTCTGTGATGGCCTATCTGACACAGAGAGTGTAAACCTTGCAGCCTAAATATCCCACTAGTTGCTGGGATGGTTCTCAGCTTCAAAATATGAAGTCATAAAGCATAAAGAGTTCTCCCATGCCTTAAGTGAACCCAACTCTCTGTGTCCCTGTTTCTAATGCCACAGCCACAAAAGGATAAAGACGGCAGTGTTTCCTCAAATATTTCCCAAAAGAGGTTTTTATCATTGGCACTTTGCAGGTGTCAGTGACAGATCCTGCCCCAAAGCCCTGACACTCATCCCGTATGAAAGTCTCTTTGTGCAGAACATTCCTCTCCTTCTGTCTTAAAAAACACGCCAAATCCAGTCATTCTGTTTTCCCGTTATCCCATCATTTCCAGATCTCTGCCCCCCCACCCCCCTAACATTTTACTCAGCTCCCACCCCCCTCTTTTCCTCAGTTACCTGTGCTGCACCTCCCCTAAACTGCCCTCTCTTCCCCACCTCCCCCCCACTCCCCAACACTGATCCCAGATTAAGTTGAACACTATCCCAGGTAAAGTTTGCACCTGCTGCTTTAGGCAAAGATACTTCCACAACCTCAACAGGTGCTATTCAGCTTTTTTACTTCTCCTCAAGGACATCATCATTTGAAGACCAAACACATTTTTTGGACCTTTGTTGATCTTGCTGGTTATCCATTGGAGCTCAAATCGGATAAGAGGAGCTCAAATATTTGGAAATCCAGCTCATCTGCACGGTCCTTCTCTCCCTTCAACACTTCAGCTACTGCGTCCTCATCTTTGTCATTTTACTCCCTCCATCATCACCATCACTCTGTGGATGGTCCTCGGCTGGATGGGACACAGCTGTGTGGAGGCTGCCAGGTTAGACAACTGAGGTGCTAGATGTCCATCTGCTAAGAGAAGGTCGGTGCATCAACTCCTTCATTACTTAAGTAGATTCCTTATTTACATTGTAGTTTTGCCTTTCTTTGGTGAAGCAAACTTCTACTCTTATAACAATGGTTATAATAACTTTGCTGACACAGCATCTTTAAAATCAGATGTTAACAGACAATGCAAAGGCAGAAATTAAGTCAGAAAAAAGGTGAGAACAAAGTGAAAAACTGAGGATCAACTAAATAAATAAGAAATAAATAAATAAAAGTGATAAACGGGAAGATAATGGGAGGCATGTCAAGTAAAGAGTTAAAACTTAAGATATAAACTATTAAAACAGGGAAATATTTGATTAAGTATCACATCTATAATTACAAAACATGGTTGCAAAATAAATAAGGGACTGATAAACATAAGTCAGGCTTTCCCAAACTTAAGTACGCCACAGCTCAATTTAAAACCTGAGAATCTTCTTGGAGTCACCGAAATACCCATTTGACCAAAACATTTGACTAACGCAGTAGTTTTCAAGCTTTTTTAGCTTGAGACGCACCAAATATCGAGCCAAAAACTGTAAGGGGTAGTTCAGTATTTTTGAAGTTGGGCTGCACCTTTAAGAAGAACAAGCTGAGGCTACCAGTAAGGTACAGTGCTGTGGGCTAGCATGGCTATTTTGGGCATTTGTGTGAGTTTTACAAAATAGCAAGCCACAAACTTACGTTGGGTCGAATGTATGCTTGGGCAAAAATTTCATTGTGCTTTATTTTTCTTGTACAGAGTCTCTGTAGCCCTATTCACAGTGCCTTTACGCAAAAGCACAGCAATAAGATTCCACTTTATTTACTTCTCAAGACATTCAAATTAATTTTGCAAAGCCATCTTATCTGTTGATTTATGCTGCAATACAGCTTGGATGCACACCAAGCAGCCCCTGCTCTTACTTACACAAAGGCAGAAACACTTGCAGCGCTCCTGTCTCCCGCTGAGTCCGTGTCCCTCCTTCTCTCCAATATCACACCTCTGTTTCTACCTCTGGAGATGGAACAAACAGGGGGTCAACTCATTCCCCTCATTTGTCTCAGAGTGGTAAATACTAAGCAGTGTGAATTAGGCTTGTGTTTGGCACTATTTTATGATGCAGCAAACGGTTATGTGTTCTTCCGCCTGTGCACAGTGATCCCGACAAACTGCTGTTTCGCTCCATGAACTCAGAACGACACAACAGTGGCAAAGGAAATACTGAAAAGTAGAGTGATTTGGCTGAAGTGATGATGACGTTTCTTTTAATGTAGCTGCAAGTGGTTACACAGAAGAAGAAATTCTTCAGGTGGAATCAGAACACAGCCATTTGCTGCATCATAAAATGGTGCCGACAGAGACAGAGATCGGCTCAGCATGTTATCTTAGCCTACCTCATAGCTAAGCTAATCCATTTAACAATCATTAAAAAGTCTATAAAATAACTGAATGCATGACTTTAGTTTGTGCTTTTAGTCGGCCATATTTATGTAAAGATTATTTAAACTCTGCATTTACTTTCTTCTATTTATCATGAACTGAGGTTTGTTCTTCCTCTTTTATGTTTATTGTGAATCAGACAGTTGATTTATTTTACAGAGGCTTCTTGGAGAAAAAATAAAGCGCTCTGAGATTTTTCACTATATTGTAAAATCAACTCAACATAATTTTGTGGCTGGTATTTACGTAAAACTCACACACTTTTGCAAAATAGCTGTACACCACAACAGCAGTGTACCTTACAGGTAGTCTCAGCTTGTTCTTCTTAAAGGTACAGTACAGCCACTTTCCTGTTTAGTTTGTTAATACTGAGCTTCAAAGGCCAGCAGGTACGTTTCCACATATATGTGAGTTTATTTTCAGACTATTAGATGTAAAATTTAATCATTTTTTTAAACATAATATTGACATTTGATGTGTTTTTCTACTGTACAATTAAGCACGGACATTGATTCTGGCATTTTTCTGGTATCATTTTTGTAAATTACAGTAATGCTTTGCAGATTCATATCCTAGTAAACTGTATTACTTATTCATTAAAGTAAATACTGTCTCTCTCTGGAGCTGACTTTAGTTATATTCACTTTAAATGATTTTGCCGATCTTTACATTCCCAGAGTCTTATCTTAAATGTCTTGCTAAATGGACAGAGTTACAGCAGTCTGATAAGATGTTGAGCCACACAAGTGAAAAGAGCGATTGTGTTAATCTTTCTGATGACAATGTTTAATGGGAGGTCGATGATATTAGAGCAGACCTCTCTCAGCAGTGCTCACTAACCTTGGCACACCTGGACACAATTCACCATCAAGGAAGATCTAATTCATACAGAGAGATTCAGAGAAACATCTATGACCTGTCATAGCATATAAATTAATTTCCAATGATAATTAATGGAAGAAGTTTGGTCAAACACCTGAATACCTGCTGCGTGACATATAATCTTGACCAACAGGCTCACTCTCTGAAAAGGGTAGTACTTCCAAGACACTTAACCAGAGGAGACAGCTCCATTAGTTACTGTTGACCGCACAAGTTAACCATGACCTTCTGTGAGGCCAAGTTACCAGGCAGCAAACTGGAGCTGTTAAAACAAGCGTTTCTTTAAATAAAAACACATTTAAAAGATTGTATTTAACTTCTTGCTCAAAAAATCTCCAAACTTAATCTTCATCTGATGTAAATATCCTAAAGCTTTGGCTCAGATCATGTTTACTGTCACGACTGATGGACGATGTGAACGTCTTGTGGAGAAATGATCACCACCAATGCTTCTGGGGTGTTGTAGTTATATAACCCTAATCACAGATAACAATTTTGATCACTCAAGTTGCCAAAAGCTCTAAATTTCTGTCAAAATTTGGATCATGAAACCTTTGACAGCTTGTTTTTCACACTGACTAAACGTCCCCTGGTGGGCATAAAAAGCCTACCTCTGATTTTCACTATGGAGAAGTTAACTGTCTCTATTGACCATATTTTTGTTTATTTATTTTTGTTAATTTAATTACACTATCTTTTAAATAGGTTTGACTTTATATGCCCTTAAGTTTGTTTCTAGGCTACTTCTACGCACAAGACAAAGTCAGTGGCATCAGAGCCTCTCCCCCTTGCCCTGTTTACAGCACCTAAAACAGCTTGTTACCCCTTTTAGACCCAACAGTGTGACTTCCTTCCATTAAGGAGGTTATGTTTTTCATTTGTTTATAAACAGGATAACTCAAAAAGTTATAAACAGAATTTGATGACATTTTCAGGATAGGTTAGAAATTGACTAAGGCCAATCTGACTGATTTCAGCTACCTGTTTGGTCTACTATCGCTCAAATCAGACATCTTCTTCTCATAGCAACTGGCCCTATGTCAAGCTCCACCCTCCTTAGTAACTGTTGCTAGGTGAGACAACATCTGTTGCTGCTGGCCTCTCCCCCATTTTTAACAATTGAAAGTAACTCACTTTTTAATTCAACTTTATTCATGTTTAATTAAAACGTGAGTTAATGTGAAATGTGGTCTAAGTGAAAGAATAAACTACAGAAAGGTGTTTGAAGAAAATTTCAAATCTCAATGAATCCCTTGAAATACTAAAAAATGTAACCATGTAATTAGCTTAGTGATGCCGTCTAACTGCATTTACATCATTCACATCAACAAAATGATTTCATTAATTCAGCTAAATCTTCCTCCAGCACTAAATATTGTATTCAAATGTTTTCTCTTACCATTAGGTTAGTTTTTATTGTGATTTTCAACACTGAAGTAACAAATTTAGGATAAAAATTTCCTCACAATGCATTACAATAGACTCTTTGAACACCAGGGTTGACTGAATGAATGGTCCGGCAACTGCAGCTTTGAGAGGGAGTTCTTAGATTCTGATTGGTTGGTTGGTTGGTGAACTAATCACAGAGTCAACGAAGAAGGAATTATTGCTGAGCTGCTTTGATTGGACAAACTCAAGTCTGAGACAAAACACTTCGCAATCACTCCTAAAAAAATTTGGTTCACAAATTTGCTTATGTTTTTTCTTTTGATCAGGAGTCAGAAATTGTTAAATAACTTGGGCACACACTTCTAACATGTTAAAATTTAAATGCAAAGTTTGTTGAAGTACCTCTTTATCAATGGAGACCATGTCTGCTCTCATTCTTATACTGAGTTGTCAGTCATTTCCAGTGATTTGGTCAATTTGTTGAATGTTTATAGAAGTTTTTGATGTTCATGGGTGCCCAGGACGTTCATCATCTTGGCCTTAAATAAATCTTTAGTGCCATTAAACACACTTGTACGTGACATGCAGTGTTCCCCATACACCTCAGTTTTGTTGCTGAGAATGTGTTGCTACGTTTTTAAGCTAGTCATTTTCTGACACCTTAGCAAAAATGTGCACTTCAATGAGTAGCTAGCAGCGAACTAAAGACATCACTTTACTGGAAACTTACAGCAGTTGTTCGTAATATACAACCTTTAATATATAACACTTGACACGTGGCCTTTTTCCCCTGACGAAAACTATAGACTATAACTTAAAAAACAAGTGCACGTGGACAAAAACTAAAATTAAATTAACAGACATTTTCATCAACAAATAAAAACTAGACTGAAATGTTTGACAGAGACTTAATCCAATCAGACCTAATTTGGTCATGTAGAAAGTAGGGACAAGTTAGGAATATATCCAATCACAGCAGCCTTAGCTTCATGGTGGTGGGATAAGTTGTGGAGCGATCCAATCAGAGCTCCTCTCTTTATGAATTGATATATTCATGTAGAGCAGGTTCACTGTTTGTTGTCAGTTCTGGTATTGTAACTGAGATGCTCTGCCAGGTAGCCTAAATAAAGGTGACTGCATTTCACACTAAAGTTCAATTTGTTTCTGTTCATTTATACATTCAGACTTTACTAGCATTCAATAAAGGGTTATTAGATGTTTCATTTTATCCAAGTGTAAAACATGACTTCAGAAATTCAAGGATACATTAAAAATGCATTACCCTTTACCCTTCATATTTAGTCGACTGAATTTACAGTAGATTTGGTGGACTAAAATGTTGAAATGAAATGAAATTTTCGAAACTAGACTAAAATCAAAACAATTTAGATGACTACATTATGACTAAAAGTAAAAGATATTTTAGAAAAAGACTTCAACTAAAACTAAATTAAAAAGTGCTGTCAAAATTAACACTGGTGTATAATTTATTTATTTATTTATTGTTTATTTGATGTGGACATCACAATTACATTGGACAAACCAGATGCATTATTTGAGTGTTTTAGCACATGTGCTCATTCCCAACACTTGTCCACAGGAGGCTTTTTAAATAAGACCATCAATGATTATTTAACGTACATTAATTAGGTTTGAGTGCAATATGGCGACTGCAATTTCCAACTTGGCGGAACACTCTGCTTTGCCAATGGGAGGCTTGCAAAGCCAGGCACAGAACAGCCCCAAAGGGCCGTTGGGAAGACCTTGGCAATTCAAACCTGCTCTCTTAAAGCCATTAGTGCCCCAGTGTTTACGGTCCTCTGTCTTCAGCCAACAAGGCATGGATTGCTCCCAAAAAGAAGTGGTAATGAGGTCCTAAGCAGCCTCGCGGCTTTAGACACAGAGACGCTGGAGCAGATCGGGCCAGTTCTGCCAGCTGCAGGGAATCCAGGTACAGAGAGGCCCGGACTCCACTGTTGCTGACTCACATGGGACCGTAAGGCTAATGTGATCCTGTAACATTGTTCTGGCATGCATAATGGGGCCTTTTCAGGGCTCCTCAGGGGAGACCTGGGAGCCTGATCTTAAAGAAGTAACGTGACGTTGGTCGGATGGCGTTCCCTCCTCTCCACCTTCGTCTAGCAGCCTTGTTTATGGGAAGTTGCCCTATGAGTCATGTCTGCCTGAATTTTCATTAACCATAGCTTTAAATGTAAAATGGATAAAGTAACAGTTGCTCAGCACTTGAAGGAGTTGATAAAATCAGACACTGTTGAAAAGATCTCTCCTCATGTTGTCTCTCTGTTTCAGAATGGTCAGGCCAGGCTGTCCAGTCATTCTGCTCCACCTCTTCAGCATCATTGTTCAGACAAGAGGTATGAGATTCAAGCATAGTGATGTATAATGTCAAAGTCATCCACCACATCATTCGCTCTGTCTTTTACAGATTTTCTCATGTTACTGAATGTCTTTACACAGACTTGAGCGTCCTGTTCATGAGCCTTATCCTGGGTACAAACATATTTGTGATATCAGCCCTCATTTATCAGTCTGGTTTAGAAATTTGCACAGATTTTGTTGCAGAAATCATCACACACCAGCTGCTAAGAGTGATTCATCAAACATTCAATCCCAGCGCACGAACAACTGTATGTTGATATATGTGGCGGCTAAAAACAATCGTCATTTAAACAACACGCCCCTAAATATTCATGTTTAAGCCCTGAATTACAACACAGAGGGACAAAATGCAGTAAAAAGAGGAAACTTCCCTGAGCTGGAGGCTGAAACTGTCATAAGAGTAGAAGAAAATAATAAATTGTTGTTGTTTAGACATCAGAAAAGAGATTAAAAAGAGTCACAGACTTCACGTCTACAAATGGACACTACAGATATATTTTTGTTTAGAGAAATAGTTTTTAAAAGAGAATGGTCAGACTTTCTACAGCCCAAAAACATTTCATTAACTTACTATTGTTCATGGATTTTAACATTTGAACAGCCCTCCATGAGCAACCGTCCTAGTTTACAATCATCAGAGTGGGAACAGTGGCGCATGGGAAATCAATGCGTTCTGAAGGCACGTTGCAGCTGAAATAACAGACTAGAAATTGCAAAACTGTCCCAGGTAGTGTACTTTCACATGATTTCTCAACATTGGTCAATGTCAGCTAATACATGTTGATGTGTGAATGGACCTGTAAGTATCTGTCTTCACAGAATAACATTAAATATCAGGAGTAACCTGTGTTTGATGTTGATCAGCCTTCTTTTTCACACAGAAAACCCACAGGAATCAGCTCTGAGGAGCTTTAATTCTAACTTTGCAGGTAAAGTTGAAGTTTCAAACTTCTGCTTGAGTTAAAAATCCACCTTATTCATTTTTTTAGAGGTTGTCTAGCATATTAAAGCACCTTGGCCTGTTAAGACTGATCACTGTTACACAGACACACTATCAATCTGAGATGCTCTTAGGCTACGCTCACACTACAGGCAAAAGTGGCCAAAATCTGACTATTTTGCCTTTTTATGACAGTCTGAACAGCACAAACCAGACCCAGGCCACTTTCATATGTGGTCCTAAAACAGATACATAACTGATGTTTCTCAAAGTGACCTCACTCTGAATGGTCGTGTCACATTTTATCCATCTTTCATGTTATAGTCAGTCAGGACTAAACACTTACTGATGAACTCTGTATCAGTGAAGCCCCTCAGCCACACTGCTCCACAAAAGGCCAACGTTGAAGTGTCTGCTCTCTTTTTCTCTATCTTCTCTTTATCACCAAAAAAATTGGATTTCAATTAAAAAAATCAAAATTAAACATGAAAACCTGCAGTGTGAATGTAGGCATAATGATGAGCCAATTAACTGTCCTCTTAAATCACTGGATTAACATTAGATAGAGGACTCTGAGCATGTGCATTACCATCTTCCAACATTCAGTTCAGAAATCCTGGAAAAGAAAATCAAGTTGTCATCTGCCATCGGGCCTGGGAAATCTGTTCAGTCAGGGCAGAGAGATAAAAATGCCTGCCCCTGATCAGAGGGAGGGATATCAGCAGAGAGGTGTCGTGAGGTGTTTGTACCCTTGATGCTAACATCCCCAAACACAGATGGGATGCTTGAAAAACCCAAGTCCATGTAGTTACAATCCTCCATAATTCTCCTTTAGCACGCACTCAGGATATCCTGTATCCATATGGACCTGGCACTAGAGATCTAGAAACACCAAAGATGGATGATGGGAGTTCTCCTGAAATCACTCTGTTCATCCCCTTCATCTTCTTCAATATCCCCTACCGCTCCATTTATGTAAGTCTTCATCAGAACTCTTAAACTTAATCCTGAAGATTTGGTCCGATTTTTCAGAATTTTAAGGGAAACTTCTGACATGTTTCTTCTGTTTGCAGGTCAACAACAACGGTGTGATCTCTTTCAATGTGCAAGTTAGCCAGTTCACTCCAGAGGCTTTCCCCCTGAGCGACAGCAGATCATTTATTGCTCCACTGTGGGCAGACGTGCACAACGGCATCAGAGGAGATGTCTACTACAGAGAGTCCACAGAACCAGAAATGCTGGAGAGGGCGACACAGGATGTCAGGAAGCACTTCAAAAACATGGCCAGCTTCACCGCCACCTGGGTCTTCGTCGCAACATGGCACCAAGTTACCTTCTATGGTGGAAGCCAGACAACGCCGGTAAGGCCAAACCCAACATATACTATAGCAGAGTATGCTACAAGTGACAAAATAGAGGAGAGGATATTTTCCAAAGTGACACGGTTCATGTAGTTGAACATTTTCTGAAAAAGTAATAAGTCAAAGTTTAAGACTCTGAAAATTTGCATCATAAAATGTATGACTTTTGGACTTTTCCAGAGCCCAGTATTACTGTCTTAAGCTGGTCCTCACCAATGCAGACTGTTTCAGTCACATTGCTGCACTGTAAAATAAAGCCATATTTCTTTTCAGACCTCTGAATCTTAGATTTCTTTAAATTTACATTGAGTGAATGTGACATTTGTAATATACTGGACATCTGTTGAATGTTGAAACATTTTTCCTTACTAATTGTGTTCTTTTATGATGCACCATTGTTTTATATTTCTGTTTGTCTCTATTGAAAGCCAATTCAATCTTCTTGTTTGATCAAAAGGTGAACACATTCCAAACTGTACTAATCTCAGATGGCGTGGCCACCTTCAGCATGTTCAACTACGGAGAAATCACGTGGAGCACGGGCACAGCCAGTGGTGGAGACCCTTTAACAGGACTGGGTGGCACCACAGCTCAGGTATGACTTCAGTATCCGATGATTACATATGTTCAGAATCAGATGGTTGTTTTGATCGGTAGAGGATGAATCATGAAAATCTTAGCTCACCCCCCTCACACCTTTCCCCTTTTCAGTCAGGTTTTAACGGAGGGGACATTGGGCACTTCTTCAACCTGCCAGGGTCCCGTTCAAATGATGTTGTGAACATTGAACAGACGACTAATGTGAACATCCCAGGACGATGGTTCTTCAGGATAGACACTGAGCTGATCGATCCTGCCAATGGCTGCAGCTATAATGGCAAGTTTGAAAGTCATGTTATATGAACAAAAGAAGTCAAAACCCCTTGTATTAATATAATTTAGAAGTACTAACAGGACTGCACTATCTCGTCTTCACCCTATCCAGGACGTTTTTACAGGCGAGGGGAGATCTTCTGGCTGTCCGACCAGTGTTCTCAGAGGTGTCGCTGCCTTGACGTCAACAACGAGGTTCAGTGCCAGGAGGCCCCTTGTGGGCAGCTGGAGATCTGCGAGCAGCAGGACGGGGCCTTTTACTGCCAGCCGACCCGCACCAGCACCTGCGTGGTGTTTGGAGACCCTCATTACCACACCTTCGATGGCTTCCTCTATCACTTCCAGGGTACCTGCTCCTACCTGCTGGCTCGGCCCTGCTGGGAGATAGCAGGGCTGCCCTTCTTCAGCGTGGAAGCCAAAAACGAGAACCGTGGGGTCACGTCTGTGTCCTGGCTCAGAGATGTCACAGTGGATGTGTACAGTCATCGAGTCACGCTACCCAAAGGGAGTTTGGGAAGGGTCCAGGTGAGAATCTTGGCTCAGTCACCAACAGTGCACTCACAGACTCAAGGCGGTAAGTGCATGAATGTCAAGCACTGTTAGGCTGTGAAATCGTGAAGTCCATGAAGACTCAGAAACTATTCAGCTGCAATGTGCTTTCCTATCTCTTAGTTGGTATAAACTACTTTTCAAAATCATAAAACTAAAATTGTCTTTTTTTTTTCCTTCGTTTTGAAAGCACCTTGCAACCCTCCTGTCAGTTTGGTAGTGTGTAAAATGCTGCCATGACTCAGTTTTAGTGGACCAAGTGTTTGATTAAATGCAAAACTATCAGTCAGAGATCCAGCCAGTTACCCATGCCATGGGCACTAGCACAGCCCCATACCATCTCAGATGCTGTCTTTTGACCTTTGCTCTGATAACAGTCTGGATAATCCTTTTCCTCTCTAGCCCGGAGGACACCATGTCCATGATTCCCATTTGTTGATATTTGGTAGAGTTTGACCTTGACCTTGTAGATGTAGAGATGAACTGTGTTAACTGACAATGGTTTTCTGAAGTTTTCCTGAGCCCTCGTGGTGATATCCTTTACAGAATGATGTTGCAGTGTCACTGGAGGGATCAAAGGTCATTCAAAAGCTTGTTTAGCCTGCAGAGATTTCTCTGAATCCTTTGATGATATTATGGTCTGTAGATGATGAAATCCCTAAATTTCTTGCAGTTTCTTGCAGAAAACATTGTTCTTAAACAGTTCTACTGTTTACTCATAGAGTTGTTCAGAAAGTGTTAGACCTTACTCAATCCTTTCAGGGGTGATCCTTTTATACCCAATCATGACACTCACCTGTTTCCAATTAACCTGTTCACCTGTGGAATGTTCCAAAAGGTGTTTTGTGAGCTTTCATCAGCTTTCCCAGTCTTTTGTTGCCCCTGTTCAGACTTTTTTTGGATTGTGTTGCAGACATTAAATTCAAAGATAGTGAATATTTGCTAAAGGCAATGAAGTTTAGCAGTTTGAACATTAAATGTCTTATCTTTCTTGTGTATTGATTTGAATATAGGTCAAAAATGATTTGCTAATAATGTTCTGATAATTTGATTTGATCTGTTTTCATTACGTTTTACACAATGTCCCAACTTCATTGGAATTGGGGTTTGTACCAGAATACATTGCTCCTTGTCTGATATGTCCTCTGTTCTACTGTCTAGGTTGACGGCCTGATGAAGACGTTGCCTGTCCAGCTCCAGCTTGGTGCTGTCAAGGTTTACCAGTCGGGGCTCACTGTTGCTTTAGAAACTGACTTTGGACTCTTGGTAACCTACGACGGCCAACACTATGCATCCATCTCTCTGCCCAGCTCTTACTTCAACAACACGTGCGGCCTTTGTGGTAACTATAACGACGACCCGGCTGATGATCCCGTGCTTCCTGACGGCTCTCTTGCAGAGAGCGTGGTGGAGTTAGGAGGCAGCTGGAGGGCAGAGGACACTGACTGGAGGTGCACGGATGGTTGTGTTCAGAACTGCACCATGTGTGACCCTCAAACAGAAGCTTTCTATTTCCGTTCAGACTACTGTGGGCTCATTAACAAAACTGATGGACCCTTCAGGGACTGCAGAGCTGTGGTGGACCCCACAGCCTTTGTTTACAGCTGTGTGTACGACATGTGCAACAACAGGGATAATATCACAACACTCTGCCAGGCCATCCAGGCTTATGCTCTGGCCTGTCAGGCCATTGGTGTCACGATACGACCCTGGAGGTCACGCAACTTCTGCGGTGAGTGTCAGTTTGATGTTGACAGATTATCAGAGCTGGGCACAGTTTATCAGATGTTTCATTTCTTAACCATCATGACAGAGAGTTTGCATTCGTTCAAAGCATTTATTGCAACAGCAGAACATAGTTTTTGTTCTGTGTTTAGGTGTGATCATTTCACTCCTTGTAGATTATTTTTTCTTTCAGAATTTGAGAAGTGATAAAAAATAACCTCAAACTCCTGTCAGAGCCCACAAATGAAAGCTGGGTTGGTATAAGGCTGAAAAGCTGGTCACGTGAGCAGAGGAAGGGAGTAGAAATTTTGCAGTTTAAATAGACAGCTCATGAATGGGATGATTGTAAGGTGACTGACAAAATTACGCAGAATCAATACACTTTTCTGACGTCATCCAATTATAATAAAAAAGTTAATGTTGATCAATAGCAATACATAATCATTTAATACTCTTACTAGCAGGTGAAAATGGTGACTGTTAACCCAAACTGGTAGGATCCAAAAACAGCAAAAACTTAAATTATCTTCATAACAATTCATTTGAGTATCAGAAGGTTGTGATGCATAGTAACTTATCCAAATACCAAATGTTTAAGACATGTCTAAGCACATAATATTCAAACCTTTGTTTCTGTGGCAGGCCTTTGCTAACCTGACATACCAGCTGCACAGTTCAGTGTATTTCTCTAGTCTATCTGGGCAGCGACCATAGAAAGTGTTTGAGAATGGGCAACACCTTTACAGAGTTTATTTAGCAGGTGATTGGACGAACGTTCTACTGCCATGTTATAAAGTACAAAATGTGATCTACTCTCACCAAAACATGTCAGAAGTGGAGCAAAAATACCCTGCTGTAAGTGTTAATTGTTTTCCATTTAATAAAGAAATATGGTCCAGATCTGATAAAACTGCCACTGAAGCTGTTAGCATCTATACTAATCTCTGTATCACTTCCTGCTTTGAAAGACAGTCATTGGGCTGTGCTGCTTTTGGCTGAGCACAATTATTGTAGACTGGTGCTTGGCAAGATGGATCTGCTTGATTACAGATATTGAATTAGAAGGATCCATAAGCACTGCAAGGTTAGTTATGCAACTGCTTGACCTCTGTGATATTCTGCAGACTAGAAAACACAGTCTTAACATTTACAAGCAACTTTTCACTCAGCAGAAACAGAGATCAAAATATGTTCGATATCTTAGCCTGCAGGAAAAAAAAAAAAGTGGTTAAAAACCTCACAGAAATGCCAGATGTCCCAGTATTTTTGGAATGTGTTCCAAGCATAAAATTCTCAGTTAGTGAATATCTGCAAAAAATAATGTAGCTCATCAGTTTGAAAATCAAATATCTTGTCTTTGTAGTGTATTTAACAGAATATTGGCCAACACGGATTACAAATCATTAAATTCTATTTTACTTACATTTGAAAAGTGTCCCAACTTCATTGGAATTAGTGTTTGTTGTTTAAGAAGTAATGTTGGCCATTAACACTGGACACATTACCTTCATTTTATGTGCATGACTGAATCCAATTTTCAGCCTGTTTCTCTCTCGTCTCCCAGCTTTGACATGCCAGGAGTTTAGCAACTACCAGGTCTGCACGAGTGCGTGCCCGGCCTCCTGCTCAGACCTCACTGCTCCCTTATACTGCGCTCACCCGTGCACCGAAGGCTGCCAGTGCGACCAGGGATACGTCCTCAGCGGCAGCCGTTGTGTGCAGCGTGAGGACTGTGGCTGTGAGCATAACGGCATCTACTACCCCCTCAACAACACCTTCTGGGCCGGCCCCAGCGGTGAGGAGGGCGAGTGTACCCTCCGCTGCACCTGTGGAGCTGCTGGAGAGGTCACCTGCTTTAATGACTCTTGTAAGGATGGCGAGGTTTGTGTAGCGGAGGTTGGCTTGCTCGGTTGCTACCCTCGACGGGAAGGAGTTTGCTCGATCACACAAAACTCTGTGACTTCGTCCTTCGATGGCACCTTCCTGCTGTTCCCAGATGACAGCTCATACTACCTGTTGAAGCTGTGTGCCGCAGTGCCAGCAAATGGTTCGATGGTGGAGGTGAAGATAGGAAGGCGTTTGGTGAACAAAGGTCCCACTTGGAAGAGGCCTGTGGTCGTTACAGTTGCTAACATGGAGGCTCAAATGGGAGGGTTAGATTTTGATACAGTAAAGGTGAGTATGAACCCCTTCTGTTGTCTTTTCAGCAGCTTGGTACCTTTTTAGTAACACTTTTTTGTGTTCCAGGTGAATGGCGAGCTAGTGGCGCTACCGTATGTTAATCCAATGGAGACGATGATGATCTACAGAGCACCAGGCAATGCTACAGTGGTGGAGTCCAGGGGTCTCCTCCGTGTCCACTACACCCGCCAGGGGCTCATAAACATCTCCCTCTCCACCATCTTCTACAACGTGACTTGTGGTCTGTGCGGCGTCTTCAATAGTAATTCCACCGATGACCTTCGCCTTCCAAATGGACGCCTGGCGGAGTCGACGGAGCAGTTCACAGAAGGCTGGCGGGCCATTGCCGATGACCTTACCTGTAACGGTGACTGTGATGACCTGTATCGAATGTGCACCGACTTGCGTCTCTACCAGAGTCCTTGGATGTGTGGGAACATAAACGATCCTGGAAATAGTTCGTTTCTGGCGTGTCATGCGGTGGTCAACCCCTCGCCATTCTTCAGGAACTGCTTGTACAACATGTGTGTAAAGGAGGGGAATCGTTCGGCGCTGTGTTCCTCGCTGCAGGCTTATGCCTCCGCCTGTCAGGATGCTCAAGTGGGTTTAGCTTCCTGGAGGAGTGCAACCAACTGCCGTAAGTGGAAATGTCCAAAGTTTTATGGAAAAGGCTGGTGTTTTGGCAATTGATCTTTTCACAACCTATAGCATGTAAGACGTCGTTTCATTAGCTGGATAAAAAACAAAGCAAATCTAGAGGTGAACATAATTTGCAGGCAGCACAGGAGTAAAAAAAAAAATACCCAATTTTGATGCTTTTCCATTTGTAGCATCTGCACAACCCAGCCAGACTCTTCACAGTTTGGTCTCTCTCAGTTGACTTTTCCAGTACAGTATATATACACTTTAAGATAAGCAAGGTCGTCATTGCATGGTTGCACGAAAACAAGACATTCATGTCTGATTAGAGGCTAAAACCCAGAAGGTCCCATCCATGGTGATCATCATTAACTGACTTTGGAGCAAATTCTGGAGTGCAGACCCCTTTTCTGTTTTTTGTGTCTAAAGCCTAGTGTTTAAGCTTATAGATGTTTATGTGATTTTCTTCTTTTCTCTCATGCATCCCCATACATTATGCCCATCTCTTATGTCCATTGCATAGTCGGTGGGCAGAGCTCGCCCACCGCTAATTAGCTTAGCTCAAACACTGGGAGTCAATGGGTAGCATTGGCCTGCCTCTGCCTACAGTCACCAGTTAAACTCTTCAGCATGTTAAACGGTGTTTAGAGAGACTAAGATGTCTCTTCCTTGTTATTGCATGCATAGTCGAAAGAACGGTGTCCATCTGCTTGTCACTGAATTGGAGTTAGATCCAAAAAAAATGTTGGAGTGTTCCTTTAAGCATCCTTTATTTTGTTCTTACCTCCTTTTTCTCTCTCAGCTCTCCCATGTCCAGAGAACAGTCATTTCGACGAGTGCACCACCGCCTGCCCTTTGACCTGCTCCAACCTGGATGAGCCTGAGGAGCCATGTCCGCTGCCGTGCCAAGAGGGCTGTCAGTGCGAGGAAGGGTTCGCTCTGCGGGACGGCCTGTGCGTGGCACGCAGCGACTGTGGCTGTGTGAGCCATGGGCGCCAGCTGGCCACTAATCAGACTTTCTGGACAGATTGGGAATGCCAGGAGCGCTGCTACTGTAACGGCTCTGATAACAGCGTGTACTGTCAGCTGGCGCCCTGTCACTCTGAGGAGTACTGTCAGGAGAACGACGGCCTGTATTTCTGCCTGCCGCGCACGGAGGCCCTGTGTGTGGCAGCTGGTTATGGGCATTTTCTACCATTTACTGGCGTACCGTTTGAGCTTCAGAGCTCTTGTACTCTCAGGATGGCCACCACCAGCTGTGGGACAGGACCAAGGGACCCCACAGCCATCATTGGAGCCTTTCCTTCATTTAAGCTGGCAGCTCGAAATGAGGAGAGGGACACAGGACAGGCAATTTGGGTCAGGGGATTTGTACTGGAGGTTTATGAGTACGAGATTGAAGTTTCTCGAAGTTACAAGAACACTGTGACGGTAAGTGGATTATATTTATTAATAAAGATGAACCAAAGTAAATTAGTCATTCAAAGGGAGGGCAAATGAAGGGGCTGGTCTTCATATTGGCACATGGGTACTGCAATGAGGAAACAACAAGGGGGTAGACCAGGGATTTGCCTGAACATATCTGATATTATGGGACGTCATGTTTGTACAAACCCCAGTTCCATTGGAGTTGGGACATCCGCAAATCTTTCTCAACCTATATTCAACTGAATACACCACAGAGACAAGATATTTAACATTCAAACTTAAAAACTTAATTGATTTTTGCAAATATTCATTTGTTTTGGATGTGATTCCTGAAACATGTTCCAAAGTAGCTGGGACAGGGGCATGTTTACCACTGTGTTAAATCACATTTCCTTTTAACAACGCTCAGTAAGTTTGTGAACTGAGGACACTTGATGTTCAACTTCAGTTGCTCAACATTCCAGGTCTTTGTTGTCGTATTTTTTGCTTAACAATGCTCCACATCTTTTCACTGGGAGAAAGGTCTGAACTGCAGCAGGTCAGTCTAGTCCCTGCACTCTTTTACTACAAAGTCACGCTGCTGTATTACGTACAGAATGTGTCTTTGTTGTCTCTGAAATATGCAGGGTTCCCTGAAAAAGACAGATGGCAGCATGTGTTGCTCCAAAACCTGTATGTAACTTTCAGCATTAATGGAGCCAAGTTACCCATGCCATGGGCACTAATACACACCCATACCATCACAGATGCTGGCTTTTGACCTTTGCTCTGATAACAGTCTGGATGGTCCTTTTCCTCTTTAGCCCAGAGGACCCCACATCCATGATGAAAAACAGTCTGAAATATGGACCCAGACCACAGCAGACTTTTCCACTTTCCGTCAGTGTTGTTGATATTTGTCTTTGTCTTTGCATGGTAGAGTTTGACTTTGACCTTGTAGATGTAGAGATGAACTGTGTTAACTGACAGTGGTTTTCTGAAGTGGTCCCACGTGGTGATATCCTTTACAGAATGATGCTGCTTTATAATGCAGTGCTGCCTGTGGGATCAAAGGTCATGGGCATTCAATGTTGGTTTTCTGCCTTGATGCTTATGTGCAGATATTTTGACTGTAGTTGATTGTACTGAAGTTGCAATTGTTCTTTGGGAAACAATAATGAAAGGTTTGATCTTGATGCAAATGAGGGAATATTTGCAAAAAACTTTGAAGTTTACCAGTACGAACATTGAGTGTGTTATCTTGGTAGTTTATTTAATTACATTTAGGTTGGAAAAAGATTTACAAATACTTGTATTCTGCTCTTACTTAGGTTTTACTCAACATCCCAACTTCATTGGAAGAAACTTAAATTATAATTTTAAACATCATGAATGCCTCCTTTTCATTTATTTCATACATTTGTTTTCGCTTTCACATATATAACTATTTTCATAAACTCTACCTATACTGATGGTGCATTTGGGGAGGGGGGTTGCCTAAGGCCTCATTGTTGTTCATAATATAAATATTACTCCTCACCCGCCCTTTCATACGTGACCCTTGAAGGTCATAGATGTTTCATTTGTGAGGACATGTTATTTCTAATCAAGCCGATAGAATAACCAGGCAGAGGGTGAATTCCTCTTTGATTGGCTTAAGGTGGATCTAATTTCAATGGGCATCTTTTATCAGGCTGGATTTGGCTCAGACGAAACCTCGACCCTGAGCGACACTTGGACCGGGTTCACAAACCAACTCAAAGATCTGAGGAGGAACAGAAGTGACACATAACCCTCCTCGCACACATTTTCATTCCCTCTGTTTCTGTCTCTCTTTTTAATACAGTTTGATTTTATGCATAGAAGCTCTTTCAGTGGGTCTTTGTGATACCCATTCATCACCTGGGTTTCCCCTCGTTCTCTGAGAACACACTGCTCGGTTTGATTAGAAATGATGATCTGGTGTTAAAACGCCTCCGTAGGAATGTGTGAGAATCACTTCAGCCTGCTCACGTTTGATTACTCTCTTCTCACAGGTGAATAAGGAGCGCTTGTACCTCCCTCTGAAGCTGGGTCCAGGGAAAATCAACGTCTTCACCTTGGGTATGCAGCTCATTCTGGAGACAGACTTTGGCCTTAAGGTAGCCTTCGACTGGAACACTCTGCTCCTGTTGACTTTGCCCCGTGACCTCTACAACACCTGCTGTGGGATCTGCCAGGGCGTACCTTTAACCCCTCCCACCTTCACCACCACGGACTGGGGCATGGCGTGGGCAGAGAGGGACACCTTCTGTCAGGTGGGCTGCGGAGACTCTTGCCCACGCTGCGGCCTGGGGGACAAAAGCGAGCTGAACGAAGCCCCTCTGATGGTGGCTGAGGCGAATGTGAACTCTGAGGATGATAACGGAGATAATGAGGTCAACACAGGCATACGTTTCCACATTGGAGACGGGCTGTACGTGTACGTGGAGCCTGAGGCGGTGAGGCTGTGTGGGCTCATTGTGGATCGAGCTGGCGTGTTTGCACGGTGCCACAGCAAGGTGGCGCCAGCGTTCTTCTATCAGAGCTGCCTGCAGGACACCTGTTTGGACCAGGGGGCTCAGGATACCATCTGTAACTGGCTGCAGATTTATGCCGGCACATGCCAGACCCAAGGAGTGCCTGTTACGGGCTGGAGGAGTGACACACCGTGTGGTGAGTGCAAGGCAGAGCTAGGGCCGGACAGAGTGGGCCAAAAATGAAATCTTTTTATGCTTTAATGTTGCACAATACAAACAATAGACATGTCAACATATTCTCTGTAGAGGTATATCAAATGGCTGTATAGGCCACAAATCCAAAGAAGATGGGTTGTTGTGTAATATATAATTTTAAATAGAATACAGTGATTTGTAAAACCTTTTTGACCTGTATTCAATTAAACACTAGGGGTGTCCCGATCCGACATTGATATCGGATATCGGTCCGATATCAGCAAAAAAAAATATCGGATTATATTGGCCTGCATCTAAAATCTCCGATATAAAAGCACTCTGATACAAGCAGTCCATTCTAAATTATTTTTTATTTATTCAATTCAGTTGTAGAATATGCTTATGTTTAAGTACACAGTGAGTATTTTGTAATTTAAATATAACTGTTTTTGTTTTTATTGGATTTATTGAGGTTGCTTTTCAGGAACTTCTAATTTATTATTACTATTATTTTTTAATTGTAGTATATTCTTACGTTAAAGGTTAAAATTTATTTAACCCATTGGTTAATAACAAATGGGTCAGTTTTTCTCATACCTACTATTGCTGACTACTGTTCTCTGTTTGAGTAATCTCACTTGATCAAGCCTTTTCTTACAGTCCATACTACAAAATAAGTAATAAAAGTATGTATGATTCCTGCTGATATCGTATCGGATCGATATCGGTATCGGCCAATACTTAAGGCAGCAATATCGGTATCGGAGGTGAAAAAGTTGTATCGGGACACCCCTATTAAACACTATACAAAGACAAGATATAAAATGTTCAAACTATTAAACTTCATTGTTTCTTTGCAAATATTCACTCATTTTGAGTTTGATAGCTGCAAAACATTACTGAAAAAGCTGGGACATGGGCAACAAAAGACTGGGGAAGTTGCTCAAAAATTCACTTTTTGGAAGTTCATTGGAAACGGATGAGTGTCACGAGCAACTGCTAAGCAAATAGTCCAACAGTTTAAGAACGCTTCTTAATGTACAATTGCAAGGAATTTAGGGATTTCATCATCTACAGTCCATAATATCATCAAAGATTCAAAGGATCTGGAGAAAGGGGAAGCACTGCGTTAAAAACCAGCATCATTCTGTAAAGGATATCACCACGTGGGCTCAGGAACACTTCAGAAAACCACTGTCAGTTTACACAGTTCATCTCTACGTCTACAAGGTCAAGGTCAAACTCTACCATGCAAAGACAAAGCCAAATATCAACAACACCCAGAAACATCGCCGGCTTCTCTGGGCCGAGCTCATCTGAGATGGACTGAGGCAAAGTGGAAAAGTCTGCTGTGGTCTGAGTCCACATTTCAGACTGTTTTTGGACATCATGGATGTGGTGTCCTCCAGGCTAAAGGGGGTTTTAGTAACCATGGCATGGGTAACTTGCACATCTGTATAGGCAGCATTAATGCTGGAAGGTACATACAGACGGAGAAGAGGGGTTCATATTGATCATTACCTGAGTGTGAACGCTGGGTGATTAGATACCGGTTGGTGTTGTGTCACGGCCTTGTCTTTCTTATAAACCTGACGTAGTGACTCCAGATGTTTCAACGATCAGCTGAGGATCTAAGCTGATCGTGGTGAACGTGATTAGATTCTTAAACTTTGCAGTTGAATTAAAGTGGTTAAAGTTTACTTCCCTCTGATTAATTTTGTCAGTCTGTACTCATTGCCACTCAGTGAGAAATGTTCTGTCTCTTACGCTGACCGTAATGTCCTGTGCATACTCTCTATTATCTGTTATTTTCAATCAGCCGATCATGTTTTTTTTTTAAAAATTGCTGATATTGGTCAGCTATTTATTGATCGGTGCACCTGTAGTCTCAGTGGCTGCCCAGTTGCCTTTGTGCCATATATCCTGTCTGCTTTTTTAAACATCCTCAAAATATGCTGTTATTGTACTCCCATCTTTCAGTTTATACAACATCCCAAGCTTTTATGGACTTGGGATTATACAACAAGTTGCATCTTGCAGATTGGTTTAGATTTTTTTCATTTTCTAAGATATAAAACTTCAGAGTAAAGCTTATCCAACTTTAAGGTAAAGTGTCCAATGTGCACAAACTGTAATACACCAATATCTTTGCCCTTCTGCCTTCTCCCAGTCCAGAGCTGTCCACCAAACAGCCATTACTCCAGTTGCGTGTCAGTCTGCCCGCCTCAGTGCGCCCCCGCCCGCGGACAGAGGGACTGCAGCCAGGACTGTGTGGAGGGCTGTCAGTGTGACCAGGGCTACGTTCTCAACGGCAAGAACTGCATCCTGCCGCAGAACTGTGGATGCTACACTGATGGCAAGTACTATGAGGTCAGTCTAGCATCCGACACTATGTGAAGAAACCTCAGTGATCTATGAAGCCTGACTTCTTATGACAGTTTCCTATTGTCTAAACATTAACACATATTGTTCTGAAAATGAAGACTTCGATGTGATTCATCTAACATTGCGCAGCAGTTAGGTCCACCTTATTTATTATCTGAAATCAGGCAGATCCATCTTGGCAAGCTCCAATCTACAACAATTGTAAGTGATCCATAAACAGGACGGCCCAATCAGAATCCTTTGGAGCAGGAAGAGGTGGGAGCTACGAGAAAGACGGCAGCATGAAGTGAACACTTAGATAGAGATTAGCATCGTTGCTAACAGCTTCAGTAGCAGTTTTATCAGACCCCATTTTGTTATCAAATGAAAAATAAACAGCAACAATACAGACTTCTCAATAGAAAGGAGATTTTTGCTGCACACCCGACATGTTTTGCTGTGAGTTTGTTCTACGAAGTGGCTCACATTCTGTCCAGGGATGCACAATATTATCTGTTTGCTATCAGTATCATTGGATATCAGCCTGTATCGACAAATTACACAAATGTACAGTATTGATGCACCTTCTCATCACTGCATTGGTACATTTAAAAATCAAGGGTTTCATTTTTGCAAGAGTTAAATGCTGTTTTTCTTGTTTTACATCTGTTCCTTGCAAAAATATACTGTAACACTGAAAGAAACAAGTCCATTTTTGTTAAGTACAGAGCATGTGCTCTTGACCAGAAATATTGGAATCAGTATCAGCGATAATGAATTAAAAAATATCAGCATATCGGCAAAATATCAGCAATGTGATTCACAGAATAATCGTCCAATCACCAGCCAGTTTTGCTTTTGAAAAGTTCTGCCCATTCCAAACACTTTCTGTGGGCTCTTTCCAAGATGGTCTTGTGAAATACGTTGAAGAGTCCATCTGGTGTGCCAAGTTATGAATCATTATGAAAATAACTGAATGTCAGCATGGACTTTCGGTTTATCAAAACAACTTTTTGACTACCAGCGACCTATACAGCAGCTGATTAGCATGAAAAGCACTAATTTGTTTGACTTTGCTCCCTGGTAGCCATCATTCTGATGGTCATATCCTGCAGTTTATCGTCAATTATGACTTGATTTCCTGTGAAAATTCAATTAAACCTCACAAAGAAAATCAGTCAGCTTTATTGGCTTTAAGTGTTAAACGTGGCAAAACTGACTGTGGTTTACTTTTGTGTACAAATTAGAGGATATTGCATGCAGAAAAAGGAAATGTAAAAAGCAAAAAAAGCTGTGACTTTGTTTCGTGAGGTATAATATTGCTTTTAAAATACAAGAACATTGAAACGTACACATTTTTTTAGCCCTGATTTTAATATACCTCTCTTTTCAGCCCAAACAGCTCTTCTGGAACAGTGACTGCACCAAACGTTGCCAGTGCATCGGACGAAACCTGATCCAGTGTGACCCTCGCCGCTGTAAAGCAGAAGAAGAGTGCACGCTGCGGCATGGCGTCAGGGGCTGCTTCGCTCGACGCTCCCAGCACTGCGTGGCTTCTGGAGGCGGAGTCTTCAGGACCTTTGATGGGGCTTCTCTGCGGCTCCCAGCCTCCTGCTCCTTTGTCTTATCCACGAACTGTCACAAACTGCCTGACCTCTCCTTCCAGCTCATCGCTAACTTTGACAAATGGAGCACGCCAAACCTGACCACCATCTCCCATGTTTACCTTTACATCAATGAGGAGAATATACTCATCTCTGGGAACACTGTCAAGGTGAGAGAAGGGTTGAGTCTGTGCTGGTTTGTTAGTTTATCAGCGAAAAAAGGAAATTAAAAATATACCCTTTATTTGAATTCCCACCGGGCACTTTCATAACAGGTTGATGAATGTTGTGGTGAACTGTAGAAGTTGTAGGTAATGGTTATAAAGCCATTAATATAACTTCATAAGATACTTTTAAACATAAATTAGTCAATATAAGTGTTAATAATAGCATAATCAAATCATTTATTGAAGTGAATCAATCAAGTGATGCTAGAGATATGATTTTTCGCATATTTTGGGAAGTTTTTGCATCCAGAAAAATATGCGTATCACCGCCGAATTATAATAGGTTCTTCCCTGGACCAAACCACACCTCTGGTAAAATTTTCACTTAAATCCATCCTGTAGTTTTTGCGTAATGTTGCTAACAGACAAACAAACAAACACACAGACAGACCCTTGCAAAAACATAACCTTCTTGGCGGAGGTAATAACACTGCATCACTGATACCATCATATTTCAAAAAATCCTTACCTACATTTCAGATACTGAAAATTTCTCTAATTTGTGTTTCCATAGGTCAATGGTACACCAGTATCAGTCCCATTTGTGACTGGGCTGATGACCCGTCTGTCCACGTCTGAAGGTTTCATTGTCATCGACACACCGCAGGACATCCTGGTCAGATACAACCACTTCAATACCCTGAGCATCACCATGGGCCAGAGGCTTCAGAACAAGGTGTGCGGCCTCTGTGGGAATTTCAACGGAGACCCCAGCGACGACTACATCACCTCCAGAGGCAAACCAGCCGTCAGCGCCCTGGAGCTCGCCCAGAGCTGGAAGACCAACGGTATGCAGAACAGGTGGGTCAGATTGAGAAACACGGTGGGCTTCTCCGTATGTAAATGCAAAAGCAAAATTCTTAAGAACGTTTCTTCGAGTGCCAAGTTGACAACACTGAAGCTCCTTGATTCATGATTTTGCAAACTGAAATTCTAAGTTTCAACTCAGTTTTCTGCAGAGGGCTGCTTCCACCCTCCACTTTCTCCTTATCAACATCACTAACATTTTAAAAATGTCTCAGAAGTGGAGATTTTTCTTACATTTACAAATGGTTGAGAAGTAAGAGAAAGATAAATGCTACATTTAGTCATACTTAGTTGTTTGACTTCTTGTGATGAAGTGTTTGAAAGGTGTCAGTGCAAAGCATTTCGATGTGCTCTTGGTTTTACAATGAAAATGTCCCAGAGCTTGTTTATGAAAGCCAAAACTAGCATTATCATCACAGTAACATAACCGCATCTGAATCAGACCTTGCACAGACATGAAGTTGAAGCTCACTTACTTAGGAATCACCTGCTATTACCACAAATTTCCACATAGTTGGACTGCGTAGTGCTACGTCCATGCTGCAGCTTTACTCCAGCCAGCAGTGCATATCCTCACCAATTGGAGGTGTATTTTAACCCCTTCACAGTAGTGATGGGAATTCTGGCTCTTCAAATTTTTTTGTTGCTTTAATTATTTTATTACCAACAATTAAGTTAAATTATGTGCAAAATGAATAAATAATGTAAAAGAATATGCATTACATCAAATGTTAATTATATAAATGTGCCTTTATTTAGAAACCATATAGAGTGCAATTCTAAGGAAGTTTATTCATCCAATTTCAATTCTAAAAATCTCACAACACTTATTTTAAGCCTAAATTGCCTGACATGTCCAGCTACACAATAAACCCTGGATTTGCTTGTAATGAGTTAAAATATCTGCCAATGTGGCAAGACAAATTGTACTTGTACGATATCTTGGATGATGTTCCTACTTAAGTAGTTTTTATGCCTGATTTTTAAGACCCTTAAGGAGTAAAATTTAGCTTGTTTCGTTGGCAGATATTTTCTCATAATTGCAAGTTATTCAGTGCTTTATTTTTGTTTTTTATTCCTGGTAATAAGATATCCATCTGGACTTGTCAAAGTCAATTAGACAAATTTTTGCAGTTACATTTAACTTTTTTTCTATTTTTAACTTTTAGCTTTTTACTAATGAACTAAATTAAAGTGAAACCACAAAGAAACTTACTGTATCACACAACAAATATTAATTAAATTGTGTAAAAAAAAAAATGAAAAAAATCAGCATCCAGATAAGTTTTACATTGTCAAACAACAAACAAAAAAAACCAATGTTTACTGGAGCAGAGCACAGCTCTAGAAGCTTGAAACACAGGCTAACAAAGATCTCAAGAGAGACACAACTTCACCAGGTGATGGTAAGTTTACAAGATAACAGGAAGAGCAACTTTTAAACAGCATATATTCCCTGCCTGATGTTGATATCATTTCCCCTTTTTCTGTTATATATTGAAATTACCAGAAACTCATAGCACGTTTTCCTCTTTTGGGTCGATCCTCTTGATGGAGATTAATGCAGAGTTGAAGCAGCTCCCATTGAAAATCCCCCAAATCTCCACCTCTGCACAGCACACTCTGCAGCAAATTGCCCCCAGTCTGTTCAATCAATCTGCTTCCACATCCTGGGCCTCGATCTGTCAGCACACCAAGTCTATTTTTGGTGGGAAATGCTTCAACTCTGAATCAGTCTCTGCTGAGCAGATCGACCCAAAACAGGAAAACAAGCACTCAGAGTTTACAGGTCATTTCAAAATATAGTAGAAATAGTGGAAATAGTATTGATGCCTACAGCAATCAGTGTCAGGCAGGAAATATGACCTTTTGTTTACGTGTTGCTCTCCCTGTTCTCTCACAATTACCTGGTGAAGGTTTGGTTCTCTCATGATCAGAACGCAGGTACGGGATGCCCAGGATAAGGACTAAAACAGGCATCACATCCTTAATAAATAATAAATAAACTCTGATCTATCAACAGGAACTTGCCACCCTGCACTTTAAAAACCCCTTAATTATGTTTTTTCTTACTAATTTGTTATCATTACTGTCACTTTAATATTTTTATTCTTGGCGAACTGTTAATGTTATTATGTCCTGTGAGTTTATCTGATTACTGTAGGCAGAGACAGGCTAATGCTACCCATTGGCTCCCAGTGTTTGAGCTAAGCTAATTAGCAATAAGTGAGCTCTGCCCGTCTCTTCCTTGTTACTGCAGGCACAGTTGAAAGAATAGTGTCTATTTGCTTGTCATGGACTCAGGAGTGAGGCAAGACATGAAAACAAAATAAAATGTTGCCGTATCCCTTTTAATACTCTGACTTTCATATGAATACATGAATTACTGTCATTGCTGTTAGCGGTAAAAATGACATGGTGTAGCCCTGCCAAGTTTGGTTTTGTTGAATCAGTTATACTAAATTTTGGGACAGAAAATGAAAAAATTTAAATTAAAATTGTTGACAGTGTTATCATGGTCTTTCCCTCCTGTAGTTGCGATGAGACCCAGTACGTGGCTCTGGCTCAGTCCTGTGATAACACGGCCGTGGTGGCTCTTCAAGGTGAAAACGCCTGTCAGAAACTCACCCAGCTGAAGGGTTTCTTCCAGCCCTGCCACGGCCTGCTGGATCCTCGGCCTTTCTACCAGTCTTGCTACCTGGACGGCTGCTACAATCACCGCAAAGCCCAGGTCTGTGGCTCACTGGCAGCTTATGCTGAGGCCTGCCGCTCCCTGGGGACCCTCACCACCAAGTGGATCGCCCAGGAGAACTGCTGTAAGGGCACCGCGAGGCACCAGATAGACCTACAAACAAACATGTCTCCTGCTCAGATATTTTCTTATTCTATTTAAACTGTGAAACTTCAGGTTATGATCAAGCTCAAGTTCTCATCAGCTTTAGTTTTGTTAGCACACCAAATGTTATCCTCAAACTTATGCTAGCACTGTGTGAGACAGCTAACATTGTGTGTGGACCTGTCTTTAGCAGAATGGATCTACGACCCCTGTGCAGGAGAGGTCTGCACAAACTTCACCTGTGAGCTGGAGAACGGGGGAGACCTGTGTGGCTGTCCAGAGTTACCCACCAGCACTGGAGGTGAGGGTTTCAAAGAGAAAAATAAACGTTGTTATGGTTGTATTGTCTAATGAAACAGTGAAATTAACATATAAAAGTGTCCAAAATGGATGATAAAAAAGCTCTTATGGGGATTTCAGCCATCTTATTGAGAGAAGCCAAGCTCTAGGCCCCACCTCAGTGGTCTTTAATCAACATTATTTTATCAACAACTTTTCTGCATTGCTGACAGTTTCTCTGTGGACACTTCTGTTACATTGTGATAAGTTACCATGCTATCTGGTGTCCTCTACAGTTTACTATAGACACCAGCAGGCATTAAAAGCCTCTCGTCTTTGTGCACTGAGTTTGTTTACATATATATAAATTGCAGGGCAACTTCCTTGTTGACCTACAAAATACATCATCCCTGCACCACTCTATAGATCACCAGGTAGCTTCAGATCACTCCTACTCCTCAGTTTCCACAGGTTTGTCCCGAGTCGTCATCATCACTCGAGTCAAAATCACTCATGTTTGGTTCAGTTCTAGTTCCTCTGCTGTTGTGTCTTCCTGAGTGCATGAAGCAAAACAGCATGGCTGTGACATCTATGCACACAGGTGGAAGAACACGTCACCATTTGCATAGTAAAATAGTGCCAATCACAGCGTCTTCCAGAGAAAAAATTAAGCTCTCCAAAATTATTCGCTCACTTGTATAATCAACCCAACAGAGTTTTGCGGTGCTTCTTTGTGCAACCCTTACACAATCAAGCAAAACAAATGTACCAGTCAACAGCAGTGTACCTTACTGGTAGTCTCAGCTTGTTTTCTTTAATTGTACAGCGGTAGTTGGAGCCCTCTCAGCCACTTCTCTGATTATTGTCAAGTACCTGATACAAACCAACCTAAAAAACATTAATTAGTGAGTCATTTTGTTAGTAGTTCAGCCTGAATGCTTTCTTCCCATCATGCAAAGCAAAACTCACAGCCACACAAATGCTAGATGTGGCTCTCAGCTTGGACTCGTTCCAATTCAAAATACTGCTGAGTGAAACGATCCAAAGTAAATAAGCAAATTTGTAGTATTTTTCTTAACTGATTCTGAACAAAGCAACAGAGCTTTAGGTGTGAGAACCACTTTAAAAGGCGGCCTAATAATGGTCCTCATGTCCTCCAGGTGATGATGATATAATCCAGGCGGAGGTGACCTGTAAGCACGCTCAGATGGAGGTCTCCATCTCCAAATGTAAACTCTTCCAGCTGGGCTTCGAGCGAGAAGATGTCAGGATCAACGATGAACACTGTGCCGGCATTGAGGGCGAGGACTTCATCTCATTTCACATCAACAACACAAAAGGGCACTGCGGCTCCATCGTACAGGTCTGTTAGTGCTCACGTGCACTTCAGTGTTAATTTTGACAGCACTTTTTAATCTAGTTTAATTTGGTCTTTTGCCTAAAATATATTTCAGTTTTAGTTATAATTTAGTCATCTAAATTGTTATGAATTTAGTCTAGTTTTAGTTGATGATTTCACAACATTTTAGTCGACAAAAATATGAAGTGTAAAGTGTAAGGCATTTTTTAATGTTTCCTTGAATTTCTGAAGTCATATTTTACACTTGGATCAATTGAAACATCTAATAACCCTTTATTGAATGCTAGTAGAGTTTAAAGGTACAAGTTAACTTAAACAAATTAAACACCACCAAGCTAAGGCAGCTGTGATTGGATGTCCCTCTTAACTCATCCAACCTTTCCACACAACCAAAGTAGCTGTGATCGGATATATTCCTAACTTGTCCCTACTTTCTACATGACCAAATTAGGTCTGATTGGAATAAGTCTGTCAAACATTTTAGTCTAGTTTTTATATGCTGTTGAAAATTTCAGTTAATTTAGTTTGAGTTTTTGTCCACGTGCACTTGTTTTTATTAATTACTGTCTGGTTTTTGTCAGAGGAAAAAAGGCTGTTGACGAAAACTATGATGGAAATAATTGGTCAACAAATTTAACACTGGTGCACTTTTTTCACTTTTTGTCTGTTTTTGCTCCTTTAAAGTCCTTTTTCCTTTCCAACAGTCGAACGGCACACACATCATGTACAAGAACACGGTGTGGATAGAGAGCGTGAACAACACCGGCAACGTTATCACAAGAGATAAAACCATCAATGTGGAATTTTCCTGTGCCTATGAACTTGACCTGAAGATCTCTCTGGAGACCGTCCTGAAGCCCATGCTCAGGTCAGAACATGGAGACACAGATGACCTTGCCTTGAAATAAAATGAACAGCTAGATCAAACTACCTCCCTTTATTTCTCCTGCAGTGTCATAAACCTGACCCTCCCAACCCAGGAGGGAAACTTCATTACCAAGATGGCTCTCTATAAGAACAACTCGTACCGCCACCCGTACAGAGAGGGGGAGGTGGTGCTCAGCACGCGGGACGTCCTGTTTGTGGGAGTGTTTGTGGAGGGAGCAGATGAAAACCAACTCATCCTCATAGTGAACATGTGCTGGGCCACGCCGTCCCGCTACAGCAGCGACCGACTGCGATACATCATCATAGAGAGAGGGTAACAACACACAAATCTGGGGGTTTGTTATTGTTGAAAGCCAAATACTGCTTAAATCTCTAAAACAGGTGTCTCAAATTGATGAGGGTCCATTTTTAACATGAAAAAGGAGGAGGCAGTCTGTAGGTGACCTGCACGCTGGGAGTTCAAGTCCTGCTCTGAAGTATTTTAAAATGCAAACACCCAAAATAGTCCAAAGCCAAGGATATCAGATTTACAATGGTATAAAATATAAATTGAGAGGCTACTGCATGAGTTCATGTCATTAATTGAGCAACATATACACTATGTTGCTAAAAGTATTCTCTTGTCTGCCTTTACATGCATATGAAGTTGAGTGACATCCCATTTTTAATCCATAGGGTTCAATAACAGCTTCAACTCTTTTGGGAAGGCTTTCCACAGGTCTAGGAGAGTTTATAGGAATTTTTGACCATTCTTCCAGAAGCACATTTGTGAGGTCAGACACTGATGTTGTATGAGAAGGCCTGGCTCACAGTCTCTGCTCTAATTCATCCCAAAGGTGATCTATCGGGTTGAGGTCAGGACTCTGTGCAGGCCAGTCAAGTTTTTAACACCAAACTCCCTCATCCAGGTCTTTATGGACCTGCTTTGTGCACTGGTGCAGTCATGTTGGAACAGGAAGGGGCCGTCCCCCAACTGTTGAGAGCATGGAATTGTCCAAAATGTCTTGGTGTGCTGAAGCATTCAGAGTTCCTTTCACTGGAACTAAGGGGCTGAACCCAACTCCTGAAAAACAACCCCTCACCATAATCCCCCTCCACCAGACTTTACACTTGGCACAATGCAGTCAGACAAGTACTGTTTCCTGGCAACTGCCAAACCCAGACTCGACCATCGGATTGTCAGACAGAGAAGCGTGATTGGTCACTCCAGAGAACACATCTTCCTCTGCTCTAGAGTTTAGCCGTGTGCTTTACTCCACTTCAGCCAACTCTTTGCATTGCAATTGGTGATGTGAGGCTTGGATGCAGCTGCTCCGCCATGGAAACCCATTTATGAAGCTCTCTACACACTGTTCTTGAGCTAATCTGAAGGCCACATGATGTTTGGAGGTCTGTAGATGTTGACTCTGCAGAACGTTGGCAATCTCTGTGATTGTACGTGGCCAACCACTTCATGGCTGAGTTGCTGTCATCCCCAATCACTGACTGTGGAATATTTAGTAGTGAGGAAATTTCAGGACTGGACTTGTTGCTCAGGTGGCCTCCTATCACTGTACCACGCTGGAGTTCACTGAGCTCCTGAGAGCGACTCATTCTTTCACAAATCTTTGTAGAAGCAGTCTGCATGCCAACGTGCTTTATTTTATACACCTGTGGCCATGAAAGTGACTGGAACACCTGAACTCAATGATTTGGATGGATTGGTGTATACTTTTGGTAATGTAGTGTATATTAACCAAAATGCAGATCATGTTTTTGAGCATCAGCATTAGAATTGTAGTCTCAGATAAAAGTATACATTGGTCATTTCAGAGATGCAAATGTTGTCAACTGGATCGAATGATGGCAGGGTTTTCACTTTTACTTATGAATTTTTTAAATTGTATTTTATTTATTTTTTTATTATTACTTTTTTTCTTTTTGCCTTTTTTTGCTTCCATCGCCTATGGTTCCATATAACGATGGCATATTGTGTAGTATGTTTGTTAATGTTCATAAAATCTCTTAGAAAAAAAATGGATTCGAGGGCAGGAAATGGCATCCACATTGTAAAATTTTCTCTGATTTTTCTTTCTCAGAACCTGAGAAATCCCCAAGAAATTGTTTTCATACCCAAAGAATCAAAACACTTCAACACCCATAGAAAAAAGAGTTGGAGTCTCAGTAACAACTTTTATATAAAAATGAATGAAATTGGGAGAAACACTTTTTTAAGAATTACTCCAGTTTGGTCAAGGCCCAATTTTTTTTTTCAATTATACTTTAACATAATGTATTTTCTTGAGATTTCAACCTAATGTCTTGTCATCAGGGGTAACAAAGCTTTATTGTTGTTGGCATTAAACCACATTTTACAGATTAGAATAAGACGTATGAGCGTTCAACAATCATGCACAGCTTTAATCACTTAAAGCTGCTTCAGATCAGGTTTTGCCTTTTAATGCATCTTCATCTTTAAGTCAACAGTGATTCCTTTAATACCTATCCCTCTCCCTAGGTGTCCCAACATTAAAGACAACACTATCGGCATGGCAGAGAACGGCGTATCCCTCACCTGCCGCTTCCACGTCACCGTCTTTAAGTTCATTGGCGACTACGACGAGGTTCACCTCCACTGTGATGTCTCCCTCTGTGACTCGGAGAAAAACCCCTGCAAAGTGGTGAGATAAAGGTTCATGTACAAAACACAAAGGTGAGTAAGGGCAGGTTTCTTCTGTATTTATGAATATTTCCGCTGTGCATCCAGAACTGTCCACACAAGAGGAGGATGTACTCGGAAGATAACGACCATAAACCGCACATACTGAGCGTGGGGCCAATCAGGAGGAGAGGTAAGGGTCTCATTTAGATACCAAGTCAAGCTCCAAAGCATTTTCAGGATCTTCATGGCTCCCCTGTGATGTGTTTTAGAGTCTGACTGGTGTGAAGAGGACAACGGAGGCTGTGAGCAGATCTGCACCAGTAAAGCCTCTGGACCCATCTGCAGCTGTGTGAAAGGGATGCTGCAGCACGATGGGAAGAGCTGCCGAGGTAAAGGTCGTTCACAACACACAGAAAGGTCTTGAGTTTTAATGGAAGTGTTCATACCTTTAACTAAGTACAAACCCCAATTCCAGTGAAACATAAAATCAGAATACAAAGATCTGTAAATCCTTTTCAACTTATAATCAATTGAACACACGATGAAGACAAAATATTTAATCTTCAAACAAATAAACTTCATTGTTTTCATGCAAATATTCACTCATTTTGAATTTGATGCCTGCACCATGTTCCAAAAGAGCTGGGACAGGGGCACGGAAAGACTGGGAAAGTTGCTGGAAAAGCGAGTTTCATGACTGGGCGTAAAGGAGTATCTCTGAAAGGCTCAGTCATTCACAAGCGAAGGATGGGGCGAGGTTCACCACTTTGTCCCTCATTTGGGGATTTTTGTCATCAGCAGTCCATAATATCATCAAAAGATTTAGAGAATCCAAAGAAATTCCTCCATGTAAGCAGCAAGTTCTAAAACTAACACTGAATGCCCGTGACCTTCCATCTTGCAGGCAGCACTGCATTATAAAGCAGCATCATCCTGTAAAGGATATCACCATGTGGGCTCAGGAACACTTCAGAAAAACCGTTGTCAGTTAACACAGTTCATCTCTACATCTACAAGGTCAAGGTCAAACAAAAACTTGAAATTTAAATATTTTGTTTTCAATTGAATATATGTGGAAAAGCATTTGCTAATAATTATATTCTGTATTTATTTGCATTTTTAACAACATCCCAACTTCATTGGAATTGGGGTTTGTATTACAAAGGGATGGACCACCAATTTTGTGAGATGTTTTAAGATAATTTAACTTAGTTTTTGAATATTTTGCTGCTCCAACTTAGTGTTAATACAGTATCAGATCTTCATAACTAAAAGATACTGTAGCTTTTTGGAAATTTGAGTCACACAAGTGACTAGGTGACCCCAGGCCTGTTATTTTTTGCAATATTATAAAATGTCCATCTGTGCATTTTTTCATTCATTCATGTTATCTCATTTTCTCAGCGGTGAGTTCAAGCTCTTTCCGAACACCCTCACTCTCTCTGCTCAGCCTCAGCGCTCTGATCTGCATATTTCTGGCTCATATTTATACTCTCTTCTCCTAACACCCTGTGAGTCGAGAGAGAAGAGACAAAATCAACGACACAAAAAAAGACTTGAAGATGCACAAAGTTCCAGCATTGATTAGTCAGTAGACCTGTTGTTCCAGTCAGATGTGTTAGACAGAATTCACTGTAAATCCACAGATCAACACAGCTGAAGGTTTGTCAGTTTGAAGTCTTTCATTTTATGTTTTTGTTGTCATTATACACCACCGTCTTCGCCATTATCACAGGCCATCGTTCACTTAAAGCCACACTTTGTAGATTTTTTAAAACCATGTACAACCTTTTATTTTCTTCTGTTTCAAGGTTCAATGTTTATTAGTTTTTTAAGTTACTTCTGTAGTTCAGATGGGAGAATGTGCCACAGGATGAATTACAAAGTTTCTGTTATGGTGTATTTTATGATGCTGCCACTAGATGGTGCCAAAGAAAAGAAAAGCGGTTGTCTGATGTTACACATGTTGGACTGAAGGTGTATTTATTATGAGTTTCATTCTTTTTACACTTTTACACTCATGTCAAGGGTCAGTGCTTCCTGCCTTGTACTTGAGCCTTTCTTTAGCTCTCAAACACAAATATGGAGGCTCAACGTGGCCTTTGAATGTAAATTACAGATGTAGTCTTCTGCCGAGGTTGGACTACATGATTTTTTCATTGTAAGTGATCATTTTGTCAGATTAGGCGACCACAGAGCCATAAAATTGTGCTGCGACTTGTCTGACGTGCATGATAGTTTAAATCAACTTCATATATAGTGGTGCAGGGGTCACCAACAAGGGTCATCAACCTTTTTGAGCATGAGAGCGACCTTGTTTGATGTTATATTTTAAGTTAATATACATAGGGATGCACAATATCATCGGTTCAGTATCGGTATTCAGAGCCGATATATATGCGACCATACATATCAACCATATGTAACCCATATACTGGCTATAATATTGGCAAAAAACACAAATGTGCCCTCATGCCTTACCTTAAAGAATTAGGCTGTCACATTAAAAGCAACAAATCATTTTTCTTTTTAAAAGACTTTGTGCTCTTGATGAAAATTATTGGTACCAGCAATTATAAGTTATGAAATATCGACATATCAGATATTGGCAACAATCAAATATTGTGCAACCCTTTATATTTTTTACCTTAAAATAATTATCATTCATTTGATAGGCTTTGAATGACACTGTGTGCCTACTTTTTACATTTAATGATTCCACTTAATGATAATTACACATCCTAAAGGCAAATATGTTGTTTTCAGAGCTTTACTTTTTTCTGTCCCATAGCTCTTAAAGCCCCCAGGAACACAAATCAACAAAAACTTTCCTGATAGGATATTTATGATAATATATATACACTATATTTATATATATGACACTATATTTTGTATACTAAAAATCTGAGGACTTGTCGTTGCACAGTTTTTAAAATATCAGCAATCAAGTTTAGAGGGAGCTCAGAAACTGGACATAAAGTGGGCAGGCTTTTGACAGTCATTTATGATGTAATAAAAACTCAGCCAATAAAGAAATGAAACCCAAGTCCTGCCCACTCAAAGGTGATAAAACTGCTTTACCCCAACCTCATTGGCCTTTTTGAATCGTAGCGTATGTGCCCATGCCCACACAGTCACACAGAGCCATGACACACGACTGAAACTGACCACATAAAATGGCCGACGTAATGCTGTTAGAAGACGGAGGGGTGCTACAGACAGCAAACATACTGTGTTGAGATTACTTAACTTTTGTTTGTCTTTCAAACATTATGATCAGTCACTTCCATGAATAAAAGCAGTCACTCACCAAGGTACTTTGGTGCCTCTGCCGTTTCGTCCTAACATTTTATGGTCTTTAATCCTTCTTTACAGTCTGGTGGTGGCTCCACTACAACATATTCTAGAGGCAGGGGTGTTGATTTCACAGCTTTACTTAAACTTTTCTCAGTCCCATGGCTCTCAAGGCAACAAATTTGGTCTGTTATGGAAAGCCGTTAGGGCATAAAGTTGATATCGGTGATATCGGCGGCAGTTCAGCTCTAATAGTACTCAATCACTAAGTATATATGCTCAATTTTGGTCAACTAGTGCACGAGTAGACTTTTACTAGTGAAGCAAAAAGTGTCACTAGTACTACTAGTAGACTTAAAAATGTTCACTAGTACTTCTAGAAAGCCTGATATGCGAATGAGGAGGCAGGGAAAAGCAAATTCAGGCTCCCATTGGCTTCCGAAAATATTACACCCATCAGGTTGGATTTGGTTATAATACCTCCTGCTTTATTAGTATTAGGTCCACTAGTACTACTAGTTAAGTGTTTTGTTTGATTAGTACTACTAGTTAACTTAACACACTACAGTGTTAATTTTGTCAACAAATTATTTTCGTTGTAGTCTTTGTCAACAACCTTTTTTCTCCTGACAAAAACTAGACCATAACAAAAAAAAACAAGTGTACATTGACAAAAGCTAAAACTAAATTAACAGACATTTTCATCAACAGATAAAAACTAGATGAAAATGTTTGACGGAGACTTAATCCAATCAGACCTAATTTGGTCACATAGAAAGAGGGGACAGGTTAGGAATATATCCAATCACAGCTACTTTAGTTGTGTGGAACGGTTGGATGAGTTAAGAGGGACATCCAATCACAGTTGCCTTAGCTTCATGGTGGCGGGATCCAAAAACATGACTTCAGAAATTCAAGGAAACATAAAAAATGCCTTACACTTCACAATTCATATTTTAGTCGACTAAATTTACAGTACAGTTTATCGACTAGAATGTTGCTAAATTTCGTCAAATAAAACTAGACTAACATTAAAACAATTGAGACTAAATTATGACTAAAACTAAAAGATATTTTAGGCAAAAGACTAAAACTAAATTAGAAAGTGCTTTCAAAATTAACACTGACACACTCTACTTGTACTACTAGTGAGATATTTTGAGTTAACTAGTAGTACTAGTAAACACAAATAGTGTAGACTAGTGGACAATTTTGTGTTACTAGTACTACTAGTAAGGCTTTGAGTTTTTACTTGTTACATAACAGTACTAGTAGACCCAAAACACTCAACTAGTAGTACTAGAATAGTAAACATTTTTCAATCTACTAGTAGAACTAGTGACACTTTTTGCTTCACAAGTAAAGTGTACTTGTGCACTAGTTGACCACAATTGAGAGCATGTACTCCAAATTTGAGTACTAGTAGAACTGAATTGCAGTTGATATCACCAATATCAATTTCATGTCCAAACAGCTTTCCATAGTCACATAACATCCATGATTGTGGCACATGCAGATCTTCCAGCGCTCTGATTAGCCAATGTCTGACATGAGGGAAGAAATCATAGGAGGCAAGACAAAAATCAAACCTGCTGGACTTTCTGTCGTGGAGTCATGGATGAAATAACTGATTTTTGTGACTGACATGTCCCAAAACCCTAAAACTCTTGGGTCGGGCCATAATCATGGCAAATCATGTAGTCTGACATCGGCATTACCAGAAGCACTACTATTCTGAAGACTGTAAATCTGTAAGTTCATCCACTCAGACTGAAAACTTTAGCTACTCTTTTATTTTGCTCATTTTCATCCCTGATCCACGTCCTGTACAAAATATAAACAATCACTGCTTGGCTCGAGCCACAGCTCTCCTACGTGTCTGATGCAAATTTGGTTTGTACTGTTTGACCGAGCCTGCCACCAACCAACCAACATGGACAAATAGAGGAACAAAGAAGAAAATCCCAAGCACACTTCAAGTCTAATTGCCCCCTTAGTGCATCTACTGTGGAGTCCTACTCACCTGCTGTAAACTTCATTGCACATAATCGGGGGCAGAGCTGATTTATGACCCCGGGCCCACTTATGTAAGCACTGTTTTTATCACGCTCAATCAGCAATGGCTTTATGGTCAGTGGCAGCTAAGAGTCTGCAGATCATGCATGAAGAGTTCAGTGAAAGGGTAATGTGTATGAAAATACAGACGGCAACATTTGGAGACAAATGTTGATATTGAAACCTGAAACTTTAGTCCTCAAAACCTGTTTAAAAGTATAACGAATTAAGATTAAGGCTACTTCAGTGGTCAATCTTGTTAAATCAACTCCATAAACAACACTTCATCCTTGCACTGGTACTTCTGCTGATTTTCTACAATGGTACTTGGTTAAATTGGCAGAAATATCGTGTCTGCTGTCAATCAGAGGTCACTAAATGCTGATATTGACTCTATGCCAGCATTAAATTCAATGAATGATGTGAGTATTTATAAAAATATGACTTACTTGGTGATTTAATTCTCTTATTTTGAATTAAACATCCTCATGTCTGGATTAGTCTCCAGGTTGTGATGTAAGTTCATTCGTTTTAATGTTTTTACACCTCAACAACGGACATTGCTAACTATATCATACCAAATAATTCTGAACAATGTTTTGCCTTTTTTCTGCCGTCTTAAGGTACATTTCTTTTGAATTGGTCTCTCATCAGTGATTTGTAAATGGACTCTTTCATCAGTCTTCATTTAGAAATGCAAAAACCTGATTTTCTCCATTCATAGGCCTGTTTCACCATCTTTTGTGTATAAATGTACAGTCCATATCAGTTTGGTGGTTCATAACATGACTTTTTTATTAATAATCAGTATCTTTTGGGGGTTTGAAAACCTGAAAACGTGACCAATGTTTTGTGTTTTATTCTTTGAGAGCAGCACCATCATGACCTTAAATAAAGAAGTTCTCAAAGTCAATGTGAGTCCAGTGTAATTTATGCAAAATGTGCAAAAAAATCAATTTGATACTACAACACAGTTTAAGAAGGATAGTAGAACGATCATTTTTACCAATGTGCTGTCTCAGTATTCAAATTCACACCTATCTATGTATCTAAATACATCTACACACACAATATGTTTGATACCACAGTCCCAGTTAAAATTTTGTGAAAACCATTTTTATAATCTGACACACCAGATGGACTGTTCAGTATATTTCACTGGTCCATAGTTCAGAGGTCGTCAACTACATTTGTCTGAGGGCCTGCAGTTTTCCTGACATACATTATGGGAACTGGACTTTAACCCTTTCATGCATGGTGACCAGTACAGTTGACAGATATTTGGAATAGATGCCAAACCACTGAGGTTGCAGTACCATGTCCAAGTCCAGGTGGTGAACTCCCAAACCCTTGTCTCATGTTTCATAAAAACATTATCTTTGCACATTTTCGTCACATCGAAATATCGCATCATAAATCCAAAATGGTCGGCAAAGGGTGAATTGCACTACACCCTTAAGGAATAAGTGTTAAATCCGTCTATTCTCAGAGAATCAGATAGGTTAAAAATATATATCTTCTAATTTGATAATATATTTGGAACAATAATAATAATTCATGCATGAATGAGTTAAAATAATGTGAAACAATATAAATTAATAACTTGGTCTAATTAAATATTTGTGAGCTATGTAGTTGGATTTTTCAGAATTGTTATTATTCCTTAGCCTTTAAAAGTGAGATCAGTCCCTATCACCCATACTGCTGCAAGCTACATGGGGCAACTGAGAGATTTTGACTTCTTCTGTCTTTGGCTGTCATGTTTTCCAGCACTACGTTTGACTCCGGTGTCCTTGTTTTTCTGGTTAAATACTGGATCACAAGTGGATTTATGTAAAACAGCCCTGATAAAACAGTTTTAATCAAAGTTGTGTCGGGGAATTCATCAGTAGTTTAAGGGATTTAACAGCAGAAATTGCCATTAAAACCACAACAACATTTTGGCCCTGGACATTTTTCTGAATTTGGCAGCTGTGGGGGGCCTGATGTGGTCCCCGAGCCGCCACTTGGTGATCACTGCCTTAGAAAGTGTGGGAATGGGCAGAACCTTTCAAAAGCATATCCGGCAGGTGATTGGATGATGATTCTGTCAATCACATTCATTACAGGCCTATCAGATAGTGTAGCAGGCGGCACTACTGCTGCTGTGTAAAACACAAAATGTGAGCCACTTTGAAGAACAAAATCTCACCAAAACACGTTGGAAGTGAAGGTTAACTGGTGACTCTAAATTGCCCCTCGGTGTGGGTGAATGTTGTCTGTCTCTCTATGTGGCCTTGCAATTGCCTAGTGAGAGGTCCAGGGCGTACACTGACTCACCCAGTGTCAGCTGGATAGACTCTGCATGTAAATCTCGTTTTAACACGTGACGAACTTCGGTTGCTAACAGAAAGCAAAGCCACAACAACTCAGCTCCCTCCTAACAACATAACTAATCAGATGATCCGTCACGTTCAGTCCACACCTTTCTACTTTCTTTTTATTTGGGAGTTGCAAAATCAGAGTAGCGTGTGTTGGTTAATTCTTTCCACAATGAAACATGTCACTATATCCTTGAGTACATTAAAGTCATCCATCAAGTTAAACAGACATTCATTAGAGCCTAAATGTTGAGTGAAACCAGAGGAGAGGAGGCTGGACTGACCTGATCAGACAAGGTGCAGAAAAATACCCAACCTTGAGCTGTGAGCCAAAGAATTCCACTTCCAATCCAATCCACTTTATTTGTGAAGCAAAATAAAAAAAAACGTTCTGCAGTGATAGAGATAAAATCGAATAACCAACATGAAATTGATAAAAAAAAAAAAAACAATAAAAACATAAAATTACAGTACAATCAACGACAAAAAACATAAAACCACCTGAAACCGCATGACTCACATGCTGAATTAAAAGCAGAAGAATATAAAAAAGTTTTAAGATGAGACTTAAAAGTAGGAAGGATGGAGGACTTTATAACTTTAAAAAGCAGGTTGTTTTATAATTTAGGGTCCACAACAGAGATGGCTCACTCACCAGGTTTTCAGTCCAGCCTTTGGGACGACAGGAAGTTTCTGCCCCAAAGAGGTGGATAGTTTTTTAAAGATCAGAGATAAAAGATTAAAAAAACAATTTTAAAATGAATGTAAGTGGAGAGAGGCGAGGATGTATGGAAAGCCGTTCGGGCATAAAATTGATTTTGATTATATCAACTGTAATTCAGCTGTAAATCTGGGGTACATGTGGTCAACTAGTGCATAAGTAGACTTTACAAGTGAAGAAAAAAGTGTCACTAGTTATACTAGTAGACCAAAAAATGTTCACTAGTATCACTAGTAAAGCTTTGAGTTTTTACAAGTAACATTTTTTAAGTCTATGATCACTACTAGTTTTACAAAATTTTATACTAGTAGACGATTTTGCTTTACTAGTAAGGTCTACTCACGCACGAGTGCACTGAAAAACTTTACTACTGAAACAAAATTGTAGTTTACTAGTACTACCACCCGTACTATTAGTACAAAATACTTCAACAGTAGTAGTAGTAGACTGTTTTAGTCTACTAGTAGTAGTAGCCAAGCCAAAAAATTCACTAGTAATACTAGTAGACCTCGTGCAAAAGAAGTACCCTGATTGACTGTACTTTTTTCGAAAGCCAATGGGAAGCCTGACTTTGCTTTCCCCGCCCCTTATTGCCACATATTGCTTGCTAGTAGTACTAGCGAACATGTTTAAGTCTACTAGTAGTGCTAGTATACCCAAACCTTTCTACTAATAGTACTAGTGACACTTTTTGCTTCATTAGTAAAGTCTTCTTGTGCACTAGTTGACCAAAATTGGGTACATGTACTCCACATTTGAGTACAAGTAGAGTTGAACTAAAGTTGATATCACCGATATGAAGTTTATGCCCAAACGGCTTTCCAAAAGGATGGGGTGATATGCTCCTGGTTTTTAATGCCTGTTAAAAGATGAGCAGCAGCATTAACTGCAGCAACAGGAGTCATGTAAAAGACTTTCGATTCAACAATAGCATTTATTATTTCTTCTTTAGCATGTAATATGTTCTAAAGTTGCTTTATGGTGAATGAAACTTCACACCTCATCAAGCCATCTTCTTAGGTCATTCAATTAGTTGTTGTTGTTTTTTTTAACAGACACTGAATAAGAACTGCCTATGGACAGAGATTTTGACCTCTCACCTTAGGTCATGAAAGTCCTGCCCATGTTGACCTACTCAACACAAAAATAAACGTCTCACTACAAAGATCTCCTCCTGAACAGTATATTATAGTTTAGTAAACAGAAGAAGCTGCTGAAACAAGATTGGTTAAGTAAATAATTCCTTGGGTCACATTATGTAACAGTTGGGTCAGTCAGGTCACTGTTTAACGCCCTTTTGGCTTTTGTTTACATGTTAGTAATAAAAACAATACAAGAATGCTGCTGTAATCTACCCCTGTTTTAATCCATTTTAATGAATGAAATGTCAGGTGTGTTACATAAGTTTGTGGGTATGCATGGGAGTGCCTTTTTTATTTTTGTTTAACACTGGACCTCAATATCTGTTCAACTTGTTTGACAGATATTAAGGAAGAATGATGACGGCACCATCTATATCCTTAAGTTAGCCAATGTATCATTAAGTTTGAGCTAACAAGTACCTCATTTTGAAATTTCTGTTTTATTTTTTTACTTTTAACACAACAGGTAGTTACAGTCTGGGGTCCTTTACATCCTTTGTTGGTGTTCTCCAGTAACAAGCATCACATACAGGGAGTATATAAACAAAAGTGCTAATGGCGCTAACAGATGCAAACTCGAACACAAGGGCACACTGCAAGTATATCTCTGGCTTAAGCTGCTTCGCATATACATTGGTGAATGTTCAAAATCCATCTGAATTAGTCGGGGGGTGTCGGGAAACGTCATACGCCCAAGTTGGGTTCGGTGTTCACACTGAATCCAACTTGGGTGACCAGGGCGACGAGGGCACTTTTATTTTTCAAACTGCTATTTTACGCTTTTATCACAAGATATTGTCATCGTTTGTTGTTATGTTATGAAACAGTTTCAGCATTTAAAATCAGCAAGTAATGGCATCCTGGATTTTCTGAAGTTGGTCTATTTTTCCACTGGATTATCTGCATAAAAAATCACACTGATGTTTGATTTTGCGTACATTTTTAGTTTTGTGTTTTTAGAGGTATATACTTGAGTTCCTTTTTTGTTGTAGGTCCTCAAAATTCATGAAAAACCTTATTTTCGAACTGCTGCTTATGACTAGTGATACTTTTGTATTAGAAAACAATTTAATGATTACTTTCAGCTGTCAAACTGTATCTCTCAAAGCTGTTAATTATGGCACCATGTATCAGTTTAAAGTTAGTCAAATATATCACAGTGCCATCTGCATATAAGTGTATCTAGTATGTAAGGTTTTACATCTATAATTTAAGATTCTGCATTAAGATGTTTCAATAATTGCAATATATTTTAATAAAGAACAAGAACTAATTCAAGCAAACAAACAAAAACATTTAGGAGCTAAATCGTTTTTATGAGTTTATCGATATAGAATATCTCTTTTGACTTTAAAGGTAAACTGCCCAGTAGCCAGTCGTTATTAAAAACTTAGAAATCCTCAAGTCTGGATTTTTTTTCACTAAAACACTGTAACAGTTAATCAAGGCAAGACCATAATGAGAGCAAAATTGTACCTTAGAGATGCATTTGCAGTCTTCCACAGTTGTTAGCATGCAGCCTTCACTTTTTACGTCATGTTGGTATTTGTTGAAGCATGATTCATTTATAAGACAGCAAAATGAGTGACTGTGAAGTTTAGACAACCGTCTTAGTTTTATGGAAAAGGACTCCCTGGGTTTGTTCAAACATGAGCACTGCTGAAGGTATTTCCCCGTCAGTGCCTTGCCCATGGGTGAGGGCATAAAGTGGAAGTTTATGTTTGCAGGTTTTGAATGAATGCGTTGGTTTCGTTTACAATGGAAACTGTGGCCTTGGAGAAGTGATTATTATAACTTCAAGGGAGAGGATGCAAGAGGTAAATCAACCCAGAGAGCCAAAGAGGTTGTTAATTTTTTATCTGGAGCTTGAACTCTGTCCTTTTGCATAACATTGCATCTGCAGGTGATAATTAACAGCAGTTCTTACAGTGGCATGTGGTGCGTGGTAGGCTGTCAACCTGTAATTTTAAGATGCCCTGACACTGTTACACTGTACAAATTAGTTTTTAAAGATCAATCTTGGAGCCTTTTGTCAGCTTTTCTGCCTTAATTTAAAAACACTGAAGATAGATAAGGACATTTATATGGAAGAAACAGAGGATTAATATTCAAGAAAGGAGCCACAGGGAAGACCTCTTGAGGAAGTATTATAATCTCACCTCAATGTCACTGACCCCTCAATAAAGTTTGGAAACATGATTTCAATTGGTTATTTCTTCCTTTCTATAATACCAAGTAGTATTGTATTTTGACACCTTAACAATGAGAAACAACTTACGAGGATGTGTAAAATGCGCAAAACATCTAAAAGTGTGGGTAGTGCCCCCACTGATAAGAAAAACTTGAAGACCTTGTAATCATCAGGCCTCTGCTGACTTTGGGTGGAAGGGGGAATCATGCCAAAAATCAGGGTGATTATCTTGTAGTGTGTGCCCAGCTAAAAACCTTAAACCTATTCAAAAACTGATTGGATGTATGTCCTGTCAGTCACTGGTATATTTCATTAAAGTATCATTTCTATGGAGAAGTTTTTTATTTTTCCTATTTTTTCCATAGAAGAAATGTGGTCCAGATCTGATAAAACTGCTGCTGAAGCTGTTAGCATCTATGCTAATCTCTGTACGAGCTGTCAATTATTGCTGTGGTTTTGTTCGTAGCACCCACCTTTTCCTGCTTTAAAGGACTCTGATTTGACCGTGCCACTTTGTGCTGCCCACAATTGTTGTAGACTGGAGCTTGGCGAGATAGATTTGCCTGAGTACGAACAATGAATCAGGTGGATACAGCTGCAATGCAAGGTTACAAATCTAGATGTTGATCCAGCATTTTTTCCAAGGATTTGTTTACACATTTTTGCTAATAACTCAGCCGTCAATTTTGGAAATGCCTTGGAAAAGGACGGATTTAACCCAGGCAGCTTGCTCCAGGGACAATTTCCTCTGTATGTGGGCCTTGCAGACATATTGTTAGGCGTGAGCACCTCCATAATCCATTATTTTAATGATTGGTAATTCTTGTTCCAAAAAACTGCCACCAATTTGTTCAAGACTGAAGCAAAATTGGGCTCTGAGACCTCATTTTGGGACCTATATTCAGTTTTTCTCACTTTTCTACATTCAAATTCTGCTCTCAGTAAAACTCTTTTTAAACAACCAAGATTAACTGATAGAAAAATTAAAGCATCTTATCCTCATTTCACCCTGACCCTATACAATCAGTGATATCAGCTACATGACATGCGTGCTGTTATAAAATGCCTCTGAACATCCAGTGATATCATCCAGGACGGATTCTTCCTGCACTTATGTGGGAGTTTAATTATGAGTATTACTGCGAGGGTTTGCCTCACGCCATGAACCAAGTGGGTTTGCTTGAGCACTAGTTGTACTAATAAGGTATGTAACAATACTATGACATCAATTGTTTTCAAGGCTTGGTAGAGGCCATAAATGCAAACTATGACGGAGGTGTTCAAACTATGCCCTGGGGGCCAACTGCAGCACTTTTAGTTGGTTTGCAGCAAGTTCTGAAAATCATGGATATTTGGCCCACACAAAGTTATAAAGCTTGTTCCTAAGTGATGACTAAAAAGCTGTTGACAAGATTAGGAAGCATTACTTTCTCTCATTTGCTGCGCTATCTTCAGAATATTGTGCTGTTATCAAGCTCCCATAAAGTTTTTAAGCTCCGTACAGTTTGCTCTTGTTTTGAGTCTGGATATAGAAATGAGGCATCGGCACCTTCTCTCCACTGCAGGGTCATTTTCATCATTTTCATCTTGACTAGTAGCAGCCTGGGGAGGCCAGAGACCCCTCGATTCTGATCAAAATCTTTAATTATGAGTGACAGTTTGCCTTGTCAAGCCAATTGTTTTGAATGGTATTGTAGGTGGTGGTTGTTGTTTTTTTTTAAGAAGAAGAGGAAGAATTTTCAACAAAAATTAAGGGTATATTAAATCCAGGCCGACTGCAGAAGGCGAGAGTGTGGATGACCCAAACAGCCAGGTTGTTCTTACATTTTTCATATGCTAAAAAAGTTTGGACACATGTACCATGTGACATTTTGTATCAACATAAATAAAAAAGGTATTATCACTGCACTTTGCAAGCCTAGGAACTGTTAATATTGAGAATTTGAAGTGTATTTACATAGAAGTATAGCAAAACATCATCCACATATAGTAGCAACGGTATTATTCTCATTTCCATTTATGTTTAATAAAAACAAAATCAGATATAATTCAGGAGTCAAAGTCAAAATCAAAGTCACTTTTATTGTCAATTTCTGCCATATGTACAAGATATACAGAAAAATTAAAATCCATTTCTTTTCACCCCTTGGTGTAACACTTATGCACTTAAAAACTAGCAATATTAAAAAATAAGCTAAATCAAGGTGCAAATATACAACACGCACACAAAGTCTATTGCAAATAGAATGTGCAAAGTAAAGAAATGAAACATAAAAAGAAACGAGTGTGCAAAGGCATACATTTTAGATAAGATCTGGACTGCAAACCATTGCATAAATTTAAGTGTGGATGCAAACACAAGACTTTGATATGATCAACCTGCACTTTGTGCACCAACAAGCCTCCCCAAACCATTTGTTAAACTCCTCTGGAGTACCAAAGCATTGTCACTGTTGGTATCACTGGTCATGCGCGTAAACCAGGCTGTGATTATGTCTTCACAGCAATATGATTATGAAACCACTGTTATAACACATAAACATTACTTCTAGGCAACAAGGTCATTAAAACTGTTGTCCCAGTTGGCAGAAACCAGTGAACTGCTATAAAATATATATGAGGGTGCTGCCATCACTGTTGACTGTCTCTAGTCTAGAGGACAGTTCCTGGTATCACTGGAGCAGCAAATACTGAAGGACTAGACCAAATAAGGAAGGTTCTGGTGCATGCTTTCCTTTTAGTCCAATTAAAGTTGTTATTTGCACAGTTTATAAGCCATTCTGCATAAAAATATAGATTTAAATGTGAAAATTATTTCAAAAAGCTGGGCAATAACATATTTCCACATCACACATCCATAGACCCACATTGATTTTGATTTCTAATGGTTCCATTCATTCTTAAACCATAAAACAACATATTAAAAATACATATTTCATGTTGTAATTTTTTTGCACATGCTTTAGAGGGCCCTGATGTATGACCTGACATCCCGGATGGTCCTTTAAATATATTTTATAAGGTCATCTTGTATTGTAGTAAGCCACAGTGTTATTGCTGCAGTGTAAACAAACTCTCACCAAAACATGTCGTAAGTGGAGCTAAAATATTTTTGCAGTTGAGAAATACAAATGCAAATGAATGAAAAACACATACATTAACGACAAACACGCTGCAAGTTAAAAGTTAAACAAAACCCAAAACAATCCAAACCAAGAAAACACCTGCAAGAGCAGATATGCAGCATAACAACATAACCAGCATAACCATTGTAGACCGTTTGTCCTAGTTGGTCATCGTAGTTTCTGCTATTTTGAGGACCCATCACAGAGATTGGCACACATCCTTGAGATCAAAACACACTTGCTTCAATCAAATGGGATGCACAGCAGCACAAATTTACCGTTAAATATCAGTGTGTTTGTTGATAAATTCAGTTTAATGCTCAAAATGAGACGGAGAGCTGAGAGACAGTGTGTTTTTTTCACTGCTTGGCTAAGTGCGCCATTCCCGTGCGCTCCAGTGCGTGTAATACTCCAAGAAACAAAAATGATATGCACAGGTCAAAGATTTTCTCGAAGCAAGGGATTCATTTCTAATATTCATATACACACTAATGAATCTCACCAATTATTAAGATAATAAAACAGGCTGTCCAGCATGTTTTCTAAGCACAATAGAGAGTAGAGGCAAGGATTCCTGCAGGAAAATGAGAAGTTAAATTGCTTAAACCCGACAAGTACTTGATGTTTAGTAAACAGGTCCATCATAAACATATAGACAAACAGTTTTTCAGTTTTTATTGGAGATTTAAATCATTAAAAGGGGTTTTGCAGAAGTTTGACTCATCTTTACTTCTGCTCTGGATGCTTCAATAATAAAAAAGCACTTAAATCTGAGCATTATCATATTTCACACTGTGCTCTGTGTTTATTCTTTGAGTATAGTGACACAATAAAAGAAGAAGGATTAAATAATCCAGGCAAAATTCAAACCAAACATCCGAACAAGCCGAGTAAATAGCAAAACACTACCTGCCAGGTTTGCACTGATTTAATGGAATAAGAGCAGATTAGTTTGAGCTATGTTACACCCAAAACACACCCAGGGATAATCACCCCCTCAAAGAAAAAACAAACAAAAAGAAATAGGCCCAGCCCGACCCAACCTGAACGAAGTGGGAGGGAGCCCAGTCCCGACCCAGATCTGGAACCACTGGTTGGGCCGGGCTCGGACTTGGGTAGACCTCTAATGCTGCCTGCCTGTTGTCAGAGCAGGACATCAGTGTTTTGCCTGACATCGAACAAAGAGAAAGTATTTTAAGCTTAAAGGTGAACGATGTTGATGTATCAAAGCGGTCAGAGGTATTTCTACACTAAGTCCATCCCTTAAGTTCTCCAGTGTCCAAACTGTGTTGCTTTTATCATCCTGACACACAAAATAGCATCATTTAACCCCCGCATGTCATCAGTCTGGGGTCTGTATTCTTATTTATAGAGCATGACATACCGTGTGAGATCATCCACCCTATACCATCACTCATATGAAAATAAAGCCTGATTCATCAGCTGAGATGAAGTGTTACGTGATTAAGAAACCATTTGGTGACTTTTAAAATCAACCCTGTTGTAGCCCAAAGATCACAGGGGGCGGACGGGCCTGTAAAGTTTTATAAGGCAACAATAAAGCCTCTTATCGGCCAGAAAAGTGTTTCTGTGTCAAGCCAGAGCCACAGTCCAAAGATCAGAGTCAAGGTCAGCAAGTCTTTCTGCAGAAGACTGAGCTTTTGGGAGAAATCTGGCTGATGGGGCTTTTATTTTCTGCCAGCATTGTGGTTTTCTTACATTTTTAACTGTTTGCACTCTGATATTGAGTGTTTGGTACATACTGATACAGGAAAGAATGAGGAGAACTCACTGCAGTTTGGAGCTTTATATTGCTATATTGCCATAGCTGGCTTTTTCTTATCAAACTATGATTTCTATCTGATGTTAGATGGAACAATAAAAAACTATGATGAAACTTGATGAAATCATAATTCATGAAATGTCAGGGATTTGTTGATAGGTGCTTTTTCTGCTGGTTCATTTTTGCTGAAAAGTTTAGGAGACTGGAAGGCTACAAACACTTTCATGCCTTAAAATAAAAGCAGCCAGTGCCTTAAAGCTCACTAGTTTGCTAGATGCTTTAAAGATATATGAATGGAAACTTTTCATCTTTGATTCAATCTGAAGACTTGGGCTTCCTTCCTTCCTTGTCAGCAACAGCCCATGAGGCTTTGTGGTGAAGAGACAAGTCCTGCATTTAAATCATGAATATAGTGAAAGTTTAATAAATGTTGTAGCACAAGGAAGAAAATCTTGTCATACAACATACCAACAAATTTATACCCCGACTGAAAACAACTAATGCACCAAAATAGAGCTCCAAGGCAGGGGCACTGCCAGAAATTTGGCCTCCATAAAAAGACAAGTCCTGCATTAATATAGTGAAAGTTTAATGAGTGTTGAAGCACAGGAAAGGTATGAGAAAGCAGAGTTCTTGGAGTGACCACTCTCAGGAAAATATTCGTTGTATCAGTAGAATTTAAACATGATTTATCGACGTGTACATCAATTAAACGTTCAAACATCTCTTAAGGAAGAAAAGCTTGTCATTCAACATGCCAACTAAAATGTAAACCTGACTCAAAACAACTTTTCCAATAAGCACTGACTCATAGAAAACTACTGCACCTAAAATGGAGCTCCAAAGCAGGGGTGCTGCCATAAATTTAGGGCCCCATTAAACGACAAGACAAGTCCTGGTGTGCCTTTGAAATTTGTAAAACTAAAAGTTATCATCATAACTACAATGAGCTTTTCATTAGTCCTCTGCAACCGGAAGCTGGAAAGCCTGCTTAGATATAACAATAAGGTACAACTTGTAATGATTGTGTATTTGTGTGATGCAGCTAAACCTGTGGATTGCACTCAAAAATTTGTACCTGCAACTGGAAGCTGGTGTTCCAGTATGCAGAGTGGCAGCATTATTTGGTGTCAACCCTGTTACCATTTCCAAACTGTTTCCAGAATTTGACTTTAAAGCTTTAACACGAGGGCCTGTCAATTGAGACAAAGGGTAAGCTAATATTATTCACATTAATGTAGTTCATGTTGTTGATTTAAAAAAAAGATAAATAAAAACAGTGGACAGTAAGAACCACAAAATAATATATCTGAGGTGTGAAACCTGAATGAGGAGTTTTCATCTCATTATTTATTATGATTTACGATTATTCTTATCATTGTTGAATATAAAACAATATTTAGACCTGTTTGAAATCATGGCAGCAAAAATCGTAATCTTTAACTCCCAATGCGAGGCCACTTTTGCTTTTTGTTTTTTAAAAAAATGCAGCCACAACAGTTTCCTGTTGTAGAGGATTTTGGCCCTTTTTGGTGCTACAAGGGATGGGAATCGAAAACCAAATCCAGGTGAGATTCAATAACGACTTCCTCAAGATTTCATGTCATTCGTCTTTTTGCAGATCAATTCCTTCTACTTTATTCTGCATGCCTTACAAATCGTGGACACCATGCTCTCATCAGAGGCAGTCAGCAGAAACAACAATGAAAGAAATCAAAAATCATGGCAGACAAGTTTTCAGTGTTGTGCCATATTTTTTTTTGTTTTTACAAAATTTACCAACTGTGACTTTCAGTAAGTTAAAAGATCAACTCGCAGAAGCGTTTAACTGTGCAGCATGGCATTAAAAATCAGGAATGTCATTTGTTTGGCATTGTTGCCACCGAAAACATTGGTATTTATTTATTTGTTTGTTGGTTATTCTTTTCTTGTATTAGTTTCTCAAGGATCAAATGTTAGTTTGTATTTCGATACAAACTGATATTTCAGGGTGTATAAAGGTTTGTATATAAGACGTTTTGTGGAAAAGTTACTTATCTTTATTAGGCAAAGATAATTGTTGACTATTTTTATAGGATGAATGATTGAATTATTATGAGGAAGAAGAATAATTTTCTTTTGATATTTAATAGAAAAGAGGTGAGATTTGATAAGTTTGCACTTTTTCCCCTCCTTTCCGGGCATGTGAGTGAAACTAGTAAATGTTTTCTTTATTTAATGCGGCCATTTTTCTATATGTATATATACATAGGACCTTTACTTTTACATGGTCAAAATAAAGCACTACTGACTATATGCTACTCCAACATTTGCTTTCTAAATTATATAGATTTTTTTTAACCAGTCAGTTTTTCTCCTGTTTGTTGTTGTTGTTGTAGCAGTGAGAGAGCATAATTTTTTCCCACAGCACTAAAGAAGAAAATCTTAGCAATTCCCATATGTAAGTGCTACCCACATGTTTAGCTGTGTTGCTCGCTCCATGAATGCACCATCATTACAAGTTGTACCTGGTTGTGTTGGGTGACTAATCAGTCAGCCTTCCAAGGATATAAAATATATTTATTAGTACTAATGAAGGGGATAAAAAATCAATTGCATTAAAGTATTCACACTTTTTTAAGGAGAAAATAAAAGTATATATATATTATATATTGACTTTTTTGTCAAATAGAGATAGCTTTGTTTATCAGAATAATTTTAAAATAAAGAGTATGGCATCAACCTGTTCTTTGATAAAGTGTCTTGAGATAACTTTTGTTATGATTTTATGCAATACAGATAAAGATTGATTGATGAATGCACCTGAAGGTTATGTGAACAAATGTACAAAGAAATTATTTTCACAAGGTATAGGGACAAATAAGGTGTCTTACCATCACAGGTGTTGTTTGCTCTTTATTATTTGCTTGTAATGATTTCATATGGATCAAATATCAGTTTGTATTTCGATACAATCTAATATTTCAGGGAGTATATAGGAACTTAGAATATACTAAAAAGGATTTTTTTTGGAAAAGTGATTTATCACTTAGGCAAAGATAATTGTTGATTTTTTAATATATATTTTTTAATCCAATATTTAGTCAAACCATGACCACTTCAAGACATTTCCTAAGACATTTTCATAGCATGGATACTCCTTGACCATCTAACCTTCCCTATATCTTCACTGGCTAAGAAACAGAGAGAGAAAAATAAGATAAATAAATAAACAAGTGAATGAAAATAAATAAAGAAAAGGAAGCCAAAGATTAAATGTATCAATGTACCTTAACATTCCAACTAAAAAATTAATAGATAGGCACATCAGTTAACTAAATGAATAAATAAATCCGCGATCTATGTCCATACAGATATTGACAACAAGCATTATTGGCTGAAATTAATTTTACATGATGTATGAGATCAGTCTTTGGGCATTGTCCCCTTTTAATATCGAGTCTAGATATGACTCGTTCAGTTGTTGACTATTTTTAAAAGATGGGATGATTGTATTATTGTGAGGAAGTAAAATAATTTCCTTTTGATATTTAATGGGAAAGTGGTGGGATTTTATTAGTTTAAACTTCTTTCCCTGAAATTAAAAGTTTTTTATTTCTTGTTTAAGGTGGTCATTTTTTTGTTCACTTTTGTATTTTTATTTTTGCGATATGTGTACAAACACAGAATCTTCATTTTTTTTTCCATGATCAAAATAAACCACTCCCAAATGTTCCTCCTTAATATTTATTTTACCTAAATAACTCAGTTTTTCTCGACAGTATCTGTGTAGTTTTCCAGCAGCGCTCCCTCCTCGTCGCTGTCGTCACAGTGGACGAGCATCATTTTTCCCACGGCACTTGAAGACATCTTCAGCCTCTTCAGGTTGGGAGGGTGCGTTCACAGCTCGCAGTAAAACTCCGACACAAACCAGCTGAGTGTTAGTGTGAGCACACGGAGCAGGTGAGACAGGAGCGGCTGAAGCACCGACACAAACAAACCGACGACCCTGCATCGATCCCCCATCCCCTCGGACCTCGGACCTCGGACTTCAGCCTCCACTGTCACAGCCAGCAGGTCCCCGCGTAGTCCAGCTGCTTCACTGTACCACGACCAGCATTCAACAGCGCCGACATGCCCACTCTGCGACACACTTACACGGTCACGGACCCGGATGAGCCCATACCCATGGACAGAGCCGACCGGCGGAGGAACGCTCAGTCGCTGTCCCGGTCCAAACTGGTGTCCACATTCATGGGTCTAATCATCAACCAGGCCAAGGTGAGTCCTCTGAGACACCTCTGAGCCAACTTCACTCCAGCATTATGTCCACATGAGACCCTAGTGTTGGGTTAACTTTAAAGAATGAGCTAAAATCTCTGAGTTATTGAAGTTTATGCGTAAATACTGCAACCAGGGGCGTCCATGCAAGTTTAATGAAAGGGGGCTCGGCTCTGAAAAGGCCCCCCGACCCTAGAATTAAATATATTTAGGGCTTTTTTTTATAGGCAGTGATGACTAAAATTATAGCCAGCTATTTGTTAGGTGAATGGTGATTTATGTCATATATATTGGTGTTATTTGTTTTTGTTAAGCAGTGGTTTCCAAGTGAAAGCATATGGTTGACAATCCTTTAAATTTGCATGGGTGTGCACAAACTTAAACCACATTCAGGATCAGTGGGTGTCCCCAGTCATCTGCAGTGTTTTTCTGGGGTAGGCCTGTCACTTTATTCTCCATATTTTGAATATCTGTTTTGAATAAGGCAGTCAGAGATTTCATATTTGTGCTGTAAATACACATTCAAATTGGAAATATAGATACAGTTCAGCAGCACATCAGGGTGCCTTGTGACCCATGACCCCTTAAATATAAAAAACAATGCTAATATGAGTCATTTTAGGACCATGCCTGCCTCATTTTTAACCAACTGAAAGAAGATACCAAAGCATTTCACCATGCTTGCAACACTGATTTGTCTGTATATAGATATATAAATATCTTAATGCAAAGACTGATACAGATTTATGTTTTAAAGTGCAGTTTTATGCAGATAAAACACTTCTAAAATAACATAAACTCCTAAATTATGTTATAATACTATGTAAAGTTCCAAAAAAATGTTTAAGTTATGCAACAGATATCGTCATCATAGATAATGTCTTTTATCTTTACATGCTGAGTGATCGCTCAGCATGTAAAGATAAAAAATAACATATTTGCATAAATGAAGTAGAGAGAGAGTCAGAGGACTGCCTGAGTTTTGCATTTTACTGTTTTAACATAATACTTTCATTATTGTTGTCAATTTTGAAACTTATAATAATAATGAAAATAATAAACATGACAGATATATTGATGACAATAAAAATGTTAAGAATGAAAATATTAATGATAATTTGTAATACCAATATTTATGTTCAAATATAGTATCATTTTTTAAATGCAGTGTCCATTGACTTTGCTGGTTGATTATCTGCTACTCTGTTAAAGTTGCACTGATGAAAAATCTTATTGTAACTTGTGCTCATGCGTAAGAATCAGTATGTTCAGTTTGTCTGTGGCAGAAATTTCAAAGCTTTGAGTTTAAAGCTTTTGAAATTCAGTGTTTTGGTGATATTTTGTATGCAGGATGGCATTTTGATTCACCAAAAGATGCAATGACATTAAGTTTTCAGTATTTCAGATATAGGCAAAATCCAGTATGTGCATCCCTAATTTTTATTTGTTTCTTTATTTCAAATCAACAACCTACAGCCCAACACTTGATATTAATGCCTGGTCCTCCTTCTGAAGCCTTAAAGTCAAATCTAAAGATTTGTCTTTTCTGAATGTTGGCTGATTTGTGCAGCAAATAAGATCTTGATAAACAAAAATTGTGTGATATAGAAAGCTTAATGACTTAGCCTTGTGAGATAATGTAGTTAATTTATTAAGTTATTGGGTGATTGAATTTATCTCTGTGCATTTTATTCAGCATTTATGCTCCTGATAAAAAGATTGGATATGTACTTTGGTTGATTATTTCTCTGATATCCCACAAGCTGAAGCATTAACATTGATTTGGACGATACCAAACATCATTATTTATGTATTGAGGGTTCTACTGTTCTCATGTCTTTATTGGGACGTGAATTATTGAATGAACTTAATGCTATTATTATGAGTTCAGCACATGGATCACAGAAGTTCACACTCCATCTAATAAGCTGTATCAGTTATGCTCTGACCTTGCATATGTTGTTAAATGATTTTTAAATGCTGATTTTGTCACAAAATTATTACAATTAATAGAATTAGAAAATTGGCTGCATGTCAAGCTGCAGCTGCTTCTACAGTTCTGAAATCAAAACTATATCCTTGGAAAGTAACTTGTAAGGATTGTGAATTCATGGATTGAGCAACACAGCTAAACGTGTGGATAGCACCCAAAAACATGTACCTGCAACGTGAAGCTGGAGTCCTGGTCCGCAGAGTGGCAGCATTATTTGATGTTAGCCCTCGTACCGTCTACGAACTTAAGACCAAGACCTGTGAGACTTTTGAAGACTTTGTAGAGGGCGTCCCTTGCTTCACTGAGGAACCGTAGAATCAAGAGTTAAATGTTGTTTTTCTAGTTTTGCAATTGTTTCTCACACAAATTGAAAGCAACAAGTCAGTTTTCGTAACTAAAAGACTTTGTGCTCTTGACGAAAAATATCTGTATCAGTGATAATGAATTAAGAAATATCGGCATATCGAATGTCAGCAAAAATCCAATACTGTGCATTTCGAAGGCAACTAATCAGGCTTTCAACATTATGACATGCTTTTTCCTTGTAAATATTGTAAATATTGTTAATGTCAATAGTGTAAATACATTGGCCTTGTTCATAGTCTCACTTTTACTTATTTTATTTATTTCCTCCTTCATAATGAAGTTAATATATCGTAAAGATTCTGCATGTTGCAACCTGCTTTCTTAATTTTTTATGCTCCTATCTTATGTTAATGTCTTTATTTGATAACTGAAACAACAGAATAGCCCCTTGGGGATTAATAAAGTGTTTCTGATTCTGATTTTGAAATACAATACCAATTGATACAACTAAAGGAGAGAAATAATCAGCAGAAATGCACTGAAAAAACTCAGATCTAGGTGAGAGTATTTGTCCAATTTCAAGACAAAAAAATCTCACTAGACTTATTTTAATCCACATTTTCCTTACATGCCTGGATTGAGATCTTATTTGAAGATATAAAATCTAAAAATAAGGCCTGTAATGATAATTAAAATAATCTGCCAGTAAGACAAGTGTCACGGCCACCGCATAAATTTAACTTGAGCAGATATTAAACCTGAATCTAAGACCCTGACTGAGTCAAACTTTCCTTGTTTCATTGGCAGATATTTTCTCTTCTTTACAAGCAATTCAATGCCTGATTTTTGCCTTTTATTCCTTCGAGTGAGATATTTATCTCGACTGATTAAGTGAATGTTGATTAGAATAAGTGTTTTGGATATTTTTGACTTGAAAATCGAAAAACACACTTGCCTGGATCTGAGTTTTTGCAGTGTGATGTTTCCAACTGTTTTTGTGGAGCATACAACTAAAAAACCTGTTACATTTTTGCACAAATTCCCTTAAAAAGCCTTTAAAAGTTAATTATCTTTGTGAATGCTTATAGCTGGATTTTCACCCATGCTCCCACCTGGTTTTAAGCTTCCAGACTGCACAAATAGAGGTAAAAATTTACTGTCTTTTATTCTCAGTGCACATGTTTAGTAAAGAATCTTGATAATTTCATTGAAATAAACTCGAGCAAATTAATGAGGCACTAGTAAAGCATATACACATTTCATATGCACTTAAAGACAGTTTATTTGTTCATTAGAGACATAACTTGTAAGGACACTTCATAAAATGTCAGCAATCAATCAACCTCACTTAACTTTACAGCCCCTTAAAGACCATATAAAGCTCAGTAAAGGTCTAAATCTGACCTTAAGGTCTTTATCAGTCCCCGAGTGAAAGACTGAGCTGCTCGGAGAAAACAGGCGGAGAGCGGAGCAGAGGGACGGCCTGCATGAGAGCAACAGTTTGAGCGAGAGTTACGTAAGAGGACAGAGCGCTGCTGATAAGGAATGTGTCCAGACTGTCACCTTATCATCAGCTCAGAACATTTTGTTAACTCACAGCTGCCCACAGCCCGCAGCGCAAATCTGAGCCCGTGTGGGTTTGATGTGTTTACGTCAGTGTGAGGGTATTATCCGGCCGCTCTCCAAGGCCACACTCCAGCTCTTTGTCCTTGTTAATACTGTAGGGGATATTTTTAGACTCAGCAGAGGATCTGGACTCCAAGTGGTATGCGTATTTGTGCTAATACTGGAAACAGGGTGCCCAATTGTGCCTACTTTAAGTCACTGAGTAGCTTTCATAAGTGATAGGAATCGAAATTCAATTTGAGAATCGATAACAAATCCTTAAAGGAATCATTATCATTAGCCTTTTAGCTTATCAATTCTTTCCCCTTTAATTTCAGCAGAGGATCTGGACTCCAAATGGTATGCATGCTTGTGCTAATACTGGAAACAGGGTACCCAATTGTACCTACTTTAAGTCATCGAACAGCTTTTATATGGGATGGAAATCGGAAACTATTTCCAGTGGAGAATCGATGACAACTCCTCAAGGAATCATTATCATTAGTCTTTTGGCTTATCAATTCTTTTCCCTTTATTCTCAGCAGATGATGTTTGTCTGTTTATCTGTTTGTTTGTTTGTTAGCAAGATTTTGCTGAAATTTTCAGGAGATGTTAGTCCAGCTTAGAAATGATTAGAATTTGGTGGTGATACCTATATTTGTCTGGATGCAAAAATCATATCTCTACCATCTTTTTAAAGGATTCACTTCCAATTTTACAGGATAATATGGGGTCCATGTCTCTATCATCAAGGTGATTTTCATCTGGATCCGATCCAGGTTGACATTGCAAAAAACATTGAACTTTATAATGGGAAATCCCATTGACAACATTCAATAATTCATATAAAATCAAAATACTAAGTGATATTACCACAACTTGTTGTGCTCATACGGGATAACAACCTCCATGTATGTGCTGAGTTTGGTCTGGATCCTGAGATTTATGTGTATAATGCATACAAAAGAGCCTTAATCTGTAGTTTTGCTCATAATAGTAAATACATAAATGGCACACAATGGGGGTCCTAAGCCCCTGGTCTGGTTATTTTGGGGTCCCTTGGTGTAGATGTGTGCTGGATTGATGGATTTAAAATGAGATTTTCTTTACTGAAGATGTTATTTTTCCCCAACTCTCCTCACTTTTATGAGCAGGCTGGTGTCAAACAAACAAGCCTTCCACCTCAGAACAGTATCTTGGCTCAGGCCCTGCAGCCTTGAGCAGAGATTCACGTTGATATTGTTAGTCAGGGAGTGGCAGACCTGGCGCCGTGCACATGCAGGGCGTGCTGCTGCCCCTCGCCACGCTACACGGCCCTGACCAGGCATGCATGTCTGATTTAGGACGTTCAGTTCTGCAGCTCCTCTGAAGTCGAGCCAACCTGTGGAGAGCATTCACAGAGATCACCTGAACGCACCACACACTCAGTTTTTTTTATTTGTTTTTTTTTTGGCTGGTCTTTAAATTAGAAGACTCCAGCTGAGCAAGCCGAGCCCCGCCGGTCAGAATTCACAGCAGTGCAGCAGATTGAGACTTGCACCATATGGTCACCTTCAAATGCTGCAGAGAGGAACGTGAGACATGAAGGAGAAATATTGCAGTGAGGAGCCGAGATGGTGGTGATGCATTCAAAGTCCAGTTATTACAGTTAGACTGTGAGTGTTTGTTGTTGTTACTGTGTGTTGCTGTAAGAATTGTTCAGGTCTCCCTCAAAAAATAAATCTCTAAAGTCAGTGGGACTCACCTGAGGTTAAATAAAAAACACAGAAAAGCAATTAAATTTAATTTGATATCATGATGCAACACAGTGAGTAATATCCTTTATTTTAACATGTTACTGCTTCAAGCTACTAAAAGATTAATTTTGGCACCCCTAAAGGGCAAGTAATTGAGTCACAAATGTCATAAATATATATTGTTTTAAGTCGTTCATTTGAGAGGTAAAAATATTCATATTTAAGAAACCACAAATTAATAGTTTTATAGGACAGTATCTATCTTTTTGGTTAAAATCTATCATATCACATATCAGTACTTCTTTCTTTTCTTATGGATTCTTCTAATTTGAATTAGTAAATTTTCAATATGTGAATGTAGGATTTTGGAGATGATAATGTTAATTTCAAGAAAAATTCTGTGTAACTTTCTTTAAATAGGTGAAATTCTATGTAGAAAAACTAAAAATCATTAAGATGTAAAAGTCATAAATGCACCCCTTGAAAAACAACAAAACATGTAATACACTTGTAAATGTAACAAGTAAAAACATAATTGTGTAAGATAATTTTGTAGCATTACAACAAAAGGGAAAAGAAAAGAAAATTAAGATTATAAGTCCACGAATTACTAAATAATTAAACTCAATCATTTTTCCAGGATACAGAAAAAAAATTCTAATTATAACTAAAAAATATCTGGAAATTTAACTCAGAAATTATAGTCTAATGACATTTTAACACTTAAAGATTAAAAAAAAATCAGGATTTAAAAAAAAATAAATTGTAGTAAATTTAATTGGGAAACAAACGTTTTAAAGTTGCAAAAAGATCAACATTTATAACAGAAAAACTCAGAACCTCTGAGATTAAATGTCATAAATGCCCACCAGACAGAAAAAACAACAAAAGATAGTAAAAAAATGTAAATGTGACATATATAAAAACATACTTTTGTAAGATAATGTCCTAACACTACAAAAAAGAGAAAAGTCCCTGAATTACTAAACCATTTCAGTGAAGAATTTTCAGAGAACAGAATTATTAATCCACAAGTTAAAGGCTGTAGGATATTATAAACATTTATTAGTTGTTTGTTTCCCATGATAGTTGAGGTTTTAGTGCCAAAAAATGTTATAAATAAAATAAAAAAATCTGCAAATGCAAGTCAGAATTTTTACAAAAAGTTGTATTACTTCAAGATAAACTTTCGGAATTTTTTAAAAACGACTTTGCTGTAAATTTATGGGAAAATAAACGTATTAAACTTGCAAATAGATGAAAACCTGATATATTCTTATCAACACTTCTGGGAAACTCTCCACAGAGTCTTACGCAGGACAACAGTGGATTATTACGTGCTGAGGTTCATGTTTACTCTCAAACTGAAGCAGATTTACCTGAAATACAGGCGCAGGTGACGTCGCTGCTCAGGTTACAGTTTGTGTGCGTACAGATGAAACTCTGTCGTCAGCAGTGTGACGGGAGTCATCAGGTTACATCGTGAGTACGATCCATCAACAGGTCACAAAGTTTAACTCGTGAAAACATGAATACAGGTAACACGAATTCATTAAACTTTCAGTTCCAGGATGGCTGTGAACAAAAAAATAAATGAAGATGTCACTGAGGTTCAACGAGGAGCTGGAGACACTCCTCAGGTATCACGCTGGTGCTGCAGATTTGTCTGTAGAGCAGAGCAAAGGTGCTCTATTGGATTGAAATCCAGTGACTGTGGAGGCCACTGGAGTGAGTGAGCTCACCGTGTGGTTTGAGATGATTTGAGCTTTGGGACATGCAGCATTATCCTGCTGGAGTATCCATCTGAGGAAGCAGGAATACTCAAGTAGGCTGTGACCTTCAAACAATGCCGAGTTGGTACTAGAGTGGTGTTTCCATCAAGCAGTCTGTGCAGTCCCACTTTTTGACACCCTTCTGAGGGGATGCCAAGGGTACCAAACCGAACCTAAAGGACGGAGCTACAAGGGCTGCAGTCTGCTGATTGGTCACAAAAACTGTCCGTTCCAATGTGACAGCAGCTAAATCGAAAACACATTCCTCGCCATGTTCAAATAAGCTGTGGATTTGCTGTAAAGAACGTCCAAATGAAATAATGAGCACTGGAGTGCTGGATGTCCTCCATTGTTGCTCTTTTGTTTGCAATCGTGCACCTTCAGACTGTTTCATTGTGACGTCACACACTTACGTAGATGGCACTAGGGCTGAACGATTTTAGGACAAGATCCAAGTGCAATTTTTCTGGCAGATATTGGAATTTTAATTCGATTCACAATTTTCTCAAGCTTCAGTGCAATATTCACTCTGTGTACAGTATAGACAACAGTAAGGAAAACAATGATCAAAAGCACATAACACATTATTCATCATTTAATATTGATGATAAATAATCTGTTTGCATTATGAAATGAAATTGCGATTTCGATCTGAAAACGATAAATCTTTCAGCCATGGAGGTGGAAACACAGCCAAGATCAGGGCCTGTCGCTCCAAAGCACACCATTCAGAGGAAACAAGGCTTAAGGGGCCCAAAGAAAATATCCAAGACACATCACACCACAACCAAAAGCCTGAAAACAAGTCTGGATGGATCCATGCACGACAAATTCTGCCCCTACCAGCGTAAATCAAGACTCACCAGACCATTTAATAGCCCAGGTGTTGGAGAGCATGTGCTTGAAGATCTGACATGTGTTGCATTCAGTTTTCTGCACACTTCGGTTGTAATGAGTGGTTGTTTAAGTTATCGAACCACTCTGGCCATTCCTCTGACCTCTGGCATTAACAACAGCCAGAGAGCTGCTGCTAACTGGATATTTTCTTCTTTTTGGACCATCATCTGTGAACTGTAGAGAGTGAAAATCCCCGTAGATCAGCAGTTTTTCAGGCCTGGCATCAGAGACCATCACCTTTCTTCGACATGCTCAGGTTGACTACTTCTACATGCTTGTTTTTTTGAGATGCTGCTCTGTGATTGGCTGATTAGCCTCTTGCATTAAAGCAGTTAAAAAGACGTCATTTCACATATGATCTGCTGGTTTTAGTCTCTCTCTATGAGCACATGTCCTGTGGCGAAACATGTGCCTCAGTTTAACTTAGAGATGATTAACACCCTCCACCCCGAGGCTGCGGATACGACTCAAACTGGTGTATGCAACCGAGGCCCCGAGGCACTGATGTGAAACTCTCTACACAAACACCTCCGCCGCTCTTCCAGACTCTCCGTGGATCTTTCTCTGCCGGGCCGGCGTCACATGCTGCTGTGAGATCACGTGTTGAAGTGGAGCCAGTGGGTGCAGACGGAGGTCAGGACACACTGTGGTGTTTCATTAAAGCATGTGCTAAACTGCGGCTGATATCCTGAGCACAGGGCGGCTCTGATGCTGCCAACAATGTGACAGTCAGATGGTATGTATGGAGCGGATGCCACACGGTCATGGAGGCATTTTCACACTAGAGGAATGTAGCAGGGCCGCTGTCAGACTGTAGTGTCATCACACCGAGACCATGTGCACGCAGAGCTGTTGGCTTGTCCTGGATGTATATTTGAAAAATACACTGAAAAAACTCAGATCTAGGTGAGAGTATTTGTCCAATTTCAAGACAAAAAAATCTCGCTAGACTTATTCTAATCCACAATTTCCTTACATGTCTGGATTAAGATCTTATTTGAAGATATAAGTAAAAGTAAGGTCTGAGTTGCTTGTAATAATATGAAAAATAATTTGCCAATGAGACAAGACAAATTTAACTTGAGCAGATATTAAACCTGAATTTTAGACCCTCACTGAGTCAAACTTTCCTTGTTTCATTGGCAGATATTTTCTCTTCATTACAAGCAATTCAATGCCTGATTTTTGCCTTTTATTCCTTCGAGTGAGATATTTACCTTGACTTGTTGAGTGAATGTGGATTAGAATAAGTGTTTCTGACTTGAAAATAGACAAACACACTTGCCTAAATCTGAGTTTTTGTAGTGTACCTAAAGCCTTTAGCAGTATTAGCTAAACCAACATGTGCTACATGTGACTTTCTGACCTCAGAAAGGTTATTTTCTGTAATGTTCATCTCAACATTATAACAAACAAGAATGTCAGTGACAGCTAAATATGATCAACATTTTGGTTTTAGTTAGCCTCCCTTATCTCACTGGATTGCCTAACATGTAATAAATAATGAATGTTATCTTTATAATGCTCATCGAAAGCATCATCACAAAGTTCATCATGAAACAAACACCCTAACAACAGATTACACAACACTGAGCAGAGTCGAAGAAGAAGACATCTCAAATCGAAGTAGGAACAACTATGAAGATTTCCCAAATATACTCCACTCACTCACTGTCCTGATACAAACTCCCATGGGAAGTATGCCAAAGTGCAAAATAAACCGTCTCAAGTTATGATTCATTCCAGCTTCAATCAAGCTATTGAACAATGCAACAAACTAGCGCGATAGAGGAACCTGCAACGAACACAAGCACTTTTTATTATCTAATGTCTCTGTATGTCCTTGTGTTGTTTTAGTAGCCAATGTCTGTGTTTTGTCTCCGTTTACTCTGACCTGACTCTGAGAGAGCTCAAACCTGACAAAAACTGCCCTGGAATTCCTGGATTTGCACCACCAAAATCCAATCACTTCTTCCTTGTGCCATGACGAACATTCCCTGAAAATTTCATCCAGATTTGTTCATTAGTTTTTGATTTATCTTCATAAACTGACAAAAACATTGTCTTCTTGGCAGTGGTAATAAACTGCTGTATGCTTAAGCAGAAGAAAGAATAATGACGAAGTAAAGCAACATACATAAGGAAAAGTAAAAGGTTCCTTTAGCGAAGAGAATAGTGCTTCAGAAACCATAAATGAAGTGATCTTGGTTCCATAATTAGCTCATGTTTTGTACCAATAAAGACCCACATGGGACCTAAATTAATTATCTGTTGGTAACCCGGTTAACCAAAAATGGACCTCATAAGCAAACAGGTGTTTGGAAGAAGTGAATAAACCTTCTGTTGGAGTGACAAAGATGTTAATGTATCACTTAATTAAGACATATTTTGCCTTTACTCTAGTTTTATATTTGATTTCTGCAACTGCTACATAGCGATGCACCAAAAATCAGAGCTGATGCTGATAACAGTGGGGTTTTTTCAATTATGTCCTCAGTATAATTCTCCCATAATGCCAATATTTTCCTCATGTTTGATCATGAAAACATATTTTAGTTTGTCCAATGGGTTTTTATCACTGCCACATAAAAAGATCATTTTCTTAATCAGGAGGTAAATCTGCCAGGTGTGATTAAATTGATATGACGTTCAGCGCTGTTTTCACCCCGGGCCAATGGGCTTGTACTACCAACTTAGGGTGTAAAACTGTTAAGTTTCTTCAGGTGGACTGGGAAATCAGCACTAAAGAGACGTATTAGTGCCAAAGAAAATATTCAAATGGTATCCTTTACCCAAATATATCCGTAAAAATGAGTCCAACTCAACTTAAGACAATATTATCAAGTGAAATTTGAAATGATGAGATGAAAAATAACAAACAGAACATTCCTAGAATGTCAGTTTATCTGTTTTTAGTGGGGGTCCCCATAATAATCAAATCATCAAATATAGAGTATAAGGGGACAGCCCTACACAGTCTGTAGTAGCAGCTCATATAAGCCCCATTAGTGACCCAGTTTGGGCTTGTACTGGGCTTACACAACAAGCTAAGCTCATTATTTTCTCAAAATCAATCTCTTTCATAGCATTTGGGACCAAAATATCACCAACTCCTGATTTGTAGCCCTGTGACCGAGTTTATAAGATTCCTTTTCATAATGCTTAAGCACTTTGTTGCCATACATGAGCTGAGAAGTGGAGTGTTGGGGATTTTACAGAACATGCATATTAAAAAAACTTTAGTTTTATACATCATTTTAGTCTTTGGTGATTTATAAAGATTATTGAAGGTGTTCAAGTGTTACACGTTTGGACTTTCTGCTTGAAAACAACTGAAGCTTGAACAGTTCCTCTAAATGTTGAGGTTCTGAGTCTCAAAATGGTTTTGAATTCTAATGGGGTGAAATCTAAAAACTAGACTCAGGGTTTTGACGTCTTACCTGCCGTGACTTATTCAGATCCCCTGTCTAATCCAGAAAAGTAGGGATTTTTGACAATATCCTGGATGCAGACATGTTTAAAAGTCATCATCACTAGTACTGGTATTTTTTGTCAAGAGCACAAACCTCTATTTAACCAAAACTGACTAACTCCTTCAAGGATACAGGAAAAACAACATTTGAACATTCTACCAATGCTGCAGCCGATATATTTGGCAAATTTGTAACGGCAAAATCCATCCACCCATCTATCATCTTTCTTGCTGATCGCTTTCAGGGATGCTCTGGACTTGTTGCCAGCCAATCATAGGGTCACATAGAGAGACGAACTGCCCTTAACGCTCACACTCATATCTATGAGCCGTCTAGAGCAACCTATCAACCTGAGCATGTTTTTGGTCTAAGGGAGGAAGTTGCAGTGCCTGGAGGAGCTTGTGCATGCACAGGGAGAATATGCTAACTCCACAGTTGGACACGGGAATCGAACCAGCAACCCTCTTGCTGTGAGGCACACACACTACCTGCTGTGCCACCTTGCCACCCTAAAGCCAAAATATCGGCTGTTAATTTCAGCAAAAATGTTCAAATCTGCTGATATTGGTACGATAATATCGTGCATCCTTAGAGAAAAGTATTTTGTTATCTGTCTTTTTTGTCCTCCTAAAGGGTCTCACTCCTACTTTTGGATACTTTAATCCCTCCATTTTACATTTCTCAATAAAAACGCACACTGAACCTCCTCTCTCTCCAATGCAACAGAACAGGAGTCCTCAAGGCCTGGTGGGACTGAGGAACCTTGGAAACACAGTGAGTGTTCCTTTCACTTCTCCTTTCAGACTAAATAACAATAGACAGAATTGTTTTGACCCGTTAATCAGGCCTCATAAGTGAATAAATCTTCTTGTTTTCCCGTCTCCAGTGCTTCATGAACTCCATCCTCCAGTGTCTGAGCAACACTCCTGAGCTTCGAGACTACTGCCTGAGAGACTTCCACCGCTCGGACCTCAGCAACAACAGCCGGACAAACGCCGCTCTCATGGAAGGTAGGACAACACTCTGACCCAGTAAACAAGTCAGCAGCTTTATGAGGGACATTATAGAGCTGTGAGGTGCTTTGTTTGTGTGGTGAGTCACTTTATGGCTCAGCAGTAGGTCAATGTTTAGTTTTAAACTATATACTGTGCCAGTTCTCTGAGAGAGCTCCAACAACTGACTTACTTTCTGAACTAATCCGTCCTGCTGCTATCAGAGACACAACTGACATGTTCAGCTCGGCTCGATTTATGCTGCTCACACCCTGTGATTAGAGGGAGGGGGGGCAGAGGAGGAACAAACTGTATTTTGACCTATATTCAATTGGTGACATGATTAGACAAGATATTTAATATTCAAACTAATAAACTTTGTTTCTTTGCAAACATGCCTGCAGCACATTCCAAGAAAAGCTGGGACAGGGGCGTGTTTTCGTCACCTTCACTTTTGACAACACTCAAAAAGCATTTGTGAACTGAAGACACTAACTGTCTGTAGGTGGAATTCTTTCTCATTCTTGCTCGATGTTCGAGTTTAGTTGCTCAACAGTCTGGGGTCTCCGTTTTCTTATTTTGTGCTTCATAATGCTCCACACAATTTTTCGTGAGACAGGTGTGGACTGCAGCAGGTCAGTCTAGTACCTGCACTCCTTAAATCTGAAGCCACGCTGTTGAAACACGAGCAGAATGTGTCTTCATTGTCTCTGAAATGTATTTTGTTTATTTAATGTTTATTGTATCGGGACAGTATGAAGCAAGAGAATGTTGCCGCACAGTACGGCATGTATAGCATGAGCTAATTTGCAATGCCCGTCCCTAGCTGGGCCTTGAAAAACATAAAAAAACAACAATAAATACTGTTTTAAGAAACAGACAAAAGACCTAACAAGCTCAACAAATACGGACGAAACAAGTACTTACAACAATACAAAAATACTGATAAAACAGGAAGCACATGATCATTAATGACTACAAGTCTGGGTCCTCTTTAAAAACTGTTTCAGGTTGAGTCTAAAATGGTTTCAGTCCACATCCAGTTTAAGTTCTGAAGGTAAGCAGGGACGTTTCTGAAAAACATGGATGACAGCATGTTTCTCCAAAGCCTGTATGTACCTTACAGCATTAATGGAGCCTACACAGATGTGCAAGTTACCCATGCCATGGGCACCAACACACCCCCATACTGTCCCAGGTGCTGGCTTTTGACCTTTATCCTTTACAGAATGATGCTGGTTTTTAATGAAGTGCTGCCTGAGGGATTGAAGGTCACAGGCATTCAGTGTTGGTTTTTGGCCTTACTGGTTATATGAAGAGATTTCTCTGGTTTCTCTGAATCTTTTGATGATATTATGGACTGAAGATGAAGAAATCCCTAAAATCCTTGCACGTGTACATTGAGAACATTCTTAAACTGTTGGACTATAAGATGTGATCATCTTTGCTTGTGAGTGGCTGAGCCTTTCAGGGGTGCTTCTTTTTTATCCAATCATGACACTCACCTGTTCACTTGTGGGAGTTTTTTCAACATTCCCTAACTTTACCAGCCTTTTGTTGCCCCTGTCCCAGCTTTTTTGGAGCCTGTTGCAGGCATCAAATTGATATAAATGAATATGTTTGTGTTCTATGATGAAAGTTTTGTTGTTTCAAAGTACTTTCAGTGCAAGATCTGAACTCTGTGAAACAATGATGATGAAATGAGTCATCAGTGCACGAGGCTGCGGTCCAATTTTATCCCCTGACTGTCACGAAACATTCAAATGTCAATACGTCATCGTCAGCAGATGACATCTGAGCCAAGCCTGTCCCCTCATTAATCATTTCATCATCACTAAAGTGACAGCCACTGCACCTCTGTGCAAGTATGTGGATCACAGTCGGTATAATTCATCACATCTGCTGATCACGAGAGCTCCGGCACACCAAACCTGTAACACAGGTTATCTCAGGGAGAGCTCAGCTCTATTACATATTTGTTATCTCTCCATTATTGGCTTTCTTAATGTTCGGGAACTTAAATTCTTACTCATATATTCTTGTACTTCCAGTGTTGAATCTGAGCTGGTTTTCACTGCAGATGATTTATAGAAACGTCCTTGTCAAGGTCAGAGCTCTGCATCTGAAGCTTATATAAGACAGCAGGCTGAATATGCAGATGTCTTCTCAGGTGTTTATGACTTTGGGGGAAAAAATGGCAGATGTGAGAGAAAGAACTTTTACAGGGCTGTGTCAGACCCTTCCCATGTTAACAATGTTGGTTTGCCTTTCTTGTTTTTGTTTATGGTAAATAAATATTAGATCTAGACTTACAACCTTCCCTGAAGGCATTTCCAACATCCTCGAGCGAATCATTGTCAAAAAGATGGAAAACCTGTTTTCATGTTTGTTCCTGTCTCTTAAGGAGAGTATTGGAGGGCTGCTTAAATATGGCAAAAATCATAATTGTGATTATTTTAGTAGATATTTAGAGCTTGATAATAAAATAGGATTTCATTGATGTATATGCGTTATACTAATCACTTCTTCCATGTGCCGTGACCAACATTCCCTGAAAATGTCATGGACACAAACTGCTTTATCTCACTTTGCTAACATATCTTTAAAGAAAATCCTGGATCTGCATCTGGATTTGGATCTTCACCAAAATGATACCACTTCTTCCTTGTGCAGTAAATAACATTTTCTGAAAATGTCGTCCAAATCCGTTGAGAACTTATTGAGTGAAAATGTGGAAAACTGACCTATCTCACAATGCTAGCAAACCCTTGAAAAGAGGTCCTGGATACATATCCAGATTCAGATCACCACCAAAATCGTATCAAATCGTCCCTGTGCAATGACCAACACTTTCCTAAAAATGTAGTCCAATTCCTTAAGAAGTTATTGAGTGAAAATGTGGAAAACTAACCTTTCACGCAATGTTAACAAATCCTTGAAAAAAATTCCTGTATTCAGATCACCACCAAAGTCGTATCACTTCTTCCTTGTGTCATGACCAATATTCAATCAAAATATTGTCCAAATCTGTTGAGAACTTATTTATTTATCAGCAAAAATGTGGAAAACAGCCCTATCTTGCAATTTTAACAAAACCCTAAGATATTCCTTGATCCACATCCAGATTCAGATCACCAACAAAATGTTACCAATTCTTCCTTCTGCAATGACTATCAGTTCCTGAAAATGTCGCCCAAATCCGTTGAGAACTTATTGAGCAACAATGTGGAAAACTGACCTATCTTACCATGTTGACAAGTCCTTGAAAAAATCCTGGATTCAGATCACCAGCAAAATCTTATCACTTCTTCCTTGTGCCATGACCAATATTCAATCAAAATATTGTCCAAATCTGTTGAGAACTTATTTATTTATTAGCAAAAATGTGTAAAACTGCTTTATCTTGCAATTTTAACAAAACCATAAGAAATTCCTGGATCTGCATTTGGATCAGGATTAAGATTCTTTGTGCCATGACCAACATTCCCTGAAACTTTCCCTTCTGTTACTCGCTTGACAGTTTTGGAAATAACTTCAAGAGGTTTGCACTGCCTGAGCACTTCTTGTTCTTACTTATTTCCCATCCTTGTGCTTCTCTCTTTATTTCAGAGTTTGCGAAGCTGACTCAGAGTCTGTGGACGTCCGTGACCAACGAGGCCATCAGCCCCTCTGACTTCAAAAACCAGATCCAGAGATACGCTCCCAAATTTGTGGGCTGCAAGTAAGTCGGCCCTCCTGATTGTGACCTTTATCTCCCCGCCATAAAAAGACTTCATATCTGCAACATATGAGAGACAGTTAGGTAACAGTTCTCCTTTTCCCTGCAGTCAGCAGGACGCCCAGGAGTTCCTACGCTTCTTATTGGACGGTCTCCACAATGAGGTGAACAGAGTGACGGGCCAGCCGAAGGTGTCCGAAGAGGACTTTGACCATCTTTCGTAAGTCAGCGTTAAAACATCCCTGACGACCGCACACACACCTCAGCATCTCACCTCTGCTCCCAATAAGTCACTCATAACCCGCCCTGTCGTGGACGCCTCGCTCGGCCAAAGAAAACACGCTCCTGCACGCCTGACGGGGCAACAATGTCCTCCCGACTGGAAACAAGCAGACTAATAACTTCTAATTATCCAACTTTAGTATGTCAAATGTTGACCTCCTTTTCCTGCCTGTTATTAAGTTTAATGCTAAAATATTTTAGAAACAAATCTCATATTGACTGCTGCACCAAACACTGAACTTACAGACTTAAAGGACCCAAAATGACTCAAAATGTTATAAAAAAAAATGTAATAAAACCCAAAATGTAATAATTGGTCAATAATGTAACAACAATGTTGAGCCCGAAATGTAATAAAAAAATGTAATAAAAACCAAAATGTAATAACTGGTCGATAATGTAACAAGATGCTGAGCCCAAAACGTAATAACTTTTTGCCCAAAATGTAAGAACTTGTTACATTTTGGGTCAGTTATTACATTTTGGGGAAGGCAAAATATTTTTCTCCTAATAGTGTAATAATTTTATTACATCATAGAGTGAGTCAATGAATTTAAGGGCTCATTGCTTCAATGTACAGTGTGTCACACAAAAATGCCCCATCCTACATATACATACACTTAAAAAAAGCCTTTTGGAGACCTAAACTTTTTCTTTAACCTCTGGTGAGTTTACCTCTTACCTATGTTCAATTTCAGCTCATTCACTGGACTTGAACTGCTTCAATTTCAATAACACTGAAAGAATGGATGAATGAAACATTCACCAAGTCAAAGGTCAAACTTGATTAATGTGAAGGATGTCATTCACAGACCAAAACACTATGCTTCATATTTAATCAATCTTTGTTTGTAAAACACAGAATCATAATTAACTTTTGTGCCGGACACTAATAAAAGAACATGTCTGCATCTTTATCATACCGTTTACTCTGCATTAGTTATTTAATTAAGAGTGCTCTTGTAGGTTTTCTGTGTTGTATTTGTTTTTTATGAGTTGTTGTCTCTTTGTTCAGACCTTGAGGCTTTAATAAAGTTTTTACTGATTGATAAAATAAAGGTTAATGACATTGTTAGCATCATATCAGTGTCAGCTGATGATAGTTTACAAACTTTATTACCTGTAACAGCAGATAGAACATTTTCCACCAGTATCTACTGCTGATATGCCAAACGCTGGAACAGACTGTGCCGTAATGTTTCATCCTGTGAGGTGCAACTCCAAGTTTGTGCAGTTTTCAGCTGAACTTTGTTTATACCTGTATGTGTGGAAATGTTTTTTTTCCAGTGTCATGCAAACCTGATATTATGAAGCAACATTTAGCACGACTGAAAGTCTGAGAGGTCTTTGTTGGAGTGAAACCTGATTTAATGTATGTTAGATGACTTTATGAGGGTTTTCGGAGTAAGACTCACTCTGGTTTGATTTGTTTTCTGCTCACAGGGACGAGGAAAAAGGAAAGAGGATGTGGAACATGTACCTGGAAAGAGAGGACAGCAAAGTTGTAGGTAAGAGGCTCATTTTGATCAGCAGCATCTTTACCTTAAAGTGTCAGATTTTAACAGTGTGATAAATTTGGTAATTAAAATTGCCTTACAAGAAAACAGACATTAACTAGAAGTGCTCCAAGAGCACAAACCTCCACCGAGGCATTTCCAACATTGTTGAGTTATTGTCAAAAATGTGGAAAACTGCGTTATCTCACACTGTTAACAAATCCTTTTAAACAATCCTAGATCCACATTCAGATTCAGATCACCACCAAAATCTAACCAGTTCTTCCCTGAAACATGAACATCATTCCCAGGAAATGTCATCAAAATCCATTCAGAATTTATTTATTTATTTATTAGCAAAGTTTTGAAAAACTGTCCTTTTTTGAAATGCTTTAAAAGTTCCTGATCCAGATCTTCACCAAAATCGAATCACTCCTTCCTTATGCCATCATTCTTTAAAATTGTCATTAAAATTTGTTCATCACTTTTTGAACTTTCCTTTTCACAAACTAACAGACAAAGGTGTTCAGTTGTGGTAAGAGCTGAGCAAAATATTGGTTAAATTGATCAATACAAAGTATTTTTCGCAGATGATTTAAAAATTCAAAGTTTCGATTTCTTCCTTGACTTACTCACACTCCACTTGTAATTTGTGGCAATGTATGAAAATATGAATACTGAATATTTACCGTAGTAAGTTGCAGAAAAAAGACATTTGGTTTTTAAATTCCCCACAACAAAATTGAATTTAATGATGCAATCAATATATCACCAGGCCTTTGTGCATGGTATGAAGATGAGGCTCCATGACTTTGACCTTTGGCTTATGTTTTCAGTAATCTAATCAGTTAATCCTTGAGTCAGTGTGGACATTTGTGCAAAGATTGAAGGAAATCACCCAAAACGTTCTTTAGATATAGTGCCCACAAGAACGGACAGGATGGATGGACGACCCATAAACATGGTTATGCAAATAAAAATGTTTAAAACTGATAGAACGATGGATTTTGTAATCTCGGGTCATTTCAATATGTTTAAAAGACGACTTTTTTTTGTTTGTTTGTTGGCTTTTTTTGTGGGTTGGGGATGTGGGTGTGAATCTTGCCCTGTGTTATATTGATGTATGTAATTATATAAAACAGAAAATAAAATAATCCAAAAAGAAAAAATAGACTACTCTAAGTTTTCATCCCTGATCTCTTTGGACATCATCTCTTTTTAATTGATCCTTGTATTGATGCCCTGCTTCCTCCTCTCATCAGATTTATTCGTCGGCCAACTCAAAAGCTCTGTGACCTGCACCGTCTGTGGTTTCCGCTCCACGGTTTTTGATCCATTCTGGGATCTCTCCATCCCCGTTGCACAGGTAAGACCAAACATAGGCGTTATTTATTGTACCTGGTTTTATTTTAATCACATAACGTGTTGAGTTTTGTTTCCTGACTCATACTCGCTCTGCGTTCCAGCAGAAGGCCTCAGGTGAAGTGTCTCTCAAAGACTGTCTCAGACTCTTCACGAAGGAGGACGTGTTGGACGGAGAGGAGAAGCCGGTGAGAAGCCTCACGCCGACACACAACACTTTCTTTGTAAAGATTATGTAAGAATTACACAACAGAGGGATCTCACTGTTCTCCGCTCTCTTTCAGACATGCAACAAATGCAAAACCAGGAGGAAATGCACCAAAAGGTTCAGCATTCAGAAGTTCCCACAGATCCTCGTGCTGCGTATCCTTCCCTGATTTTTTGAGTCTGTTTTGTGCAAGTTCTCTGAACAAGATAGCTTCCTGTAGACCAGATTGATGTCCAAAATATAAGGTTATTTTGGTACAGGCTGTTCCATATGGAGGCGTCACACTGGCGCAGCAGGGAGTGCACTTGCCTTACAGGAAGAAGGTTGTCAGTTCGATCCCTGTGTCGGTCAGGGCCTTTCTGTGTGGAGTTTGCATGTTCTCCTTGAGCATGCGGGCACTTCGTTGGCTTTCATGCGTTATTAGTTTTTGTGCAGCATCAGATATAAATTTTTACACCCTTTGGTCCTGTTTTGGCTGTTAACAGCCACTGACTTAGGCTGCTGTAAAAACATATCAGATGAATATTTTCTTCAACTTTGTTTGCTCAAATCTCTTCATCAAACTCAGCCCTAATCAAAAATATTGAATATTTAAAAAAAAATATGGATTTTAACCTTTTAAATGCCAATTTCATAGGTGATGTCACTTATTTGGTGAAAAAAACACACAAAATGACTGATCTTGAATATAAAAAATGGTCGGAGGCTGGAGATTTTTTTACGTGCTATCGAACTCTTGACTATGTCAAAGAATAGTAAAAACATTGGCTTTGATACATTAGGTTATTTTGCCCAGCATCAGATTTTAATTTTTACTCCCCATGGACTCCCATTATAACCATGTATGTTTTCCACCAAATCAGTGACATCACCTATGAAATTGGAATTTAAAGGGTAAAATCCATTAAAAAAAAATGTAAAAGTTTTGATCAGGAATAATCTTGATGAAGAGATTTGAGCAAAATAAGTTGAAAAAAATTGTACCTGTTTTTTTTTTTTTTTACAGCAGCCAAAGTTAGTGTTTGTTAACAGCCACGACAGGACAAAAGGGTCGTAGATTTGTCCACAGTGTATTTTTGATCTTTTACAGTTTTTGAAGTCACATTTTCAAAATTCAAGTAGAATTAAGTTTCATCACCAAAAATGATTTCAGTCTCTCAAATAGAGTGAAAGTTATTGTCAAATAAGTCGTAAATATCACCCCCTAGTGGCTGCAAACAGCCCCATAGAAACACAAGGGCTAAAGATAAAGATACTAAAATAGAAGATCAAATGAAAGACGGTTGATTAATTCAAGCTAAAATAAGAATTTGAAAACAGAGGATGTTACAGTGACCCCTCTCTGGGCTTGACTCCAGGACTGTCTGTTCTGACCCAGCGTTTGCTCCTTGACTCGTTCCTCCCCTCAGACTTGAAGCGATTCTCCGACTCAAACATCCGGACCACCAAGCTGTCCACTTACGTCAACTTCCCTCTGAAAGAGCTCGACCTGCGGGAGTTTTCCTCGGAGAGCAGCGGTGAGTACTTATGCAGGATGAGGAGGGAGGATTGGACCACTTTGGATCCAAGGTCGGTCTGGATTTGATTTGATGAGAACAAACTGACAGCCAAGTGTCTGCTTTTCCTTCCTCACAGAGCGTCCTGTGTACAACCTGTACGCCGTGTCCAACCACTCCGGGAACGCTCTGGGAGGTCATTACACGGCCTACTGCAAGAACCAGGGGCTGGGGGAGTGGTACAGCTACAATGACTCCAGGTTTGTGCTCATATGCATCATATTGTTTATTACAGTCTGGTATTTTGGTGATAACACTAGAAAGTCCCAAAGCTTTAAATACTAGAAAATAACTCAGAGAGCGCAGACCTCCACCAAGCAGCTCAGGTCCAGCCGTGGCTTTTCCACAACCACTGTAAAAGAAACAGAGGCAGGATCCAGACCAAACTCAGCACATGCATGGAGGTTGTTATCCTGTATGAGCACAACAAGTTTTGGGAACATCACTTAATATTTTGATTTGATATGAATTATTGAATGTCGTCAATGGAATTTCCCATTATAAAGTTCAGTGTTTTTTGTGACATCAATCTGGATCGGATCCAGCTGAAATTCACCTTGTCGATAGAGACATGGACCTCATCTTATCCTGTAAAATTGGAAGCAAATCTGTTAAAAAGTGACAGAGATATGATTTTTTTTTAATTCTGCCCAATGTTAACCTATGGGATTTTTTGAAATTTTTAGAATTGTTTGCATCCAGACAAATATCTGTATCACCACCAAACTTTTTTTTAATTTAAACAAACATACATAAGACAAGACAAAACAAAACGAAAGCAAGCTGGGAATAACAATACAAAAACCAGAAACAAACAGAAAAATCAGCTCCAAGTAGACGTGAAAGGTACATTATACAGTATAGCACTAAATACAGTGAGAGCTAAATTCAGAGAAGAAAAAAATAATGATAATAACGTTGTTTATATAAATGCTCTTGTCATTATAGCAGAAATGTTTACATCAACATAATCAAGGAATAGTCTCCATATTTTTTCAAAGGCTTCAGTTTTGTAGTGCAGGAGACAAAAAGTCTAAAGGTATATATTCCATTATTGTCACTATGCCATCCCACAACTGAGGGGGCTGTATCTGAAATCCAGTGCTGAAGAATATTTTCCAGAATCAAATCATTTTTAAGTTGGGCCATTACCAACATCTCCTGAAAATTTCAGCAAAATCTGTTCTGTAGTTTTTGCCATAATCTTGCTAACAAACAAACAGACGAACGAACAAACAACCTCCTTGGCGAAGGTAATTAAAAAAAAATAAATAAAATAAGGCCAATTTTACTCACACTTGTGAACAAGACCCTGAGATACCTGAACTTCACTTGAAGAAGGAGGGCCACTCCATCACCAAAGAACCATGGCCTCAGATTTGGGGGTGCTGACCCTCATCCTCGCTGCAAAAGCAGTAGTTTGATTTTTTGCTAGCTCTATATCAAAAACTATTTCATCTCCAGGAGTGAATGACTTCAGGCATATATCAGGTCACTAGAAGGTTAATTGAAGGTCAAAACCCTGCAGAAAACCCTCCAGCCTCTCAGAAACAGACCCACATTAACCCCATCATGTCCATTTGTTTCCTGCAGGGTGAGCCCCGTGTCCTCCAGCCAGGTCCGCAGCAGCAACGCCTACGTCCTCTTCTACGAGATGACTAACTCCTCACAAAGCAAATACCAGACCTGTCGGCTGTAGATGCCGGCGTGACGAACAAACCGAGCTCGAACACGGAGTCGAGACACTGGAGAAGGAGCTCCATCTAGTGGTGAACGTACTGCCATTACAGACTGAAATGAGGTGGAGCACAGAAACACACTGCGGTTCCTTTTTGGTATGTTTTTCGGAGGGTTTCAGGGTGGATGTGGAGCACATATGCACTCGGGTGAACTGGATGACATTGAATATCAATGCTTAAATTGTAATAAGGTGTATAAATTCAGCTGAAGGCACTGCTGCGACTCGGTGTTAAGGAAACGCCCCTTAAGATGAACAAAATTATGATTATTTTGCCTTTTTTTGTACCTTTTAAAGCTGATTTCCCATCCGTGCTCAGACCTGAGTCTATACATCCTTAATTCTGTTATTAATGCACTTTTCACATGGACATTTATATGTGTGGACGTTTAGGAAAAAACCATAAATGCCTCACATATACAGTGTAATTTATTCAATTCAACATGAAGCCAATAGATGATCGTGTATACTGTAGATGTCATATATCAAGGCCTTATGATTTCCCCCTATAAGAGCGGAAATCCACCAGTAGAGCGAGTTTGTGGTGTCAGAGCACATTTTATTTTTGTACAGTATTTATGGACAGCACAGTGAATGTACCTGTACTGTGGTGAAGCCAAACAAACCAAAGCAGCTGTGTACAAATACGCTCGAATATTCTTCCTCCAGCAATAACAGTGCTGACTTTGCCTCTTAGAGTCTATGAATGATTAAAAATCAATGCTAACTTACTCTGTGTCAGCTGTTTGACTTTGTTGATTTACTTTTTCATCATGTTTTCAGCCAAGGTTAAACAAGAATTAAATCCAAAACACACTACCTCCAAATAAATGTAACTTCAGCTGTAACTCAGTATTTGATTTTTCAGAATAAAGGACTGCAGAACCAGCCTACAAAACCATATTTTATTTGTTATATCATCATAGGATGAATAAAAAAAGGTTTTTGACTGTTTACCCATTTGTAAGACAAGATAATCCTTCATTGATCACCAGTGTAGAAATTGAAGTGTTAAAGCAGCACAAGGCAAAGAAGCATTTAGGTGATGACAATGTAAGATTTATGAATACTATTGATGAAATTAAATACTCAAAATAAAGCAGAAAAATTAATGTATTATACAAAGGAGTAAGGTTTCAGTACAGGACGATATGAGATATACGTACAGCGGGCTGCAAGTCAAGTGACGAAAGACACCCTGGGCAATAAATGTCCAGTTAGATTAAATAAAATGACTTAATGTGTTTTAAGTGACAAGTGGATAAACGTCCATATTAAAATAACAAGTCAATAGATGTCCAGTCAGATAAACTAAAATGGCATAATTTGCTATAAATGACAATAAATCAATTTCCAGATAATGATATAGTGATATTTTGTGCCATAAATGCCAAGAGAATAAATGAAAATATATAACATTGTGCAGTAAATGACAAGTAATTCAATTTCCGGATAAATAAAATAAAGTGACATATTGTGCCATAGTTGAAAAATGAATATCAATCAATCAGTCAGTCAATCAGTCTTTATCTGTTTATCTCCAGTTCATAACACGTGTTATCTCAAGACACTTTACAAAAGAGCAGGCTGAAGACAAACTCTCCATTTTATAGATACACATATATGCATATATACAATAACATATAAATTAAAATATTTGTATATACACATACATCCAACAGGATTAAAAATAAAACATTATCACAGAGACAAACCCATGGACACTCAGATTATATATCTGTCCTCATCAAATTTGTCGCTGCTGAATATAGATTCAAAAATTAAAGACTCAGTTTTATTTGTATAAAGACTGATTTATGTCTAGTTATACAGAATTAAGCAACACATTATACAGTAGATAAAAAAGTGACTAATGTCCAGCTTGATGAAGTCATGACATTTTGTGCAGTAAATGACAAGTGAATAAATTTACAAATAAATGAAATAAAGTGCCTTTTTTATTATTTATATATGCATATACATATATATACTTTATACATCCCTCACTGGGAAATTCAATTCTCTACACTCTGTTGTTGAAACATGCCACTCACACAAAGGCTGAAATGCACAAACCGATCTTGTGATCATGATTGATGGAGAGATGACAGTGATGGCTCTGGCCACAGAGCAGCTTTGGGGTTAAGGAGAGATATATAAAACCTCATGTGTCCCAAAGAATGACAAAGAAATTAGCTTCCAAACACAGTTGTCCCCATAAGAATCAATTTTTCCTGAGATGTAAGTAAACAATGTGAGAGCTACTGCATGGGACACAGGCAGGGCCGCACACAGAAATGGTAGGGCCCCTGAAAGACCAAGTAGGGCCTTTTCAGATGTGATTTAGCGACATAAACAGAGCCCAATGGGCAGGTCCAATTGACTTTGCAAAATAATGATATTATGGATGAAAGGCAGTTAACATTTAGCCCTCTAAAAGCAGAAAATTATATTTTTTGGAGCTGAAATGTTGATTTCACTTTCTGCTGAAATAAAAAAAAAAATCAAAATTTCCACAAAATTTAACATACATATTTTTTGTATCTCATTTGATACATTAGGTGTTTTTGGCAACTGATGATCCACTTGAGGACATTTTTATCCTTTATCTGACTGTATACAGATGTTTGGGTTTTTTTTTGTAATTTATTGATCATATTGATTGGATAGAGGTATTATAAAAGTATATATCAAATATGATACAACAGGCTTTAAGGGGTTAAGGAATAAATGGTTGTATATAAATGAGTATTTTTTTTTAATAGGAAATAGAGTATTATGGTTAAAAGCAGTGTTAATTTTGTTGACTAGTTATTTTCGTCAACAACCTTTTTTCCCCTATCAAAAACTAGACAGACACTAATAAAAACAAGTGCACATGGACAAAAACTCAAACTAAATTAACTGACATTTTCATCAACAAATAAAAACTAGATGAGAATGTTTGGCAGAGACTTAATCCAATCAGACCTAATTTGGTCATGTAGCAAGTAGGGACAAGTTAGGAATATATCCAATCACAGCTACTTTGGTTGTGTGGAAAGGTTGGATGAGTTAAGAGGGACATCCAATCACAACTGCCTTAAGTTAAATTTGTTTCTGTTCATTTATACATTCAGTAAAGGGTTATTGGATGTGTCATTTTTTCCAAGTGTAAAACATGACTTCAGAAATTCAAGGAAACATAGAAATGTCTTACCCTTTACACTTCATATTTTAGTTGACTAAATTTACAGCAGTTTTCATTGACTAAAATGCTATGAAATTTTCATCAGTTTACAGTCGCAAGGCTGCAAGCCCCTCGCCCTGAGGCTCTGGAGGCCAACCATGGGCACCAGTGATCACAAGTTGAAAGGGTTGATCGTAGAGCTCAGCTAATTAAAATGAGCTTAAATGAAGGATTCATGTTAAACTAGAAAAGTATTCAGAGAGCACAGACCTCCGCCAAGATGCAATTCTGGATCACCACTTGTTCCGATACAACGGCTGAGTCTCCGCTCATGTCTGTTCATGTGGAGAAGTCCTCCGCTGGCATTGCAAGGGAAGCTGGGAAATGTAGTGACATTGGCTTGAAAAACATTTTTGCATCCAGACAAACATGCAGATCACCACCAAAATGTATTGGCTTCTTCCTTGGACCAAACCACACCTCTGGTAAAATTTTCATTTAATCCATCCTGTAGTTTTTGCGTAATCTTGCTAACAGACAAACGCACAAACACACAACAAACAACAAACAAACTCAAAAATAGACCTCCTTGGCGAAGGTAATTAAACTAATTTAAAGGCATCTTGTGACCCCCTTTTGGTTTATTGTGACCCCACCGTGGGTCTAGACCATCACTTCAGGAAACACTGCTCTAGCTGGTCCATGTTTTAGCATTAACGGTCAATAAGAAGCTGAAATGTGACTTTTCTCAGATTAATAATCAGTAATTCTTGAGGAATTTCCTCTCCTAAATCTACCAGTGGAGGTCACTGAGTTTGCAACACCTGCTGTGAACTTAAGGCAGAATGAGCAGATTACGCTCACTCTGGATTATGTCAGAAACACCTTTGACCCACATTCACGAGACCATCTGACTGAGATGGTTCACTGTCACCACTAGAGGGAGCTACGCACTCTACACTGAGGCCCCTATGCTTAATATTAGTCGCTTAATTCCTCAATTTATTGATTTTAGAAAAAAAATCAGAATAATTCTCAGAGATCATCAGTTCATAAGGTGAAAATGACTAACTTAACGTGACAAAACTCCCCTTGATGTTTCCATTTAAGGAATAATCACCGAGCCCACAGTCACCCCTCTTTTCTCTTCCTTATGCATGAACTCTGACCCACTGATCCTGTTATTGCTCGAGGGAACAACATGTGCGTGTGATTAAGTTTCTGGTCAGCAGACAGATGATCTGTGTTCACAAGGAGTAAAGATGAAGTTATGGGTTCAGGGCTGAAGGCTGTTCCAGCTGTAGCTCTGCCCTCCCTCCACAAATACAAACTTCATCATATTAATCAGCTTATATGATCCAAACATCCATTATCCAGAGGATCACGGGGGGCAACAGCCAGAGATGGGGCACACCCTGGACTGGTCGCCAGCCAATCACAGGGCTAAAACATAGAGAAGTACGACCAAGCATGCTCACACAGACACACCGCAGTGGGACCTATTGAAAGAACTACACTGTAAAAAGACTGTACCGGCAACAAGATGCCAGTAAGTTACTGTAAATGTTTTTACAGTAGCATTACTCTATTTCAATTTACAGCATTATTACTGTATATTCAATAATAGTTTAACTACTGTATTTTTATCCTAGGTATCATTAATTTATTTCAATATTATTGTGGTATATGAATGAATGAATGAAAGAATGAATGCTTTATTTCAAACAAGTACGAACAAACACGGGTGGTCACCATAAACAAACACATGCATATACCAAAAACAAAAGAAAACAATCCTGCATGTGCAGCAAGTCCACATGCTCGAAAAGGAGTAGGAAGAAGTCTAAAATTATTTAATCATACCCCTTTTATTACCACGTACTACAGTGATGTTTTTACTTTTTACATATTTATAATATTTACAAGATTCAACCACCTATTTAGGAGCCAGAGTTTCTTATAATATAATGACTATAAAATGTTATAAGCTACTTATACACAATTACAAACTTAATATTTCACCTATATATAATACTTAACTTCTGGACATATAATCCACCACTACTGAAACACAGAAAAAGACATTACATAATCAAGACAACATATATTTTCTTAGGTACTATTCTACAACTTCTTTAACGCACATAAAGCAAGTTAACTTGCTGTATTATACTTTATTTTACTATACCTTTAAGTATTTAATGATAATTTATAGCAATATATAGTTTTGTAAAACACAAAAAAATATAAATCAATTTTTATTGAATAAAATACTGAACTCAAGCATTTGTTTGACCCAGAAATATGAAACATATACTGAAAGAAATCTTGCTAGCTGTCAGTCAGTTTTCCTGGGCAAAATGGAATTTTGGTGGTGATTTTTTTCTCTTAATCAATAAACCAATCTTTATTTGTATGGTGTCAAATCATAACAAATGCCATCTCAAGACATAAATCTTTCTTTTACAAAAATCAGTGACAGTGTACTGAAGCAGGTTTTTGATCTTTGGGAGGGGAACCTCTTAAAGACACTGTTCTCATTGCCTTTCAAAGTGCTGCAATGAGTCTCCCTGGTCTTCTACTTCCAGACCTTCACATTAGGTTGAAATATCAGTGTCAATAAATGCAAAATATATAAATATTACAGCTTGAAACAGCAGCGTGAAGTGGGCTCAAGAGAAAGAGAGGCCCCATCTGAACAACAGCTTATGCCTCCGTACCACCATGCAGCCCATCGCCATGCAGATTAAATGGATTTAATTTTAAACACTATTTCATGAGATTATTATTCTTTTGTAGGTGTTGTGAGCTTCAAATGTTTGTTAGATTAGATAAAATTAGACAAAGTTGGACAAGAGGGGCTAATAGCGTCGAGGGTCTTGCCTTGTGCCGGTGGACAGGGTTCAGTAACAACTGGAGGCCATTTTGTTGCATGTCTTCCCTGCTTTCTTCTCTGGCTCTGTCAACTGTCTCTTTACACTGTTAATACAAACAAAATGCCTGAGAGAAATGTGGACTTCTGAAATTTCAGATCCTTAAAATGATCCTTTTGCGCCATCATGTGGTTGAATTAAGTGTTTCTGAAATTGTGGTTTGACTTCAGTTTTAAAATCTTACAAACTCAGCTCAGTTGAAAAAGCTTGACTGGTATGAATGTGGGCAATTTTGCCAAAGCATTTCATTTAAAATAAGAATTTAAAATTAGAATAAAGGTGAAAAAGAAAAACAATTAATGAGGTAGTTCATCGTAATGATAAAATTAGAAGCACTGAGCACACAGGCTAAAAAACTGGAGATAAAAAAAGGTTTATTATGAAATGGATATATGTATAAAAATCAGATAATATAAAAATGTTAATTATCCTTATAATGCCATATTTGACACATACATTTCTAAGACCTTTTGTGTCACCATATGGTAAAAACATTGCTCAAAACTCCATTGTACATAATTTGATGCTTGTCTTCTGCCCCCTGGTGTTTACCTTTTGCACTACAATCCCTCTGACCTTTCACATGGTACAATCCAAAATGGCTGAATCCCAATAGCCTTCAGCTGGTTGTATCAAGGAGAAAAATTTTGCCATTTTGAAGACCTTATGGTGAGATTTACTTTTGTTTATTTACTTATATTTCAGAACGAGTACTTACTCTGTTCGAGTCTCTTTTTGTTCTCGTTTTACTTTTGTTTCACAGCACTCATTTAGTTAATTGCCTCCCCTTTTGCTGTCACAATTTTACCTTTGTTTAATAAACAACTTAAACCACTTAAGATCTTGATTTTTATGTTACTTCCCTTTTCCCCAAACAAGCTGGTTGTAACAGTGGTTGGTATTTGTTTTTACAAGTGATCATGAAAATGCTTTGTACTCACTCCTTCTGTCACCAAATTTCCATGCTAAGTTTTCCTATCTCTTCATCATTGGAGACCATTTCTGCTCTCACTCTTATTCTCAGTTGTTGTTCAATCTGTTGAATGTTTTCAGAAGTTTTTGAAGTGCATGTGCGTCCAGGCCGTTCACACTGAAACAACTCAGATCTAGGTGAGAGTATTTGTCCAATTTCAAGACAAAAAAAAATCTCACTAGACTTATTTAATCCACAATTTCCTTACATGTCTGGATTATGTGAAGATATATAAACAAAAAATAAGGCCTGAGTTGCTTGTAATAATAAGAAAAATAATTTGCTGATGAGACAAGACAAATTTAACTTAAGCAGATATTAAATCTGAATTTAAGACCCTCACTGAGTCAAACTTTCTTTGTTTCATCAGCAGATATTTTCTCTTCATTACAAGCAATTCCTTAAAGTAAGACATTTATCTCAACTTGTTAAGTGAATGGGGATTAGAATAAGTGATATATTTTACTTGAAAATAGACAAACAACTTGCCTAGATCTGAGTTTTTGCAGTGTGTAGTTTTGGACATCCTTTCTGCAGCAGGTGGTGCAGCAGGTGGTGCACATGCCTTGCAGCAAGAATGTTGCCGGTTCAGTCCTTGTGTCAGTCGGGCCTTTCTGTGTGGAGTTTGCATGTTCTCCCTGTGTATGCATGGGTTCTCTCTGGGCACTCTGGCTTCCCTCCACAGACCAAAAACATGCTCATGAGGAGTATTGGTGACTCTAAATCGCCCTTAGGTATGAGTGTAAGCATGAATGGTTGTCTGTCTCTCTATGTGGCCCTGCGATTGGCTGAGGATCAGTCCAGGGTGTTCTCCGCCTCTTGCCCAATATCAGCTGGGATAGGCTCCAGCCCCCCACGACCCTGAAAGGGATAAAAGGTATAGATAATGGATGGATGGATCCTTTCTGCCTTCATCAGCTGTTCAAACACAGCGTTCCCCAAACACCTCAGTTAATGTATGAAAAGATTTGGCTGCTGTTTTGCACCTGAGCAAAAACACCTGCGCTTCAGTCAGTAGCTCTCAGTGAACTTAAGACGTCATTTACTGTAAACTCACAGCAGCTGTGCGTGAAAATACATCATTTAAAATCACACACTCAGAGCGACTGTGAACCACGGTTATAAATAACATATGGTCAACAGGAAAAGATAGACGTTATTAACCCTTAGATGCTCGATGGAGTCAAAAATGATCCCATGAGGTAATTTTCTTGCAATATTTTTGTCATAAAAAGTTGTAATGATTTCATATTCCACCTATTCCTCAATAACTATGTTTTTGATGTAGTTTAATATAAAATTTTAAGTTACCTTATATACTTTTTAAGAAATTGTTTTATTTTATAATTACCCCCAAACTCCCACAGGGGGGTCAAAAATGATCCCTGTGCATTCCCAGTGGAATCTCATGGGAACCAGTGATCAGTTGTGGCTGTTAGGAAGATATTTACTGTGGACACACGCTGTCAGGGTCAGAAGGGTCAGCTATCAGGAGAATTATTTTAGTCAGAAGGACCTGGTACATGTAAATATTACCTTTTAATTTTTATTATTTGCTTCAAATTGATGCTACATATGGGACCTGTTCCTGCTCCACTGCAGTGTTAATTTTGACAGCACTTTTTAATTTAGTGTTTTGCCTAAAACATATTTTTACTTTTAGTCATAATTGAGTCATCTAAATTGTTTTAATTTTGGTCTAGTTTTAGTTGATGAAATTTCACAACATTTTAGTTGATGACATCTACTGTAAATTTAGTCGACTAAAATATGAAGTGTTAAGTGTAAGACAATTTTGATGTTTCCTTGAATTTCTGAAGTCATGTTTTTCACTTGGATAAAATGAAACATCTAATAACCCTTTACTGAATGCTAGTAAAGTTTGAATGTATAAATGAACAGAAACAAATTGAACTTTAGTGTGAAATGCAGTCACCTTTATTTAGGCTACCTGGCAGAGCATCTCAGTTACAATACCAGAACTGACAACAAACAGTGAACCTGCTCTACATGAATATATCAATTCATAAAGAGAGTAGCTCTGATTGGATCGCTCCCCAACTTATCCCACCACCACCAAGCTAAGGCAGCTGTGATTGGATGTCCTTCTTCACTCATCCAACTTTTTCACACAACCAAAGTAGCTGTGATTGGATATATTCCTAACTTGTCTCTACTTTCTACATGACCAAATTAGGTCTGATTGGATTAAGTCTTTGTCAAACATTTTAGTCTAGTTTATATTTGTTGATGAAAATGTCAGTTAATTTAGTTTTTGTCCATGTGCACTTGTTTTCATTAGTTGCTGTCTAGTTTTCATCAGGGGAGAAAAGGTTGTCGACGAAAACTATGATGAAAATAATTAGTCAACAAAATTAACACTGGTCCACTGCAGACAGAAACAGCCATTTCGACCCCCTTGTGGAAGAGTGTGGGGTAAGTCACTGGTGCACCTAAAGGTTTATCTTAACAAAATGGCTTGTTGTCATTAAATTCCATAAAATTATCTTTTTATATCCCCACAGAAACACAGAAACACACAGTAAAGGCCAAACCCTCCCCCATCAAGTGCGCACATGCTCAGCGCCCCTGGCTCCCATGACCACCATCTGGAGCGCTCACACAGCTCAGAGTATTAACTGTAATTTGTCTGTCAGAGCGCCGTGCTGTTTTCAGTGTTAGTGGGCTCTCTCTGTGTTGACACTGACACAGCTAATGGCCCTCAATAAAACAGTGAAGGCCTGATGAGAGATAAAGTCCAGCACAAAGTGCTACTGTGATGAAACAGGATCTCAGCCCAGTGATGAACCAGCTCAGACATGACATTCAAGTCAGAGATGTGGAGTGGACAGCCCAAAAATAGGTTCTTATGATGGTATTAGTAAGCATAATTCAGTTTTTTCATATGATCAGCACCTGTATTGACCTTTTTTACTACAAATGTCTCCCAGCATGTGTTTCTTACTGCTGATTATTTCAGTACACCTGAAGACAAATCTCCATTTCAAGTGAAATGAACGTTTTATAACGTACAAGGGAGGAAGAGTCCACAATCTGATAAACTGACATGTTTGTGCTTTCATTGTGTTCAAAAAGTGCTTGAAATAAAAATGCAATTTAACAGACTTTCATGAAATATGGTAGGTTGCCTTATGAGTCAGAAACACAATTGAAAACATTACACTACTGCATTGTTTCTTTGCAAATATTCACTCATTATGAACTGTTTAGCACTGTTACATCACATTTCCTTTTAACAACACTCAGTAAGTGTTTGTGAACCGAGGACACTAATTGTTGAAGCTGTGTGGGTGGAATTCACTCCCGTTTTTGCTTAATGTTGGACTTCAGTTGCTCAACAGTCCAGAGTCTCCATTGTGCTTCATAATGCTCCACACATTTTCAGTGGAGACACGTGTGGACTGCAGCAGGTCAGTCTAGAACCTGCACTCTTTAACTCTGAGGCCACGCTGTTGGACACCACATCTATGATGTCCAAAAACAGTCTGAAATGTGGACTCAGACCACAGCAGACTTTTCCACTTTGCCTCAGTCCATCTCAGATGAGCTTGGGCTCAGAGAAGCGGTGTTTCTGGGTGTTGTTGATATTTAGCTTTGTCTTTGCATGGTAGAGTTTGACCTTGACCTTGTAGTTGTAGATATGAACTGTTTTAACTGTTTTCTGAAGTGTTCCTGAGCCCACGTGGTGATATCCTTTACAGAATGATGCAGTGCTGCCAGGGGGATTGAAAGGTCACAGGCATTCAGTGTTGGTTATTGGCTTTTCTGCATATGTGCAGAGATTTCTCTAGAATCAATGAATCTTGTGATGATATTATGGACTGTAGATGAAGTTATCCCTCAGTTCCTTACAATATATGTAAAAAAAACATTGTTTTTAAACTGTTGTCGATTTGCTCACACATCTGTTCACAAAGTGTTGAACCTCGCCCCATACTTGCTTGTGATGCTCCTTTTACACCCAAAACTGACACTCACCTGTTTCCAATTACCTTTTCACCTGTGTAATGTTACAAACAGGTGGGTTTTTTGAGTATTTCTCAACTTTCACAGCCTTTTGTTGCCCCTGTCCCAGATTTTTTGGAACATGTTGCAGGCATCAAATTCAAAATAAGTGGATATTAAAAAAAGCAATAAAACGTACCTGGGTACATGTCATTCACTTGACAAATTAGCCTGGAAATTTCTCAAGGAGCACCAGATAAGATTGTTTTACTACAAGAAATCTGAATTCCTCACAGATAAGCCTATCTTCTTTGAGTCATTGATTAATTATGGAAAATATAATCATAAAGTTGACTGACTGGTGTGGCAAAATATATCACCTACAAGTAACAGCCTACTCTCTCTTTCAAACATGTGCAGTGCCGAGTTGTTCAAGCTTTAAAACATGCCCTGTGTCTCACTTTTCTTTCAATTGTTAGGGATCCAGATATGAACTTAAGTAATACTTCCAGATATTTAAGTAGCTGTCATAAATGTATGACAGTGTAAACTGTGAGCTGTCTCTATCAAACATCTGTCACATCTGTGACGTCAGATCCTGCTCTGAATATTTAAGCTAACACATCCTGTTATTGTTGAGTTTTTTTACTTGGTGAGCCGTTCCCTTCAGCACTCATGAGCTGTTTGTTGATGTGCCAAATTTTATTACACCTCTGAAAAAATCAAAGAAACAATCTGACACAAAAACAAACTGTTTATTAAAGGTGACACGTGCTCTGAGGCTGTCCGCAGTTGACTGAGATGTGGCAGGAAAAGCAAGCAAATGTTGGACCTTTAAAGGGATATGCCAACTTTTTTTAAAGTTACTTTTAGTCACTTTTCGTTAAGTTAGCACAAGGTAGTTATTAATTACCTTGTGCAGCAGCTGGATCCTCCATGTCTGTCATCATGCAGATCCATCTTGCCAAGCTCCAATCTACACAGTTTGTGCTCGGCCCAAAGTGGGACAGCCCAATCAGAGTCCTTTAGAACAGAAAGAGGTGCAAGATAGGAGCGAGACCACAGCCGGAAGTTGATTTGATAATCTTTATTTCGAACATAGAAATAATAAAATATTAAAGTTAAAATACAAACAAACAAAACAACAAAAAATGAAAACACTATTTACAAAAATTCTTGAAATATTAATTCTGTTCGATGTTCGATGTGAGTAGGAAGAAGCTAGGCTTATCTTGTCCTAGCCCATTTTTCATCGGTGCATTATGTAATCACTAATCAATTAGCAACACAGTGGCTGCACTTAATGAGATTAGCATAGATGCTAACAGCTTCAGAAGCATTTTTATCTGACAATTCTTTATTAAATGAAAAACACACTACAAAATCTTCTGTAATAAGGATATTTTTGCTCCACTTCTGACATGTTTTGACAAGAGTTTGTCTTACAAAGTGGCTCGTGCTCCCACCTTCTTCATTTATCTGATTGGCCCATAATAAATGTTGATTGATGGCATGATCATCCAATCACCTGCCGGATATGCTTTAGAAAGGTTCAGCCCTCCTCAAACACACTATGGGCTCTAATGTCTATCTAATGTACCAGGTTAGGTTATTAAGGTGTTATTAACCACAACAACCAAGCCGAGTCAAGACGGTCCACAGCAGCAGGTGGTCCATGCTGGTAGTCAAAGCTACAGTAATAATTGTGTGATATTTGCAGGAACTACTGAGTATTTCAGTTTATTTACCAAGCCTTATTTGTACAGGACCATCAGATTTCCTGCAGATCCCTCTGTCATGATGTGGATCAGGATCTTTGACCCGTTGGAGACTCATTCCTTTCCCTCCTCTCTTTTCTTCCACATGGTGTCCTTGTCTATATCTCCCTCCAACTCTTTGTTTACTCTCTCCTATCTGTCTGGGAAGGTGTGTGAACTTTTTCATGAGTGTTTGATAAGTCTGTCTCTGTCTAGGTCATTATGATGGGGGAGGAGGTTTAATGGGCCAGGCCCTTTTTTCCTGCCAACACCTGAAATTCCTCCTCAGAACGTCTGGATACACTCCTCTGATAAATGTAAGTTTGTCCATCCTGTCATTTTACTCCAAAGGAAACTTTAATAAAACGTTAAGCAGATCTTTCAGGAAGAATGGGATAGAAAGCTAAAACTAGAATGATGAACTCCACAAAAACGTTGTTTCTTGTCTTTGTTGAACTCATAATCTCTGATAAAGGGAATTTTTACGACAAGCTCTATTTTACCCAGCCCTTTCCTTTGGTTTTTATCAGCTGAGTCAGACTACAGTATATCCCAACAGACTGAGTTAAACGTTAACTTAACTAGTATAAAAAGTAGGTTCTGCATTAGATAGAATAATATACTACACATAAAAGTTAAACTGTTCTCCTGAAAATCATTTTTTTAATCAATTAAAACAGAATAGAATGATTTGTAAATCATTTTCAACCAATATTCAATTAGTTAAACTACAAAGACAAGATATTTAATGTTCAAACTGATAAACTTTATTGTAAATATTCATTCATTTTGAATTTGATGTCTGCCGCATGTTCCAAAAAAGCTGGGACAGTGGCAACAAAAGGCTGGGAAAGTTCAGGGATGCTCAAAAAACTCACACAGGTGAGCAGGTTAACTGAAAACAGGTGAGTGTCATGATTTGGTATTAAAGGAGGATCAAGGATAGAGTGAGGTTCAACACTTTGTGAACAACTGCACGAGTGAGTAGTCCAACAGGTTTGTTTCTTCACCTACAGTCCATAATGTCATCACAAGATTCAGAGATTCAAGAAAAATCTCTGCACATATGCAGAAACCAACATTGAATGCCCATGACCTTTGATCCCTCAGGCAGCACTGCATTATAAAGCAGCATCATTCTGTAAAGGATATCACCACGTGGGCTCAGGAACACTTCAGAAAACCATTGTCAGTGAACACAGTTCATCTCTACATCTACAAGGTCAAGGTCAAACTCTACCATGCAAAGACAAAGACAAATATCAACAACACCCAGAAACACCGCCAGCTTCTCTGGGCCGAGCTCATCTGAGATGGACTGAGGCAAAGTGGAAAAGTTTGCTGTGGTCTGAGTCCACATTTCAGACTGTTTTTGGACATCATGGACGTGGTGTCCTCCAGACTAAAGAGGAAAAGGACCATCCAGACTGTTATCAGAGCAAAGGTCAAAAGACAGCATCTGTGATGGTATGAGGGGGTGTTAGTGCCCATGACATGGGTAACCTGCACATCTGTGAAGGCTCCATTAATGCTGAAAGGTACACACAGGTTTTGGAGCAACATATGCTGCCATCCAAGCAACGTCTTTATAAGGAAGACGATATCAAGACACATTCTGCCTGTGTTACAACATAGTGGAACTATGAAGCATAAAATACAACAACAGAGACCCCAGACTGCTGGGAAATAAAGCTGTTCATCATTGAAGAAGTTGAAGGAATTCCACCTGTAAAGCTTCAACATTTAGTTTCCTCAGTTAAATCCAAAGATGATGTAACAGTGTTAGGCATGCTCCTGTCCCAGCTTTTTTGGATCATGTTGTAGGCATCAAATTCAAAATGGGTGAATATTCATCAGTCTGAACATTAAATGTCTTGTCTTTGCAGTGTATTCACTTTATTATAGGTTGAAAATTGTTTGCAAATCACTGCATCCTGTTTTACTTAGGTTTTACACAACATCCCAACTTCACTGGAAGTTGTGGTGAAGTCCTCAGTCATTAGTTGATGTTTGGTTGTTATTTAAACTTATATGTTAATCCCCAGGGTACTGCTCCACCTGATTGAGGGCCCTTCTACTGCTTAATGAATTATTTTATCAATTCACTGAAGGCACTTTTTTTTAGTTATTATTTTGCCTCACAGAAATTCACTGCAAATTCACTCCATCCTGTAAGTTAGAAGCAGTGGGCTGAAGCTTTTTTCTCTGAAGTGAGTTCCCATCGTTGATGCTGCAGTTATTAGCTCAGGATAATATTGTGGTTTATGTATTCATAATAGCAGAACATCATTTCCTGATAAAATATACCAACACACAAAGCAAATACACAGTTACATAATGAACAGCTGGGTTATACGGGAGCTGAGTTTAATACTTAATAAAAATTTATATACAGACGTAAAAGCAAATAATGCTGCCACTCTGCAAACACCAGCTTCCTGTTACAAGATATTTTAGCACTTTTTGGTCGTACCACTAGTTTAGCTGTGTTGCTCAGTCCATTAATACACGATCTTTAAAATGTGTGCCTCATGGAAAGATGACATATCAGGCTTTTTAAGAATTTAAATACAAAACTAATTGGTATTATAAATAATCATATATCTGAGGTGTTAGGCCTGAATCATCTCATTATTTACTATAATTAAGGAGCATTTTTTACCATCATTGAATAAAAATATTCAGATTTGTCCAATGTCACAGCAGTTAAAATTGTAATATTTATTTCTGAATGTGAGGCCATTTTTGCTTTTCATTTAAAAAACAGCAGTACCTGGATCCAGCTGCAGGGGATTTGGCACTTTTGTTGGATGTTTTTATGGATGGGAATCGAAAACCAATTCCAGTTGTGAATTGATAACTCCCTCAAGGAATCAATATCATTCGTCTTTTTGCTTATTTATTCCTTCCACTTTGTTCTGCCTGCTTTTCAAATCAAGGATATCACGCTCTCATCAGAGGCAGTCAGCAGAAACAAAAACATCAGAGAAATCATGGCAGATGAGGCAGAAGTGGTCAAAATTGTGCATTAATTCTGGACTTAAGATGTTGACCAAAAGATTTTCAGTTAGTCGAAACACCAACAACTTGCAGAAGCGTTTATCTGTGCTGCATGACATTGAATAACAGGAGTGTCATGTGTTTGACATTGCTGCCACTGGACACTTACTTAGGCCAATTTATTTTCACACAGAAGATCAGCGGGAATTGATAAAAGAATTGGATGGATAAGAAGAATCTCTAATGGCATTGGTATCAATAAAATCTTATCAATACCCATCCCTAAGTGATATGTCAAGTGTAGCTGTGTTGCTCATTCCATTAATGCATGATCCTTACAAGTTGTGCCTCATTGTAAAGGTGATTAATTAGGCTTTTCAATGGCATAAAAAATGATACCAATTATAATTATTAAAATAGGGAAATAATCAACTGAAATTATGATTCTAAACTTCTTTGAGTAGAGAAAGTGCTTCTAAAAATCAGTTAAAAGAAAATTAGTTTGTTTTATTCTGTTTGCAATTTTTCCGAACCTCATGCAAAACATCTGGCGTTACAAAGTCATCAGAAACTGTTTTTATGTCTCCCCTTTTGTGTTTGAAGCAGTGGGTTGAAGCTGCTTTCTCTGGAGTGAGTTCCCATCATCAATTGTTGCAATTATTAGCTCAGGATAATATTGTGGTTTATGTATTCATTATATCAGAACATCATTCCCTGATTAAATATACCAACACACAAAGCAAACACACAGTTACATAATGAACAGCTGGGTTATACTTCAGGAGCTAATAAAAATTTGTATACAGACATAAAAGCAAATCAGAGGAGGCAAATTTTAAAAGGACATGGTTATTTATTGACAGTGGGGACATTTCAAAGCTTTTCATACAAAGAAAAACATAATTTAGTCTCATAAAAACAGGAAGGGAGAAGAAAACTTGACTGAGCTAAAGAATGATGCCTGTATGATCTCCAAAAGATTTTATTAAAAAGAAGTCTAACATATCTGTACTCCACATGTGACAGATGAACATATCACAGCCTTTATTCACAAATAAAGGACATCCCAAAGTCAAAATGTTATTATCAAACTGATTGAAATAAAAAATTAAAAAATTAAATTTAAAACAAATGAGAAGACCATCAAAACTAAACACTGCTGCAATTAACATTTTTACATAATTTGTACTAAATAATGCTGCCACTCAGCAACACCAGCTTCCTGTTACAGAATATTTTGGCACTTTTTGGTCGTACCCCTAGTTTAGCCGTGTAACTCAGTCCATTAATGCACGATCTTTAAAATGTGTGCCTCATGGAAAGATGACATATCAGGTTTTTCAGAATTTAAACACAAAACCAATTGGTATTATATATAATCATATATCTGAGGTGTTAGGCCTGAATCATCTCATTATTTACTACAATTAAGGAGCATTTTTTACCATCATTGAAAATACAAACATTATTTAGATTTCTCTGATGCCATAGCAGTTAAAATTGTAATATTTATCTCTCAATATGAGGCCATTTTTGCTTTTTATTTGATAAAAAATGCATCCCCTGAATCCAGCTGCAGAGGATTTGGCACTTTTTTTTGGATGTTATTATGGATGGGAATCGAGAACTAATTCCAGTTGTGAATTGATAACTCCCTCAAGGAATCAATATCATTCGTCTTTTTGCTTATTTATTCCTTCCACTTTGTTCTGCCTGCTTTTCCAATCAAGGACATCACGCTCTCATCAGAGGCAGTCAGCAGAAACAAAAGGCAGAGGCATTTATCTGAGCAGCATGACATTGAATAACAGGAGTGTCATGTGTTTGACATTGTTGCCACTGGACACTTACTTAGGCCAATTTATTTCCACACAGAAAATCAGCGGGAATTGATAAAAGAATTGGAATCATTAATTGCATTGGTTTCAATCATTTTTTATCAATACTCATCCATAAGTGCTACCCCACATTTAGCTGTGTTGCTCATTCAATGATGCACAATCTTTACAAGTTGTACTTTGTTGTAAAGGTGATTAATTACACTTTCCAATTATATAAAATACAATATAAATATAACTATTAAAATAGAGAACAATCAACTGAAATAATGATTCCAAACTTGTCTGAGTAGAGAAGTGCTTAAACAGTCAATTTAAAGTAGATGATTTTGTTTAATTCCGTTTTCGTTATTTTCCAAACCTTAATTCAAAACATTGGGAATTACAAAGTCATCAGAAACTGTTTCATATGTCTCCCCTTTTGCCCAGAATTTTACAGTATACGTGATTCCATCCCATCAGGATATGAGCCAACAAAGAAAAAGATTCCCAAATGTCTGGTTCATTTGGATGGCAGCTGGCAAAATTGTCCATCTAAAATCCAAACCGCCGTCGTCCTGGTTCAGCTCTCAGATTATCGATTTTAGCTTTAGCACTCCAAACACACCACCACCTGGAAACGAAAGAGTTTGACATTTATTAACTTTAAAAGGGTTCAGTCCGTCAAACTTTGACCCTTTATTTCACTGATAGAAGTTTATTTATGGTTCATGGTTATTTATGGAGATCAATCAATCATTTCTAGTTTTAAAGGGAGAGCTGAAAAGGGTTTGTCTGAGGGGAGCATCGACAGCATAAACATTTACCACAGTGACAGAGATCAGCGCTAAAGCAGGGCAAACATTCTCCAGCCTTATTATTAAACATATGTCTTCAACTGCTTGTTAATGCAAATAGCTTATCAGCCAATCACATGACAGCAACTCAGAGCTCTTGGGCATGTGGACAAGAAAATACTCAGATTGTCATGCAAATCCATGCAGAAGGTGTACAGAGAATGGTCTGAAGAAAAGAAAACATCCAGTTAACAGGATTTCTCTGGGTGAAAATGCCTTGTTTATGCCAGAGGTCAGGAGAGAATGGCCAAGGCATGCAGAAGAGCATGTAGACAATTTAGCTATGTTATATAATTTGATTAGTCTTAGACCTGCAATTGTCAAAAATAGATGTTAATGTTAATGAGCTGCTGCTTCAATGATAAAGGTCCCATGTCCTGGTGTGTTTGATCATTTGCAACATGTCTTGAGTGTCCAAAAAGCAAGGATTCAATTTAAGTTAAACAAAATATTTTTTAAAAATTGTTTCTGTAGAGGATCGGCTACAGCTCTTTTCCCTCCCCTTTGGAAATGCTCCAAATCAAGGGGGCGGGGAGACTACAGGAGGCTATGACAATGAGTTCTGCACTGATTGGCTGCCCAAACAATGTCCGATGGGGGTAGGAGGATGGGTTACAAACTTCAGAGTGGAGTTTCAAAACAGTCATGGCGTCTGCCTGTGATGATCAAAAACAGATATGTAGGAGGGGTCTGTATAACTATGACATCATATACCCCAGGAAGTAAAAACGTATTGTAAATGTGAGTGCCTCTAAAGGAATTTAGGAGCTTTGTCCCAGGGGGGAGAAACCCGGGGACACACATAGCCAGTACATAGTTTTCTCTAAAGCGGTATAAAGCATTTCTCCATTAACTCTGCTCCCCAAGCCCCTTCTAACAACATTAAAAGCAAACAAAGTTGATTTTGCAGGACATTGGACCTGCTATAACTTTTGATAATGTGTTTTATAAGTTTGCCATAAAATGATACTTTTACTGTTTAACAGGATTCCCACACGTCCTGGAAAACTTGGAAAATGACTGACCAATTTTTCTAGTCATGGAAAACATGGAAAATGAGAAAAAACAGTGAAATGTCCTGGAAAAGCTTGGTAGTGAACAAAAATCAAACATAAGAAATGAAGTAAAAATGTACTTGGTGACTAATGCACACTGAGCCATAAAATATGAGTAGATGAAATAATGCAAGTTCAGGAACAAAATATAGAAAATCAAAACAATGGTGACAAAAAGAAATATTAGGCTACTAAATTTAGGTTACTTAAACAGAAAATTGACAAAATATATTTATAAAAAACATTGAAAAAATAAGTATAAACCATAAACTTATAGTCGTGAGACACTACATAAAAGCCAGACTAAAAAGATAGCTGGCAGACAATGTTCATGCTCGAGAGTTAGAAATAAATACATTTTAAGTTCAATATGATACAGTGAAGATAGAGAGAGAGATATTGGTCATCAACCTTTAATCTTGTTTTTTAGGAGGTTAGATTAACCTGAGAATTGCCCACACAAATATTGTAACTTCAGTTGGTTATGTGACACTGGAATCTGTGGGTGTCATTGTGCTATTCTGTGAAAAATTTGTCATAATTTCTAAGAATGTAGAGAATGTATAATATGTAATAGATTTGTTACAGCCATAGACTGCACATCTTGTAAATCAGACCTCTGGGTGGAAGAGGCATAAACACAGAAATCTGGGTAAATGTACAAAATGTAAGTTACAACTGTAGAAAAGGACACTTCAACTGATTGACTTCAATTGACTTTTTAACAAATCTCATTGGGTTGAATTTCTCGTTCGGTAGCCCAGAGTTAAATCCAAAAATGAAAATCGCCTTGAATAGCCTTCAGAAACAGGATGACTGACATCTTCCTTACCATGATGCCGATATCTTAAAACAGATGCTACAAACACTTTTAAATCAGAGAGCTGACAAAGGGTCAATTGACAGTTAAAAGTGCCCCATACATGTGGGTTAGAATGAGGACATTGATCATGAAGGAAGACCATAAAAAATATTTCCCGTCACGGAAATGTCTGCCATCAATAATAAATTCTTTCCTTGTTAATGGATAACAATATTAAACGTCATCAAGAAGCAACAATTAGACCAAGCCCGTTTTATACTCACCAATGGCTGCCACTCCAGCAATGGAGCCGATTGCAATCCCAGCTATCTCACCATCCGTAAGTCCTTGTGGAGGGTCCCCTACTGTGTCATTGCCTGTCGTCGCGAGTTGGGTCACGTTGGTGACATCCATTAGAGGCGTGACGGTCACGTTTGCTGTTGAGTTGGAGGAGTCTGTGGGGTCTAGGGTGGTTGTGTTGGTTGTGTTGGCTGTGATGCTTTCGACTGTTGGAGTAGTTGAAGGGGGAGTGGAGGAATCAGCTGAGGGTGTTGTGGGTTCGGTGGTGCCGTCTGAAGTGGTTTCTGGGGTTATGGATGGAGCAGGAGAGGACCCCTGGGCTCCATACAGCATGACTTCATGAGTAAGAGATAGAAAAATTCAGCTATTACATCCATTTTTAATCAATTTTGAACAGGCCCCTTAAATTGCTTGCTAACATAAATAACTAATCGGCCTATCACATGGCAGGAACTCAATGCATTAAGGCATGAAGATATGATCAAGAAGACCTGCTGATGTGGTTGAATGACATGGTTTTCTGTATCTATCTTGTAGAAATATGGTACACTATGTCCAATGCATAACCAAAGTTTCTTAAGAGCTGGGGACCATTTATTCATCATATTAGGGCTGACTGAAGTTTGTAGTTAGGTTTGTAATTAGGAAAAATAGGCCAATATTTTCTTTCCTTGTTTTCCTTCACAATGCTTTCAAGCATCAAATTATTGATTTTTGCATTGAGTTGCTGAATGTGGAATCAATCATGACATCTTTGACCTCATCTAGTGTCAGTCTTTAGGATTCATATCCCAGATTCCTAACCTTCCCTACCTTTTTCACCCAGAGACCTGCTGCCTTCTGGATATTTCATCTTTTTCTGACCATTTTGTGTAAACCCTAGAGGTGGTTGTGGGTGAAAATCTCAATAGATCAGCAGTCTGTTGAATACTCACTGCAAAAACTCAGATCAGAGTATGTTTGTCAATTTCCTGTCAAAAATATCCATAACACTTCCTCAAATTTTATATTCATTTGGCAAGTCCAGATGGATATTAATACAAGGAATAAAAAGCAAAATGAGGCTTGATTTGCTTTTATTTATCAGAAAATGCCTGAAAATCAACCAGGCCAAGTAGTTCTCAATAAGGTTCTTAAATTCAAGTACAATAACTACTCAAGATAGCACATCTTATTTTATTTCTCATTTATTTATTAGCCTGGCAGATGCTTGTTGTGAGAGACTCTGCAGAGTTGTTTGTTATGGGGCCCAATGTGATATTTTTAAACAGGGCCCAAAATTTCTGGCAACACCCCTAGTGGTGTTACCTGCACCCATCAATACATGTGACATTTTATTATTTTTCTGCTTGTCTTCTCACACCTGTTTACGTCATGACCTCTTATAGACCCTAAAACACTCCCTGTCATGTTGAAACATCTGAGTCATGTCTTGTTCTTTAAAAAAGCCGTAAAAGATTATCACGTCTTTCTGTTTACATTTCCCGACCCACCATTAAAAGACTAGTTAACCATTCCTGCTTTGTTTTATTGCATGACACACAAAGGATAGGTTATCAGGACAATAATACCTCAACAAAATGACCACCCCGGCCCCTGAATAATATCCTCAGTTTTTTGTTCATCAGTCATGCTAGCTGTACACGTGCTTTCTTATTTTGCAAAGTTTGACTCGTTTAACCCTCTAATGGGATTTAAAGGATTTTTCTATTTGATTTAGAAATCAATTTAGTCTAAAGCATGAACGATGATCATTTTAAAGTTCTGTAAATTATCTGCTTGCTATGAGGGGTTTCAGGCAGCTACTGGCACCATAAAGAAGGGCAGAGGGGCAGAGGAGGAGGTCCTGCTTACGTCTTATCTGAGTTTGAAATACCTAAAGGGATAGTTCAGCTTTTTTGAAGTGGGATTGTATGAGCTCCATATGGCCACTCTCAGACCAGAAGTACTCTCCTCTCCCTCAGTAAGCCACAATTTGTAGAAGTTTGTGACCCAGAACCAGCTGCAAACAGGGAAGTGTTGTACCAAATACAAAGGGTATTTTCTCTGCCTACAAGAACTCCCATCAACTAACCGACTCATGTCACATATTCCTCCGTGCAGCACTGCCGCGAGTTCCAGATAAACTTTATTTTTCTGAAGTTAATGCACTCAAAAAAATTCTAGGAAGCGTACTCTTAAACTGTGGTATTATATTTTGATGGGAGTTCTTGTAGGCGGAGAAAATACCCTTCGTATTTGGTACAATACTTCTCTGTTTGCAGCAAGCTCTGCGTAACGGACTCTCACAAATTGTGGCATACTGAGGGAGAGGAGAGGATTTTCTCCATATGGTCACTAAGTACATTAGTACTTAGTGGCCATATGAGATCGTACAACCAACTTCAAAAAACTAATTTATCCCCTTTAAACAAAGATCATTTTAAGTTAAAAGACCTCATACCCACTGCTGAACGTATTCAAAACTTGCCAAATACATTCTTGCACCCTCAATATCCTTCACAGAGAGGATTGGGCAACTGAAGAGAAAATTCTGATTTTAATTTCTGAATTTTGACCTTCCTTACTTTAACTCATAGACATCTATGATGGTTCTGATTCTGTTTCATCATTCCAACATCATCTCAGGGAATTCTGACAGTACTCTCTTAAAATTCCTACTTTGGTGAATCTGATTTTGATTTCATAATTCCGATTTAAATTCAGAATCCTGACTTTATTTTTCGAATCTCAGACGTTGATCTCAGACTTCTCACTTAATCTTAGGTTTCTTACTTTAATCTCTTTTATCCAAAAAGTTTAGCTTTATTCAAGGGGATCTGATTGCGTCTCAGAATCCTGATTTTGATCTCAAACCTCTGACAGTGATCTCAGTGCACTGACTCTTATCCCAGCATTCTGACTTCAATCACAAGGATCTAATTTTACTCTCAAATATTTTACTTAAACCTTGGGGTTCTGACTTAAAACTTATGAGAGAAGTCTGACTGTGATCTCTGAATTCTGACTTAAATCACTGTATTCTGACTTTGATCTCAGAAATCTGACTTTACACTTTGAATTCTGACTTAAAACCTATAAGACTGTGATCTCAGAATACTGACTTTGCCCCCTAAAATCCTGACTTAGATCACTTCACTTCTGACTGTGACCTCAGAACATTGACCTTGATGTCAGAATTCCGACTTTGATCTCAGAATCTTGACTTTACTTACTGAAATTCTGGCTTAAATCTCTAAATTCTGATTGTGATCTTTACTGTTAAATTCTGGCTTTCTTTTCAGAATTCTGACTTTGATCTCAGACTTTTTACTGTGATCTCTGAATTCTGACTTTAATCTCAGCTGAGTGTGATCTATCAGTTCTGATGATTTTAGAATATTGACTGTGAGCTCAGAATTTTGACTTTAGTCTAAAAATTCTTACTTTTTACTGAGATTTCTGAATTCTGACTTTGATCTCAGAATTCTGACATTGATCAATCAATTCTGATGATGATTTAGAATATTGACTGTGATCTCAGAAATTTAACTTTAATGTAAGAATTCTGACTGTGATATCTGAATTCTGGCCTTAGTCTTTGAGTTCTGACTGTGATCTATTCTGTTAAAATTCTGGCTTTTATTTTCAGGATACCAACTTTAATCCTTCTGACAGTCATCACAGAGTTTCGTTAAACATGCTACACATTGTAAATTGCATTTACAACTATAAGTCCACACTGCAGCTAAACAAATACCATTAAAATGCCAAAACATTGTTATATCAAATTAATTCATGATTTACAAAAGCCTCACATAATATCAATGTGGCAGATTGTAAATCATCAAACAATAAAGCCATCAGTTGAACTTAAACAACACAATGAACTGTATTAGACTTCAGCACCAAGATAAATAGTTATACTGTAAATATACCGTATATATATCATATTGTGAAATCAGATATCATTGTTTACTTACCTGTGCCAAGGAGGCAGAGAGTAAATATCAGCAGCTTCATGGTCTTTCTTTGTGGCAAAGAGAGGAAATAGATCACTTTTTAAAAAGATGCTCTTTGGATCGTGAGCGTTACTCCTGAAAAATAAAAGCATACAGGTACAGACCGAGTTAATATGAGTCACAGTGGAATATGGTATGTTTCCTGTTTGCGTCTTATCACGCTTTAGCAGGTAACAAAAAGAAAATTTATGGCTACTGTCAACAATATAATCGGTCCTGCATTGATCCTGACTTCTGTATGGTCTTGTTTGAGGAGGAAATAAAGTCAATTTAAACCTCTCTATTTTTTTGTTCCATTAAAAATAGTCTACATCACTCTGAAACGTAATGAAATATATCCTTTTACATATCAGTAATAACTGTCAGAGTGACATGAGTTATAAGTAACATTAAAAAAAGAGATTGGGGGGATTGGAGGTTAACAGGACAACCAAATAAAGAGAAGAGGAGGAATTTCTGTTCACATCAGGGAAAAAGTCTAAATGATGACATAAACATCTTAAAAAGAGTATTTAAGTAGTTGAAAAGTGAGAATAATGTTGGTATACAGTTTTAAAAATAAGTCAAAAGGTGACTTCTTTTTAAAGTATATTACAGATTCTTTTTTATTTTTAATTACTACAGATAAAATTTGCTTTATTTACAAAATTGTGGGTACATTTGAACTTTTTATTTCTCAGTATTTCACCTTTTTTCCTGCAGATTGCAATATTTGACTTTATTTTCAAATCGTTATTGAACATTGATCTGCCATTTCCACTTTATTTCTGCCATTTCAATATTACATTTGAGATTTTGAGCTTCAGCAAGCAAATTTACTCTATTTACAAAATGTGAGTCTATTTTAACCTTTTTGTTCTATGTATTTTGACTTTTCCCTCAAATTTCAACATTTGATTTATTTATGAAATTGTTAATGAACATTATTCTGTTATTTCAACTTTATTTCTATCATTTTCATGTTATTTTGACTTCAGTTCTTCAACTCTTCTTTACTTTGGACACTATGGCTCTTCTCATCATTTTAACTTTTTTTTTTTACATTTTGACTTTTAAGGATATTTTGATCACTTTTTTCTCAAAAGTCTGACTTTTGATGTGTTTGTTATTATACCTTATCAACATTATTCCTAATTCATCATTAATTTTGCTCCTTTTTTAAAAAAAAAAAATCATCTTTTTAACTTTATTTTGATAATGTTAACCTCATACTTTACATTTAGGCTTCATAACACTTTGCCTTTTTTCCCAAAGCTTGTAATGTAAAAAAAATCCTCCTCCCTTCAGTTCCTCCTCTCCTGCCTGACCATCAAATCTCCGTAGTTTCATCACATCCCTTTTTGATTTAACATTTGTAAGATCTACGCTGCCACGTTTCTATAAAACTGGATCAACACTCACTTTCCTTGTTTATTTGCTTGCCCTGAGCGCTGACTTTACTCATAAATGCTGATTCTTTTCAAACAGGATGATGTGTTACTCACCTGTGAGGCTGCCAGTAATGATTTCTCCTTCACGGTGACACTGAGAGACTTTATGCTTTTTATGACTCTCTTATCATCTCCAGCCCTCCCATCTGTGCCTATACCTCCGTGTTTGCACGGTCATACATCACCACAACCCAACCAGGAAGACAGAGCAGGTATTGATTCTTATAGGTTTATTAGTGAGCACCACAGGGCTCTGTTCGTGTTTTTATGGCTCACTCTCCCACATCCAGAGGACATGGATCAGGAAGAACTGCTTCTGCTCTCCATAATTCACAGAAGGAAAGATGTGGTGTATAAGGGATAGACTTTATTTAGTTTATTTCACCATCACACAATATTCAGACATACTGCTGTATTAAAAACAAACAACACATGAACACTGGGATGATGCTTTTTAACGTCAAGTAAAAACAAAAGACAAACAGGACTGAGAAGCATTAGCTTGTTACAGCTAAGCATTTGAACAGTTCAGTCAAATAAAGCAACAGAAATTACAAATATAACACGTGCTACAGTTCTGTCAACCCAAAGTCCAACATTTCAGTATATGTACATACTGGTGTTTATTCTTCTGTATTATATTTAACAGTTATCTCATCTGCTACACTCTTTCATTTCCATTTCTCAGCCATCTCTCCTTCTATATAACTGTCAATCTGTCAATCGGCCTGTCTGTCTGTCTGTCTATCTATCTATCTATCTATGTATCTATCTATCATCTATCCATCTATCTATCTATCTATCTGTCCACCTGTCTGTCCATCTTTCTGTCTGTCTGTCTGTGTTCATCTCCAGTCTATGTATCTATCCACCTGTCTGTCTCGTAAATAAAGTTTGTTAAAAGTCTATCCACCTGTCTGTCCATCCATCATCTAGTTATCTTTCAATTATGTCTTTCTGTCTTTTTGTCTGTCTGTCTGTCTGTCTATCTATCTATCTATCTATCTATCTGTCTGTCTGTCTGTCTGTCCGTCTGTCCATCTGTCAACCGACCTTTTATCTATCTATCTATCTATCTATCTATCTATCTATCCACTCCAGTAAAAGGATTTGTTAACATCGTGAGTCAGAGCAACTTTCTACTTTTTATAGTTACTTGCCTGACAATGTTGGAGATGCTTTTGTGGAGGTTTGTGCTCTATGTGCTCTTCTAGTTAATGAATGAACTGATTTGATTTTGATTTGAATTTCTACAAATCTCAGCCCCACAAAACACCTTTGTCCAACTTAACCTACCCCTGTGCACTTATTGTGGTGCATTACTTACCTTTGAATGATTTTAACAAAGCTGAACTTTCCATACAGCACATGAAAATAAAAAATTAAAGAAATACTTACAGAGTGATTTACTGACGTCTTCTTTTTCATTAACATGAGAGTGAAATATAAGTGAGAGCTAAACTGATCCACAGGCGAAACCTCCAGGTTAAACAAGGTTAATATCTGAGTGCTGTGATCTTCGCTCTGCCTGGTGGTCCGTGAAGTGGACTGTATCTGAAAACACAGCGTCACCATAACACAGCAGCTTTTCATTTACATGGTAACTGGGAATGTTGTTATAGCTGCTGACTTTCCCCAACCTACAACAAAAACAACCTTCTGCAGCTCAGAAAGTATTTTTAACACTCAGAAAAATGATTGAATATGACTGAACACATGGTCCAGGCCACTTAACAGTGTGATGAGTTTAAGTGGAAGAAAGAAGCTCTGCGATTGAGCCTCAGCCATCATCTGGTTACTCTAACTCTGGATTATTGAGATGTTAAAGTGAACCATTTAGAGAATTATGCTTTATATACTTTTCACTTAGTAAATATTGAAAGATCAGATTTACGGTGACCAAGTTTGCTGCTTAAACTCAGACTATGGCTGCATCAAATCAACTCTTAGGTTCTCAACTCAGTTTGGCAGAATGGCAAATGTCTAACAAAAATGTCCATTAACCTGGTTTATTAGTACATGTCTGTGATGCTAACCCCTTAAAGCCTGTTGTATCTTATTTGATACATACTTTTATGATACCTCTATCTAGTCAATACAATCAACAAATTACTTAAAAAACAAATATCTGAATACAATCAGATAAATTATAAATAATGTCCTCAAGCAGATCATCAGTTGCCAAAAACACCAAATGCATCAAATGAGATGCAAAAAATATTTATGTTAAATTTTATGGAATTTTTTATTTTTTTGGATTTCAGTAGAAAGTGAAATAAACATTTCAGCTCCAAAAAAATTGAATTTTCTGGCTATAATTTGTGTTGTCAGGCTTTAAAGGGTTAAGGCGGGAGTGGTTGTATGGTTTGGTGTGGCAGTGTTTCAGTCAACAAAGATTATAGCATGGTAGAATTTTATTGGGTTATAAATGGTGATGACGCAGCATCAGGTTTAAGTTTTGTTTCGCCATCTTTATGATATCCTGCCTTGGTAAAGGGTGCAGAATGATAACATTAATATTCATTCATAGAGCTGTTTCATTGCAATGCTTTTTGATACAAAATGACAATTTAGCTCATCCCAATAAAACCCTCAAAATCCATGCAACTAACATAACAAGCAACTTGGATAGTGGTTGAAACAGCCCTTGTTCTGCTTTTTCTTGGAGGGAGAACATGTTCTAAGCACATCATCATCAAATCAAACCAAAATGTCCCACCATTTGACTGTCAGCCCAAGAAAATAAAAAACTTTGATGGGTTAGGGGTTGATGGTGAAAGTGAATTCTCCTTTATGAAAGACAGATGACTGAATTTAAAGGATTCTCATCGTGATGTGACTTAAGAAGAGGAGAAACAGTTTTTGGTGAAAATGAAAGATTTATCCATTAATAATATTCCCTGAGTAGTACTGTTTTTTACCCTTTTTATTGGGTATAAGTAGAAACAAATAAATATATATGAGCCAATAAGATACTGCAACACATTTATGGAGGCTTGATATTTTGGCTTTGTCTTCAGTGTGTTGGGCATTTGAGAAAACCCCACACATGTTTATGTATAAAGCTTGAGAGTCAAGTCCACTTTTACTGCTGCTTTGTTGGTTTGATCCGTTAATTTATAGTCAACAGTCAAACAATCAAATTATCATCATTTATTATGACAGAGTCCAGTCTGAAAGTATTGTTTTTTATAAATTAAGGATCAGAAACCAAACTGGTTCTGAGACTCATTCACAAGTAACGTGAAAACTGGTTGAGAAGTTTCTCCATGGACCAACCAAAAATTAATTAGACTTTGTGATTATTTTACAATGAATCTTGCGTTTCATAGTCAGGATGAATTCATCATTGCATCAATAATAATGACGACACGTTATTTTGGGTGTTTCACATTTTACCATCGTCAATGATTCACCACCTCAGTCTAGGTGAGGGGGTGATTATTATTCATAGAGCACAGTTAGTTACCCACAACTCAAAGTACATCATAAAAATAAAACAGTCAGACAAGAATCATAAAAACAAGATGAATGAGACAAGTTTTATCATCTAAAAAAATGGATGAAGAATGACTTCAACAATTCTGTCATCAAAACAAGCAAGGGGTCAGTCATTTAATGGTTTGGTAACTAAGTTCAACAATGTGTGAGAACTATTTGTTTTTTTAATAGAATTCTTTATTTCATGATAACTGATAAGTTATATTGTGTTGAGCTAATGGCTAAAGCCCACAAAGATATTCCATGAAAAGGGATCAATAAAATTTGTAAAGATTTTCCATGATAAAAGATCAGATACATCCAAAAAAAAAAAAAAAACAATCTGCGAGAAATGATTTGTTATAACATACAAAGATTTTTCATGAAGAGTAATTAAAGTGAGGAAAGATATATATTTTTAAAGAGACCAGTTATACTTTGTTAAGATTTTTTAGAAGTTGTTTCATGAAAAGAGATCTGTTTGACTCAATGCAACTTTATTTATAAAGCTCTTTTCATACATAAAAATGCAGTCCAAAGTTCCTTCCAAATGAATGACAGACAGGAAATAAAAACAGATAACATACTATAGACTAAACCATGCAGTGAGGAAATAAAAAAAAATATGAACGAAAAAGGGACCATAAAACTAATCAACATATAAGGAAAATGAATTATTAACATGAGAAAAATACAGTGAAACTGGTAAAACATGATACCACATCTTAAAAATGAAATTAAAGCAGCAAACTTGTGATAAAACACATTGTGAATAAAACAGAAGTGAGGGTTATGTGATCATATTTCTGAATTTTAAAAAGTATAAAAGCAGAACAGTAGTCATAAAGTTAACTCCATACTTCCGAGCATGGGTTCAATATCCATCCTGGTGTTTTCAAACTTAAGTCCAACACTTTAAAAGATTTACGCCCGTGAACCTTCACTTCCTGGAGGGTGATTGCTTAACTCTGATGTGGTGTGATAATAGAAATTCTGACGTCACATAGGACAGAAACAAAGATGTATTTCTTCACTACACCTGTGACCTCTACAGAAGGCAGAGGATAATTAACTTTTCAAAGATTCTGCTGCTGTAAAATGAAAATTACCTCAAGCTCCCAGGGTCCATGAAAACAGCTGCAAACCCAGCAGTAACCCCTGAGGGTGTAGTACCTCCAACGTCCACTAGAGGCTGACTGCAAAAGCCCCTTAGTTCTGTGAACTCTGACACTAAAATCTTCATTATAAAAGCAGAAACATTTTTAAAATTGGAGAGAATTTCTGCAGAACGTCTCTGTTTTTATGCCTCCATGCTGTCAAACAGCTGAGGTGTTGTTCATTCATGGTGTCTTGTCTGTCTATCTGTAGGTGTCACATCTTGTGCATTTGATATCTCAGAAAGTCTTAAAGGCATTTTCTTTAAACTTTGACCACATGTCTTCCAAGATTATGTGGTGAACTCAATTGATTTTGGATTTCAAAGGTAGTCTGAGGTTAAGGGTTAAGGAGCCTCCTGTTTGTTTTTTGCTTGTGATGCAAAATCTTAAGAGGGCTCCTTAATATTTTGCACAAACATCCGTTGTGACTTGAAACTGAAGTGATTTGATTCTGTGATAAACTGATTAAATTTTGGAGGTCATAGGGAAAGCATACTTTGGAGATAAGGTCAAAGGTCAAGGCCTAGGAGATTCATAATCATCAATTCAACATAACATGAGTATGAACTGATGTCTGGTCATCCTTAGCTTATGAGTGCAGTATCTCCAGAAAGATTTTAGGGATTTCTGTTTAATTTTGCACACTCAAATATAACATAGTGACATCAGTGGAGGTTAATGGGCATTACGTATGATTAGTATGATTTCAATGGACAGAGTCAGGCCTCATGATCATGACTTTCTTGCATCAAGGACTGTTCAATTTCTTTCGAGTTCTCTCAAGCTTTTCACAAATGCTGTAATTTGGCGATTACCTGGTTACATTTGAGGGTTATAGGTCAAAGGCCAAGGGAGCCACCACTGCACTGTAATTACTGTAATTTCTCAGGAATAGTTGTGTTGTGTTTTTGAAGAAGTCAGAAATGCACTGATGTGTCTTCAGCCCACTCTGGGACAATGTTTAACAATCTGATAAAGTCTTCTAGAGAACAAGAACAAGCTCCCTTTCTGAAGAAATGAAACCTTATTGGTCTGAAGTTAGCAGAAAGGAAACAAAGGAAAATGACCTGGGTCACGTTAGAAATAGGGCTCAGACTGGAGTTTGACTCGCTTGGTGTTTAATTAGGAGCAACACGAAATCTTTATTGACATTTTTATAAAGTTTGAAATACTTCAAATCAAGGCAGGATTTACAGGTGATGAGCTTCATTATACACTTGTCTGCTCCTGTTTAAATTTGCATGATGCCTTCAGTGAGCTTACATCATCGGACTGATTAAATCAAATGTGAGTAAATTAACTTTGTGATAAGGCTGAGACGTATGTGGTACAAACTGTGGGTGAGAAAGGAAACCTAAGCTTGAGCTTTGTTAGATTTAATTGACCTTAAATGAGCATTTGATAAACCTAAATAAAGGGATTAACCTTGAAACAGTTGTGGGTCACTCAGTGATAAAATAAAGTCATCTCCTATGCATCCATGGACTTTTAGGTATTTTAAAGAAAACTAGAAGTTCTCCAAGAGCACAAACTCCACCATAGCATTTCTGATATTGTTTTAGATCACCGCCAAAATCTAATCACTTCTCCCCTTTACTGTGGCCAACATGCCCTGGAAGTTTCATCAAAATCTGTAGAGAACTTTTTGAGTTACTAGAGAAAGTGTGGTAAACTGCCTTATCTCACATTATTAACAAATCCCTTTAAATATTCTTGGATCAACATCCATGGTCTCTGTATATGTTATATATGTATACAGTATAAACACAGTGCTGTACAATTTTATGAGACCATCACCTGATGTAAGGTTTATGCCACAGCTGCTCTAAATTAACAGCATCGATAATTACCAAAATCATTTCTATGTTTCTGTAATGGTTAATACACCAGAATGTTTAGACTATTTAACTGAAATTATATTTTAATGCTAAATTACAATGATTATTATCAATTAATTTTCAAATTAACTATTTAACAAAAAAATAAATAAAAAAATATTAAGGCACATTATTAATTCTTGATTAAAATGTAAACTTATAGATAGATAGATAGATAGATAGATACACACGGACAAAATTGTTGGCACCCTTCTGTTAAAGAAAGAAAAACCCACAATGGTCACTGAAATAACTTGAAACTCACAAAAGTAATTATTAATAAAAAATTTCCGGGCCAGTTTCATTATTTTGTTTTTTAAGATGATTCTGTTGAACCAAAATTCAGAAGCAATGTCTGATTTTCATTAGGTAATTTTCAGTAAATCTTTGTTTATTGTTACTTTTGTCAGTTTCCAGTTATTTCAGTGACCATTGTGGGTTTTTCTACCTTAAACGGAAGGGTACCAACAAGTTTGTCCACATGTGTTTATATATATATGTTTGTGTGTGTGTGTTTGTGTGAGGTGGTTTGTAAGTGAAAATGTATGAGATATCTGTAAAATGTGATATTTACAATATTCATTCTTTTTTTTTGTATGTTTTCATTTGAATTAAAAAAAGACCACGGTCTCAGTGGGTCCTCACTGCTTAAATAAAGGTTACATTAAAAAAAATGACTAATATTGTCTTTCAGATGTGCAAAAATGTTTATTGATATTATTATTTAAAATAAACATATTCTGCTCTCTGTCAGTTTTACTTACCCATTTTAATCCTAATTCCAGAAATAGAAATAAAAAGATGTTTTGCAGTTTCTATGAAATCTTTCCTTCAACAACATTTAAAGGCAAATTTCCTGAGACCAGTCTGACCTTTCAATCACAATCCTGTTCATGAATCCCTGAATTTTCCTAATCTATCCCAAGGTAACCTTCAATCAATCAATCAATCAACCAATCAATTTGGTAATTCACAAAACAGATTAAAAACTGTGCATATGATCATAAATTCTCATTAAAGTGGTCATGTGTGAAATAAGACTGCCAGAGCTGATGAGCAGAGGTCCTAAAGACTCCTGGTGAAATTTCCCACATTGCCTGATCACACTTGTCCGTCACAGAAAGAGGTTTTCCTGCAGTTTACCTGGAAGTCCGTGGAGGGTGGGATGTGAAGGGGCAGCAAGAAAATCTCAGGTCCAAGTCTGTGTGGAAAAACTGCTTTTTGTACTAACACTTCAGTAACTTAAGGGCATTTTAACTGTAACTTTAACTGTTAATCGTATGATTTTTAAAGTAGGGAAACACACATTTGTCTGAGCCTCTAAGGAGGGGAATTCAGTGAGTGTATACTGGCGCCCCCCTGTGGGCGAGTTTAAAAGTCCTGTCCCTGCTGGACTGGTTTTGTTTGGGTGTTTTGAGCAAAATGGTCTCTGGTGTCACCCTGAAGATGCTACAGTCTGACTTTTAGGAGGTAAAGTTTCATTCAAACATGAGCTGTAATACAAAACTATGTACAAAACCAAACTCTTAAATAAAAACAACCAATAAATGAAAATCTAACATCTTTTAAATTCAACTTTAACACAGACTTAAGGTCAGAAATTTTAGGCCGAATAAAAAAAGATATCACATAGGGCCCTATCCCAGACCAGATCTGCACTGTTTTTAATCCACACATCCACCAAGCAAATAAAGAAATAAATATGATGGAGCACAATTAAAAAAAATAACTGATATATAAACTCCAATTCCAGAAAGGTGTAACGTTGTATTAAATGTAAATAAATACAAAACACAATGATCTGCAAATCCTTTTCAACCTATATTCAATAAAAAACACAACAAAGAAAAGTTTTTTAAAAATTCAAAATGATAAACTTAGTTGTTTTTGCAAATATTCACTCATTTTGATTTTGATTTTGATTTTGATACCTGCAACATGTTCCAAAAAAGTTGGGACAGGGGCAACAAAAGATTTGGAGAGGGTTTTTTTTTTTTAAATTTATTTAACCTTTATTTCACCAGGAAAAGAAACTCACTTACAATAACATCAACAACACAAACAAATGCACATGACATGTATAACACTTAAGGTACAGTGAAAAACAATAAATACAGTTAACTGGCAAGCTGGACTATTGAAGGAAACAAGATCATCAGTCAAAGCATCTGCAGCCAGATGCCTCAGTATTCACATCATTTTAACTTCCTCTTAAAGGTGTCCAGGGAAACCAGCTCATTGAGTTTCAGGTCTTTTAGCAGCTCGTTCCAAGCAAAAGGTGCAGCATATTTAAAGTCCTTTTTTCCCTGCTCAATTCAGACCTTAGGAACAGACAACAAGAGGAGATCCTGGGACCGAAGGTTATAAAACAAGTGGACATGGACAAAAACTCAAACTAAATTAACAGACATTTTCATCAACAAATAAAAACTAGACCAAAATGAGACTGAAGGAGACTTAATCCAATCAGACCTAATTTGGTCATGTAGAAAGTAGGAACAAGTTAGGAATATGTCCAATCACAGCTACTTTGGTTGTGTGGAAAGGTTGGATGAGTTAAGAGGGACATCCAATCACAACTGCCTTAGCTTCATGGTGGCTGGATAAATTGTGGAGCGATCCAATCAGAGCTCCTCTCTTTATGAATTGATATATTCATGTAGAGCAGGTTCACTGTTTGTTGTCAATTCTGGTATTGTAACTGAGATGCTCTGCCAGGTGGCTTAAATAAAGTTGAGTGCATTAAGATTAGATTAGATTAGATTATATAGAACTTTAGTTATCCCTTGAGAAGGCTCCTTCAGGAAAATTAAGGATCCAGTAGCATTGTATTGTACAAGGAATAAAAGAACATAGGATATCGAAAAGTAAAAAAAAAACAATTTTCTGATAAATATATATAGATATATATATAGATATAGATATATATGTATGAATATAATTATTAAATCCAAATAATAAAAACTACAATAAATTAAAATAAAAAATAAATTAGAAATTAATTAATTAATTAAATAAAAAATGCAAACAAAAGTTACATTAGTTATTATTACATTTTTATTATTTAGATTTATTAATTATATATAAGATTAATAAATGTAAATAATACAAATAAAATAAAAACTAAAATAACTAAAACAAGACCAAGATTAAAACACTTTAGATGACTAAACTATGACTAAAACTAAATTTAATAGTAAAATGTATTTTGAAAATCAAACTAATATTGCTGGTTAAATTAACCGATCAATTGTGAACCCTGCTACCGGAAGTGCTCCCGCCGGATGAGGGCTTTTATTTTGAAGGTCTCCTTGGAAACTGCTGATAGTTTCCTCGCCTTTACTCCGGTGGTGCTGCTGCTGAGCCTCAGCACTGTGGCCGTATGTGGATGGCGGACGGTTCCCGGTGAAAAAACACCGAACCACGGCCCTCACGAAAATGCCCGGACGCCGCCTATAACCTGGAGAAAGTGTCGGGGGAGAGACGTCAGGTCGCCGGGCAGCTTTAGAGGATCATACCGGCAGGATGTTGCAAGTTTTAGCTTGTGGCGCCGTAGTTTTCCCCGGCTTGTTCCTCGCCTTCAGGAGGATCCTGCCGTGTGTGTTCAAACACTGGAGCGATGCCGACGTGGTGCTGGTCAGCGAGAGGTAAAACAGGAACAGTTAATCATTTTAAACATCTTAGTATTGCGCAATAATAACCTGGATTTAGCCCTCTCTGTAGCATTTGAGCGGGCTAAGTGGCTCCCAGCTAACATTTTCTGTTAGCTCCCTGTGCTGATGTTTTATCTCCCTCCTGTTACTACTTCAAATTAAAGTGCATCCTCTTCATTGGACATTTTACTACTTCAGAACACGAGAATAACTTTACAGGGATAATCTGCTTTCACATCACAACTGTGGGTCCCCGTGTATAATAATAAGAGCGCATAAAAACTGAGAAATATCGAAGCAAAAGTGCAAATGCAGCCTGATATGTCGATACTTTTTCTTATCATTAATCACGAAAACGATGCAGCCTCGATTATTGTAACAGAAAAAGTGAAGAAAGGATCAAATCGTGGAGAAATACATTTTTATGTCTTATCTCCAGCATAAAAATGTGCAACAGAAATAATAAAATCACACTCTAAATGGCACTATTGCATTTGCAGTGTCTTATACCAAAAATTTAGACCTTTTAATTTAGTTTTCTTCCAGTTTTTGTTAACTTGTAACAGAAAATATCACTTATTCTAATTTGTTAAAGTGGTGCCGATGCAATATTTTCTTACTTTTGCCGGCAACATTAAGGTTCTCTGGTAATGTGAGGTTTAGTCAAGGGATGGTGCCATGATTGTAGTCAAAAAATAATCCCAGTTTCATGACATGTCTTGTTATTTTGCAGTGTCTGTCTAAAATATCTTAGCAAGACTAGTCATGCTTATTTTGCTGTTCAGTATCAGGACACGAGAATAACTTCACAGGGATTATCTGCTTTCACATAATAACTGTGGGTCCCTGTATAGAATAATAAGAGCGCATAAAAACTGAGAAATATTGAAGCAAAAGTGCAAATGCAGCCCAATTTGTTGATTCTTTTTCTTATCATTAATTACAAAACGATGCAGCCTCCATTATTGTAACAGAAAAAAGGATCAAATCGTGAAGAAATACAGTTTTTGTGTCTTATCTCCAGCATAAAAAGCTACAGAAATAATAAAATCACACTCTAAATGGCACTACTGCATTTGCAGTGTCTTGTCCCAAAGTTTTAGACCTTTTAATAAGGTTTCCTTCCAGTTTTTTATAACTTATAACAGAAAATATCACTTATTTTTGTTTGTTAGGGTAGTACTGAAGCAACATTTTCTTACATGTGCCGGCATCATTCAGGTTCTTTAAATAATTCCAGTTTAATTAAATGTCTTGATTATTTTGCAATATTTTAGCAAGACTATTGATGCATGTTTTGCAGAATTTTCCATCACAAACTGTTCAGTACTAGAACATGAGAATAACTTCACAGGGACTCTGCTTTCACATAATAACTGTGGGTCCCTGTACATTATAATAAGAGCTCATATAAGGTGAGAAATATCAAAGCAAAAGTGCAAATGGAGCCTGATTTGTTGATACCTTTTCCTTTTTCACCTTTATTTCCTGGGTTTTCTAACATAATTACAGGTCATTCCAAAGAGAGATATATATAAAACAAAAAGAAAAAGAAAACAATCCCTCAGCACATACTCCACCTCCAGGTGCCTTGATTATAGTAAAAAAAATAATCCCAGTTTAATGAAATTTTTTTCATTATTTTGCAACATTTTAGCAAGACCATTTATGCTTATTGTGCAGAAGTTTCTGTCTTTGCATTATCTTTGGAAAAATGGTGTAAATATTGATTTTTAAAATATAACTTTAGTGAATATTGCAGACTTTTGGAGAGGAAATAACAGCGATATTCTAAAATAATTAGAGCAATATAATTTGGTAAAGAAGTAAAGATAACTGACTATCATCATTAATGTAACACCAAAGCTAACTTAAGTAACTTCTTATGGGCTATGAATTTTGTGTTATTGTCATAATTTTCATACAGATTTAATTTTGATTATCTACATGTCCTTGCATATGAGTCTTGCAATCTTGTCCATGTGGCCTTTTTCCGTGCTTTTTGTGAGGGCTTGCCAAGAAGGAGCTGTTGGAAAGGGCTCCGCTGGACTACAGTGGGTGAAAGGCTGACAAATAGGCCAAGGATTTGTTGTAGATCAGGAGTGGGCCAGCTGCTATGCACATAATCAACACACAGACATCTTTTTTTGTTATTTTGCTAGCAGAGTGTGGAGCCCAAAGTGCTTCCACTGAGTGGCTTTGCCAGTCCTCCATTTTCTCGAGGTGTACTTCCTGTTGTTGAGGTCAAGAAAACAATGGACAGTCTGGTTTTGATGTGAGACACAGGACGCATATTGATAACATTACAGAAACACTTGTTTCATATAATTTCTGTGCCATACAGAGTTTTTTTTCCTTTGAAAAGAGAAAAAAACAATTAAAACCAGACATCCGGTTTTCTGAGAAAAAAATCAGGGATTTTATTTTTACGCCACATTGCCCAGCCCTAAGCAGTATTTGGTGCAAACTACTTTTTTTTTTTGCCTTAGTAGTAAAACTGGTGTCAATAAAGTTTCTCAGATTTGTATAATAAAACTAGTGTTTTGTAATTTAACAGCATGCAAGAGTTAGCTCGCAACTATTTGTGTTGTAGCTCAAAATTTACCAACTCTTGACATATTCAGTAGGGATGCATGATATTGGATTTTTGCCGATATTTTTTAAGTCATTATTGCCGATACCAATATTTTTGCTCAAGAGACAAGCCCTGTACTTTACAAAAATGGACTTGTGTATTACAATGCAAAGTATATTTTTGCAAGGAACAGATGTAAAACAAAAAAAATCTGCATTTAAGTCTTGCCAAAATGAAACCCTTGTTCTTTAAATGTACCAATGCGTTGATGAGGTGCATCAGTATTGTACATTTGTGTAATTGGCTGATATTCTAGCCTATATATGGCCAACATGTGTGGCCGATATATTGGCAAAAATTTAAATATCAGCTGATACGATACTTAACTTTTTAGGCTGATATCAGCCGATACCAATAAACAAATCATGCATCCCTCATATTATTTAATTCTTAGTTTTGTCTGTATGCAAATGAGTATTGTCTCTATGAGTATTAAAAAGTTTGCATTAAGTTGCATGCAGTTTCTTCACAATTAACATCCACTAAATAGTCTGGGACTTGCCTGGCCTTCACCAGTCACCTTGCTTCTGCTTAAAGGGGTTTAGTTTCCATCAAATGCTTAAAAACAGATCAAAATTTGCTCATATAGATTAAAGTAACTCTCATAAATCTGCAGTTTTCCATCTTAAAGTTTGTAAAGCAGTAATAATTGATATATTCTGTATATGCGTGCCCCGCTGTGTGACTTCCTCACATGTGCACAGCTCAGTTCAATGCTCATTTGTACGCTGTCACTCTGGTTAATCCTCCTCTGAGCTCCGGTCAGGGCCGACTGCTGAGTTAGCTATGCACTGGAAAACACTGAACCGGACTCCCGAATAGAGCTTCAACTAATTTACTAATGCTCATCCCACGGAAAATGGTGTTCTCACAGGCGCCCAGGCCTGCGGGGGATGTCACATTGCTTCCTCACCGCTGAGGCCAAGCAGGAAATCGTGCCGTATCTCCAGAGGTCACATGCTTGGATCATGCAAGGGTCTTTTCTTTGGTTGACCACATGAATAAGTGACATTTCTAAAGCCCTGTGTGCAAAGGTTCTTCATCTTTATGGGAGTTTTTTAGTTAATTCTCACAGAAAAGCATTAGTTTGAATTTGCGCGATGCCTTGTGAAAATACTCCCATGTTAAACTTTATTTCTGTATTTTTTGATTTTGTATTTTTTGCATGAAGATGATCAGATTTACAGTCCACTCAGCTGATGTTTCCCCAGAGATTCTGCGTTCATCAGAATGAAAATTTGTGTTTATCATAATTATTTAGAATGAGTTTTAAGAAGGTTTGAGCATTTACACAACAGTGATGTCAAATTAATAATGTCAAATCACACATTATTCATGAGGTAGAGGGATATTAATGCTGTATGGCAGTGACATCCGTAACCAAACTTAAATCAGGACTTTGACAAATGGGGCAAATAATCACTTAACTGTTTCACACTAAATTATGCAATACTCTGTACCAACTAGGGCTGAGGCATATGGTCGAAAAATAAAATCTCAGATTTTTTCCAAAACACTCAATTTACAATTTAATCAATCTCAAAGTGACACAAAAATGACATGAATCAAGTTTTACCTTTATGTTGTCAAAATATATTCCCAAAACAAGCAGAATTTCCCTCTTGAAATTAAAGTGTGCCATAAAATGTTGATTTATGTAGTTCAAACATAGGCTGGTTTGTACATAAACAGTGAAAGCTGAGGTATTTTTACAATTTATTAAAATAAAACAAAACTTAATCTCATTTAAAAAAAAAAAAAAAAAAACATGCCTATAAAAGTGCTTGTGTAAAACCTGTCATGGCCAAGAACTGTAAATTTTCAGTATTTATGTTTTCAAAAACTTCAACAGATATAATTGGAGGATATCACTAAAAATATGAATTTTTGATTTTTAAATCTTACGCAGAAAATAATTTGAATTAATTGATTTAATCAATATATTGCCCAGTAGGGCTGGGTAGTTCATGCAACCTGACGATATGATACATATCCCGATACTGAGGCCTAAATTTTGGACATTTATCATGCCTTTATCAGAATTCCTGACAACTTTAAATTTATTTTTTCATTGCAAGAAGAAGTCGATTCTTCTACAACTCAAGACACTTAAATTTAGGCCCTCAAAGATTTTAGACCTACAGTGCCCAGCATAAATAAGTACACCCCCTATTAAAAATAATGTATTAGTCAATATCTAAATGAATAAAAGAACAATTTCCAAAGTTTTAACAAAGCTGAGTTTAGCATAAAATTTTTTTGTACCATAAGATGAAAATAAGGGTAATATGGTAACTATAATTTAGCTTTGCTCCCACCCCTTTGATTGGGGTGTACTCATTTTTGCATCCTGATCTTAAATTGAGAAAAAATACTTTTTTGTGTGCAACTTAAAAAATCTTGTTTGCAGTCAGTGGCCCACATTTGGGGGAATATTTTGTGGTATAGTATGCCATAGAAAATGTTGATTTTGAAAGGAAACCAAAGGTTTTCTGACAAATCTGAAGGGGTGTACTCATTTATGCTGAGCACTGTAAGTTAACATTGAACATGTGCTTCATTCATGAAGTTTGGCTTCGACTTTGAACTGTGCCATTGACAAGTGTATCGACAGCAGCTGTCAGAGCATCTGAGCACGTATCGATTCTGTAGAGTCAGTATCGATACACGAATCGTCCAAGAGTGCATGACGATATTTTGCTGTTTCAATATTCTGAGCACAGGCCTATTGCCCAGCCCTAACACCAACATTTGAAAACTGCCTGGAGAGCACCAGGACCCCAGCAACCACCAGATACAACCACACCATACTCAGGACCCCAACACGCTGCAAATAAAAAATCAAGTTATCTATCAACAAATGTGTGTGAAATACTGCAAAGAAGTAACTCTAAAACAAAGTAAATTAGAAGTGATTTGTCCCTAAACAGAGAACACAGACTGGCAGATTGCCTGAACTCTGTAGGAGATCCTTCACTGAGAAAAGTCCTGACGAGGTCCAGACTCAGGGACCACAGATCAGCGATAGAGACGTCACAAAAAGAGCTGGCTCCCAGAGGAGGACAGACTCTGTCCCCACTGTGACACCCAACAAGTATAGACCAGGCTCCACTCCCTCATATCCTGAATAAATGTCAGGCTGTGAAAGAGGAGTACTAAATTACACACTCAGAGTTTGAGTATACAAGCAACATTCAGGAAATCCCATAATTACTGGGACACATGCAGAACACTGACATTATTGTGACTAAATATATCAGAGTGTGTGAGGACCTGAGGACAACACACATATTTTCACATTTTTATCATGTCTGCAATGTTGAACTAGTCCATCTCTGTCTGAATCACAAACTAATATCGTTAGAAGATATTTATCTGCAGTGTGTAATCATCTGATGCTGATATCAGGCAGCTGACTCAGAGAAGAGCTTTTTATTATTTCCTCAAAGAAGTGCAATATCCTTCCTGTCAAACTGTTCATTTCTATTTATCTCCATATTGTAGATATTTTTAATAGTGTAAATACTTTGGCCTTGTCTCACCTTTACTTATTTTGTTTATTTTTCCTTTATTAAGGGAAGTTTTTCATGACTTAAAGATTCTGCACATTATTATTTTTGCTTATTTATTTATTGTGATGCAAGAGATTGGTATTGGCAGATGTTAGCTTTACCCTTTAATGCCTGAAAACACAAATTATAGCCAGAAAATTCTAAATTTTTGGAAGTGAAATGTTTATTTCACTTTTTACTGAAATCCTAGAAAAATCAAAATTTCCATGAAATTTAACATATATATTTTTTGTATCTCATTTGATACATTAAGTGTTTTTGGCAACTGATAATCCATTTGAGGACATTTTAATCATTTATCTGATTGTATTCAGTTGTTTTTTTAGTAATTTGTTGATCATATTGATTAGATAGAGATGTCATAAAAGTATGTATCATATATGATACAGCAGGTGTTATAGGGTTAAAAAGTGGAATATTGGTACTGATGATATTTTAGCTATACATATAAACCATAAATATCACATATATTGGCTTTAAACACTCATAGAATTAGTGAATGCAGCACCCTATCATTGCTGAATGTTCACATATTAAAAACAATAGTGTCTTCTGTTAGAGACTGAAATGTTATTTTCCTTGGTCGAAATTAGTATCTAATACGCTGTCACAATGAGTAGACAAGTTGATTTTAGTGAAGGTGATACCCTGTACTCTTGCCAAAAAAAAATCCACAAAACCCAAAATCCAATATTATGCATCCCTACTTCTTTAATTTCTATAAGACTCTTATCTTGTTTTAATGTGATGTCTGATATTCCTACTGCTAAACTGTGACTAGGACCAACTAAGGAGCAATTCTAACCACCTACTTTCCCTTTGGGGATGAATGAATATTTCTTATTCTGATCAGGCAGAAAAAGTCATCTGTTGGGGAAACTATGCTCTTTTACTGAACTTGGGGTAGACGATATTTAAAGAAAATTGTAGCATGATTTATTTTTTTTTTTTTATGGCAGTATGATGATCTTAATTTCATCACAATTCTTCTTGTACTCGTAGCACTTATTTACAAATTTCCTGAGCCAAACTGAAGTCCGTAAATATTCTTAGAAATGCGTGTTTTCATTCTCAAACATCTGCAAGAATGGGAGCCTTGCCTGTTTTTTCTTTGAGCTGGACACATACCTCAGCAAAGATAGGCGGAAAATGACAAATAGAGGCCATATTTACCGTAATCCAGCTGGTATGTAAGTACACAATTGTAAAATATATCGCAGAAAAGAAACTGTCAAATGACTTTACTGTTGGCAGCATTGCGTCCCAGCAGCAGCTTCGCTCTGACCAGAACTGACAGTTCAGTTATTTTAATGAATCGGGTTCCTTGTTAGGAGATTTACTGTAGTTCTTCCTGAACTTTCAATAGAAGCTCATTATTGCACCTGGCGTGAAAGCTGTGGCGGCACTTGCTTTGTCTGACATGCCCAGCAAACCCCTTCGAACTAAAGCTTCCAGTGTGAAACAGGCATAAAAGGGCATATAAAACCAGGGTTTCTGCAGGGCATTGAAAAGCATTAATAGTCATTAAATTGATTTTGTGAAAATTAAGGCCTTAATGGCATTAAAAAAATCATTAAGGTTGATTTTCAATGGTATTAAAAGTACTTTATGTAGTTTCTGAGAAAAATATTTGATAATATATGATAATGATAATATAATGACAAATAATTATAAACTGTGATTCACCAGATAAGTTTATATCAGCGTAAACATGGTAATATAAGTTCTCTTTCAGCTCCAAAAGTTCTGTTATGTTTAAGATGAGATATTTGAAGGGACAGTTTTCATATTAAAATAATCTTTTACAAAAAAACAAACCAAGTATAGCATTAAAATGACTTTATAAAGCATTCAATTTGATGACTGATTTCTGCAGAAACCCTGTAAACTTAATCATAATGTAAGCTCTTTAAGTCTATTTAGATTTATAACTGCCTTCCATATTGCTAACCGAAGTGAATCAGCTTCTATTTTTCTCTCAACTCTTTTATCACATGCTAACAAAATCATTGTAATGAGGGCCACGGTTATTTTCAGAAAGCCTGCACCAGTTTCTATTTGGAGTTTATCATCAACTAATTGTGCCGATGAGCAGAGACGACGCTTCTTCAACTTTCTAAAGGAGGCACCGTTAATCATATTTTGAGTGGATTAAAGAAGAAAGGTTAAAAAAAAGAGGTGAGGATAATCCTCGGGCAGCACAGAAAGAGATAATCCACTCACTTGCAGGAGAAAAAAGGGCTTTTCTCCTGATTTGTTAATACATCAAAATAACATTGGACTCTGAAACACAGCAGTGTTTAGAGCTGAGCACCAAAACATGCACATGTATTAAATCAGCTGAAAGGCTCCCCTCTCCTGCAGCACAAGGGCCAACTTTACCCTACTTTACAGAACAACACTTGACTTCATAAGGGATTATACTGCTCAGCATCGGCCGACACACACTCTAAGCCCTCACGGCCACAGTTACTGAATGCCTTTTAAGGTCCATGCAGCCGCAGTGCTCTCAATGTTGGGACTTATAGATGAGAATAAATACTTTCCATTTTCTGTTTGTGCCTTCTCATTTCTTAAATGAACACAGATCAGGCTTTTAAGGGGTTCTGTCTTTCTTAGAGCATAGAGGAGGTAAGATAATTATTTATTTAATGGTAGAAACTTTTTAAAATCTCATCCACTGCAGCTGGTGAAAGTAAACCTTGAAGTTATTGACCAGTGTAGGTTTTCTGGTACAAAGGCCTTGTCCAGGACTGTTAATTTTGTTGACTAATTATTTTTGTCATAGTTTTCGTCAACAACCTTTTTTCCCCTGACAAAAACAAGACAGTAACTCATAAAAACAAGTGCACATGGACTAAAACTTAGACTAAATTAACTGACATTTCCCACCGATCAGACCTAATTTGGTCATGTAGAAAGTAGGGACAAGTTAGGAATATATCCAATCACAGCTACTTTGGTTGTGTGGAAAAGTTAAGAGGGACATCCAATCACAGCTGCCTTAGCTTGGTGGTGGTGGGATAAGTTGTGGAGCGATCCAATCAGAGCTCCTCTCTTTATGAATTGATATATTCATGTAGAGCAGGTTCACTGTTTGTTGTCAGTTCTGGTATTGTAACTGAGATGCTCTGCCAGGTAGCCTAAATAAAGGTGACAGCATTTCACACAAAAGTTCAATTTGTTTCTGTTCATTTATACATTCAGACTTTACTAGCATTCAGTGAAGGGTTATTCAATGTTTCATTTTATCCAAGTGTAAAACATGACTTCAGAAATTCAAGGAAACATAAAAAAAATGCCTGACACTTTACACTTCATATTTTAGTCGACTAAATTTACAGTAGATTTCGTCGACTAAAATGTTGTGAAATTTCGTCAACTAAAACTAGACTAAAATGAAAACAATTAAGATGACTTAATTATGACTAAAACTAAAAGATATGTTAGGCAAAAGACTAAAACTTAAAGTGCTGTCAACATTAACACTGGTAGGTAGGTGACATTGCCACGGTGTGGAGAACAAAACTTGAGCCACTTAGTAGAATATAATTTCTTCAAACATTTTAGAATTGGAACGAAAATATCCTCTCTCTTAAGAAATGTGCTCTTTGTTTTTTCATTTAATAAAGAAACGCGGTCCAGATCTGATAAAACTGGTACTGAATGTGCTGATACGAACAGTCACTTCCTGCTACGCGCTGATCACTGTGGTTGTATTTTGCTGCCACAGGCCACACCAAACAGCCAAATCAACCTTATTTTTAGGTTTATAGTTAACATTAACCTGACAGAGTTTTCCCTCTCTGAAGTTTTACCTGTTGGTGTTTTAACAAAAAATGCATCATCATGCATCCTTTGACTGCCTGATTGATTCACTATTTATTCAGGACCACCAAAGTGGTTAGGGACCAGTGCAGTTAGTGATGTAGCTGCATCCATTTATGCGACTGAGGGGCTGTTCAGAGGAGTGAGAGAGAGAAAATGCACTTTACCCTGTTTGCTCTTTTTGCCTCTGCTGCCACTTTTTCTCTCGCTCTGCTGCAGCGTCGATGGATCTCCAGATTGCGTAGCCCATTTACTGTAGGAGGAGGAAAGCCCACCTCTCCTGACTGTTAGGCTTTGTGTGTGTGAGACAGGACATGAAAACGCAGCGGCCCGTGGATAAAGAAACGGTCAGAAGGAAGACTCGGTTGTAGTGAAAGGGAAGCAGAGGTTATTCGCCGGCCTGACACAGCAGGAAAGAAAAGACAACATTGCCGAACAAGGCAGCGAAGCATTCTTCCCTTTTTCCACTCTGCACGCTCCTCACCCCGTCAACCTCAACCTTTCATCAGCACACACAGGGAGGGTTATTGGCGGACAAACAATGAATAGGCTGTGTAAAAATCTGGGTCTTGTGATGGAGTATGCAGCCGTACAGCCCTAGAAGGCAGCCAGGCGTGGGGGCAAAATGTGTGTGCGTCTTTGCGGGGTAGTGTAGGGAATAGAGAGGCCAGTTAGTCTTTTCCAGCTCAGCTCTATCGTTTCTGTAGTCGCCGGTCACATGGCCTTTGTTGCCTTGCCGATGCCCGTGTCGCGGCCACATTCCCATGGAGATTGGTGTGAGGTGGCAGCAGGTTCAAGCAGGCAACCACACAAATACATGCTTTGTTTGACAATTTTGCAATTTGCAACACATTTAAGGTATTAAAGATGAGAAAGCAGTCTTGATAAGCCCTGAAAAATGTGCTTTGTAGTACAGGAGTGAAAACTTTTGATCAACTTTGGGGTACACTAAATCAGTAGCTAATAAAAACAAGTCCACATGGACAAAAATTAAAACTAAATTAACTGACATTTTCATCAACAGATAAAAACTAGACTAAAATGTTTGACAGAAACTTAATCCAATCAGACCTAATTTGGTCATGTAGAAAGTAGGGACAAGTTAGGAATATATCCAATCACAGCTACTTTGGTTGTGTGGAAAGGTTGGATGAGTTCAGAGAGACATCCAATCACAGCTGCCTTAGCTTGGTGGTGGTGGGATAAGTTGTGGAGCGATCCAATCAGAGCTCCTCTCTTTATGAATTGATATATTCATGTAGAGCAGGTTCACTGTTTGTTGTCAGTTCTGGTATTGTAACTGAGATGCTCTGCCAGGTAGCCTAAATAAAGGTGACTGCATTTCAGACAAAAGTTCAATTTGTTTCTGCAAATTCATACATTCAAACTTTACTAGCATTCAGTGAAGGGTTATTCAATGTTTCATTTTATCCAAGTGTAAAACATGACTTCAGAAATTCAAGGAAACATAAAAAAATGCCTGACACTTTACACTTCATATTTTAGTCGACTAAAATGTTGTGAAATTTCCTCAACTAAAACTAGATTAAAATTTAAGCAATTTAGGTCCCTAATTATGACTAAAAGTCAAAGATATTTGAGGCAAAAGACTATAACTAAAACTAAATTAAAAAGTGCTGTCAAAATTAACACTGGTAAGGATTTGACTTAAGATGAATAAAATTAGAATATAGTCTCTGTAGAGGATCAGGTGCAGCTCTTTTATGCTCCCCTTTGGATTGACTTGGATCGGAGGAGGCAGGGAGGCTACGGCGGCTGTAATAATGAGCTCTGTGCTGATTGACTGACCAAGTGTCAGATGGCAGGGGGGGAGGAGGGGTTACAGGATGCAGAGAAACTTCCAAAACAGTGATGGTGTCTTCCTGTGACGATCAGAAAACACACATGTAGGTGAAGGCTGTATAGCTATGACATCATAAGTCTCAGGAAGGAGAAACAGAGTGTTTTCTTTAAAGCTCTCCACTCCATGATCCCAGTATTTAGTAAAAGGTTTCTTGTTCTTCTGCTCCTCAAGCTCCTTCTCACAACATTAAAAGCAAAGAAAATTGACTTTGTAGGACATGAAACCTTTCAGTCACTGCTAACTAGAACTTGACCTTGAACCGTGTTTTGTCTGCATTGTTTCAACACTTGCAAACCTGTGTAAGGTCGTGTTTTATAGGCTTTCCTGTGAGGCTTTGTGAGAGTATACCTAATGCTAAAGTGGTTCCATCCATCAGCTCTCTGGGAAACTGGCAAAAATATTGATTGGGGAATTTGTATTCTGAATCCCAGAGCATTTGATAGCTCTCACATACTCACACTTGCAGGCGAGTAAGAGTTTGCTCTGCTTTACACCATAGATCAGATGACAGGCTCATTTGTCAACTGTTTTATAGCCACGTTATAATTTAGATCAGTGATCAACTGGTGGACCGGGGCCACATCAGGCCCTTCAAAGCTCCCCATCTGGCCCCCAGAAAGTATCCAAACTCAGGAAATTAAATGAGGAACGATTTTTGTAATTTTAGGAGGCTCTTTTTGAGCTAAGGCAGTTGTGATTGGATGTCCCTCTTCACTCATCCAACCTTTCCAGACAACCAAAGTAGCTGTGATTGGATATATCCCTAACTTGTTCCTGCTTTCTACATGACCAAGTGAGGTCTGATTGGATTAAGTCTCTGTCAAACATTTTCGTCTAGTTTTTATTTGTTGACGAAACTGTCAGTTAATATAAATTTAGTTTTTGTCCATGTGCACTTGTTTTTATTATTGTCTAGTTTTTGTCAGAGGAAAAAAGGTAGTTGACGAAAACTATGACGAAAATATTTAGTCAACAAAATTAACACGGAGCTTTATAGTGTATCCACTGATACAGGGTTATCGTGGCTACAGATCTATATCCTTAAAGATGCACTTTGAGGTTGTAATTAAAATGCTGCTAATTGAGTGTAAAAGGGAATATTTCTCTCACTAGCATCACCACCTGCTGGTCGCTTTGGCTTATCATCGAACTTGTTTTTTTGATAGTTGGCTTACTGTGTGTCATCTTGGGTTCAAACTGCAAGATCTTTTCATTAGATATGTTCGAGAAGTTAAAAATGTCCTCAGTTTATGTCAAAGTTTGTTATTAAGGAGTGATGGTGGGTCCTGAAGCCAGACCAGTTGAGAACCACTGTTTTAGAGGATTTAAACAAAACTCATTAATTTCTAGCAGTTGTACTAATAATAGATATTCGCTCTGCTGCTCTTACACGTATTTTACCATCCTGTTAAGGTATAGAACCTGAATAAGCCCCAAATAGAAGAAGAAAATGTGCTGATAGGAAACAACTTTCTGTCTAGGCCCACACAGGCCTCTCATCTGTAATGAGTAAGAGCTGAGTAATCATCACACCAGATGCAGTTTCTCAAGGTAACCCGTGTTTGTCTCTTTTCATGGCTGTAGGTGTTGATGAGTGGGTGGCGATGTAAAGCAAAAGGTGCTGAAACGTCTCTTACCGAGGGGTCACTGTCTGTGATGGCTGCAGTTAGCATTGGGGATGAATTACATGTTTTTCTCATTTCAAAGCAGCTTACTGTCCCTGCTGCCAAGTTGGAGAACAGCCAAGGAGAAAGCCTGTTCGAGCAGAATCAGCCATTCATAGATTGAACAAATTGGGGATTTAATTCAACGCTGTGTTTTAAAACGGTCTGGTATTATCTCCTTTGAATTAAATCCACATCCGCCTGATTTGTAAACTAATAAAAGAAATCAGTCTTTAGGTTACTCCGTCCAAACGTCCTCACCAATGCACGAGGGACACTCAGCAGAAGTCAAGAGTTCAAGACTTGAAAGTATATGCTCTTAAAATGCAACACCTATGAATGTAATGCATGCCTTACACCACTTGGCACGGTGACACTTCAAAATAGAGATGTACCAAGTTCTCCTATGTCACAGGTCTGTTTATAGACGAGGAAAGAGGAGGCCGAGCACTGCTAATCCCACGATGGTGCAATGAGCTTGTAGGTCAGTCTGCTGTAGTGCTTCACCTGAAGGGACACTTTTTGAAACCTTGACCTGGATTTGTTAGAGTTTCCACAGTCATCAAGTGAGGCCAGTGTGGTAGGTCTTAGAACTAGATCAGTATGTTTTCATCTGTTGGTTTGTCCATTGGTCTCTTTGTTGTTGAAGGATGTGTGACACTAGGGCTGGGCAATGTGGACAGAAATTCATATTTTGATATTTTCAGGTGATCGGCCAGAAGCTCAAATCAAGGATTGTTTCGATGCAGAGGGCTGAAAATGCTCACAATTATACCGTCATCATATTGTACTTTGTAAAAGGGATATGCCGATATTTTTTTGGTTTTCATGTCTTGCCTCACTCCCGAGTCCGCGACAAGCAGATAGACACCATTCTTTCGACTGTATGTGCAGTAACAGAAAAGAGATGGGCAGAGGTCACCCACTGCGAATTAGCTTAGCTCCAACACTGGGAGTCAGTGGGTAATGTTAGCCTGCCTCTGCCTACAATCATTACATAAACTCTTCTCGTTTTTATTTTACCACGTTATATTATGTTATCTATTTTTGGACTTGAGGTTAGCACTTTCTGAAATTTTCTAAAGAAATACATACAAAACTAAACTGCAGGGCGCATGTGCAAATCACTGCAGGTGTGCTTTGTGTTGTTTACCCACCCACAGGCACATCTGCAGTGTTTAACCTGCGGTTCAGTTTTGTATGTATTTTTTTTTGGTAAATTTCATAAAGTGCTAACATTAGTCTAAAAACAGATATTATAACATTCCATTCTTTTGACTGAGCGTGCTGTAACAAGGAAGAGACAGGCAAAGCTCCCCCACCACTAATTAGCTTAGCTCAAACACTGAGAATCAATGGGTAGCGTTAGCCTGCCTCTGCCTATAGTCGTCAGATAAACTCTTCAGCAAATCTTAACTTATTTGACCTACTTACAAGCACATCCGTGGTGTTTTGCACTGCAATGCTGACAAACCTGCGGTTGAGTTTTGTATGTATGTCTTTTGAAAATTAGATGAAGTGTTAATCTTAGTCTAACAGTACATAATGTAACAAAACATTTAAAAAAACATGTCACAACAAGCACACAAGACTGTTTAGAGATGCTGAAGAGTTTATCTGATGACTGTAGGCAGAGGCAGGCTAACACTACCCATTGACTCCCAGTGTTTGAGCTAAGGAAATTAGCTTATTTCTGCACGCACAGTTAAAAGAATGGTGTCTATCTGCTTGTCATGAACTCAGGAGTGAGGCAAGACATGAAAACAAAAGAAATGTTGGCGTACAGCTTAAATGTAAAAGATAGAAAGATTCATCATGTTTAAAATTTTCTGCCGCCTGTTTTGACATTCTCAGTACAAACATAATTCTGCTGCTTGCCTAAAATCTGAGATTTAACCATCCAGCCTCATTTTAGCGCAACAGCAACAATATTGATATACACAATGCTGACAAAAGTATATCATGTTGGAAAATATACCAATAATTAAAAAAAACCTGGATATATCGCCCAGTCCTGTGTCACTCTGCAGAAGTGAGAAAGATAGGCAGACACCACCATTTATAAACTTCATTTTTATTTTCTTCAGCTGCCGTCAACATCCAGCTGCACAAATGGTTACCCGTGTTTGTTCCCACAACCTTCTTTATCATTTCTGGACTCTCAGGTCCCCTAAATCAGCCACTGTAGCCTGTTCTGTGCCAATCATTACTTTTGCAAACCACCTAAAACATCAGATTAAAAGTGTAATGTGTTTTTTGACCTTGTTTTCAATGGTCTGCGGTGGGTCTTACTGCTGCTGTAAATCATTAAATTTTCCTTGGTATGATTAACTTGTGTGCCTTGGTCAAGTCCCCACTTATTATGGACTAAACCAGATTATGTCACGAGGCCTTAGTGAAGGGACGCCTGCAGTGAACCAATGAAAAGATGTATCGGCGAGGACTCAGCCAACGCACCAAACCAACCATGGTTGATGGGAACCATGTGTACCTTTATTGAGAGCAAACAAAGTGACAGACTTAATAACTCAGTCTTGTTTAAAGCTAATTTTGATCCAGACTTAGAAAGTTAATTAGTCTGTTTATTTGTTCCCATAGGGAAATTAGGGTGTGGCAGGGATCACAGACATTTGGCAACAAAATACAATATCATCACTGATACAGTGATGAAGAAAAACAAATAAAAACACATCATCATCACTAGAAACTCAAACAATGCACTCACGCAGAAGAGAAAAGCAAAGAAAACTTGTTCATTTAAAGAGGCCCTTTTTATTATATAAGTTGTGATTTTTTTTATTTGTTCTCATTCTGGGGAATATACTTAAGGCTTGTAGAAAGTATAAAGTACATTATTACCCATGTGATGGAACCAGAGATGATAGTAAATAGTCTCACTATTTGTAAAGGGAGCTCAGCTGTATTTGCCTTTAGCTTTATGCTAAATTCAGCATGCTAATAGGCTCCTAAAAATATTTGATGTTTGCCATGAAACCTGTTTAACGTGATCCTTCTCTTCAGTGTTTTAGCATGCAAATATTTGCACTGGCACTGATCACGGAGCTAACTTTAGCCTCAGAGGGTAAAGAGACGATCTGAGCCGCAGTAATTCGTCCTGAAAGGGAATGTAAATGTGTTTGCCAGAAGTTCATCACAGTCCATCTCATAACTGTCAAGACGATCAAAACCACAAATTTCCAGCCCTTGATTGGCTGGAAGAAGGTCACCAAAGTCACGAAGCTTCACCATCAAAGAGTCATTATGTCGGCTGAATTAAAGAGCATGATTAATGAATTTCCACGTTTGTACCCACTCATCATTACATGATGTTTTTATGTCTGTGTGTCTCCTCAGACTGGTGTCCTCCATCCATGCCATCATGGCTACCACAGCAGGAGTCATCGTTGTGTCATCATGCCGGGGAAACGTCATTAATGAAAGGTTAGACTCCATGTCATTGATCACCCTCATGAAGCAGCGCTTACCATTTATAACCGCTGATTTCCCTCTTTAATCATCACGCTCTTTCCTGGACTCACCTGAGATTTGTCAGCAGCTCACATTTTGTTGTTCGACCCTCATAAAGCAGAGGCGCGCCAGTCATGGATGTTGTCATTTAAAACAAACAATAACAATAATAATAATAATAATAATAATAATAATAAAGTTCTGCTTGAATTAAATGATTCTGGTCTCGCACCTTTCAACCTGACTTGCTCACTTTCATTGATGATTCAGCAAAACAATGACTGATTAATCAAACGCTGGCTTTTTTGTATGGAAAGCTGTTGAGGCATAATAATGATATCAGTGATATCAAGTTCTCATTCAGCTCTACTAGTACTCAAATTTAGAGTACATGTACTCAATTTTGGTCAACAAGTAAAAAGTGTCACTAGTACTACTAGTAGACTGTATTGGTAGACTGAAAAAAATGTTACTAGTAAAAGCTCAAAGCTTTACTAGTACTAGTAACACAAAAAGGGTAGAAGGCGACTTTTGCTTTACTAATAAGGTTACTTGCGCACTAGTGCACCATAAGTATTTACTAGTAAAAAAGTTTTTTGTTTACTAGTACTATTAGTAAACTCAAGATATCTCACTTGTAGTACTAGTAGACTGTTTTTAGTCCACTAGTAGCACTAGTAAAGTCAAAAGATTTAGAAGTAGGAGGGATTTTAACCAAATCCAGCACCCTGATTGGCTGTATTTTTTTTGAAAGCCAATGGGAAGCCTGAATTTGCTTTTCCCGCCCCATTATTATTATAAGACTTACTATTAATACGAGTGAACATTTTTAAGTCTTCTAGTAGTACTAGTGACACTTTTTTCTTCACTAGTAAATAAGGATGGGAATTGATAAGATTTTAACGATACCAATGCTATTAACGATCCTGCAAATCGATCCAATTCTTTAACGATTCTCTTATTGATTCCTGCAGATTTTCCGTGTGGGCAAATGTTGGCCTGTAGATTTTCAGTGGCAACAATGTCAAACACACATGTCACAGCATAGATAACTGCTTCTGCAAGTTGCTGGTGTTTCCACTCACTTAAGGTTGTGCAGTAGGCGCCATCTGTAAAAAATTAAGCCACATTTCCGACCGCTTCTGAACCCTGTCAGTGGAAGGAATTGATAAGGGAATTGATTAGCAAAAAGACTCCTGATATAGATACTTTGATGGAGCTGTTAACGATTCTCACAAACAAGCTCTGCTGAGCGAGAAAAGCCAATAAAAAAAACATGGAAATCCCTCCCTATATAACTATATCATTTCGATTATTAAAATTTAGCTATTTAGCTATTTTAATTTTTATTACATATTTTATAGGTATTATTTGGTTTTAATTGTTAGGTTGTATTTCTTTGCTTTTATCTGATTTATTTCTGTTTGGTAGTCACTGTGCAGCACTTTGGTAAACTTAATTGTGCTTAATAAATAAAGTGGATAGGATAGAGCTGCTATTACTTGGCAGCTTTTTTAATTCCTTCAGAAATACTTTGATATTCTCCTTCAGGACAGCCAAATTCGTCCCAGCCCTACATCCAGATCAAAGCGGTGGTAGCAGGCTTGTATTACTGTGCCACTGTCTTCCCCGTGCAGTTTAGGAAAGTGTAACGCTAAGCTAACGCTAGCCCCGTAATCCTCCTGAGTCAGCAGCCAGTCCGGGGAAGGCCCAGTTTGAGGCTGCTAATCTCCGCCGCCCCTCCCCGTTCACCCACAGGGCTTAATTCCTCCACCACGCTGCTCAGTTCTGCTGTCCTGTGACGTGCACAAGGCCGGCAGCTTATCAGACGCATGCTCCACTGTCAGATCCATGAATACACTAATACTCCATCACAATCTGTCACTTCATTTAGCCTCCGTGGTCCGGGTCGCATCAACCTTTTGCATGATTTTGTAAAACAGGGATACAGAGTGAGGTCTGTCTTTTGGCTTTAGAAAACAGTATATGAGGGGTTCAAACCCCTTTCTACAGGAGAGTTCACACTCTCAAAGATAATAATGTGGTCCATAGTCTTAACCCTGACAGTTCCTTTGAGTTTCATTCACAAATCAACTGCTTTAAATTATTTTTGGTAACTGTTAGATAGGGGTGGCCTATATGATTTTCTTTTTACGGCAGTATCATGATCTAAATGTTATCACAATTCGTTGTCTTCACATCACATTTATTTGCGAATTACCAAACTGAACCATAAATACTTCCATAAATATTATTTTAAAAGCACAAATAGTGAACCTAGAGTACAGATTAAAAGCTATTAATTTATTATTTTTATTCATCTACTAACATGTTTATTGTATGGAGTATTTGAGGTCTGTCATAAAAAAGCATGAAACTAGTATTTTGTTGCTTTATGATAAACTTTACTGAACATATTTAGGCTTTTTTAGAACAATTTTAGGATTATGATAGATGCGTGTTTTCTTGAGTGTATTTAAACCTATTTCAGTGATATAATACATATTTTAATTCAATGGCTTTATTTACGTTTGTCTTGCATGGTCTTTTGTTGTTTCTGTCCATATAAATGCTTCATTTTTTTGTATGAAAAGTGCTTTACAAATAAAATGAGTGATTGATTGATTGATAAAATCACTGTAAGTTGTGAATTCACAGAAATAGAGTTCCCATGAGTCCTGCAAAACCTGGAAACACTAGGAAATGATTGACCAATTTTCCAGCCATGGAAAACATATGGAAAATGAAAAAAAAGTAAAATGTCCTGGAAAATTATTTAGCATCCTTCGACCTTGTTAGTGAACAAAAATCAAACATAGGGAATGAAGTAAAAATGTGCTTGGTAATTAAGCACTGAGCCATGAAATACGAGTAGATAAAATAATGCAAGTTAAGGATTAAAATATAAAAACTCAAAACAAGTGTGACAAAAAGAAATAATAAAAAATGGCAAAATAAAATTTAGGCTACTTAAATAGTAACTCAACAAAATATATTTATAAAAAAAAGCAGAGTAAATAAATATAAAAAAATAAGTATTTACCATAAATTTATAATAGTAAGAGACTATATAATGGATTTCTAGAAAGGAATGGGAACCCTGTAATATGATAGCATTTACACTATAATTCTGTGATTTTACAGCACTTGACTGTAATCATATAGTAACACAGACATAATATTAGTGTAAAATTACACAATTGTGTTGTACTATGCACCATGTTCTGTGATTTTACAACACTTAACTGTAATTTAACAGTGATCTGAAAATAAAAATACCAGTGTTTGGTTGTGTGATCACAGTTTGATGCTGCCTACTGCTTACAATATACCCTTGTGTTTTAACATCCTTACTGTATAACCACTGCAACTCAGTAGTAAGTAAATTCCTGTAAATATACAGCAGTAAAATACTGTAATCTTATAAACAAGAAGCCTCTTTATGATAATTTGCTGTGGAAATTCATCGTACAGACCTGTGAAAGCATGGTGATTTTAACTGTGAATTAGTTTAGTTAATTGACCTTGATAAGTCCTTTCCTTTAAGCCACAATAGCATTGAGAGGCAACATTTTAGGTCTGAGATCATTGCAACAACTCAAATTCCTGTTTTTATGCCACATCTGGCTAGCCAAGGAGCTAACCACTGTCTTCAGTGTGGCTGTGGTTACTGTTTAGTCTTTGACGTAGCCGTATATTTTTGCTTAGATTGCTGTTTAATTATGCAACCCAAAAAGTAAATCTCCATTTAAACACACAAACAGTAAGAGTGGATGTATGAGAGAGGAAAAACCGAGAGGCAGCAAGCAGTGGGATTTAAATGACTGAAAATAGCAACCTTTGGCTAAAGCATCCTGTTAGCTCTAGCCTGTGGTTAGCTCTTTTTCTCTTCTTTCCCTCCTCAGTAAATCTTGTCCATTGTTTCTCTCTCGTCACTGTTGCTCGAGAAGAAGAACACGTCAGAGATGGATTCTTCCTCCCTTCATAAATCCAACAAGTTCTCCTAACCTCACGCTCCTTTGTCGTCTTGCTGCTCAGAATGCAAATGACCTTTTCTGTTTATTTAGTGAATCAGGTCCAAGTTTCACTGAATCTATAGACTTACATGATACAGAGCTGCTGTAAAAACCTTTTGCTGGGCTGTTCTTTTTGTTTTAGAGCTATAAACAGACAGAAGAAGCACAGGGGGAGAGTAAGGCATTGTTTGTAGATATATTTAAATAGAAACGCCCGGAGTCTTTCACCTGAATTTTCCAATGCAAATACACGCAGCAGAACTGACTCACGCAGCCTTCATCTTCCTCCTCCAAGCTGTTTGTTGTGCCTCTCTGCTCTTAATCTTCATCCACTGACCTTAACATCTGAAGACTCCAGAGAGAGGTCAGAGGTCAGTAGCTCAGCTCTGCCCTGAAGCTGTCCTCCCTCCTGTCCACATAATTAACCATCAGAGTAATCGCTGCTTGTTAGAGCGCTGCAGCAGTCCAAGCTGTTTGCGATACTGTACTTACATAAGCCCGCCCCAGAGCCCCTGCATGCTTAAGTCGGAGGAGAGGAGCAGTGTAAGGGTTAAATGAGTGTCAGGGCATGTTTTCTTCCGCTGAACCTAAAGGTCGCCCTGTCTTTTATCTACTACAGTGATAGTTTGACTCTCTCATCATCTTCAGCTCAACATCGATGAGAAATAAGAGATGCTGAACTCATTACAGGGGTCTGAAAGAAGCACAAGTGAGAACAGAATATGCTCGAGCTTTTGGCTAGGGTTGGGTGATACAGATTATAAATGTATATTTGTTGGTGCTGGTTTGGTGGAGTCATAAGTAACCAAGCATGGCCCATATACATGCTCCTGCTGGTCCAGGTTCGAATCCAGACTGTGGCCAGTTTGCAGAGTGTCCTCCCCTACTCTCTCACCCCCTTTCACAAGCCTATCCACTGTCTCTCTCTCCTGCCAATAAAGGCACAAAATGCTCAAAAGATATCTTAAAAAAATGTATATCTTGTTTAGACGAACATATTATTTGCACAGTTGTGCAAGTCACTAAAAATAACATTAAAATAAACCAGTTTATGAATTAATGAAGAGTGACATGAAATAAATGACGAATGAAATTAAGCAAAAAATATGAAAAGTGAATGATAAACTGGAAAAGCGCTCGGAGAGCACAGACCTCCGCCAAGATACAATTCTGGATCACCACACTCTCCTATATGACGGCCGAGTCTCCGCTCATGTCTGTCCATGTGGAGAACTCCTCCACTGGCATTGCAAGGGAAGTTGGGAAATGTAGTGACATAGGCTTGAAAAACATTGACATCAGTTTGCAAATAAACTACAATTCCCATATTGTCATAAAGGGAGCAGAACCCTCACAGCAGTCGAGGAGAAATGAGTGGGATTTGACATTATAAACTTCAATGTTTTTTTGTGCCGTCAATCTGGATCGGATCCAGAAGAAATTGGCCATGACGATAGAGTTATGGCCTCTAATCTAGCCTCCATTTTTGAATCTGGTATCGTTATATTATCGAGTACATCTTGAAGCGAATCCATCAAGTGATGTCAGAGATATGATTTTTTTTTAAATCCGGCTCAATGTTAAGTTATGGGATTTTCAGAAAATTTGGAGAATTTTTTGCATCCAGATAAATATGCGGATCACCACCAAAATGTAATGGCTTCTTCCTTGGACCAAACCACAACCCTGGTAAAAATTTTCATGTAAATCCATCCAGTAGATTTTGGGTTATCTTGCTAACACACAAAAAAACACACAAACAGACCCTGTCGAAAACATAACCTCCTTGGCGGAGGTAATAAATACAATAGACACTTGGTGTCTCTATTATACACAGGATAAGAGACAAAAAACATGGATCATTTGTATTTATGCTGTTTATGATTTCTGATAAACTTAGTTTATCAACACTGCACCAACATCTTCAATGGGATTTATCAGACGGAAATAACAGTTTTCAGGATGAGGAAAGTCATGTATTTTTATTATTCTATCGGAAAATTCATACTGAAAGTGGCTTTTAACAGCTCTCCATAAAAAAACAAACGTTCACAATGAAGGTTCATACAGACGTGTTCCTGAGCTTTTTATAATTAACAGATCACTGATGATCCACTGCTGAACATCTCATTCGTATGTTTCTAGGTTTATCATAGATCATGGCAAGGGCCAGAAATTATTACCGGTGGGTCAGGTTTGGCCCGGGGGCCGTTTTTTGCCGACCCCTGGTTTAGAGTGTGTTGGGCTATGTTTCCTCTCAAACTTGCAGTGCGTTCGCCGTTAGTGCATGTGTTTATCCTTGCAGTGCATTTCCTTGTTTGTATTTCTTTCTGTTCTCGAGTCTTTTCTGTTCTTGAAGCTGTTTTCCTCTTCTTTATCTGCATCGACCTTTCTTAGGCAGTTTGCCCTCTTTGGCCGCCCTATAAAAAGTAATTCTAAACATAATTTTCTTGTGTCAGAGCACGGTGGTTTTCATAATACTTCAAGACGACTGTTTTCAGCACCTTTAGCACTCAGTATCTTTGTTTACACGTGCAGTTTTCAGAAGTTGTGTCCATGTGAACGTAGCTACTGCCTTTAAATCTCACACCAAGTTATCTTTAAAGGCGTACTTAGTTTCCCATGTTAGCACATCATTGGTTTATTTAGATGTTTTTAACCTCCAAACAGTTTGAAACTCACTTGTTGTCCGTTTAGATTTGACAGAATCTCTAATCTAGCCTCCATTTTTGATTCTGGTATAGTTCTGTTGCATGAAACTGACACAGTCTTTTCTCTTCAGGCACTGGCTGGCCACCTACTTTGTCATCTGGTACGGCGTGCCCTACATGACGTACGACATCTTCGCCATGTACCTCAGTCACTTCTACCGCTTCAGGGTCAAGGGTCATGAGGACTACAAGCAGCATTCACTGAGGACAGTGAACTCGTTCGTCCGCAGAGAGTTCCTGCTGGTGTTACATCACATCGCTCTGTTGACCATCCTGCTGCCCGTCACTCTGGTGAGGAGGGGTGGGGGGTCATGTCTGTGCTCAAGGACACAGACAGTGAAGGATCACTGGATACTGTAATGGTTGCTGGTGGGTGTCCATGTCCTGTGCTGTCACTGATACGATTAGCATCACAGGTCACGGTCCTCCTCTCTTTGGGATTACAGGTTGTTTACTATACCGGTCATGGATCTTATTAGGTCTCTGACACCTGTTTGCTGTGTTGCTTCGGTCGTTGTAGCTGCTAGTGCTTCATTTAAGACTATCTGTGAAAGAATAAAGAAGTAGAGATGAACAGATATCAGAAAATCAGAGCTAATACAGGTGCATGTAGTAGCTGACTTTGTTTCAAAAGCCCTTTTCACTCATGCAACCATGATATTATCAGGACAATGTTCAGGGAGTCATCACAATTTCAGACAACGCAATCATGTGATCGCCAAAGCTGTAATTTTCTGCAGTGCTCTTGACTGACCCGGGAGCTGTTGTGTCAACTATTTTACAAATTTGCCAGCAATTTGCATTTCAGAGTGGCTTGCAAATGAAAGGCTTACTCACCACTGCGAATCGGTTCTTATCGTTCAGTGAAAAAAGCAGTTCAAAAGAGTCGACTCGTTCCTGAACGTCACATCTCCCCTGCAGAAGTGCTGGTAAGCATATCAACAACTCAAAGTCTCTGTTTAGGAGTTGAAGTTGGAGTATCCCTAAAATGATGAAAACAGATTATATCATCAATATTAGATGATGAATAATGTGTTATGTAGTTTTGATCATTGATTTCCTTACTCTTGTCTATACTGTAAACATAAGTGAATATTGCACTGAAGCTTAATTTGAAGAAAATCATGAATCGAATTGAAATCGCAATATCCGCCATAAAAATCCCAATTAGATCTTTTCCTTAAATCGTTCAGCCCTACTTTACGCTGGAAAAAATTCTAGAGAATGCGCAAGCTAACCTTGCAGTGCAGCTGGATGCACCTGATTCAGTGTCCATAATCAGGCAGATTCATCTTGCCAAGCTGCAATCTACAAAGATTATGAGCTGCCTCAAGTGGCAATCAGTGTCCTTTAGAGCAGGAAGTAGTGGGAGGTACAAACAAGACGACAGGAGGGAGTGACTGTTCGTACAGAGATTAGCATAGATGCTAACAACTTTAGTAGCGGTTCAATCAGATCTGGACCGCATTTCTTTAACTAGAAAAGCACTCAGAGAGGGCAGACCTCCGCCAAGCAGCTTCGGTCTACTTTGGCGAAAATAATCCTATCTGGCAATGTTAAAGAATCCTTTAAAAAATTCCTGGATCCAGACGGTGATCTGGATCACCCCCAAAATTTAATCAGTTCTTCCATATCCTATTTCCGACAATTCCTGAAAATTTCATCCAAATCCGTTCAGAACTTTTCAAGTTGAACACAAACAAACAAACAGACAAAAAAACAGACGGATAAACGCCGGCAAAAACGTAACCTCCTTGGCGGAGGTAATAAATGCAAAACAAATAACACTATAAACTTTTCAGTAGGAAGGATATTTTCGCTCTATTTTCAGCATGTTTTGCAGAGAGTTTGTTTAATATAGTGGCTCACCTTCTGTCCTTTTAGAAACATTTTTAATAAAATCAAAGACAATTGCTCATGTCTGCACCGCACATAACTGAGTTGATCATTGGTGCAGTTTAATCGATATATTGCCCAGCCCTAATTAGGGGTCAGACAAAAAAATTGAGAAGGCGCTTATCGATACGCTGGCACCAATTGTGGATATTTTGATTAATAAAATATGGCGCTCTATCGAGCTCTATGCTCCTGTTGGTTAATCTCCCCAAGACTACGTGATGTCTCCTCAAGGGGGCGCTCCACACTTGATTGAGTCAAACTTGAATGGAAATTACCAGCCGAAGAAGAGGAAGTTTACAAGGTGGAAAGAAAAGTACACTGAAGGATGCCCTAGCCACTTATAAATCCATAGTATGGATACACTTGGACTTTTACAACATTGGAGGGATATATTTGTTATATTATATATTATTATATTGGATATACTGATGAGACATATTGTTACATTATTTTTTTTTGCAATATATCGATTGTCGCAGAATTGCTGCATCATGATTATATCGTCATGTATCGTGTATCATATCTTGAGGTACCCTGTGATTCCCATTTCTAGCCATAATTCATACTGGAGAAGAAACATCACAGGGCTGTAAAAATAGGCCTTAGATCACTTAGTTTTTGGCCAACTGGGAGCTCCACCTCAGGTCACTTTTATTTGCCATTATTACCTTTTCCTCGTGAATATTTGACCAAATAATAAGTCACATAAAGAAATAATTAAGCGTATAACCCCTTGTTGTACATAATGTATCAAAGCACTTAGTTTTCCATCGAGGCAGCCGTTGGTTTCTTTTTATTTTATTGTTTCAAAAGAATCAACTAAAGCGTTCAATATTGCTTTGATAAGTAATGCAACATGTGGTCTCTGAGTACTGTCCACTGCCAGGAAAGCATTAATACTGTGGGCTGTAATGTAGTGTGTTGTTACCAAATCAATCCATCATTTCTTAATGATCAGACATTAGTGAGAACTAACTGTAGACCCGGTACTCTGGTCTATCAAGTCAGTTTCAAAGTCTCTTCAGATCAGGAGTGAGGCTGGATTGACATAATCGGACCAAAAGGCACCCTGGGGTGTAGAGAAAGCCAGTAGGTTTAGATGGAAATGTGTTTTACAGGTGAACAAGCAATTTGTAGATCACCAGTTTGCGAAAATGCCAAGAGTCGATGCTTTAAACATCAGTTATCTCAGCACGGTTTATGTGGATTTTACCTCAGAGCTCAGCACGAGTCAACAGTGCATAAGCCTGAAGATGATAATGTCTTTTATTCGTTGTATTAATTTGAGATATTCAGTTCATTTACCAACATCCTCATCAATGGTCTTCAGCTTTGAGTACTGAAAGACAGAGGCCTCAGCTTCAAGAGGCTGAATTGTGTTTCCTCCTCATAAGTCGTGTCCTTGGTCTCTTTTCAAAACAACATCCATAACATAAAAACATATCTAATAAGAATGGCTCTTGAGTACCCCATAGGGTCTTTAGGCCCGCTGGGAGGAGACCCCAGGGTAGACCCAGATCTCAGAATCCCTCAGGAAGATCTGCAAAATGTCACTGGGGACAGGGATGTCTGGAGGGACCTGCCCAGCCAGCTGTCCCTGTGACCCGACCCTGACAGGATGCAAACAAGGATGCAAACTTGACAATATCTGGTGTTTCTTGTCTAAATTATAGGACCCTATAAATTCCATTTTAATTTTTCCCATATTCAGTTTTAATTTCTTGGGAATTCGCTTTATAGTATTTCACACAAAATTAACCCAGAAACACTGTAAAGTTATGAAATATAGACAACTTATTCAGTTATATCTGAAAACTTCTACCTCTTAGCTACTGTACGTTGTTCCTCCTTTTTCCTTAGGTGTTTGTCACTCTTCAGGTGGTCCTCACACGTATCTCTATGGGTCCAGTCAACAGCATGTTGACAAAATTTGCACCACATTTGATCTCCTGACACATAATAATCGTTGAGAAACTGCTCTGCCCTGAGTTAGCCGGGAGTTTCATAGCTTCTTTGCCAACTTAGCCGGTGTCTCAGGCGGCCGCTTAAACATGTTTGCATTGTTAATGCAGGAGGAGGAGGGGGAGAGGAAGTGAAGCATGCATTGTCCCCAGCCTTAGTGACTCCTTGGAGCATTTTCTTGGGAGATGCATTCCTTTTTATTCCGAGAAAAAAAAACATATATGTAAAATGTCAGCCATTTCCGTGATATTGCACTTTTAATGTCCTACTCAGTGATTCTGTGATCATGGATTATATAGGATCCTAAATTTAGCCCTGCTGGACTTCTTCAGTTAGATGGGTAATAAAGATGAAAAGAAAAAACAGATTTATGCATCCATAACAGGCTTATGGACACATGGACACATGGTCATACAATAAACCGAGGAAGTGATCCTTTTTAGTGTCATTGTAGTATTGATTTTTATTCACTGAGGGGTTGGGACTCCTGCTCTGCTGCAAGGCTATACGTGGAGCATTGAACTACAGCAGATAGCACAAGCCTCACAGATGATCCCACGATCTCTCTACTTTTGCTGATAGATGATAAATTCTACTCCTGTACAATCTAAGACTGTCATACCACACCCCTAACTACACTTCAGGATAATAGACAGTTTACCTGCACTGGATTACAGCAACATCATTAGGGATCGGGACTGATATTATTACTGATACCAATGCCATTTAGATGTTGCGTATCAATTCGATTCTTTAGCAATTCACTTATCGATTCCTGTTTTGGATTGTCAGACACATGACACTCCTGATTCAGTGCTGTGCTGCATTGATAAATGCCTCTGCGAGCTGCTTGTGACTCCACTGACTGAAAGTTGTTGCTTTTTTGTCGAAATTTGGGCCACAATTCAGACCACCTCTGACCCTGTTGGTGAAAAGAGAATCGGTAAACAAAATGACCAATGATATCGATTCCTTATGGATACTCAGCCAGAATTGGTTTTCGATTCTCATCCCTAAACATCATGTTGAGAACTAGTTTCTGATTTGGCCCGCTAAGAGAGCATTCAAACACTGAGCTCAGTCTTCACGGCTGCAGATGATTATTTTTCCTTGGAGTCTTTTTGCTTGGCAGCACATCATAATGAGTGATTGATAGCCGGGTGTATAAATTAAGTTTTTATTGGATTGCTGTGTTGCAAAATGGCATACAGTTAATTAAGGAAATGATTATGTGTGGTGGAAAAAAACATCTGTTCTACATTCAGTGAGTGTAAGTCTGACACACATCATGATTTAAACCCCAGAGGACTTCAGGGAGGCACGGAAAGAGAAAACACACCAACAAAAACAAGCTCTGCTCAGTCAAACTCTGCTATACAGGGAGTTAATGTTGAATGTTTGCTCCTTAAATGTGTTCTAAATATTATGAGGAAACAGTTACTGGAGTAAATGGAGAAAAGAGGAACAGTCACTGCTGTCTATATATATATATATATATATATATATATTTGTTAATTAGGCTTTGATAAAACCTCATGGCCACACTGTAATTAGATACATGTTGCTGTCTACATTGGCTTAGTTTCAAAAGACAACTTATTTATGTTTTATTTAAGATGGTCTCTTGTAATGCTGTTTTTTCTTTTAGTTTCCTTTAGGGGATGCAAAAGAGTACTGGACCAACATCAGAATTGGCAGATAATTGCCAAAAAAGCTGATTAATGATTACAGCAGATACAAACATTTTTGCAGTTATTTATGGATAATTTCCCCTGACAAATTGGCCATAAATAAACCAAATAATGGCTGGTATACTGACAAAATATACAATGACGTGAAATTGTTGACATGAAAAGCAAGATAGCATCCAAAAAGCTTATATTCAACCTAAGATACCAATACAATGCTATGATTCAGTAATAAAGATATTTCTATATAATCTAGACTGTTGGGATGTATTTTGCCTTTTGGAAGTCATTCAAGAATTTACTGTGCTACAAATTTTTCTCTAAATCTCTTTTATGAAGAAGTAGAATATAATATTAACTATGAGTTAATATTATTGTAATTCTGAAATCAGAAAAGGTGCAATATTTGTTAAAAAGAATCTTTAAATGGCTTTAATTCTGTATAAATGTATTTTATCAGCTTTAATTCTAAGTCAAGCTTATTCGGTTATGCATTATTATTTGTTTTTGGATCAGAACATATGAAATTGTTGGTAATCGATCAATATTTATGATAGCTTTCAGATTCCTGTTTTTTTTTAATATGCATTCTTTCCCATAAAGAAGAACGTACAATTTGGAACAATAAGGCTGGACAATATATCATTAAAATCGATTAATTTGAATTATTACCTGCAGAAGATTTAAAAATCATAAATCGAGATTTTTTCTTGACTTACTCGTATTGTAAGTTATTGCAGTGTTTGAAAATATAAATACAGAAAATTTACAGTTTGTATGATGGTCGGCCCGATAAGATTTTGAACATGTTAAGGCTTGTATTTGTTTTGTAAATGAGATTAATATTGATCAGAGAGTTCCATGTTAATGCTGTGAAAATGGCTCAGCTTTCAGTGTTTACACAAACCTGCCTACATTTGAACTACATAATCAGCATTTTATGTCATGCACATTTACTTTAAGAGGGAAATTCTGTTTGGTTTGGGAACATATTTTGATAACGTACAGGCAATACCTGATTAGTGTATTTTTTGTCTCACAGTTTCTTTTTTTTTTTTAGAGAGAGAGAGAGAAAAATTCAATTAAAATCGTAAATTGAGTGTTGTGGAAAAAAATTGAGGATTATATTTTTAGGCCATATCGCCCAGCCCTGAGGCAGGGAAAAGGTTTTATGTGGCCCTGCTGATAATCAGAGTTGCCTGTCTCTGTTTTAGAGATTTTGTTAAAGATATTTGGCTCTTCAGGATTCTTCCTAAGCACACCTACAGCCTTAAACTCATCGATCCGTGAATAACTGCCTGATTTTATCCCTAAACCTTAAAACTTTTAATTCCCTTAGACTGATTGTTCTGTTCTTGGAATATTTGGACCAACTCGGCCAATTAAAGAAACAAAAGGGCTCCGACTTCAAAAGAGTAAATAGCAGGAAGGGAAGTGTCTGAATAAGCCAGTAAATATTGATCACTCTGAATAAACATGAGCAACAAGTTATTCTTTACTGTTTGTTTGAGGACTTTATTGTGAGCTTTGCAATAATGGAGCGGTCTAAGAATAGAGAGGAAGAGAGGAAAGGGTGTTTCCACCTTAAATATGAGTTCTGATGCAGTTTCAGGAGGCTAAACAAAAATATAAATCACATTAAAGCTCCAAACCTGTCGTCGGACTTGAATAGGTGAATTCAGTGTGTTGTTTGGTGAGGGGAACGGGAGGAAGCAGCAACACAAGAGCAGGAGTGCTGCGGGGCATGATGCCTTTAGAGCAAGTATGACCCACAAATTGAAAACCCACTGAAGTGTTAAACTGGAGTTTGCAGTGAGCATAGTTTGAGCAGTTTATTAAGAAGTCCAGAGAGGTTTTAAAGTGCTCTTTGTTCTGATTAATGAGATTTATCTTGAGCCATTTTCTTCGAATTTTATCACACACTTGAATAAAGAAAGTCCAGACTTAACACCAGACTGTCTGTGGCCTGCTGAATGAATATTTTTATTTCTGTTACATAAATGTTAAGAACAAACATAGAATACAATCATTTAACACAAACTTTTCAATAACTGAAAAAAGATGTAGGCTGAAGCTTGTAGCTTGTTTTTGCCTCTCCTGTACAATCCAAGGTAAATTTGACAAATAAGGAAAAAAGATGTAGGCTGAAGCTTGTAGCTTGTTTTTGCCTCTCCTGTACAATCCAAGGTAAATTTGACAAATAAGGAAAAAACATAAAAGACATCCTTCTTTAAATCATAATACTGTACGATCATTATAACTTATAAGCATGAATTAATTTATGTTTTCTGAACATTCAGAGAGTTTTATTTTATCTCCAAAACCAAAACGTATCTGCATTTGATATTTCTGTATTATCATTATTATTATTTTTTATTTATTCTATATTGTTTTTCTGCTATTGTACATTTTATTTATCTCTATCTATATATTATATGTTATTCTATTAACCTTAATGCATGCTACTTACCCCTGTACTGGTGCAACACCTGAATTTCCCCTCTGGGGATCATTAAAGATTTATAGTCACTTAATCTTAATTTATCTTATTCTGACTTTTCATGTTTCAAACATAAGCACACCTAATAAATTATATTTTCCTGCTCTTAGTTTAAAAAATGTTCTAATACAAGCAGGAAGAGTATTATTTACTGCACAAAAATATCTCCAATGTTTTTAAATAAACAAGGTATTTAAAGTTTAACATAGAAGATCCAGTGAAAAACTGATTAGTGGCTTCAAATATCCGACTTTATTCATTATTCTAACCGCTTTTTTCAAAGGTTCCCACGCATCCTGGAAAACCTGGCAAATGATTGACCAATTTTGAAGAAAATATGCAGAAAATGAGGAAAAAAGTAAATTGTCCTGGAAAATTATTACATCTTCCTTCTACCTTGTTAGTGAACAAAAATCAAACATAGGAAATGAAGTAAAAATGTACTTGGTTACTAATGCACACTTAGCCATGAAATATGAGTAGATAAAATAATGCAAATTAAGGAATAAAATATAGAAAATCAAAGCAATGGTCACAAAAAGAAATAATAAAAAATGGCAAAATGACAATTAGGCGACTTAAACAGTAAACCAACAAAATATATTTATAAAAAAACAGAGTAAATAAAGAAAAAAAAAGCTAGCAGACAATGTTCATGCCAGAAAGTTATAAATAATTATATTTCAAGTTCAATATGATACGGTGGAGCTAGCAAGAGATATCATTCATCAACCTTTAATCTTATTTTTTAGAAGACTAGACTAACCTGAGAATTACCCACACCAGTATTGTAACTTCAGTTGGTTATGTGACACTGGAATCTGTGGTTGTCATTGTGCTATTCTACGATAAATTTGTCATAATTTCTAAGAATGTCACAGAATGTCTGATATTTCATAGATTTGTTACAGCCATAGACTGCACATCTTGTAATTCAGACCTCTGATCAAAACATCCTGGAAAAGGATTTCTAGAAAAGAGTGGGAACCCTGTTTTTTCTGTGGTTGGATTATTGGGTCTAAATTTGTTTTGTATGAATTTCCCCAGGTTTCAGGACAGTATGACATATCAGACATTACGAGGGAATAGTTCAAAATCTTCAGGCAGTTTTTATTTACTAGGTCCCTTCAGAGATAAAAGCGATGTAGAGCAGCCTCTCTCCTCTCCGTCCATCGTAGGTCAGTGAGCCAGGTGCATCTGAAACCCTGTCTTTTGTTTGCCGCGGCAGTCAGTTGCAATAAGAGATCACATTACCCTACATTATTCAGCTCCAGCTGCAGCCATCCTTTTCTTTTTTACTCTAAACTCTCCACCCCTCCCTCTGGCCCTCCTCTTGTTCCCTCAGTCATCAGCTTTATGCAACTCTGGCTCACCTGGTTAACACACGAGCAGGTGGAGTTATCCAACCAGCATCAGGTTTCCAGGCTTCAGTCGTTCTGAGGGAGTAACAGGGAGAAGTAGAACCAGCACACGTAACACTTACCTGCCTGAGCTCTTTGTGGCACAGGTTTCCCAGAGACTTTGGTCCATATGAGGGTCCCCAACATGGTGCTGTGAGCACCTGGCCCACAAGGGGCCAATGTGGTGCCCCCCCTGATGTCCCTCTAAACTCATCCAACCTTTCCAAACAACCAAAGTAGCTGTGATTGGATATATTCCTAACTTGTCTCTACTTTCTACATGACCAAATTAGGTCTGATTAGATTAAGTCTCTGTCAGACATTTTAGTCTAGTTTTTACTTGTTGATGAAAATGTCTGTTAATTTAGCTCTAGTTTTTGTCCATGTGCACTTGTGTTTAGTAGTTACTGTCTAGTTTTCATCAGGGGGAAAGGCTGGTGACGAAAACTATAAGGAAAATAATTAGTCAACAAAATGAACACTGCTTTCATATTACACTCAATAAAAACAAATCAAAAATAGATGTAAAAGGGCCTCAAATTTTACAACCACCCGTTTTTTTCCTAAATTTTGGACTTGCATGGGGTCAAAGTTTACAGTGATGCTTACGCCACATCTCTATCACCACAGCCTTTTTTTATTATATATTTTACTTGTACGGAAAACATAAAAATCACAAAGCTGTGGCTGTTGTTCATCACAGTGATGTAAACAAGTGAACAAACACTGTCGTTTAGCCTATCACATGCATTATATCTATTATTTTAAGGTAAATTATAAAATGTTTAGTACTAAAGATTATTAAATCAAGCAGCCCTCCATAAAACTTCTAATCTTCAGGGTAGCGCTCAGGCTCAAAAAAGCCGGTGACCCCTGGTCCATATTGACCTGATAGCACCATGAAGAAGTGCAGATTCAGCTGCACATCCACGATGAAAATCTCCTGTTCCACCACCCACCAAAGGTGCTCTATTGGATTGAGATCTGGTGACTGTGGAATAGGGTTGAACGATTTAAGGCAAAGATCTAACTATGATTTTTCTGGCAGATATTGTGATTTCAATTTCATTCACGATTTTCTTCAAATCAAGCTTCAGTGCAATATTCACTATGTTTACAGTATAGACAACAGTAAGGAAATCAATGACACATAACACATTATTCATCATCTAATATTGATGATAAATAATCTGTTTGCATTATTTAAGGGATACTCCAACTTCAACTCCTAAACAGAGGCTTTGTGCTTTTGACCTGCTTACCAGCACTTCTGTAAATGCAAGTTGCCTGTAAATGTGTAAAATAGTATGTCTAAAATAGTTGACACAACAGATCCTGGGTCAGTCAGGAGCACTGCAAAGGATGTCCACTTTGGCGATCACATGATTGCGTTGTCTGAAATAGCAATTTCAATCCAAAAATATATTAGTGTTGATATTGGTGTTGGCCAAAATAAGTTTTGAAATACTGGCATATTGAATATCAGCTCAAGAAAAAAAATACAGTGCACCTGTAGATATTTTCACTTGATCTATGAAGTGGTTATGTTTTGTGTTTTACACCACAGCAGTAGCCCACACCTACAGTGTCTGATTGGCCAGTAATGAACATGATTGACAGAACAATCAGCCAATCACATGTCGGATATGCTTTTGGATGGTGCTAACAGACATATTTATATCAGACTTTTCTCATTCTAACACAAAGTGGTGAAGACTTTACTTCACTAAAGTTTGAGTCGTGTCCCACAACCACGTTAGCACACAGCCTGGACGGTGGGGGGTGGGATAATGTGTCCAGGTAGTTGTTTAGGTGTGGTGTAAAGTTCCTCCCCGTGGTCTCAGTCATTCTTTTACAGGCAGATGGCAAAGCCACGTCTGGAGCCGCTCATCCTTTATTCATCGCGAACACACAGCGAGCCGAGCTACCAGGCAGAGCCGGCCTTTTGTGTGGAGTCTCTTTATCCATCCAGGCTGACTCACCTATTCTAGGATGGCCTCCCTCACCGTGCAGCATCGAGCCGCTGGTCAATATTTGAAAGCTTCATTCATTACTAATGAACAGGACATCACCCCCTCCTCCTACACCACCGGCTAATGCTGCCGTATTAAAGCTGTGGTTGAGGAAGACATCTGCCTTTGTGGTTTTGGTATTTTACTGTAAAAGTAGAATTTATTTCCTCCGTTTCAGATCAGTGTTTGCTCTTACAGCATCTCTATGTCTGTTGAAAAAGACGTGACCATTTGATTTAAGATTCAAACATAAAAGCATCATTTTTAGACCAGATGAACCAGTTTCTTCTACTTTTTTTATGTCCCGTCACTGTTATATTTGCATTTTTCTTTGGGGGTCATTGATTTAAAGCTATCTTTTTAAACCTGAGTCCTATTAAAAGAGATGTTAGTCAGTGCAAATCCCAAATAAAATGTGAATATTTGTCAGGGTGCAGTTCAAGTCTCATCCTTGCTCCTAAAAGATCCACCAAAAGAGTAACCCTGGTGTACTCTTAAATAATTCATCTTGAGTTTGGGTGAAACAGTCACTCCTCCAGTTCAAGTATTTACCTCAAAGTTGCTCAGTCATGGTTGCTCTCACTTGTCTTGTTACTCTAACATCCCCATTTCTGGATCTGAGCAGTGTTTTTAAGGCTTCTACCACATGGATGAATTCCGATTCACAGTAACGGTGAAAGTATTTTTTGTATCTGTTGGAGGAAACTTAATGATGGAAACATGTTCACTGTGTTTTTTACCTGTCACACCAAATGGATTGTTCAATGTATTTCACTACAGCCCAGAGAAAGTGTTTGGAGAGGGCCGAACCTTTTTAATGCATATCCGTGAGGTGACTGGACGATCATTCTGTCAGTCACCTTTATTACAGACCAATAAGATAATGTAGTAGGCGGGCGCTACTGCAGTGGTGTGAAGTACGTGAGCCATTTCGTATTGTATTGTGGCAAACTTGTAGATCTGCTCGATATCAAACCAAATTCATACAATTTTTCCTTCGTTTTCCTGATTCTTTTATCAGTCGACAGGAAAGGGTAAAGACAAAATAGTAATAAGAGTAATAAGAATAATTACATAAGTTCATTTGGCCTCTAGTGGTGAGGTAAAGAGAGGTGGGAAAAAGAGAGAGAGAGAGAAAAATAGGTATATAAGAAAATTTAAAAATAAAAATAAAATAAAAAAAAATAATTGGTGAAAAAAAGAGAAAGAAAAAAAACTGATTATATTTATAAGAAAATTAAAAAATAAAATAAATAAAATAAAAAATGGTAGAGCTGGAAAAAACAGAAAAAATATATAAGAAAATTAAAAAAAACAAAATGAATAAAATAAAATAAAAAATAATAGAGCTGGAAAAAAGAGAGAGAAAGCTATCAAGATATAAGAAAATAAAAACTAAAATAGATTAAACAAAATAAAAAATAATAGAGCTGGAAAAAAAGAGGAAAAACTATCCACATATAAGAAAATAAAAAATAAAATAGATAAATAAAACAAAAAAATAATAGAGCTGGAAAAAAGAGAAAAAACTATCCACATATAAGAAAATAAAAAATAAAAAAGATAAATAAATTAAAAAATAATAGAGCTGGAAAAAAAAGAAAAAACTATTCAGGTATAAGAAAATAAAAAATAAAATAAAAAATAATAGATTTGGAAAAAATAGGAAAAACTATTCAGGTATAAGAAAATAAAAAATAAAATAGATAAAGTAAAAGATAATAAAAATAGTATCTAAAAAGTAGATAAACAAATAAGTGAGAACAGCCCTGTCTATAAAAATACTTCTACTCAATCAGACTACAGTTCATTCATTGAACATATCCAATCAATTCATAGAGTTTCTCTTCTCCCCCTGGAAAAATAATTATGTGAATAAAAAAATAATAATAAATAAATAAAGAATTCCTCTTTATTTTGTATTTTTCATGCTCATTATGTCGTTTTCTCACTCTGTTTTCTGTTGTCTGGTCCACAGTTCTTCAGGAAGGACCAGGGGGATTTCTTCATCGGCTGCTTGTTTCTAACAGAGCTCAGCACGCCCTTCGTCTCCCTGGGGAAAATACTGATACAGGTGAGTCTGCACGTACACAGGTGCTGTCACCTGACATGAACTGGGAATTCAAACATCTGTTATTGGCTTTAGGCTGTTTACCTTCCAGTCTCAGAGCCAAAGGTGTTGACTCTGTGTTAAAGAGGCATTATTAGATCGGCTGTCATTATCGTATCAGACGGTTCAGACACTAAAAAGGTTAATGAATGAGGCATTATCGTATCAGACAGTTGAGACACTGAAAAGGTTAATAAATGAGGCATTATTAGATCAACTGTCATTATCGTATCAGACATTTCAGACACTAAAAGGGTTAATAAATAAGATTTTAATTCCTCAATCATAGCTCTACAGTGAGGCTGTAATTATGCACAACAGGCCTGTCAGGTCTGGATTCATTTGGATGTTAAAACACAGTGAAAGGGGCTCCTGAGAGAGTGATTCTCAAATCTCATAATCTCAGTGTCTCACCGCAGACATCCTGGCAGAGCAGGACGAGGAAATGTGTGAGTGACCGGAAGAGGAAGAGGCTGACGGGGGGAAATCTCAGATTAGCTTTAATTTATTGGCTCCGGAGTGTAAGAAATAGATTACACAGAGGTCTACTGTAATCTCTGCACATTCTCCTGTCTGGTTAACTAGCCTTCTTTTTACTGCAGTTACAGAGTGTTACTCTCACGGCCGAGGATCAGATCTTAACTGTGTTAGTTTAATGGGATGGTCGGTCCACTAATAGCGCATCATCCACCACGAAGCATTTTCCAGCTCCCTGAGGGCTCGTGGTGGATGCTAACATGTCTGAGTGAAGGTTAATGCTAGCAGCTATTTCCTGCTGTGGCCCAAAGTCTTTAGCCTGGACAAAGTTTCATCAACGGGAGATTTAAGAGCTTAATATTCTTTTATAGCATTAAAGATTAATCTGCTTAATTTCTTAAAACAATCAGGAGGCTTCTGTTAAAATGTAGCTTGATCTGGTGCCAGAAATTTTCCCCGAGCAGAGTGTCAGAGATTCATGATGTCTGACTTATGTTAGTCAAATTTTCAATACCTTATAGTAGGGGTGGGAAACTGGTGGCCCACATTCAGCCCTTTGCCTCACTCAATACAGCCCACCAATCATTTCCCCCAAAAAAACAAAAAACAAATTAGAAATATGAAGAAAACATGACAGCTGCTAAATATGATTCATCATGAGTAATCAGTACTACAAAATGCACCAATTATGATAGGTGATAAACTATTTCTACTAACCTAAGATTGCTGGTACATGCTTTGTTTTTACAAGTCATTAAAGAACTTAATTTGCTGTGGTTGTATCTCTTGATTTATTTTATGAGGCATTAAAATGTGTGTAGTGTAAGAAAAACTGTATTTGGAAGCAAGGGTATGGGTCATATATCTGTGCTTTAAAAACTGGTGAACATTCATTCTTTGATTGCATTAAAAAATCTAAAATTGGCTTTAATTATGTGTCATGCTCATTTAATCAGGAATTTTTAATTGTGTTTGAGTTAAAATATATCAATGTTGGTATAATACATTCTGAAGCTTTGTATTTGCTATTATTTGTTGGTTTATGTATTTTTTTTTTCCTCAATGAGGATGCCCAACAACATGTAACAGTGCGGTCCTCTGGCACTGAAAGAAAATGTATGCAGACTTCTTGATAATCAGTGTTTCCCACCCCTACCTTATAGGCTTTTTTATGTAATAATAGTAATAATAATAACTTTATTTATACAGCACCTTTAAAAAAATATAAGTTTTAGTGCTTTAACAGGAAAAACAAAGGCAGAAGAAAAGCAGAACTCTGGAGACAATAGATTAACATTCAAGTCTAACAGGGACCAAAAGAGTCAGACAAAAAGACCAACGGTAATGTAAAATAAAACAACAAAAGGAAAGAAAATGGTAAACTGGAGACGAATAAAGTACCATAGGAATATAGTACATTAGTAAAGGTTAAAATGTCAACATGTACATATGAGTAACATTACAAAAGAATGTATTTCTTTTATATGTAATGATAAGGAGACAATAAATAGATGATAGATTTATAGATACAAAGATAAATTTATGACAGTCGGTAGTTGACGACATCACATCAGTGTTAATTTTGTTGACTAATTATTTTGTCATAGTTTTCGTCAACAACCTTTTTTCCCCTGACAAAAACAAGACAGTAACTCATGAAAAAGTGTACATGGACAAAAATAAAACTGAAATTTTCCTCAACAAATAAAAACTAGATGAAAATGTTTGACAGAGACTTAATCAAATCAGACGTAATTGCTTTAGCTTCGTGGTGGTGGGATAAGTTGGGGAGCGATCCAATCAGAGCTCCTTTCTTTATGAATTGATATATTCATGTAGAGCAGGTTCACTGTTTGTTGTCAGTTCTGGTATTGTAACTGAGATGCTCTGCCAGGTAGCCTAAATAAAGGTGACTGCATTTCACACAAAAGTTCAATTTGTTTCTGTTCATTTATACATTCAGACTTTACTAGCATTCAATAAAGGGTTATTAGATGTTTCATTTTATCCAAGTGTGAAACATGACTTCAGAAATTCAAGGAAACATAAAAAATGCCTTACCCTTTACACTTCATATTTTAGACAACTAAATTTACAGTAGATTTCATCGACTAAAATGTTGTGAAATTTCATCAACTAAAACTAGAAGACTGTAACTAAAAGTAAATTAAAAAGAGCTGTTAAAATTAACACTGATTTCGATACCATATTTAATATGCACCGACAGCATTAATTCCACTCCTCTTCCTCATCACAGCAACGTCTTTTATCCTTATTACGCTGCATTTCCTGATCAGGTGATGTGATGCTCCTTGCATCATGAAAAACCCGAGTGTCTGCATTTAATTTGGGATGTTGCTCGTCGCTGTGACATCAATAATTAAAATGCACAGCTCACCAAAAAAGACGTAATTTATCTGCGAGGCTGTGGAGTGTTTACAGGCCCTGCTTCAGAGCAAACCCATCCACAAAAGCCCCATCAGGCTTAATATCCCACACACACACACCGAGCCGTCAGAGCCTGAGCTGTAGTAGAAAAGCAGAAATCTAAGAATAGAAAAGGCCTCTGTGTGCCTCGGTGAAGTCAGTGGACCGTATGTGCTTCCAGGTCTGTGCTGACATCTGGTGTCAGCAGAGAAAAAGAGCAGAGCAAAGCTGATCCTCGCCTCCTGGTCTTTAAAAACGCTGCCCTCCTTTGGTCTGGATCAGCACTAACACGAGACAGAAGACAGCTTTTACTGCCGCATACTGAGGGGGTTCTTACTGATTTCTTTTGTGCAGACAACAGCTTAAGTTTTCCTCCTCGGAGTTTAGAAGCAAGTATTGAGTTTTTTAGTGTTAATTTTGTTGGCTAATTATTTTTGTCAGAATAAGGCAAGGCAAGTTTATTTGTAGAGCACAATTCGTACTCAAGGTAATTCAAAGTGCTTTACAGAACAAGAAAAATTCATTAAAAATCACAATTCATAGTAAGAAAGAGAGCAGAAATACTCTCCATTTATAAAGAGACAATTCTGCAAGTTTTTCCTGAAAGTTTGAACATGATAAAAGTGTGTGCTGAAGTCGTCCCAAAACTTCAGACACCCGATCAAAAGGAAAAACAAATAAGTAATGAAGCAGCCAGGCACGACCCATACATATGCTTCTGCCAGCCTTTGGCTAGTTTGCAGAGTTTCCTCCCCTACTCTCTCTCACCCCCTTTCACAAGCCGTCTCTCTCTTTCTCCCCACAAGAAAGGCACAAAATGCCCCAAAAAATAATCTTTAAAAGAAAAAAAAAAAGGAAAAACAAATTTGTGGAGACATGGATCCTTCAATACCATTCTGCAACAAAACATGGCAAAACACCATCATCACAGAGGATGAGAAAAGCTCAACAAAGGAAGTCCAAACTCAAGACCATGTTGAGGTTTTCTTTGACATTAAGTAGTCATTTTGGAGGAGTGGGCTCCAGAAGGGTCAACGGTGAATCAACACAGTTTCTAGAAAACCTGAGCGAAACACTGTGGTCTCTGTAAAGCAGTTTCTTCCCCAGAAATACCCTCCCTGTTCACCTGATCGAACCGCAAGTGACCTTCTTTCTCCCTGAGACTTAAATCTGAGTTCAGAGGAACATGTTTGGAGTCAGAAGTTAAGAGAAGAAGCACAGAAGCTCTGAGACAACTGTCTGAGGAAGACCTGCAGCACTGAAGGAGGAAGACTCTGAAACATGCTGATGATCAGTGAAATTAAACTGTACCTCGCATGTTGAGTCCAGTGTGGTATGGTGTTGATAGTTTAGACACTGATTCTGGTTTTACTGAAAAAAAAACTTTTTATGTGACTTAATTTTCAAGCACCACTTAAAAATCCTCTCTCTGCCCCACCCCTCCTTATTCTCTTCTCTCTCCCTCACCAGCTCAGCCTCCAGGACTGCTGGCTGCACAAGGCCAACGGCGGCATGGTGCTGCTCACCTTCTTCATGTGCCGCATCGCCCTCTTCCCCTACATGTACTGGGTGTACGGCCAACACTACGGCATCCCGCTCTACGGCGTCCCCTTCCACCTCCCGCTGCTCGCCAACCTGGGCAACTCGTGCATCCTGGCGCCGCAGGTCTATTGGTTCGTCCTGCTCTGCCGAAAGGGCTACCGTCTTTACAAACGCAGTCGCAGTCAGGACTCCTCTCCGACGGCAACCATCACTGACAATTCAAAAGAGGATTGATGTCCGGCACACGACCGCTCGCTCAAGCCACACACTCAGCTACTAACGCAAAAAAAGGCACTACTTTGACTTAACCCCACCATCGTACTGTAGTACACCAGGACTGCCTGCTCTCGTCCCACGACTCCCGGGCATTTTCCGCACACTTTTACTCCCCTGTTGCAAATCTGCTGCTGATGTGGACTTCTTCTCGGATAAAATTCTACTACTGAAGTTTGAGTATTTGTGGGTTTTTTTCTGGATTTTTGCTTCTTTCCGGATCATTTTGAAGTGCAACTGCATCTTTCCACACTTACAACACTGAAGAAAAATCATGTTTGCTCCACTGGAGGGTCAAAAGTGGAGCAACAAAAGCTGCAGACATTGAAGAAGAGACTCCACGGAGGGACTTTATCTGATCTCTTCCTCCTACTGTGTTTACAGCCTCTTCTGATTCTGAAGGTCTGTTACAGAGCGAGTGTGCGAGCGGCCGATACGACAGGTTGTATTTATTTTTATGGATTTGCTGTGACTTGTCGGGAAGCTGCGTTTCCACTTCCATCCTCGCACTAATCACACTGAAGAAAAGGGTGAGGAATAATGGAGGGTGGGACGCTATTTCAGGCAGTATTAGCTTGAAGAAAACTCTTTATTCTCACTTTAGAGCTTAAAAACTGCATTAGCTTACACCCTGTTAATGTGATAAGTTCTGACTTATTACCTCGTTTTGTTTTGGTTGTAGTTCTCAGTTTAGGTTGGAAATCTGCAGCAGCAGTCCCACGTTTGTCACTGTCCCTCACACTTCGACTGCCTCGCAGAAGTGATGCTGCTTGTAGATGCCAGTTTCAGCAAAGCCCTTTTTTTAAGAATGAAGTTTTGAAGTCTATGGCGGCGGCAGCTGTTTACCTGCTCTGCTGGGTTCCTTTCACATTTATCTTTCTTTAAATTAGCAAAATCCAAGCCCATGCAGGATTGCTTGATTATTAATTTTGGTTCAAATCGACGGTTCAGTCAAGACAGCAAGGCAAACATCTTGATCATAGACTGCTTCGATTGTCCAAGACCCCATTTGCACCTTGCCTTAACATCAGTGTTGGGTAATTGGGCACCGAGTAGTAATCTTAAACGTCAAGTATGACTTTACAAAAGCTAACTTATATTAAAGACCATTATGGGCCTGTTTAAGAGGCACTGCTGGATTATTGGCCTGTGGCACTGGGCAGCTAAGCTAAGCTAATGCCTAGCAGCACCTAGCCTGGTCATACTTTCCTCTGACTTAAGTTGACATTTTAATACAAACAGTGCTGCAGAGCATGAAGATGTTTGTCAAAGTTTATAGGACAGTAGGATATTTAAATTAGCACATGCACAAAATTGGATTTATTCTGATATTTTGAGTCATATTTTGTCTGATACTGATTTATAGAGATAACTGAAAATAGCTTTTTTTTATTATACACTCTTATATGCAAGTATATTTTTTACCATATCAGTAAAATGATGCTTTTCTGCTCCTTTAAAGGTCCCATGTCCTGTAAAATCAAATTTCTTTGCTTTTAATGAATCCTGGGGTTTATGATGTCATAGCCATACAGCCTCCACCTACATGAGTGTTTTCTACTCATCACAGGCTGACAATATTGCTGTTTTGAAAATCCACTTTGCAGCCTGTTACACCTCCTCCCTTCTCCATTTTGACATCATTTGCAATCAGCAAAGAGCTCATTATCATAGCCTCCTGTAGTCTCCCCACACCCTCGGGTCTAAGTGTTTCTAAAGACGAGAGAAAAAGAGTTGCATCTGATCCTCAGTAGAGACTATATTTTATTATTTTTTATTCAACTTAAATCAAATTAATGCTTAATAAGCATCCAAGACCTGATTTAAGCAGTCAAACACCAGGACATGGGACTTTTAAGACCTACAAACACTGATTTACTTATCTGTTGACATAAACTCTGCCATTTCCTAGGAGATTTTACTTGCAGTTTAAAATCAACATGCAAAATTTGCCAAACTTAATGCTAATATAATAGATTAAAACATCTGCAGTAAATTCCATATCTTCTGATTCTGATATCATACTGATGATATAGTGCATCCCTAATTTTAATGGGAAAATAACGGAGAAAAGCTGTCATAGAGGAGCTGCTAGCCTCTTCCTGACAGTAGCATCACTGCACATATTGCAGGGGTGTAAACCCTTGAGTTAGGAGGCTGGCAGTGGATCTTTTAACAGCTTTTCTCCCCCATAATTCTAAGGAAATAAACTTTAGAGGTGCTGAGTCAACTTGGTGTCTGATTACCCAGCACAGATGCTAATGCATAATATAAACAGGGTTCTACTAATGAAAATACAAAGCCATGGTAGGATTGAATAAAAAGTGCAGGGAGTGTTAAAATGTATCTTTTGAATTTAACTGAAGATTTTTTCCCACTTCCACATTGAAGACTAGAAGCGAGGTTTTTACTACTGTTACAGAAAGTTTCATCTTTAAACCCATGATGTGCTGGGATGCTGGGATGACGCAGCTGTGATGCTGACAGCTGAAACCGATTAAAGGCAGCTCAGGATGACACTCAGTGCGTTTACATGCATACATATGTTGGGCTATTGTTGTAGCTCATTCAGGATTTCTAGCTGGACCACTGCGCTTGTCTCAGTGTACAAACACTTTGGCACTGGCTTGACTCATCTTTGCTCTACTTTCTTTTCATTCTTTTTAACATTTGTATTTTCAATTGGCTAGTCACAGTATCGTGACTATGAGCTTCAAAATGGGAATGTGCAACACTGGGATCAAACCGCTCTTGTAATGACATCCCGAACTCATCCCAAAGTTTCATCTTATTGCTACAGAACTTGTTTGCTCCCAGTGACATGAAGCCACAGATGGTGAATACAAACTTAAAGCCTGATACCAGTCGAGTGAAATGACGTCGAGCCAGATCCAAATAAGAGGCTAGCATGCAGCTAACTGCAGAATGGCGAACACACGTAAAATTTTAAAACCTGGATAGATTTTGTTTTACCCTTTTAAAAAGTCAAATTTAGCGATGAAACCAATATGTCACCCAGCCATAGGTTGGCATTTACACCATTTGACTTTTGGGCCATAGCTGGACTTGGAGATTGTGGAGCATATGCCCAATGCCAAAGCCAGATTTAGCATTTCAAAAGTCCAGTTCTGATCAGATGAACACAGTGATTCAACTTTCTCAAACTGTATGTGAACGCACTGACAGTCTCTCAAGGTTGGTGACAGTCAAACATGGATGTTGGTTACAGAATTGACCCTTTGTTGGCCCTCTGATTGGTCAACTGACAAACCAATCAGAATCAGAGAACCCCCTCCTTGAAGCAGCCTTTGCCAGGTTACTCAAGTTAGACAACTTCTGGTGGCAGAGTCTCTTTTAATTGATTGTGGCGAAATTGTTCTTTTAATTTGTTACTTCAATGTTAATAATCAATGAAAACTAGAGATGGATGATATTGGGCTTTTGCCAATATGTCGATATTTAATCCCATTATCACTGATACCGATATTGACTGTCAAGAGCACAAAGTCTACACGTAACTGTAAATTAACTTTTCTTTGTATGGATACAGTTCATTTGTGTCAAAAACTGATGTGAACAAGACAATGAGGTAAACCATAATGGTGAATTTGAACATTCTGCCAATATTATGGCAAATTAACAGGAGATTTATGACCAATTTTATGGCTAAAATATTGACAAAATTGTTAATACCTGCTGAAACCAAGTATCACCATTTTAGGCAATTATCTGCTGATTCTTATACTGTTCCAATAATACTGTGCATCCCATATAGAAAACTTAGATACACTCAAAAGAAAAGAAAAAAAAAAAACATTTTAATACTGACATTATTTGCTGTGAATATTTGGAGTGAACCTGAACAGCAGATGTGTGATGAAATCACTAAGGTAATTTACCAGTTATATTTTTAATTGCTTTAAAAGATACATTAAGATTTTGAGTTTTCGTTATACATCCTACAGTAGTTATCTTTATTCTTTCTCTTAGGCCAAATTTTATAAAGAATTAGATTAATTAATAGAGATTGGAATTGTGAACCAATTCCAGTTGAGAATTGATTACAACTTCGTAAAGGAATCGTTATCTTTAGTCTTCTTACTTAGTGATTCCCTTATCAATTCCTACCACTTTTTTTCTGCATGCCTTGCCGATCAAGAATATTCCACTCTCATCTTAGGCAGTCAGCAAAAATGAAAGTGTTATGTGTTTGACATGGTTGTCATTGAAAACCTACCTATGCCGCTATTTTCCACACAGAAAATCATCAGGAATTTATAGGGGAATCATTAAGTAATTGAATCAATAAGCAGAATCGTTAATTGCATCAGTATCAATAAAATCTTATCAGTTCCCATCCCTGTTAATCAAACATGAATAAAAGTAAGTCAAGAAGTTAATTATTTCCAGTTGTGTCAAATAGGAGAGAGGCTAACAACAACAGATTTTGTCTAACCTAGTAACCGTTACTAAGGAGGGCGGGGCTTGATTGAGGATCACTTCCTGTAAAGGGCGGAGCTTGACGAAGGGTCAACTGTTTCCTAGTATAATAGGTCAAAGTATCAGACCTCAGAGAGGTTGATGTGGGGCTTGTCGATGCCTAATTTGAGACAAACTCAGGGCCAAGATCAGAGCAATAAAGTGAGCAGGGACTCACCAGGTCAAATCTGTGCAGAGGAGAAACATCTCTGAGCCTCAAACCTTCATTTTAAAGCAGATCCTTATTGAGCTGTAGGTGTTTAAGTTCTCGGGAGGCTGCAGAGATTTTTACACACTTGTTTAGTATCAGCCTTTGCATTGAGCACTCCACACAGGGCTGTATATATACATATACTACATGTTTTTACGTCATGTTCTAGTATCAACACGAGAAAAATAGTTTTAAATCTTATATTTAAATTTCATATTTAGCTGAGAGGACCATTATTTTTTACCTTTTTGTTGGATCACGGTTGCATAAAGACATTTATCTTTAAAAAAAAAATCCTTTATGAAAGATGCTTCACTTTTGAGTTTGAGACTTAAATTTCTTCATATCAAAGAATAAATAGAAAATATTATCACTGCAGGGTCTGTTACAGACACCCTGAGGTTTATTTATCTCCTTTGATAATATAACTCCCAGTCTTTTAAGTTTTAGAGCCAGCTAATTATGCATTAATGGCCTTTTTATGTCCTGCAAATTAAAACTATGCAAAAAAAATACAGGTTGTGGTGCATGCATATAAAACACTAATGTCAAGTCAAATCACCTCAGTACGCTCTGCTTTGTTTGGATATTATGGGACCATTCATTTACTTTTACTGTACATTTCTACGAGGACTTCACACCATGATTTCACCTTCCTACTCTGTTCTCCGAGAGAATTAGAAGATTAAAATCATTTGCTTGTCTTGCTAATATACCTCACCAAAGTTTCCACTGCTTAAAGCCACTTTAATGCTAAAAAATCAACTTCATATCACAGCTTTTTCACAGCTTTTATAGCAATCAGAAGAGTTTACAACTGCTGCTTAGGTCACGTATTTTTACGGGTCTTTATGAAGCTTTTACAGAAGAAGTTTAAATATTCTGGATGATTTGTTGCCTAAAGTCGACCCCATATCAAGTGCAGATGTTATATGTTTATTGAGATTTGGTAATGTTGCTGTGCTGCAGTCACCAGCCTTACTTTTTGATAGCTAATATCTCCCTTTTAATATTTTTAATGAAGGCCAGTTGCTTTGTCCAAACCAAAACTGAGCTTTTTTACATTGCATAACAGCAGCCACTGAGAACTAGATACCAATTTTGGGTTCAGTAAGTGCTTTCACATGCTTGTTTTGATTTAATTTGGGCTGCGGTGATGCTATTAGGAATGGAAAACCTGACCTTCATACACGCCTATAACAGAATACAGCACATGCATCATTTTTTCTCACTAATTGAGTCACTTTTCTCTCCACAAAAAGGTTATTAATGAGCCTGGAGAAAGTTTTTACATGCTAGGCCATCTGTTTTTATTCAGATAACTCTAGGCATCCATTTTAAGTACCTAAAAGACACTAATCCATAAGTTTAGGACCAGATTTTTGGGAATACACCTGCTATGATTGGAGTTTTTCTGTGAGAAAGCATTGTACAGCTTGCTACGTGAATTTAGAAAGAAAAAAGTTTTTTTTTTTCCTTTTAACGAGATGTTTAAAATTTTAAGTAGGGATGTACGATGTTGGATTTTTCCCGATATCTGAAATGCCGATATTTTTGGACTCATTATGGCCAGTATTGATATAATGTCAAGAGCATAAAGTCTCTACTTTAATGAAACTGACCTGTTTCTTGCATAATAACAGATGTGAAGCAAGAAAAACAACATTTTATTCTTCAATAAACTACACATTTGATTCATTAAAGTGGACATTGAGTAATGATCAGATCAAAAATCATGACACATTGAGCATTTTGCCAATGTTACAGCCAATATGTTAGATTTTCATGGCCAATTTGTATGGTCAAAATAAATGCAAAGTTCATATCTGCTGATACTGATATTGGTCTGTATAACGTAATATTGTGCATCCTTAATTTTAAGTAAAAAAAATGGAAACCCCAATAATCAAAGGTATATTAGGCCTCCACAGCTTAGGGGCTGTCCACACGGAGATGAATCACGTGTATCCGGACGAGTTTTTAATCATATCGGAGTTTCGTCCACACGGATGCGGCAATTTGTGTGCCTGAAATTGAACATTTTGAAAACAGGTCCCAGAGTGGTTGTTTGGACAGCAAATACAGATATTTTTTGAAAATGATAGCCCTGCCTCTGGCTTAAACTGTGTGCGAACCCTGAGAACAACAAAAACAACGGCAGCGTCAGTGTCCTCTTCTCTGTTTTGGTGTTTGTCTGCAGCAGCGTACAGCGCCTCCTTCAGGTCTGGCATATGCACTACAGGGTTTTCAGTGTTTTTATGTGGACGGACACATTTCTTGAAACAATGCCGTCTTTACAGAGAACATCTCTGTGTGGACAGGGTCTTAAACGCTGCTTAATAAACCCAGAGTGCTGCTGTTGCATTATGGGACATGTCGTATTACTGTAATTGCAGTGGTGTAAAATCTGATGAGCCCTCCTGCCAGTGCACAGACGGGCTGTTTGCTGACGAGTAGCGTGAGGGTGGGACGGTCGGGAGGGCCGGGCAGCTGAATGATGGGATTGTTTGTTTGGTTTGGATGAAGTCCAGGAGAGTGCCTGCCTCTCTTTGTCCAGTGCTGACCGGGCCGCTCTTTCTGGAAGCATCCCAGGGTTGTTGTTTGGCTTTTAGTCCAAGTATTTCACCCTTTATTTGCTGCCTTTTACACTGTCACCACTTTTGCATCCTGCTGTTAAGAAAAAGTGGGTAAATCCAAGTAGACAACAAGATTGAGTTCTGCTCTCTCTTCAAGCGTTTCCAAACCCTCCATTTTTACTCCTGTCAAAATCATAGTCACAAAAGTCTGCCATCTTCATCTTAGCATTAGGATTCAGAGCTGCAGGTCATTCCCATGCTCGACTGCTTTTTATCATCAGTGCCCCCCCCCACAGCCTGCCTCCATCTGCAGTGATGTGAAGCTGCTGAGAGCGGAGCGAACCCTCCCTCCTCTCTGCTGCCATCTGTCGTCAGGATTATCAGCCTGTCCACTCAGCAGTTTACACACACGAGCCTGTTTGGGATTAGCTGAGCCAGGAGGGCATTTCCTGTTGGGACTGTGCGTGCTTCCTCATGTTTACTGCTGCCTTTAGAGACATATATTTACAGACTTTAGCCACAATAACCTCACTTTACACTTGATACAATTAGAAAGCTCCACAGTGGAGCTGTTTTAAATCTCCTGTTAGGATTACGCCATGATTTCATCGATGGAAATGGACAAACAGTTAGATTGTTTTTGTATTTCTTGCTCGCAGGTAGCCATCCCATGTACAAAACTAACATATGTCTACCCCCACACTCTCACCCCTTTCTGGACACTATCCACTGTTCTCTCATCGCTACAGTGAAGGCAGAAAAAGCCCCAAATATGATCTAAAACACTTACCGAAGAGCAGATACACTGGCACTCCTTTTGTTGAGTTACCATTGTTGTAACTCCTTCTTTCTTGATATGGCCCACCAGTCAATTTAAAATATCAAAAAATGCATTTCTAGTGAAGGAAACATGACAAAATCTACAAAGAAAAACATAAAAGAGTAATATTTCCAAGAAAATAGAGCTGTAATTATCCTTTGTGCAGGACGAAATGTTAAAATAAAAACTAAACTGTTAGTAAAATAAGCATAAACAACTAGCAAGTAATCTGAAAGCCACAAGTTTATTGTTCCAATTTCAATGTGACCCCCTGTCACTGAGGATATCATTACAGTGGCTATCTTGGTTCCCAAAGTTTCCCACCCCTGGTGTAGACAGTGCTTTTGTTCATTTTGTAAAATGGTTTCAGATATTTTAAAAAGCTTTGTTAACTTTCGTTACTGCTGACAGTTTCATTTCTGATCAGAAAATATTTTAGTATCAGACTTACACAACCTTTTCCTTCTTAACAAAAGCCATTTTAAACATCTTTCGCCCATTACCTGCTTATGAAAGGCCCATGTAATGTTGACAGAATATAAATCATGGCAGTAATGGAGGTGTGTGTCTGAAGAAAAGTTTGATAATAATCGAGTGTCATGGCGAAGGACCATTTGGATTAACGGGCATTGATACAGAAACCATTACATTCCACACATTTCCTCGGTTTCTTCATTATGAGCTACCTGTCTGTTGCTTTTGATCACTGTGGATTTAATTTTGGACATTTTAGGAAGCAAAGAATATACAGAAAATGGGATTTTAACACCCTCTTAGTCCCAGCCCTTTAACTGCAGACTCTTTCAGACCAGACTTTTCATTGAAGGCTTTAATGCTGTCATAGTTCCCCCTATTATGTACTAAAACACTTCTTGGATTATAACATGGCACTTTTCTTGTCTGTCCTTTGAGTTTTAGGATTATAAAAGAATTAGAGAGGAGATATGGTCAATTTGGTCACTCCTTAGATCTATTTGTAGCTATTTCCTCTTAATTCCTTTTAAATATTTATTTTACAGCAAGAACCAGAATGACATAAAGTCACATTAACAAACAAATTGACATGAAACAGACTTTTGGGGTGATTGGCTAACACTGGTACAGATTATTGTTGTTTTTAAGGATGCATGATGTTATGGGAGCAATGTTGGCAGCAACTGCCTAAAAAGACGAAAACCAATAATTTGCTGATTTGAAAAAATTCTGCCGACTTTTTTGGCTGCACAAATTGGCCCCATATCCCCCACACACTGGCTGAAATATTGCTGCTGTTTATTTCCTTTTTTGAGGTCATCGTAAGCACTGTGAAGAAGGTTTTAGAGGTGGTCATTCCCAGAAATTTGTTGGCTAGGTTGTTCAACCAATAAAGGAGAGCATCTTCTCAAAGTAAGAACTCATAAATGGCATCATAAGAGCCATGATTGTTCCCGTTTCTTGTAGTCGAACCTTAAGGGAAGAGGTGAAATCTTCCGACTATCCCATAAAAATAAAATCCTTGAATACTGAGTCCCAAGTCTTGGTTAAACAACAAAATCAATATACTACAAGTTAGCCCAAAGCATAGCTCCACTGTCTTGACTTCCTTTTTTTGGATTCAGCTTCATTCTGTATTCCCAGAGCTTTACCTACATTTCAAAGCATGTCAGAGGCGGTAAATATATCTTATCAGTACACTTTTGAGTTGCTAAAACCTGTGATAGCCAGAGGAAGACAAGCCACATTATTTCTTAGCAGTCCAATCACTGCCACATGCAGTCAGGTTACACAACAACATCTTATTCAAAACAATATTCTGTCAAGAGTTATAGAAGGTTGGAGACAGGCAGAGTGCACACGTCTTTACATTTATCACTTGGTATTTTCTCAATGTAGAAAGTCTTAAACTCATCCTCTTTGCTCAGGGTTTGGTGAAGTTTGATGTTGAATGATTAAACTGTGAGACTGGTTTGGAAAATGAAAACATCTAGTTTGGTATGCAGATTATATGTTTGAAAGCATTTTATTTTAGATACTTCTTCTTTTTAGGGTTGGTAAACCAAAGACTGTCCAGCACAAACTTTGTTGATATGCAGAAAGATATATCTGAGTTTTATTTGTTGCATTCTTTCAACGCTGTTACTCACTCCTCCTTTTAAAAACTACTGTGCATTTCTTTTATCCGTCTTTATGTCCCAGAGTTTGATGATTTCATGAGTTTGGATCTTAAAGACCTCTTACTTAACTGTATTTTCTGTTCTTCTCCGCTAAAACGCACACTAAACACATCGTACAGTTCACTTTACTGTAAGAGCCGGGACATTTCACTCTGAAATTCTCACACATATCATGAAATAGCAGAAATGATAACTGTAGATTAATTTGAGGCGAACATATATATCCAACTGATGTTGGCAGGAAGAAGTAAATGGGATGATAAACTGTATTTATTGAATTTGCTGCTCCACACATTAAAGTGATAGTTCTGTATTTTTGAAGTTAGGTTGTATCAGATACTTAATGATAATCAGTGAAGTGGATGAAAGAGCTTTAGGAAAGAGTTTTAGGAGAATGCGCTCAGACTACCAGGAAGGTTCACTGCTGTTGGCGGGTACGGTTATTTCACTTTATCGCGTAACCCCCATAGACTGTGAAAGAATTGGTCAAAGCCATGTCAGAGGAGCCTTTGGGATGCTGTTGATGCCCTCTAATGGTCGCTGCCATAGTGCAGTCTGATCAATGGCATCACTGCACCTCCAAATCTGAAAATCCTCAAAAAAAAAACCCACAAAAGAAAAACAGGCGTGGTACATAGTAAGAGTACATAGATATGTTATAGTTTTAGATTAAATCAGGCTGTAAAGATGAGTATTAAGGCCACAAAAAAATGTTTTTCCCCAAATACAATCATTAAGGTGTCAGGTTACTGCAGCCGGCCTCAAGTGGACACTCTGGGTACTGCAGCTTTTGGCGTTTTCACATCAGAATCAGAATATGAATTGATATTTATTGCCAAGTACATTTGCACATACAAGGAACCTGACTTGGTAACTTAGTGCAAAAACAATCAACATATAGTTGGAGTAAGAATAAAAATAAAGGTCAGGAGGAATAAAATAAAGTATAAAAACAGGTAGAACAGTGCAAAATTGACTTGGGTGTATATCAGGAATTTACAAAAGGGGCAATAAAGAACAAAAACACAACCCAACAATACATACAAAGGGTGAGGTGAAGGAGCTGTAATATGGGCCTCCATTTCCAGCCACGGATGCTGCCGCCTGGTGACCCACAATTTCTAACTAGTCCAACGGCGCACTCCATAGTGCAGGATCCTTAAAAATGCGTAGCAAGTCTATTTTCAGCAGTAGCAGCTTCAACTCTTTGTCAATTTTTGCCAAGCAGATCAAACCAAAACAGGAAACTAAGCAATCAAGAGTGACAGTGTTACTTTAAAATACAGCAGAAATAGTAGAAATAATGTCAATGCCAACAGCAAATCAATCAGACAGGAAACATAACCTGTTGTTTACAAGTTCCTCTAGTTGCATGTATGATTTTATTAAAAAACTGAAGAGTGCCTTATTTTCGCTCCAGGATGTCTCAACGTTTGAAGCTATTTAACAACTCGGCATACGGCTGTGTTCTTCCACCCGAAACAGCAAATCGATCGAATCAATGGAGGATCACGAAGCCATTTGCTACAACAGAGAGACTTCCATGGAGCTAAACTGTAGCACTCTGAAATTTTTCACCTAAATGTACATCTACCCAACATAGTTTAGTGGTTCAGTTTTGCATAGAAATCAAACAACTGTGTGAAACAACTGTACTAGCCAACAGCAGCGTACCTTACGGGTAGTCCCAGCTTATTCTTCTTAAAGGTACAGCGCTGCTTGGAGCTCTTTCAGCCACTTCACTTACTATTCTCAAGTAGTAATACAACCCAACCTCAAAAACACTGAACTAACCCTTTAAATTCAGGTTCAGTTCTGCTTTCATGGCATCTTCTGACTGCTGAAAGTTTCAAAGCTAGAATGTTTGTAATCATTATGATGTTTTGTTTCTTCTGATATGATGAAAATGTGGTAACAGGCTGGTGAACCATTCATAAAACCCCTCGATGATCTACAATTATGTCACCTGAAGTGGATTTTACGCGGAAAAAAAAAGAGCTGTGTGTTTTTGGGGCTGATTTTGATCGGTGGTCAGTGAACCAAATCTTGGTCTCCAGTGCCTTGTGAAAAATCTCTTTGATACCCTCAAAACTCAGTTTGTGAAAAAGCTAAGACGGCAGGTAGTGTTTACAGGTTGTGGCTGTATTTATCATCGTGATTATTATCATTTCCCTCATATCTGTAAAGAAAAGTTTTAGACATATTGGTGTCAATAATTAATCAGTAAGTAATTTGATTATGTATGATTATTGATTTATCTTATTTAATCTATACGAGAAAACTGAAGTTGTCCTTGAATTTCAACAAACTTCAGGCATTTTTGTTCAACATTTTTAGTTTTTATTTATCAATCTTCGTATTATTAAATTATAATACCATGATGTTGTTTTCTGCTAATTTGACCCTTTAACGAGTTAAGTATGTTGAATTTTCTCTGCTCTCTTTATTTGCTTTTAAATGTTTTTTGTCCGATTGTTGGATGTGTACATTTTCAGACGTTTTAATTTTAATCTTAAACCTGCTGTCCATATCACTCACTTCTTCTGCTTCAAGTGTTACCGACTCAGAAATGCAGCACCGTTCACAACCTTTAACACTTCCTGCCCCACATTATTTTTGATAGCGTTCTAATTTTTCATACTTATTTATCAGATTTGATGCATCTATCCCTTTTTTGTAGCGTGACCTTTTTCTGAAGACGTTTCCTATTCGAGAAGAGAACGGACTGTTTTATGAAATAGCTGAAAACACGTTGATAAAAGAGGAGTCATGTACTGTAGCTGCAACTTGTGAATTCAGAGCACCCCTTTAAGATTCAATAAATTTGATTTGATAGACTGTTTCGAACTTGTCTTTTGTTTTCCTTCTTTTGTCTGCATCTACACAAACCAGGGATTTAAAAAATGCTTAATATATATAATTAAACCTCATCAATGCTGCTTTAAATCTGACCATCCATCCATTAACTATAACAGTGTTCATTTTGTTAACTGATTATTTTCATCATAGTTTTCATCAACAACCTTTTTCCCCTGATGAAAACTAGACAGACACTAATAAAAACAAGTGCACATGGACAAAAACTAAAACTAAATTAACTGGCATTTTTGTCAACAAATAAAAACTAGACTAAAATGTTTGACAGAGACTTAATCCAATCAGACCTAATTTGGTCATGTAGAAAGTAGGGACAAGTTAGGAATATATCCAATCACAGCTACTTTGGTTGTGTGGAAAGGTTGGATGAGTTTAGAGGGACATCCAATCACAGCTGCCTTAGCTTGGTGGTGGTGGGATAAGTTGTGGAGCGATCCAATCAGAGCTCCTCTCTTTATGAATTGATATATTCATGTAGAGCAGGTTCACTGTTTGTTGTCAGTTCTGGTATTGTAACTGAGATGCTCTGCCAGGTAGCCTAAATAAAGGTGACTGCATTTCACACAAAAGTTCAATTTGTTTCTGTTCATTTATACATTCAAACTTTATTAGCATTCAGTAAAGGGTTATTAGATGTTTGATTTTATCCAAGTGTAAAACATGACTTCAGAAATTCAAGGAAACATAAGAAATGCCTTACCCTTTACACTTCATATTTTAGTCAACTAAATCTACAGTAGATTTCATCGACTAAAATGTTGTGAAATTTCATCAACTTAAACTAGACTAAAATTAAAACAATTTAGATGACTAAATTATGACTGAAACCAAATTAAAAAGTGCGGTCAAAGCTAACACTGGTCATCTCCATGTTGTAGTGTAAAGTCATGACCACTGAGAGGCACTGCTGACCCAAAATGACTTCTGAGGTCAAGCTGCAGATGATCTTGAGGCTGGAGTGAATAGTATAATAGTAATAGTTGGATGGGGCAGTTCTCTTATTTTCTGCAGAACATTTAAAAATTAAAAATCCAGATTTTTTTTCTTGACTTACTCCAATTGTAAGTTGTTGCAATGTTTGAAAATATAATTCTAAAAATTTAGTTTTCATGAGGGTAAGTCCTGTCAGGTTTTGCACAAGCACCTTTATCGGCTTGTATTTGTTTTTTTTAAATCAGATTAAATACTGATCAGCGAGCTCCATGTTAATATACTGTGAAAATAGCTCAGCTCTCAGTGTTTATGTAGACAAACCTGCATAAGTTTAAATTACATGATCAACATTTTATGACACAAACTTCAACTTTAAGAGAGAAATTCTGTTTGGTTTGGAAATATGTTTTGATAGCTTAAAGGCAAGACTTGTTTCATGTCATTTTCATGTCACTTGGAGGTTTTTTTTGAGAGAGAGAAAAAAAATCGAATAAAATCATATGTCAAGTGTTGTGGAAAAAAACTGGGATTTTATTTTTAGGCCATATCGCCCAGCCCTAAGAGATATAAAAGAAAATATAAATAAAAAAATATATAAAAATAAAAATAGATGGCTACTGGCTGGATGACTTTCAAGGATAATTATTGTTTTTGTTTTATTTTTGCTTGTATTGCCATCACCACATACTCCAGTTTAAGCCCCCATTAAATCAGACTTCTTATTTTCTTTGACATAAGCATCAACAGTTTTGTGATTGGCCCCTGGTTGACTGCAGTCACACTATCTAATCTCACAGTTTTACAGGAACAACCACACAAAAACATTTTAACACTCCTGGCCCACTCCTTCCCCCATTTGATCTTTTCCTGCCCCCCCACATGTCCCAAAATACTGAGGCGAACCTGTCGCTCCGAGCTCCAGGCGTCACAGATATCTCTGACACACACACACGGGGGGCCGGGGCAGCGGGGGTTAGCGTCCAGGAAACACGGAGAAGGTCCATAACCAAGGAGGAAGAGGGAACCGAATCAACTGGACTCTCTTCAGAAGGTCAGTTTGGTGATGATTCTTAAATACTTGAATGAATTTGATCTGCTACGCTCCATGTCATCTTCTTCCCCTGGACAGCACGAGTTTTCCATGACATAAATATCGACTGCTCTTATGTTGAACAGATGAGAGGAGAGAGGAAGAGGCGATGAGAGAAGTCCTCCATGGAGGCCGGATGGACCAACGATCTACTGCCAAGGACTGACTGATTCTGCTAGAAAAGTGAGAGCACCATTTTGAGGAGAAAAGTGGAATGGGACACTGATGAAACACTTTTCAGATTGAAGAAATTCCTCTTAAGAGCATCATCTAGCCAGGAATCCAAACCCTGGATCAGGACTGGCTGTAAGGAAAGAAGGTTTCCAGTTTGATACCAAACATCCCATCACTCCCTTGACTTGAATCTGAGGGGTGGTGCGAGTCATTACGAAGCGATGGACGAGGCCGCAAAGAACGTTCAGGATGTCATTGTCAGCGAGGCTCTGGTCCAGTTCCAGTCCACCTTGCAAGCAGCTGTCAGGGAGGTCCACGTGGACGTCAGCGCCTTCAAGCAGCGCATAGAGCAGAGGATCGAGGAGCTGTGCCTCTCTCATGGACCGTTGGCTGGAGCGGTGACCCAGCTGCAGGAGGAGAACCTGCAGCTCAGGGCGAAGCTGGAGGCGCTAAGCCGTCTGGTGGAGGGTCTGGCTGGGGTTCAGATCGACAGAGGGTCTGCGAAAGTGGAGGGAAAGATTGTGGAGAACAGTGTGAACGGACATGTTCAGGTGGAGTCCAAAAGCCAAGAAGAGCAGCAGCTGTGTTCAGTGAGATCTGAGGACAGCCAGTCGAGTCAGTCAGTCACCCCGACATTTCCTGAAGCTTCAGGGTCAATCGGTGGATTAAACCATTCGTCTGCGGCTGCAGCTGCTGCAGCGACGGGCAAAGCCCTGACCCTTCCTCCGTGGAGAGCCAAGAGGCACGCCGAGATCAATGTGAGTATTTATACTTCTTCTACTTCAATACAGCTGATAAAGTGAAGCAGCAATCAGTTAGTCCTGGCCAAGTGACACAAACATCATCCTGGACTCAAAATTAAAATCAGCATCCAGAAAATACTTTGACTGCAATCTACTAACAAACATTCAACAGTTTAACTAGTGGACAAGCCCACATAAGACCAGGGGTGCTGCAGGAAATGTGGGCCCCAAGTAAAGATCTCAGATTGGACCCTGTCCATCTGTAAAGCAAACTGACAAGTGAAGATAAGAAATATTTACCTCTGCCAAGGAGGTTATGTTTTTGTCTGTTTGTTTGTTTGTTTGTTAGCAAGATTACCCAAATCTACTGGACGGATTTTGCTGAAATTTTCAGGAGATGTTGGTAATGGCCCAACTTAGAAATGATTAGATTTTGGTGGTGATCCAGACAACCGCCATTAGCGAACGATCGTTTTTGCTCAATAACTGTCTAATAATGATATCAACATGATTCTGAGTGCTAGGTGTGGGTTTTCAGGGTCAAGGAATCATATTATGATGGTAAATTTATGATACCTTGGCGGAGGTCTGCGCTCTCTGAGTGCTTTCTAGTTAAATGGATGCCTTGTGATTATTACAGCCAAGTTGTCCTGTTTGAAGACACAAATAAGCTTCAAACAATGGATAAAACACTCCCCAGCTCAAATTATGAAATACATCTTGAATGAAACTATGTACTGTACAGAACTGTTTGTTATTTGGATCACGTTCAGCTTTTAAAATGTTTTTATTAATCGTATAAAACATTTTTTTATTTAACTCTGTAAAAGATTCAAAACTTTTGCACATTATACATTTGTGTTGCTCTGTAACCTTCATACTAAAGTCCCAAACATTTGAGCATGAGATTTGTTACAGCAAAAGACATAAACAAAACTAATATCCTCTAATAAATGTTCAAAAGGGCTTCTTTTTTCGTTACCCCCACCAAGTAGGTTTTGTTTTTTTCATGCATTTGTTAGTTTGATTGTTACCAGGATAGTTCAAAAATAATTAACAGAACTTGATGACATTTTCAGGATAGGTCAGAAATAGGTGAAGGACCAATAGATTTTATTTTGTTAATGATCAGAATCTAGATGTGGTTTAAGGAAATGTTTTAAAGTATATGTTTTTTAATTATTTTTTTCTGAGAATGTCATAAGTTCTCAACAGATTTTGATGACATTTTCAGGGAATGTTGGTCATGGTGCACGGGACAACTGATTCGATTTTGGTGGTGTGTTTAGTGTGTTTCATAAGTCTCCTTAACACATGATGCACAACATAAAAAGTCCACAGTATCAGGACTTCTCCCTCTTCCCTTGTCAGTAGCTGCCTGAAAAGGCTTGTCTAAACTATAACTTACTTGATCTGTAGGAAGCAAGCAAAAAAATAGACAAATAAGCAGAAGTGCTGAGAAAGCATACACCTCCACCAAGAGATTTCCAACATTGTCGGGCGAGTGATTGTCAAAAATGGGGAAAACTGATTTATCTCACTTAAAAAAAGTTAAGTACTGTAATTTCTCAATTATAACATTCACTTTTTTGCTTTTCAACAAAGCTCTCATTTTTGGAGTGAGTATTATACACGAGTACAAGCAAAGTACTTCCCATATTTCATCTCACCAACGTCGCAATTGCAACATATCTGATTAAAAAAAGCCGAAATATTCTCTTTCTCTGCGAAAACACACTTGAGAAAATTCCTGGATAAGCATCCAGATTTGGACCACCACGAAAATCTAATCACTTCTTCCTTGTGTGATGACTGAAAATCTCATAAACATATGTTGGGGATTTACTGAATTATAAGCAAAAATGTAGAAATCTACCCTTTCTTGTGATGTTAACAAATTGTTGAATGGTTGCCAGCTTCCTTGTACCATGACTAATATTTTCAGAAAATTTCCTTCAGATCACTTCATGAAGTCAAACAGACAAATCCATCCGTTATCTATACCACTTATAACTTCCGGGGTCTCAGGGGCTGGAGCCTATTTCAGCTGGCATTGGGCGAGAGGCAGGGTACACCGTGGACTAGTCACCAGCCAATCACAGAGCCATGTAGAGAGACAGACAACTATCCATGCACACACTCATACCTAAGGACAATTAGAGTCACCAATCAACCATATGAGCATGTTATGGTCTGCAGGAGAGCCACCATGTCTTTTTTTTGTTAGCAAGATCACGCAAAAACTACTGGATGGATTTTAATGACATTTTCAGGACATGTTGGTAATGGCCCAACTTAAAAAGGATTAGATTGTGGTGGTGGTCCAGATAACGCCCATTAGCAAACAATCATTTTTGCTCAATAACTGTCTAACTAATAATGATATCAACATGATTCTGAGTGCTAGGTGTGGGTTTTCAGGGTCATGAATCATATTATGATGGTGACTTTATCATGGAATTATTTCTTATAGATGTAACCGCAGTATGTGAGCTACCTTGGTGAAGGTTTATGCTCTCCGAGAGCTTTTAGTGATGTTTCTTAGTTGCCTTGCTGAAGATGTTTTTGTAGAAAGAGTAGGCGTAATAAGCTTCGTCACTTGTTGCATTATGTGGTTGAAATAATATATAACTAAAAAAATTGTATTTCATTAAGGGGGGATTTTGAATGCTAATCAAATAAAAATCAATCAATCAAATAATAATTATAATAATAATGTGCATGTATGCCATGTACTCCCACCATATCAGGAATCTGTTGCTCTTTCTGTTCAGTGTTTGGCTTCTCCTGGACACTCCTGACTCTCCAAACTCCTGATGTTGGTTTATTCAGCCAGGAGCAGATATCCATCACAAAGCCGTCCCCACAGCGGGATTTGTTGGTGAAGTGTCATTCTCTAACCAGAACACCGCGGTACTTGGTCTTATCCTGGGGGATTCACTGTACACGAATAAATCCCCCCTTTGTCTGACAGGTTCATGCACACAGCTCTCCTGATCTATAAAAACCTCCATGTGAAGATCACGGATCAGAGCAAGGACTTAGCGTTGTGCCCAGGGTCCCAACTAGAGTTTGAGGATTTACCAGTGTGTTTACACTCAGACAATTTATTAGGTACACCTGTTCAACAGCTCATCAGTGCTAAAAGCTAATCAGCCAGTCACGTGGCAGCAACTCAGAGCCGTTAAGGCATGTAGACATGGTCAAGAGGTCATGCTGAAGCTCAAACTGAACATCAGTATGAAGAAGAAAAGTGATTTAAGTGGTTTCCAACAGTGTTAATTTTGACAGCACTTTTTAATTTAGTTTTAGTCATTAGCCTAAAATATCTTTACTTTTAGTCATAATTTAGTCTTCTTAATTGATTTAATTTTAATCTAGTTTTAGTTGATGAAATTTCACAACATTTTAGTCGACAAAATCTACTGTAAATTTAGTTGTCTAATATATGAAGTGTAAAGGGTAATGCATTTTTTATGTTTCCTTGAATTTCTGAAGTCATGTTTTACACTTACACATAACTCTTTATTGAATGCTAGTCAAGTTTGAATGTATAAATAAGTCTCTGTCAAACATTTTAGTCTAGTTTTTATTTGTTGATGAAAACGTCAGTTAATTTAGTTTAGTTTTTATTATTTACTGTCTAGTTTTGGTCATAGGAAAAAGGTTGTTGACGAAAACTATGATGAAAATAATTAGTTAACAAAATTAACACTTGTTTCCAAGCTTGTTGGTGCCAATTGGACTGGTCTATGTATTTCAGAAACCGCTGATGTACAGGAATTTTCAGGGATTTGAAAGAAAATCGTCCAACAAAGGGAAAAATATCCAGTGGTGGCAGTACTGTGGGTGGAAATGAGAGGAGTGAATTTGTATTCTGTTTATTATTTAAGTCATGGTTGTAAATTGCAAACCAATGATAGAAACTAAGGTATAAGAAGATACAGTCTCAAAAAAGTTTGGAAAAGTAAATTCAATTAATTATTCCTCCCATTCAGTAATACTGTAATAATTGGTGTTGTTTTTTATATAGTTGTAAAGCCTGATTAGTCACCTGTACAACGAGGTACAACATGTAAGGATTGTGCATTCGTGGAATGAGCCACACATCTAAACATGTAAATAGCGCCCTCCCAAAAATGTTCCTGTAACTGGAAGCTGGTGTTCTGGTGGCAGCATTGTTTGGTGACAGCCCTGGTACCATTTCCAAGCTCAGGACCAAGTTCAGTGAGACTGGTGAAGTCAAAGACAGACCGTGAACTGGGCATCCCAGGAAGACAACACCCCAAGAAGACCGGTTCTTCACTCTTTTCCACTGAGGAACCAACCAAAGGCTTTCTCTAATACCCCTTTCAGACTGGCCAAAAAGCCTGTGTAAATCCTCCAACAAACGGCTCCTGTCCGCAGTTTGAAAGGGTCTACTCGGCATTTCAACCTGGGTCGACTTACCCTGCAAGCGACATGGGTTTTTATCGGCTCGTCTCCGACTGGCTTCAGTATGAACATCAAACCCGGGTCAAGCTGCTAAGTTACGGATGACGTCGGCGTTACGTGCTCACGGCATAACATCGCGCCCGTCCCCTCTGTCTGTAACTTACGTGACTCTTCGCCATCTCAGCAACAAATTCCATCTGCCTCTGTATCATCAGCGCCGAGTTTGTGCATTTTTAAAGAGGGACAGAAGTACAAAGTACAGAAAACCTAGTCCACGGCGTCCATGCTCTTTTCCATTGTTTACGTGGTCGTGTTTTGTCGCGCCGATGACGTCATCAACGTGATGACATCAGCTTGATGCGCCAGAGGAAAAAAAACAGCCACGCGGCTCGTCTGCTGCTGAGTAGACCCGGGTCTGCTGGCAGTGGTAAAGGAGTCCCTCGCGGGTTAACCAGCGTTGAAAAAACCAGGGTTGACCCACGGATTTTAGTGTGAAAGCGGTATAAGGGGAAGAGGAGATTTGGAACTTTTTTGGGAAGCACTACCTACAGGTTTAGCTGTGTTTATCATCCCCTGAATGCACAATCCTTACAAGCTGTACCTCGTTGTAAAGGTGATGAATCAGGCTTTACAACGATATAAAATAAAACACCAGTTGGTATTATAAAGGGGTAAACAAGCACGTTTCAAACTCCTTTTTCTTTTTAACTTGATGAGTTTCGTTTCGTCAGGATCCAAAGTCAGTTTAAACTCATTGGTATTACAGCTGCTGGTTTCAGAGGAAAAGGAAGTAATAACATATATACACGAGAAAGAGACTAAGGATCTTAACAAAATATAATATACAATGTATAATATACACAAAAAAGAAAAATAAGGTATTAGGAGTCCACTATTGATTAACTGATTAACACTTGGTATAAACAGGACAGAGTGAGTTGCAGCGATCAAAGTGCATCCTTTACCGTCATTATTGAACAGCCATAGTGAAACTTCTCTGCTTGACAGCCTTGAGTTGTTGTACAGGCTTATGGCTCTGGGAAGGAAGAGCGTTCCCTGCGGTATAAAAGAAACCTTGGAAAATATGAGATACATGATGCTGTAGTGGAACAAGCAATAAATAACAGTGTCATCGGCATATAAATACGGACTTGGATTGCAAATTTAATGGCCAATAAAAGTGTAATTAATAGTGGTCCAAGCACTGGGCCCTGAGGCGCTCCAGATGCAATAAATAGATTTTTATTTGATTTGAATCCCCAACAAACCATTACAGTTGACAGGATTGTATCCCCACATTGATTACCCCCTCCACACACCCGCATGCTTACACACTGGAGGCCCTCCCTACCCCACTCTTCCACTCATGACCCTCTTTTATAACAGCAGGTCCACCAAAAGGGCACGTTTATTTTTGGGTCTGTGATTTGGGACTGAGCTGCTGCTCTTTGGAGCCTCTGCATGCTTAATACCAACCTCTGCAGCACTCCAATATATTCACTTACCAAATAAATGCATACGGGCAATGTGGCAAGAAATACAAGTCCTCAATAAACGCCGAGCCTCCTGGTTATAGGAGTGATCTCACAGCCGTGGTTATAGTCAGTGTAGTAGTAGACGAGCTGACAAACAAGATCAGAATACGACATTACGTGCTTCTCGCAGTGCCCCCCGCACACATATTGCGTTGCATTTTTATGACGTAATCCACACGCTCTCTCTGAAGGCGGGGATATAAATAAAGCCCTGTGCCCCAATCCCAAAGGAATCCCACTCCCCAGCCAATCCAAGTCTCAAATCGCCGAATGGAAAGTTGAATTGCATCTCCGTCTCTGTCAATAATACTTTCAGCCCACATCCCCCCTGCCCCCCAGAGGGACGACCAGCTGTCCTGTCGAAACGCATGGCCAGCCGACATTCCTGCATGCTGAGCTCATCCGGTCTTTCCCACCCTCAGCCCCCCGAGTCTGATGCACCAAACATAACCCCCCCAAACCAAAGTGGCCCCATAATTCATCTGTTAATTTTCTGATCCATCATTTTGAAATTTCAGTATCACCATCTTGAAATGGTTTTGACATTCGTAGAGTTTCAGCAGAACTGGAGAACAAAAATATAATAGGACGGAGCTGGATTTTATCTCAAAAATCACAAAAGGTGCAACACAATCGCCGTCAAGAACTCACATAAGCACTCCTTGGGTCAGGGGGATCAGGATTAGATTTTAAAACTTGGCTGATTCTTAACAAATAAAGTAATATCAACACATACGTAATTGAGACAAAAATACAAGTCCCAGGCACCAAATATTGGATAATCTCCAATACAAATCCACCTTTAGAGTGTCTAAATACCTAAATATTGCCAAAAAGCATGTGTAATTTAAACTGCATCTCTGAATTTTTGGTATCAGTTAGTTAGTATGATGAAGATAGGATTGTTTTGAAGTGGAGTTATGGAAAAGGACCAAAATATCCCAAATTTTGCCATTTAAATTTGGATTTTAGTGGCATTTCTCTCAATATTGATCTCAAAATTAAGTGCTTTATGATATGTATGTTCTTCTGTTCCTCAAACCCCTTAAACAACATCAAAATCAAAGAATGCTGACTTTGTAGGACATGGGACTGTCATGGATCCCAGCTTTATTGAAGCGATATGAATGAATGGGGTGAATTAGATACCGGATGGTGGCAGATCAGGCTATGACAGCATGTCTTAGATAAAGAAGTACTGGTCCTATTGTCTTATAGAAAAAAGCAGTGGTGTGCACAGACTTCTTCAGGGTGAAAAGAAAAAAAAGGGCACATACAGCTCGTTCTCGCTAATGAAGAGGGGACTTCAGTTTTGCATGTTTTCAAGGGCACTTTTGACATGTTTATATGTTAAACAAATGGCACATTATATAGCCTTAAAACCATAGGCAATTTTAGACCTTTTTAAGGGGGGCTGAAGCACCCCTAAATTTTATCTTGAGCCCCCTAAAATAATAACAACAAGACATCTTTTATGTGACCAAAAGAATGCAAAACTCTTACTTTGATATTTTAGTATGTGAAACACTAAATTGTCTCCTAATTTCTCCCTTTTTTTTTCTGGAGAAATTAGGAGACAATTTAGAGAGGCAACCCTCTTGCTGCGCCACTGTGCCGCCCTGTATGAATTATTGATTATTAAAAATGATCAGAAATGCTTGCAGTTGGTTCCGCGGCCATTTTTGTAGTGCTTGTTAGCATCCATTACTTTCAGGCTTGGGAACCTGGAAGGGCTAAATGCTAACTGGCATCTGCATTTTTGGGCTCATTCCTGCTCCAGTCTGTTGTGAGAATAGTCTTGTAGTCATTTAAAATCAGATATATGAACCAGAGTTGAGGCAGAATGTGGGCTCTTGAAGTTTTTAGCTGGACTTGTTGATTAATTGGAAGCTTGAAATAATGAGGAGAACTTTCATCAAGTCTCTGACATTTAATGCAAATGACTGCTGTTGAACATTAGAGGCAAAGAGCTACAATGAAATACACACATTTTCCTTCCTTGGTCTGAATGAAAGTCCGCTCTAAGTCAAATACCGGAACAACAGATACATACACTTCTGGTTTTCATTTCCAAATAAAAGGACCCAGAAGATTCGGTGTTAGTACATTTCAAAATAAAACAAATATATAGCAATAAGAAGTTCACCATTCTTCCAGCTCTGCTGCCAGTTAAACAGTACAAATACTTTAACAAACAATATTTTAACTATGAATTATATATTTTCATACATATTTGTCTTGAAAACAAACAATTGTCAACTGGACTGACAGGCCAAACAAACAAGTGTTACAACATTTAAGCATCCAAGTTTCTGTTGGGGTTGATTGCATTACACCATTAGAAAGGGCGGTACAGACTAGGGCTGAAAGATTTATCGTTTTCGGATCAAAATCACAATTTCAGACAACACAATCATATGATCGCCAAAGCTGCAATTTTTTGCAGCTCCCCTGACTGACCCAGGATCTGTTGTGTCAACTGTTTTACACATTTGCATATACAGAAGTGCTGGTAAGCAGGTCAACAACACAAAGCCTCTGTTCAGGAGTAGAAATTGGAGTATCCCCTTAAATAATGAAAACAGATTATTTATCATCAATATTAGATGATGAATAATGTGTTATGTGCTTTTGATCATTTATTTCCTTTCTGTTGTCTATACTGTAAACATAGTGAATATTGCATTGATGCTTGATTTGAAGAACCAAATTGAAATAGCAATATCTGCCAGAAAAATCACAATTACATCTTTTCCTAAAATCCTTCAGCCCTAGTACGGACAATGTTAATGCATGAGATCCAAAAATGTTGGGACATGCTGTATTTTTGTCTCTAACCCTAAGTGTGACTGATAGGAGCATTTGTCAGCGGTCATTTAAAGCCATCATGTGGCTTTTTATCTTCCTCTGTAACAACAGGCTTGCACGTGTCAGAGTGTTTGTTGGTCTTTAACCAAAAGTATTTAAGAGTGAGTTTTAAAGAGCGTTAGACCGATGCAGGGGGTCAGGAGATTAACGAGGTCAGACGGAGTCAGACTGTGATATCCTACAGGAGCTAACATGGAGCCCAAAGATCACGGCCGTGCTAATCTCCTCCTGACGACCAGTTGACGGACGCTGAAACGACTTTATAACGCCACCACCACACGCTTCACAATTCTCTGAAAGCAGAGGTTTGGGGGTCCGGTGAGGGGGGCGCACACGGACCAGAGATATACTTAGACAGTGTTTGAACTTCTCAGGGTAACTGTCTGATTTCCAAAGCATCCATTTGGGGCTATATTGGGACGTAAGAAGAGTGCAGCGGAAACTCTCGCAAAGGGGCTGATTACAAAATCTAAAATAGGCGCTCGGAGGGAACACGGGTTTGTCGGCCACAGCTGTCATTAAGGAGGTTTTCAGCTGTTAACAGCTGAAGATCACACTTTCAGAGAAGAGAGCACACACACTTAGACAAATTTATCTCTGATGATAAAGGCCAGAGATTATTTTTAGCTCCCCAGCATGCTGAAGCCAAAGGGACAATAGAACTATTTTTATTTGTTGTTGTGAATAAAATCCAATGATTGATGTAGAGACGACAAATGGACAAAGAGAGGGGGGCTGTTTGCTGCAGGTAACAAGCAAACACAAGGACTGTCATGAGCCACAAGCAAAAGAGAAGTGAGGATTTCTTACAAAACTCATTTGGTGTTTTTTAAATATATTAATTATCTCTGCCAAAGAGGTCATGTTTTTGCTGGGATTTTTTAGTTATTTAACACAACATCTCAGTAATTAAGCAACAGAATTTGATTAAATTTGCAGGATAGATCAAAAATAGGCCAAGGACCAAACATATGGATTTTGGTGGTGATCTGTACTCGATCTAGGAATTTTCTAAGTGATGTGTTAACATTGTGAGATAGGGCAGTTTCAACAATTTTGCTAATAACCTAAAAAGTTCTCAACAGGCATAAAAATATATTTATCTACTGGGGGGCATGACAGAAAATAATTGAGAACATCAATTGGTTAAAGGGATACACCAACATTTTCTTTATTTTTTTGTCTTGCCTCACTCTGAGTCCGAGTATTATATTTTCTAACAAGAAGGTCAGTCCTGGCCTCAAATTAACACACCTGTCTGATGAAGGAATGATGTGATTAAAGAAAAACGCAAACATTTCTTTGTTTTCTTGTCTTGCCTCACTCCCGAGTCCATGACAAGCAGATAGACACCATTCTTTTGACTGAGCGTGCAGTAACAAGGAAGAGACGGGCAGAGCTCACCCACTGCTAGTTAGCTTAGCTTAAACACTGGGAATCAATGGGTAGTGTTAGCCTGCCTCTGCCTACAGTCATCAGATAAACTCTTCAACAACTGTAAACAGACCTGCTTGTTAGTAGGTCGGCAAAACAAAACAAGTCCGCGGTGGTCTGCGCATGTGCCCTGTGATTAAGTTTTGTATGTGTTTCTTTCAAAAATTACATAAAATGCTAATCTTAGTCTGAGAATAGATAATGTAACATAATTCTGTTAAAAAACGAGTCACAACAAGCGCACAGGACCGTTTAGTGTTTATCTGATGACTGTAGGCAGAGGCAGGCTAATGCTACCCATTGACTCCCAGTGTTTGAGCTAAGCTAATTAGCAGTGGGCGAAATGTTTGCGTTTTTCTTTAATCACATCATTCCTTCATCAGACAGGTGTGTTAATTTGAGGCCAGGACTGACCTTCTTGTTAGAAAATATAATAGTTTAGGTTTTGTCAAAAGCCCAATAACTAAAGTTTACACACATTTGTCTTTTCATGCAGGGCACTGACGCAAGAGGAGACAAAAACACCGTCCCAACTCTTCAGGAAAACGGGAATCAGGGTGAGAAAACCATCTGAGAATCCTTCACAGTTAACCAGACATCTGGCCTCATCTTAATGTTTATTTCTCATCCACAGAGAGCTCAGTGATCACCTCGGATATTCACACTGCTGAGGCTGCTCCTCAGCTCTACCAACCTCTGACCTCAGTCACCAAACCAAACCCTGAGACTTCTGCTGCAACCTACACCACCCAGCCTGCTGTGGAGACCCTGAACAAGGCTGGTCAGTAAGTTTAGAGGCAGCATTATCCCTCTGAATTAATACTTAAATGCAGTCGATTAGCATCATGGGTTTTCTTTCAGATCAGGAAGAATCAGCTTTTTTTACCAAACCCCATCAACCTCTCACTTCAGTGACGAAAACCAGCTCTGAAGCTCCTGTTCCTGCCAACACAGCAAAAGAAAGTCCAGTTAAACCAGCAGAGTTCCCTGCCAAATGTGGTCAGTTGTTTTTTTATTGATCTTCAGTTTGTTGTTGTGTTGGTCATATTTGGTTTATCAGCTGATGAAGCTACTTGGGGATGTTATTCAAAGCAGTGTCCGTTGGAAATTGTCTACTTGTTAGTAATGGAAAAGTGTCAGTAACCTTTCTACATGGGTCAGAAACACCTGAGTAAAAGACTCTACGATTCCTGCAGAGCAAAATTAACAATAAGGATCTGGAACAATCCCATCCGGTGTCTTTTTTTTGTGGTCAAATTTTTATTTGTTTTCTTTAAACAAGACTAACAAATAAACAGAACATTAACATGGTGATAGAGAAATTATAACAGCAAATATCACACAGTGAACAGTATAATAACAAAACCCCACCCACCCTTCCAGGAAAAAAAACCAAAATGAAAACACATACACAATAAATTAAATAAATAAAATAAAATAAAATGGGATGCCATCAAGACCATGCATATATAATGATATATTCTTACACCAGATGTGTTGACCTTGCTACTGATTCTCTCCCACCAGTACAGGGAGAAAAACAAATATATACTAGGGATGCGTGATATTATCAGTTTGATATCGGCATCGAGGGTTTATTTTTGCAAGAGTTAAATGCTGTTTTTATTGTTTTCTGTTCCTCGCAAAAATATACTGTAACACTGAAAGAAACAAATCCATTTTTGTTAAGTACAGATCTTGTGCTCTTGACCTGAAATATCGGTATCAGTATCGGCGATAATGAATTTAAAAATGTTGGCATATGGGATATAGGCAAAAATCCATTATCGTGTATCCCTAATATAAACACATATCATACATCAAAGCTGTGTATTTCCATCCCATCCGGTGTCTCAGTCTTGGTGTAAAATAGGCTCCATGACAAAATTACTGATGCATATACTGATGACTTGGGCTTATTGAGGCTTCAGTGAGTAATTGATTGATTTGTTTTTTAACCATTCATATCATCTTGATTCAGACTGTGCCTTTTTCAGATAATGAGCCCCAGCCCCATCTTCCTGTCACTGCCATGACAACCAAAGCCAGTCCTGCCCAGAGTCCAGCACCAGTGCCCAAAGCTGCAGCCACGGCTGCCCAGTCTGCAGCAGAACCTCCAGTACACAATGCAGGGGACTATCCTTTCATCAGAGGTCAGTTTATGGTTTTAGTTTTGTATTAATGTGTGCAAACATCAGTAACTAGTGTTGAAAAAATGTTGAGTACTTAAAGGGATACTCCAACTTTTTTTGTTTTCCTGTCTTGCCTCACTCCCGAGTCCATGATAAGCAGATAGACACCATTCTTTTGACTGTGTGCGCAGTAACAAGGAAGAGACAGGCAGAGCTCGCCCACCTCTAATTAGCTAAGCTCAAACACTGGGAATCAATGGGTAGTGTTAGCCTGCCTCTGCCTACAGTCATCAGATAAACTCTTCAGCAACTCTAAGCAGTCCTGTGTGCTTGTTGTGACTCTGTTATGTTAACTTATCTTCTACTATCATCATATTACTTTCTTCTACTCCTAAACAGAGGCTTTGTTTTCTTGACAAGTCGAGTCTCTTGAACCACTCTTTTCGCAGTTGTGAGTGAGCCGTTCGTTTGAGAGCCATTCTTAAATGCTAATTGCCTGCAAATTTAATAATGGCTCGCAAACAAACGGCTCACTCACAACTGAAATTGGTTCTCATCGTTCACTTAAAAGAGCTGAAATAGGTCAACAAAACAAAGCCTCTGTTTACAAGCAGAAAAAGATTATATGAAAATAGTAGAACATAACGTAACATATCACAATAAAAAAACAAGTCACAACTAGCACACAGGACCGTTTAGAGTTGCTGACGAGTTTATCTGATGACTGCAGGCAGAGGTAGGCTAACGCTACCCATTTACTCTCAGTGTTTGGGCTAAGCTAGTTAGCGGTGGGCGAGCTCTGCCCATCTCTTCCTTGTTGCTTCACCTACAGTCAAAAGAATGGTGAATATCTGCTTGTCATGGACTCGGAGTGAGGCAAAGACATGAAAATAAAAAAATGTTGGCGTACCCCTTTAATCCCCCGCCCCCGGTATCAACCCACTGTGCTCAAGCAACCACCAACCAGCTAACGGGTCACATTATCAACAGCAGTGGGAGCAGTGGACCAGAGCTGTATGCTAACCATTGCAGAACTCAAGCAGCAAAATCAGTCTTTAAAGCCTGTCCCCTTTTCTTTATCTGGATGTGATGATGATGTACAGAGAGGTCACCATAGGACAATTTTAGTCTTTCAGGCCTGATTTTTGTCATCTTTATTCACTGAGTTTTTATTTATTTTTTATATTTAGGAGGGCCGGTAAAGCATCATTTGTTAAATAAGTGATTTGTCTTTGTTCAGGTACGCCTGGAGTAAAGGACTCTAGGTCCCAGGTCTCCACAGGGCAGTCAGCCTCTGTATCTCATCTTCCTCTGACAGCTGTGACCAGAGGCAGCGCTGAGACTTCAGCTTCAACCAAATCTGAGCCGAGTCCTGCGTCTGCTCTGAATCCCTCTGCACAAGAATCCTCAGCCATGAACAGAGGAGAATATCCGTTTAAACGTGGTAACATGACATAGAAATACTAATTTATTTACTCATCTATAAGTTAGTTATTTTTACAAAGTATTGTCTTTCATTCTCCTAGCAAATGGGTATGGATGCACAACACAAACCCCATTTCTAATGAAATTTGGACGTTGTGTAAAACATAAATATAAACATGGCTTTGTCTTTGCATGGTAGAGTTTGACCTTGACCTTATTGATGTAGAGATGAACTGTGTTAACTGACAGTGGTTTTCTGAAGTGTTCCTGAGCCCACGTGGTGATATCCTTTACAGGATGATGCTGCTTTATAATGCAGTGCTGCCTGAGGGATCGAAGGTCATGGGCATTCAATGTTGGTTATTGGCTTTTCTGCTTACATGCAGAGATTTCTCTGGATTCTCTGAATCTTTTGATGATATTATGGTGTGTAGATTATGAAATCCCTAGTCTACAAAGTGATGAGCCTGAATGGCTGAGCGTTTCAGGGATGCTCCTTTTATACCCAATCATGACCTTCACCTGTTTGCAATTAATCTGTTCACCTGTGAATGTTCCAAACAGGAGTTTTTGAGCATTCCTCAACTTTCCTTGTCCCAGCTTTGTTGGAATGTGTTGCAGGCATCAAATTCAAAATGAGTGAATATCTGCAAAAACACAATGAAGTGTATCAGTTTGAACATGAAATATCTTGTCTTTGTAGTGTAGTAAATTGAATATAGGTCAAAATGTATTTACATATCATTGCATTCTGTTTTTATTTAAGTTTTACACAGCGTCCCAACCTCACTGGAACTGGGGTTTGTATGATCAGCACAAAAAGGCAGATAAAAGCTTAAAACGTGACTAATGGTATTCCTCTCTTCGTCAGACGTCTCTCAGCCCAAACCACAACCTCCTGTGTCTGCCATGACTTCAGTGAACTCAGAGTCTTTATCTTCTGCTACGACGGCTCAGACCTCGAGTCTGTCGTCATCACAGGACCCCAACGCAAAACCAGGAGAGTACCCGTTTAAGAGGGGTGAGTTTAAACAATGATACACGGATATATCTCTGATTAAAACATCATGGGTAGTTCTTATTGTATTAAACTTATTATTTCATCTCTTCAGTGCCAGTTCTCAAGACTCCCAGTCCCAGTTTGAAGAGGAGCGTGAGCTTCCCTCAGCCTGCAGGTATGAGACTGTAAACCCTCAGGACAGCTAACAAACCAGGTTTTAATCTGTTCTGTTCAGGCAGCACATTATAACTGGACCAACAATTACTCAGTAATCTCAAAAACATTCTAAGAAATAAATATTTCAGTATCTAATGCCGTATTTTGAGGTAATTCTCCGTCAATAGCCCAGCATGATATTAAAACATTTTATGAATATATTATTCTGTGGCTCTTACCAAGGACTGTCCAAAATATTTTTCTGCAAGGGCAACGTAGTGAAAAAATACATGTATGACCAGATAACTTTGCTGTACCTCACCTGTGATGCATGGAAGTTAAAGGGATATGCCAACATTTTTTTTCTTTTCATGTCTTGCCTCACTCCTGAATCCATAACAAGCAGTTAGACACCAATCTTTGGACTGTACGTACAGTAACAAGGAAGAGACGGGCAGAGTTTGCCCACCGCTAGTTAGCTTAGCTCAAACACTGGAAGTCAGTGGGTAGCGTTAGCCTGCCTCTGCCTACAGTCATCAAATAAACTCTTTAGCAGCTCTAAACGGTCATGTGTGCTTGTTGTGACTTGTTTTTTTTAATCCCGTTATTTTACGTTATCTTCTACTATCATTGTATCATCTTTTTCTACTCATAACAGAGGCTTTGTTTTGTTAACCAGATGATAGTAGAAGATAATGTAACATAAAGGGGTAAAAAAAAATTAAAATCAAACAGCAAGATACTTATACATGCAACAAAGCAATCTTTTCCTCCCTCTTCCCCTCACCAAATTAGTCTAAGAAAAATGTGTTTAAACAGTAGAAATATGATGGAAAAAAAGAAAATTAAATAAATAAAATAAAAAATAAAAGATTAAGTAATGTCGATAGCAATAAGACCCTGTGTATAGTATACAGTATGTGCATGCCCACATGGACACAGATATATATATGTGTATATATATTGATATTTCAGGGATGCTTCTCAGGACATTAGTTATCTATTTTTACACTGACAATAGCACTTAATGTAATTTTCAAAAGAATGGTGTCTATCTGCTTATCATGGACTTGAGAGAGAGGCAAGACACGAACATAGAAAAAATGTTGGTGTGTCCCTTAAAGGCTTCTGGTGAGGCCAGCCAGATTTCAGGTGGCTCTGGGGGACCTGGGGTATCCCTGACATCCCCTTGTCAGGGTGAGAATAAGAAAAAATGCTCAGTGTTAAGAAAAAAACAACATCTTAATGTTCAGACACAACACAAGAGCAAACCGCATAAAGCTGCTAAAATCTGAATGAATGTTGACGCTCAGAGATGATTAGCATTTATTTTGATTTGTACAGCGGACCTTTAGACAGTGCAGGTAAAGCAATGAGCACAATTTTCCTCTCCATTGATTAGTGAAGCAAAAACTTTTTGTTTGAATGTGAGACAAATAAAATGTTACCTTTTTGAAATTGCTAAGGGACATTAAAAATGGCAAGCATGTGCAGTTGGTCCCTGGGCCATAGTTTGGACACACCTGCTCTCACCAATCAGGGATATTAATCCATAAAGTAATAACATATCTACAATGTTAAAAATGCATTCATATCTTTAGGTATGCTCAATTGTCTTTAATACAGTTTTTATTCTTGTGACCTTTTTGACCTTTTTACTCTCTGACTTCCTCTCTCTGCAGAAAAACTCCTTCCCTCCAAATCGATCATTAAATCAAGTTTTTCACCAAGTTTGGAGAAGTAAGTTTTACAAATTAATTTTGATTTTATAACATTATAATGAACATAAACTAGACCTCTCATTGGTCCGTGCTCCCCTACAGGAAGTCCAGTAAAGCAGGAGGTGTTGAGTTCAAACAGGAAGTGATGAAAGCATCGACTCTTCCACGAGCCAACGGGGCGCAGGCCAAACGGGCTCTGTTTGAGAGGATGAACTCCGAGCCCACAAAGTAAACGTTTTTAAACATTAAAAAGTTTACCTGATACATGTTTTTAACACCAGATATATTTAATTGAACACTAAGGTGTCATTTCTCACACAGAGTGAAGGACTCCAAGCCCAAACTGAAGCGCTCTCAGAGTTTTGGGGTGTCCAGCGCCAGCGGGATCAAACAGATTCTGCTGGAGTGGTGCCGCTCAAAAACCATCGGCTATCAGGTACAGCTGCTAACCCATGGATCTGTCACCAGCTTTAGTTCATACTTTAGTCCACTTGACTCTGCCCACCTCCTTTCCTTCGCCCACACACCCAACACAGCATCGTGTGGATGTTCATCATGAGACTGGGATCCACAGTCAAGACTTCCTGCTGCTAAACAGAGGTTTTTTCTTGCCTCCATGATCGAGGGATTCATGATTGGCTATATGTCATGTTGGGTGTTGGATGTATGTATATATATATATATATATATGCATATTTGTGTATCCATAAAATGAAGAGTTTGTCTTCAGCCTGCTCTATTGTAAAGTGTCTTCAGATAACACTTGTTATGAATTGGTGCTATACAATTAAAGATTGATTGATTGATTGACTGAATAATGTCATATCATGTCGTATCCAATCATATCTAGACACAGGGCTTATTTTTGGCCATAGATTAAATGTCATACTGCTTTTAATACAATTACAAACCAGATTTTCAATAAAGTTGGAACATTGTGTAAAATGTAAAAAAAAGTGAAAAAATAAGGGATGTCACTGCTAACTTCAGTAAGCGAATGTCAAGCCACATTCTTCTTGTTTTACAACAGTAGGGGTGGTAATCGAAAACCAATTCCAGTTGAGAATCGTTAACAGCTCCATCAAATTATCGATATCATGAGTCTTTTTTCTAATCAATTCGCTTATCAATCCCTTCCACTGACAGGGTTCAGAAGCGGTCAGAATTGTGGCTTAATTTTTTACAAAAGGCACCTACTGCACAACCTTAAGTGAGTGGAAACACCAGCAACTTGAAGAAGCAGTTATCTATGCTGTGACATGTGTGTTTGACATTGTTGCCACTGAAAATCAACAGAACAACATTTGCCCACACGGAAAATCTGCAGGAATCAATAAGGGAATCGTTAAAGGATTGGATCGATTAGCAGGATTGTTAAAAGCATTGGTATCGATAAAATCTGATCAATTCCCATCCCTATACAACAGTGTGGCTTCATAGTAAATGAGTGCAGGTACTGGACTGACTTGCTGCACTCCACACCTGTCTCCCATTGAAGATGTGTGGAGCATTATGAAGCACAAAATATGACAATGGAGATCCCGGACTGTTGAGCAACTGAAGTCGAACATCAGGCAAGAATATGAAAGATTTCCACCTACAAAACTTCAACAGTTAGTGTCCTCGGTTCCTTATTTAGACTCAAGATTCAAAGTGTTTATTGTTATTTACACATTAAGAAACATGTTTACCTGCACAATGAAATTTGTACTCTGCTGTCCGCAGGGAATGCCAGGTAAGAGTTATAAAAAATAAAAAGATTTAAATAGAACATAGAAAAGCAGGAACAGCATACTGTACAAATATAAACAAAGATAAATTCCAGCGATTTTCATGTATAAAAAGCTAAATATCACTATGAAAGGAATGGAACAGATTTCTGTAAACATGTTCATTATGCAAAGATCATTTATCTGTTGTAAGTTAACAGTGCATGGCATTTCTGCACTTGAGAAAGAACGAAAAGCACACAAAAAAGTAAAAAAAAAAAAAAAAAAAAGCTGGCATTATTGAGTGCTGTTAAAAGGAAAGGTGATGTAACACAGTGGTAAATATGCCCCTGTCCCAGCTTTTTTGGAACGTGTTGCAGGAATTAAATTCTTTCTGTTTGTATTTACCTTTTACACAATGTCCCAACTTCACTGGAATTTGGGTTTGTACTAGAGCAGGCTAGACAAGCATGTTTACATATGTGAGGAGCTGCAGGCATAGTTCACTCTAGGCTGGTGTTTAGCCAACCACAAGACTAGCATACAGAGACAAACACCCACACTCATACCTCTGGGTGATTCAGAGTAGTTCAGCAGTTTTGTGGAGGAAAACTGATAAGAAAAGGTAAATTAATATGAATGTCTTTGTCTTTTCTTCTCTCAGAACATAGACATCCAGAACTTCTCGTCCAGCTGGAGCGATGGGATGGCCTTCTGCGCTCTGGTTCACTCTTTCTTCCCGCTGGAGTTCGACTACAACGCCCTAAACCCAGCAAACCGCAGACAAAACCTCCAGCAGGCCTTCACCACTGCAGAGTAAGCTCTCTATAGTGGACTGAATGAGGCTGTTTGTGAATGAATGGGTTTGGGACTTTGGTTGGTCGGTGAGGGAGAGGCCCCAAAGGTCGAACAGTTGAACAGTGGATTCAGAGGGCATTTCTAAAGATGTTACTGCATGCTCATGTTAAATAAATGACTAAATAAATAACATCCAAGGGGACAGGTGGGAGGCAATGGAGGACCTGCGAAGGCCCCAGGACTGCCAGTCGAGGATCAGTGATCTATTGTAAAGACTAAAGCGGGGTACACACATAAAGATTATCGGGCTGTTTTTGTCCCGACTTTCCCCCTTCCCAACCAACTTAGGTTTTATTTTAGGTTAATGCTGTAAATATTATCGTTATATTTTACTTAGATTCTACTAGCCTTAGATCATGTTAGCCTTGTAAATATTATTGTGACTTTTCTGAGATTCTATTTTCAGATTAATGCTGTAAATATTATCCTATCATTTTTGTTAGATTTTACTAGCCTTAGATACAGTAGTGTTGCAAAAATCCTTATTCTGTGTTTTTACTGCCTGTTTATTTCTTTTATATTTCTTTAAGGCTAATACCAGGCCCTCAGTAACTAGTTTTGTTCTTTTCTCATGTAAATGCAGACTGGAATGACTAATAAAACTCCTTTTAATGTCTTATAGATTATCCTATAAGATTATCCTGTGGTCTGAGGTGTTAAGAGTGAATTTGTCCTGATGCAATCGTAAATATAAAACTTGTTCAATATTTTCGACCAAAAATCTTCATGTGTGGGGAAAGCCGATGACTCCTGAATCATGGCTCTGTGAATTGTGATGTGAATGTAGCCAATCAAGAAGCGAGCTGACTGAGGAACAAGGAAGCAGGCGGGAATAAAAACAAGCATGGCCGACCTGAAACATAGGGCTCTAATTTCGTAGACCAGGCGCAGGTGCACCGCGCCAACGGGGTGTGTCCAGGGCATTTTGAAATTTTCCTGCAGTCCGGCGCGTCTCTCTCTCTTTTTTCTTTTCTTTTGAATTTCATGAGATGAGAGAAGCCAGATACTCCGTATCAGACGATGTGGCTGTTTGTGGTTGGCTGAGAGATGTGAACTCGTTAGTTTGCGTCACTCTTCCAGCTGCCGTCAGGTTGAGTTTCCATTATGACAAACGTCTCTGATCTGACATCAGATGTGACGGGACAATTAATATAGATACAAATGTATGAATGTGCGTGCTGGTTCAGACGGTTACATTAAATAGTGGTTGCTGTGATTGTTTATTGCATTTAAATGTGCCTGACACTGTGGACACCTGCCTGTGAGGTTTTGGTGACGTGTGCACACTGTGCGCCTGTCAGCCAAATTACCACTGCACCGGGCACGCTTCGCCTGCACCGAGAATAGACCAGGTTGGAGCTGGCGAGCTTTCAGCGCACATTCCGTGCAATGTTTTGGCACGACATTATCACTGCGCCAAGCTGAATCTGTCGACACCTCCCCCTGGTGTGCTCCCACACCCATCTCGGCGCAGCCGGTCTACCAAATGTGTCAAATTGGCTGCACGCGGTGGTGCGTCAGACGAAATCACCACTGCAAGGGTTGCGCCACCCTGCACTGCGCCAGGAAATTACAGCCCATAAAGTTTATGGACCTCTGAAATGGAGCACCAGCTCACGTGTTCACGCTGTCTCCAGGATTTTTCCACAGTTTTTTTTTTTTTCTTTAGTTCCCGATTTTTCCATCAAAAATAGTCCAAAGACCTCCATCATTCCCTCTCCTCATATGTCCCCTTTCATGTTGTGTTTTCCGGTTGTTGCTATGTTTCTTCTTCTTCCTTTTTGTTAGATCACGTTTGATCAGATTTCTGTCTTGGAGGACTAGATCAGTGGTAGGACAGAATGGTTTTGTGTGTGTTGTGCTGTGTTGAGATTATCAGAGCACACCACACACAGTACGATCCAAACTGTTCAATGCCTGATTTTTTGTCTTCATGTGTGGGGTCTCTAACAGATCAAAAATCTCTTCAGATTTAGAAATCCTGAAGTGTGGACCCCTTTTGGTCAGGCCTCAAGCTCTACTGGAAGCTCAGCAGATCATAGTTTAATGTGCTTTAATGAACAGGGTCTTTTTGTTATATTTTGCTCTTCTCTTATGACTCTCCCTCATTTTCTCCTCACAGGCAGCAGGCGGACTGTCTGCGTCTGATCGAGGTGGAGGACATGCTGGAGATGGGGGACAAGCCCGACCCCATGTGTGTGTTCACATATGTCCAGTCCCTCTACAACCACCTGAAGAAGTTTGAGTAACTCTGTATCAGAGTAGATTACAAGGTCTGGATGTTGACAAGCACAGTATGTTTAAGGACGTCTCTGCACTGCACTGCGATATGGGAAAAAAAGTTGTATCACGGTTTTTATGGCATCATCACAGTTTTATCACGATGCTTTTTGTTCTCATATTTCAAACTTATTTGCAAATTCATGACCAGAACCAAACTTACATCGATAAATTTCATTCAACATGCACAAAAACTCAACTAAAAAAAATATTTTAAAGGCTTTTTATTGAAAACTTTTGTCTTCACCACCCACATGTTGGTCACTGCAGGAAGTATTTACCACTTTACAGCTGGAACTATTGGAGAATTTTGTAGCCTAAAAAAGTATTGTTTCCCTAAATATTTACCATTTTTAAACATTTTATTGAACAAATTTGGGCATTTTGGCACAGTTTTAGGGTTATGATTCAGTTCTCTTTTGTGTTTGTTCAGTAATTATCATACATATTTTAATTAAATGATTAATAAACTCAGTTGACAGCATGCAGAGACCTGAAATATTTTGTTTTAATTTTACAAGTGACCTGTGAAAGTGGCTGAGAGAGAGCAGGGGACGATGTTCTGCAAATGGGCAGAAGCATATATGGGACATGCCAAACCAGAACCCCTCAAGCACCAGTTTCTAAGAAAACTTACATAAAGACAGTTATTATATTAGGCAGAAACCTTCAGAATCAGGCTCAAGGTATAGCTACCTGCTTGAGTAAATGAATTTAAGCATGAGTGTGAGTGATTCATAACAAAACACTGTCATCTGTAAATATAAAGTAAAATATTCAGAGACACTCCTGGCTGAGGCAGAGTGTTACACACTGTGATGTGAAAATACTCCATGTTATTTTCCTATATCTTTGGTTGTAAAATCCCTCTTTTAAAAGGCATATCTGTTGTGTATTTTTCTCAGAGCAATAATAGAACGTCTGAAAAGATAATGACAGTTTGAAATACTTCTTGTTTAGCAATTTGTGTCTGAAAACATCAGCGATGTTAAAAATGATGAGAAATGGACCTGTGAGAAGATGCGCATATTAAGAATAAACTGGAGTCCTGAATGAGTCGGGCTCAAACCTTTGAAAAATAAAGCACTTTTCCTACACTTTTCCCTTTCAGTGTGACTGCTTTTGAAGTTAATACAGTGAAAAGATAAGTTAAAACAATTTAACTTTTTAAATTATGTGTGAGGATAATGTAATTTTCTTTGACAAAAAGCTCTTAAATTGAGAAAATAAGCAGGTTAATATCTTCCACTGTGGAGGTTTTGTTTACCTCTCTGTGGTTGTTTTGGTGTCATTCTGGTTGTGTTTTTTTATCTTGTTGATGGTCCATCATCTGTTTTCCTCTTTAGAGGTTCATGATTATATGTGCACTGCCATCTAGTGGTAGAATCAATGTGGTGCAAATGGTCACTAAGCAAAATGATCATAGTCACTGTTTGTTTATACATTTATATCTTCAATAAAAAATAGACCTTGGTTTAAACCAATAAGGTTAACTTTTACATGAAATTTTCACTGATGTGTTGGTGCAAGAAATGACAACATGATTTAAATAAATATTAACTATTAAAAACCCTAATTCCAGTGAAGTTGGGACATTGTGTTAAATGTAAATAAAAACAAAAACAATGATTTGCAAATCCTTTCCCACCTATAATCAGTTGAATACACCACAAAGACAAGACATTTATCGTTCAAACTGTTAACTTAACTGTTCATTTGCAAATATCTCCTCATTCTGAATTTGTTGCCTGTAACTCATTACAAAAAAGCTCGTACAGGGGAAACAAAAGACTGGGAAAGTTGAGGAATGCTCAGAAATCACTCATTTGCACAGGTGAACAGGTTAACTGTCATGATTGGGTATAAAATAAGCATCTCTGAAAGACTTTGTTTGGTGATGTATCTTTCAGCATTAATGCCATACCATCACAGAAGCTGGCTTTTTAACTTCGCACTGATAAGGATGGTCTTTATCCTCTTTTTTTAGCTACAAATAAAATTGCACTTTATGAATCTACACAGGTCAAAGTTAAAGCAGTTTAAAGTTCAGAGTTTTCTGAGCTTACTGTTCTGTAACATGTAAAAGAGAAAGGACACGAGCTGAGGTGGGATGACTTATTTGCTATGATACACAGAGATAATATGTATAATAACATTAGCTCCAAAAATATGACTTTAGTGCATGAGTTTGCTCTGGTGTAAATGAAATCACACACCAAAAATATCAGTGAAAATATATTTGGTACACTTTTAGTCAAACTTTTGCATAAATATGCTACTTTTTTAACAAATACAGATGAAGTGGTGAGTTTAAATATAGGTTAACCCACACAGGCACATGGAGAATATGCAAACCAGCAGTCTTCTCACTATGAGACATGCACACTACCTGTAGAACCACTGTGCCAACAGAATTTGACATTGCAGCAACATACGTCAATAGAAGCTATGCTCAATATTATATCAGCAGATATAAGCCTAAAGAGCCGATACTGATTTTTTTTCTGATAATTATAGGTGATACATTACCATACATATCGGCAAATACACAAATATACCATAATGCTTCACCTTGTCATCACTGCAAGAGTTTTATTTATTCAAGACTTAAATGTTGTTTTTCTTGTTTTAAATCTGTTCCTGAAAAAATAGACTCACACTGAAAGTCATTCTCTTGGATAATGAGTACAGAGATATCGGCAAAAATCCAATATTATGCATCACCAATGGAAACCGCTGATCAGTGAGGCTTTTCTCTCCATTTTTTTTAACACAGTAGTCAGATGCTAAGACAAATGGGCCTCTGCACATAATATATATGCAAAAATAAAAGTCCTGATTTTACAACTTTCTAAAAAAGTACAAGTACACAAAATACTCAATTGCTGTAAGTTGAGTATGCCTGAATGTACTTAATTATTTTTTTTCCATGTGCAAGAACATGCAGGATGAAGGTCAGTATAAATATTTCATGACATATAAACCACTCGTGAAGCACAAAGTCCAATTTAGAGTCAATGACCTTTTATAAAATCTTCATTTAATCTTCAACCAGGTCTCATTGGGCGGAGCTCGGAAAACAAAAGAGAGCATAAGTGAGGCCTAGCTCAACAAAAGAAACGGAATAAAAATAAGATAGGATTGCTTAAAAATAATTATTTAAAAAAATAAAATGAAATATGAAAATATTGGTGCCTTCAAGGCCTCAAAGCAGGGAGGAAAACATTTTATTTAATTTTCTGTAAGATCTGATCCATTCCTGTTTGATTTTAATGTTTATTGTTGACTAACTAATAAGTATATAAGATTTTATTTTTTACAACGGAAAGCTATGTATTATAATTTAGTAAATTAAAATTAACAGAAAAATATTAAAGCAATATCAACGATGTTTTTAAGGGGGCGTGAACGCAGCGTTTCCCAACGTCCAGGCATCACTTCCGGTAGATGAGGTCAACTTTTCCCTAGATCCGCCATTTCAGTCCCGGAGTTTCTTGTTGCACATTAGTTTGGGTTTTTACACTCTCATTTAATCATTACACACTTTCACAGTAAACTGTCGACTTTATCGACTAAATAAGAGTTCCGTCAACCCACATACGTTGGCTGTAACTAGTAAAAGTCGCCAAATTTGAAGTTGTGTTCGGTTTTCGGGGTACAACGTTAGTCTACCAAAGTTTTTGTATGAGTTGCGGATAGGGAGAGGCGAAGGGGAAAGGCCTCAAGCCTCGGACGAGATTTCGCAGCCATGGCCGGTAATTTTGATGCCGAAGACCGTGGGAGCTGGTACTGGGGGCGGCTGAGTCGCCAGGAGGCTGTTAATCTTCTACAGGGTCAGAGACATGGTGTTTTTCTGGTAAGAGACTCAATAACCAGCCCTGGAGACTACGTGCTGTCCGTCTCTGAGAACTCCAAAGTGTCCCATTATATAATCAACAGTATCAGCAACAACCGGCAATCTGCTACAGGTAAGGGTTAATAATTGATCCAACAGTTTGGTAGTAACTAGAATATGCTACACATGCTCACTAATCAACATCTTCTGAATATCTTGGCATTTGGTCCTCAATTGCTTTGATTTAACCGCGTAGCGTCTCACTGTTATCAACCCACGCCAAACCCCATAGACCACAATGCTAAATTTTCTTAAATTCTTTGAATAAGCATAATTCTTCAACTTTATTGCAACATATTACGTTACTCGCCTATTACACGCGTAAGCTTCAATTCGGCTAATGTTTTAATTGAAATATCGAACAATTAATTAAACTAACGTGTCTCCAAAAGCTTGCTAACGCCCATGTCGCCAGCTAGCCGCCTAGCTTAGCCACACTGGCTATTAGAGATATACTTTAATAGGTAGCTTGATCGTATAAAGATGAATGGCATGACTGATCAGTAACTATAATGGATTGGTAGATCAAGTGACTTTTATGTTTAAAGAAATGGATGTAAGGTTATACAGACAAAGTACAGTCCGTCAAAGTAATGGATGAATGGATGGACAGAAGTCTGTACATGTAGGGATCGGATTGGGGATTCACGATATCCGATATTCTGATATTTCTGAACTTATTGTCGCCGATATTTATGTTTTTGATCAAGAGCACAAGCTCTTTGCTTTACTAAAATTGACATGTTTTTCAATGGGACCGACTATTTTTGTCAGGAACAGATGTAAAATAAGAAAAGCAACATTTAGCCCTTGAATAGAGTGATAATAAGAGGCAGCAATATGGCACATTGGTGTTTTTTGTCGATACTCCAGCCAATATGTGTGGCAGGTATATCAGCTGGAAATATGTGCAAAAATTCCAATATCTGCAGATACCAGTATTATACTTTTTAGGCTGATATCTGCAGATACAAACATCATGCTGACAATATAGTGCACCCCTAGATTTGATAGATGTATGAACGTATTAAGTCTGTAAAAGTAGTGTGGGGATGGATAGACCTCTTGTAAATCTTTAAAACCGATGGATGGGGTGGTTTAGCTTCAGTAAATTTAATGGACGTAAGTCTATAAAAGTAATTTATGGATGAATAGATTGATGGTTGATGTACACTGCCAAGTAGATCTGGGCAATTAATCCAGTGTTGATTTTAATTACAATTACTGCTACCCTCAATCATAAAAACTGAGTAATCGATGTTTAAAGATTACTGTGCCGCAGGACATGTTGAATTTTATCCATCATGACATTATCACTGTTTTAGGTACTTCTACTTTTTCACATTTACTTTGATGAATTATCTTTTCTTTAATGTTCAAAATGGAGGTGTTAAAAGCATTTACAGTCATTGAAATACTGTAAAATCGTTGAGTCGTACTGTTTTTTTAATAGAGATATTGGTAAACTATCATGATATTTTTTCAGCAGCCCTACAGTGTTAATTTTGTTGACTAATTATATTTGCCATAGTTTTCATCAACAACCTTTTCCTCTGACGAAAACGAGACAGTTACTAATAAAAACCAGTGCACATGGTCAAAAACTTTTTCACCAAGTGGCAGCCTTTCCTTTGCAGCGATGATAGGTTTTGTTCAGGTGGTGGACGAGTTCCCAAATGAATAACAGGGGAATTCACTGGATGCATGGACTGACAGATGGATGAACTGAAATCTGTGATGTGAGGACTGAAGATTATAAAAGTTGTGGATGGATAGATGGCCTGAAATCAGTACACATGGCTACACATGGATAAATAGATTGATTTAGAAGAACTGAAGTCTATAAATTGGTTTGATGGGTTAAGGGCCTGAACTAAGGCTGGATGATTTTAGGAAAAGATCTAATTGCGATTTTTCTGGCAGATATTGCAATTTCAATTTGATTCACAATTTTCTTCAAATCAAGCTTCAGTGCAATATTCACTATGTTTACAGTATAGACAACAGTAAGGAAACCAATGATCAAAAGCACATAACACATTATTCATCATCTATTGTTGATGATAAATAATCTGTTTTCATTATTTAAGGGATACTCCAACTTCTACTCCTAAACAGAGGCTTTGTGTTGTTGACCTACTTACCAGCACTTCTGTAAATGCAAATACAAAACATGTCTTGGGTCAGTCAGGAGTGCTGCAAAAAATTGCAACTTTGGCGATCAGGTGATTGTGCTGTCTGACATTGCCATCTTGATCCGAAAACGATAAATCTTTCAGTCCTAGCTTGAACTTTGTAAAACTTATGGATGGAGGGACTGAAGTCTGCCAAAGTGACAAATGAATGAATGATGAGAATTAAGTTAATAAAATAAACAATAGGGCTCAAAGCACTGCCAGGATAAGATGGATATTATAAGCTAAAATGCAAATATCTTCAAAATATTTATTTTTTATACAAGAGCAAAAACAATATACTGAGGATATATTTAAAATGGTGCATCAGCAGAAATTCGATAATCAAACAATAATGAAATAACACCTGGAAATGAATAGTACAAGCAATAAAAAAAATTGAGGAGAGAGCCTGAGATTTGAACACTTCAGGTAGAATTACACACCTTTCTTTATTTTAACTTTCTTTATTGTAAGTATAAGTAAAAAAAAATTAAAGCACCAATAACAACAATATTGTCCAGACCATGTACTCTGTGAATGCCCAACATATGACAAAACTTGATGAATAGAGTGTTGATCTTAGCATTTACACGCTTTCAGTCTGAATTTTATTGAACCTACAGTCCAGGGATCATGTATTACCATGTCCTGGGGGTTCGGGGGGAGCAGGACGACCGTATAGAGGTGGGCTGGGTTGTTCCTGCTGCAGGGTTTGAATTGAACTGGGCAGGCTGGGCTGTCACAACTGGTGGATGACTGGTCAGATTGGCGTTTCAGGAATGTCTGTGATCCTGCCCTATTGCACAAACAGAGTCCTGCTTCTTACAGGTCTGCTGCTGTTCTCGAAGCTCCCTGTCCCTCCTGGGTTTCCTCAGCAATTAGTCATCATGTCTTTCTTTCTTCCTATAGTTAAAAATGTGTTTTGGACTAATATGGCAGCATATCTGTTGAATAAGCTGGTTAAAGAGCCTCAAGAATTATTCTTAAATCTTAAGATATAGATATGCCATCCCTACCCTTATGTTTATCATTCATATGAAACCAGTGATTAAATGATCTGTGCTGTAATTGATCGAAAATGGTGCAAAAGAATGGAATTAATCAGCGGCACACTTTGGCATCACCAGTTCGACATTGATATCGCAGACATTTGCCCATTCAAATCAATAAAGGGTGAACAGATAACAGTTTTAGTTGTTTCCTTTTCTCTTGTCATACCAATTTAATGCCAGCATCTGCTGTATCTAACTGCTGATTTAGAGAATATTTTTTTAGATTGGGCTGGACAAACTGATCTTCCATGATCAAACATAAGAGGAAATATTGGTGTTGTGGAATAATTAAGGCAAAAGAGCTAACAAGAGAAACGTCATATCGGCATTGATAATGTCTGAATTTGTCATTTTTACCATCAGCACCAGCCCTGAATTTCACAGTTCATAGGATAATCAATCAAAAACTGCAAACAAACTCCTGAACAAGGTCTTAATTACTTGAACATTTTAGTGCAAATGTGTTGACAAGTTATTTGAGCAATTACAACAGCAGAGATCCTACAAGTTACTGGTGTTTCCAACCACTAAACATTGTTCGGTAAGCTTCTTTTTGTCAAAAAATTATGCCACAATTTGCCATGATTACAGTTTTGACTTCTGTGTTATCATTTACATGGACTTCCTCTCCTTGTTTTACTGCAGAACAAAGTGTAGGGAATTGTTAAGCAGAAGACTGATGATATCAATTCCTTGAGAGAGTTTGTATTGATCCTTAACTGGATTTTGATTCCTATCCATACTAAACAATGCATGAAAGTGTCGGTTCAACATTGGTATTGGCTATGGATGCACAATATAATCAGAACAATATGGTTAAGTACAGATATTTGCCTAAAAAGCTGGTTATCGGTATTGGAATATATAAAAGATTTTGGCAATATTACAGCCAATATTCTGTCCATAAAAATTAGCCATATATATTCCATATATTGGTTGTAGTATTGGCAAAATGTACAATGATACCATGATGAAAACTTAAATATGGGTATTGATATCTGTATCAACGATATTGAGTTTGAAATATCGGTAAAAATTGGCGATTGATGTGCAAAAAAAATTATTTTACATTTGAACCAGATTGTTTCTGTAAAAACAATTCAGTTCTGATTAGAAAACATCCATGAATCCATTTTTAAACACCTTCTATTTAAACTGCAGTGTAGCTAAATGTTAATAATAATAATAATAATAATAATTAATTTTATCTGGATAGCACTTTACATTTTCACAATCTCAAAGTACTACAGTGTAAGATAAAAACAGTTAAGATTCATGCTATTAAAACATTTTCTAAAAAAGAGTCCAGATAAAATGATTCTAAAGAAAGGAGAGCCTATAAAAGAAGTTTATCAAAATGCTTTTTTAAAAAGGTAGGTGTAGTTAATGTAAATGTTGGTAAATAATCTGATACAAACATTACAAAGACGTGTCCTTATGTCTTGATCGTAGTTTCTTGTGCTTTTGTGTGGTTAAGTAATATTATTCAGCCTTTCGGTGCTCTGCAGACAGAGGCAGATGCTGCAATAAACACCTTTTTAACAAACCGGAAATGTATTGTGAATCGATTTGAGTTGAAAATTGATTTTGAATTGGATCACAGCCCCTAGGAACAGAATTGTCTCAAATCATAATATATTGGAAGATTCCCACCCCTAGTACTGGCGATATTAGCCCTGTTTACGGACACAGAATAGAATAATTCACCCCACACAGGGAAATTTTCAGTGTTACAGCAGCAAAGGGGACAGCAATGATGAATAAAAAAAATAGACTAAGTATGAAAAAGTAGTATGTACATTATTATAAATAAAATGACTAGAAATATGAAAAATATTTAAAAAAAAAACGTTTACAAAGTAATTGCACATGAGAATATGCTTTTGGAAAACAATGAGATCGAGCTGCACAATCAATCGAATTTTAATCATGATCACGATTTTGGCTGCCATGATTAAATTAACCTGATAGTCAGTGATATTTACATTTAATATGCTGCATATGTAATCAAGCACTTTCTTAACCATTAGTCAGCCGACCACCAGGGGGCGAACACAGAGTACAATGGGGCCGTACCTGTCCTTGACAATTATTTCTTTATTTTAATTTTTATTTAACCCTTATTTAACCAGGGTTGTCCATTGAGACTACAATTCACTGAAATGTAGTGGCCTGCCTTCGCTCGTCTCTAAAGCCAGAAAATGTTGACAAGCTGGTGTTTCTTGCTAAAAGCCTGAAGGCCTAATCCTAATGTTGTTGCCTTTTCTGTATAAGCTGTGATTGTTTCCGTTGAGTTGTACTTTGTGGTTGAACTCTGTAATGGCATATTTATTCAGTTAGCCCTTGGTAAATTTTATATTCTTGGGTAAATTTTATTTTTTTTTATTGTTTTCCATTCATTGTTATTTGAAGTTTCATTTTGCACTGAAAACTGTTCACGTGTTATTTGTTCAAAAGTAGTGCGATAAAAACGCAGATGTTTTCCCTAACATGATGAATAATCATGATTACAACACTGATCAAAATAACTGCGATTATCATTTTGGCAATAATCCTGCTGCCCTACAGTGAGATCTGAACAGATGTCAGGTGCAGATGTTTACCTGTTGTGTGCATTTTTAATCCTCCATCTAGCAGATCTAATGGCTGATTTAAAGACGAGGAATTTTACTGGGAAGAAAAAGTGGCCAGTGAGAGAAACCGGGCTATTTTGTGTTCAAACATTGAGAAATGTTATCATTACTCGAGCCTTAACTTTTATTATTTACATAAATATCACCTCCAGCCCTGAGATTTCACCATCATTTCATCTTTACCTTTATTTCAGATGACTAACAATGTCCCCTTTTCCCTGCAGGTCTGGCTCCTCCTCGGTTTAGGATTGGCGATCAGGAGTTTGACGCGCTGCCGGCCCTGCTAGAGTTTTATAAGATCCACTATCTGGACACCACCACACTAATAGAGCCCATAAACAAGGCCAGACACACAGGGTTCATCAGCTCCTCCGCCGGCGTCCCGCAGCAGTCCGAGGAGGCCGAGTTCGTCAGGGCGCTCTTTGACTTCCCCGGTAACGACGAGGAGGACCTCCCTTTCCGCAGAGGAGACATCCTGCGTGTCCTGGAGAAGCCCGAGGAGCAGTGGTGGAACGCTGCTAACCAGGAGGGCCGAGCGGGGATGATCCCGGTCCCCTATGTGGAGAAATACCGGCCTGCCTCACCCACTGCTGCCGGCGTTGGTCCCCCTGCTGGGGGGACTGGACAAGGGGGGCAAGTTGGAGGGGTGGTGGGCACTACAGACGGGACAGGGGCCCCACAGGCAAACCCACTGGGGGATCCTGGCCAGTACGCGCAGCCTGTGGTCAACGCTCAGCTCCCTAACCTACAGAACGGGCCGGTCTACGCCCGAGCAATTCAGAAGAGGGTGCCCAACGCCTACGACAAGACGGCGCTTGCTCTGGAGGTAGAAAACCCTCCCACTTTTAATTTCTCCAAAACTGTCCTTTACTCAGTGATAACCAAGGTCATTATCAGTAACTAAACTACCTAAATATTAGGGCTGAACGATTTCAGGAAAAGATGTTATTGGGATTTTTCTGGCAGATTTTGCCATTTCAATTTGATTCACGATTTTCTTCAAATCAAGCTTCAGTGCAATATTCACTATGTTTACAGTACAGGCAACAGTAAGGAAATCAGTGATCAAAAGCACATAACACATTATTCATCATCTAATATTGATGATAAATAATCTGTTTTCATTATTTAAGGGATACTCCAACTTCTACTCCTAAACAGAGGCTTTGTGTTGTTGACCTGCTTACCAGCACTTCCACAGTGGAGATGTGATGTTTGCGAACGAGTCGACTCTTTTTAACAGCTCTTTTAAGTGAACTAAGAGAACAGACTCGCAGTTGTGAGTAAACCGTTCATTTGCAAGCCATGCTTAAATGCAAATTGCCTGCAAATTTGTAAAATACTAGGGATGAGAATTGATACGATTTTATCGATACCAGTGCTATTTACAATCCTGCTAATTGATCCAATCCTTTAAGGATTATCTTATTGAATCCTGCAGGTTTTCCGTGTGGGCAAATGTTGGCCTGTAGATTTTCAGTGGCAACAATGTCAAACACACGTCACAGCATAGATAACTGCTTCTGCAAGTTGCCGGTGTTTCCACTCACTTAAGGTTGTGCAGTAGGCGCCTTTTGTAAAAAATTAAGCCACAATTCTGACCTCTTCTGAACCCTGCCAGTGGAAGGAATTGCTAAAGGAATTGATTAGAAAAAAGACTTATATCGATACTTTGATGGAGCTGTTAACGATTCTCAATTGGAATTGGTTTTAGATTCCCATTCCTGGTTGAGACTACAGATCCTGGGTCAGTCAAGAGCGCTGCAAATAATTTCAGCTTTGGCGATCACATGATTGCATTGTCTGAAATTGCTATTTCAATCTGAAAACAATAAATCTTTCAGCTCTAGTACATAGAACATTTTGGTAAGCAAAAACCAAAATAAAATTCAGCCTTGCAGTGCAGCTGGATCTGCTTGAATCCATGTCTTGAATCAGGCAGATCCATCCTTCAAAGCTCCAGGCAAAAATGATATAGATCAGTCTGCGGGAGTGATTTGTGTGATAACAGCTCGAAGTGGCTAACCTGACACAACACACAGACTGTTCAATACCTTCCACTAGTCCATCTGGACAACATCCCATAAGAAGTGTTTGGGAATGGGCAGAACCTTTCCAAAGCATATCCAGCTGGTGATTGGATGATTGTTCAGTCAATCACCTTCATTACAGGCCAATCAGACAATGTTGTAGGCGTTTGCTACTGCTGGTGTGGAAAGTACTACTTTGTTGAACAAACTCACCAAATCATGCCAGAAGTGGAGCATCAATGTCTTTTCTATCGAAAAATGCATTCATGCGTTGTTGTTTGTTTTTAATTTAATAATAAAATGCTCACCAGATCTTATAAAACTGCCACTGAAGCTGTTAGCATCTATGCTAGCCTCTATAGCAGTCACTTTCTGTTGTCTCGCCTGTAGCTTCCACCTCATCCTGCTCGAACAGAAGCTGATTGGGCCACTGGATCTGACTGAGTACAGACAATGAATCAGGCCGATCCAGCTGCACTGCAAGGTTTTCATTCAGACATCTTAAAATGGGCTACATAACTTGAAAAATGCACATGTGGCTTTAAATCTTCAGATTCTGTCGTTACAGCCTTACCTTTATCACATCAGTGGATTGAGGATTATATCTAATTTTATTAATTTAGTTCAGTTGGAGAAGGTTGGGGATCACTGCTTTAGTGGACTGTCTATCAGGCATGTCAGGTTAACCAAATAAACCTCAGATTTCTAACATGATTTTTCATGCTGCATTGCATGTACAGTTTAATCAAAGAATTTACTTTGAGTAATGATTTTTATTCCATCAACCTTGCTACTCTCTTATTTGTTGTCCTTCTGTTGTCCTTCTGTTGGGTTTACAAAACCCAATTTTGATTGTTGACGTCAAAAATTGTATTTGTTTTGGTATAATATAATATTTAAAAATAGGTGTAATAATGACGTGAGTCAATCCTTTTGAGTTTGTGTGTGTTGTTGTAAATGTTTATTTTATCACTGCTCAGATGTGTTGAAAACCCTCGAAAATGCACTTTGAAAGTGTTTGAAAAAAAGCTTGAATTTTACCCCAGAAATGGTAGTAAATGTAGGTCATTGCTGTTTAAGGTCTATTGGGTGAAGTTACTACTTTTCTGTGTTAATTTTGCATGAGCCTGCTGACAGCAATAGTAATTAAAACTTTTTTTATTTCTGTTCTACATTTTAATTGTTTTTAAAGAAGTTACTTGAGATCTTACTCTGTGCAATTTGTGATTCTAGGATAAAAAAAAAGACACTTAAACACATATAAATGTTTAAAATTGAACAGAAGCATTTTCACACAAAAACTAATGAGCGTAGAAAATTAACTGAGCTGTATATTGGGCCAAAAAGTCGAATTTAAACATCACAAACTACACTTGTCTTTTTGTAACAAAACCACTTAAATTATCATAAAAGAAATGACGAAAAAAGGGTTGGGTTAGCCAAAACTTAAATCAAAATTAAACCCACAATGCAGCTGGATCTGCTGGTGAATCAGACTGATCCAGCTGCACTGCATGGTTAAAAAATTGGCTGCTTGAATAATGATTAGCATAGATGCTCCCTACTTTCTTGGCATATTTATTATAACTTAATAGTTCTTCCTTGTTTTGAAAAAAGGCCAGAACAAACTGGAAGAATTCCTCGATGTAAAAGATCATTTTGCTCCCCTCCGTACATGTTTCAGCTATATTTTTTTTTCTTACTGTTCTACATTTTAATTATTTTTAAAGAAGTTCCTTGAGATATAACTTGAAGCAGTTTATGATACTGAGATTAAAAAAGACGCTAAAACACACATTAAAACTGAACAGAAGCATTTTCACACAAAAACAAGTCAGCATAGACAAGTTAATTAAGCTCTGTATGGGACCAAAAGTCAAATTAAACAAACTACTCTAATCTTTGTGTTATCCTCTCATAGCCTCTGTTCCTTCTGTCTGTCTATAGATCTCCATATTTGTTTATGATTTACTCACGCATGTGCGCACACACACAGAGTTTCCTCCTAAATGCACGCTGACATGAAGACATTCAGCAGAGATGGCTCTTTGGAAAAACAGACAGCGATTCTTTACAGCGGCCTCTCTTTATGTGCTTCATTGAATTAATGTGGGAGCTGCATTGTACAGTGACAGCCACGAAAGCCCAGGGGGACTGGGAGCTTTGTTTGTGGTTGTTTACTCAGAGTGCATAAATAAACAGTAAACAGCGATATACAGTGTTTTCATAGATTAGATAGTTAAAGGCAAACATTGTTGGGAGTCAATGGAGACTGTTTGACATCAGCTTGTTTGTTCTGGAGACATCCACCAGCGATCTGAGCGCGGAGCAGAAAGCATTTCTGTCCCACACTTTTATTGGGACGGTCTTTGCTGGGGAGCTCCTCAGTACTTCCTGCTGCATATGCTCAAGTTCCAGGATCAGTCAGTCCAGGATCAGGAGGAGCTAGTTTTAAACATGCTCCCGGGAATTTGGGAAAAGATATAAAAATCTTCCTCAGAAATTATCCCTGCAAAATGCAAAACAATACATGTTCATTAATTGATAATACTATGTTATACAGTGGATAGGCTTGTGAAAGGGGGCGAGAGAATGTGGGGGAGGACGTTCTGCAAACAGGCCACAGGCGGGACTCGAACCCAGGCCGGCAGACGCTAGTGTTGCCAGATTTTTCTATAGAAATAAGCAACCAGGTCGATAAAAACAAGCCCAAAACAAGCAACCTCCATCTATTTTTTTCTAATGCGATTCTAGGGGTGCAAATCACCAGTTTCATGACGATAGGATATCAATTCTTTGGACAACGATATGATATTTGCCGATATCACAAAGTCTACCACGATTCGATTTCAATTTATTCGATTCAAGGGCCTTCGATCGATTTAAGATGATATTATGTACTCATAGAACACGGTCAGCTACATTTCAACTAAAGCAAGAAAGAAATGCAAAGCGATTTTGATGTTTTGAAAATTTTATCACTGAAATGTGAAACGATGTGCTGACCTTTGGGTATGATAGTTTATAGAGGATTATAACCATCTATATGATCTAACCGTGTTTTAAAATTAAAATTGGGTTAATTAGTAGTCCGGTGCTTTTTTTTGCCTCCACAATTACCTAATGGGTCTTATTGTTACATTGTGATGTTAGTATATTATATCACGTAATGATGCAAAACAGTAATACAAATTATTGAATTATTATTTTATTTCTATTATTATTGACCTCCAACATTTGACCATGACCTTTTGAACTAAAAATGTGCAATTTTGGTTTTAATTAGATCGAAACATTTCTCATGTTCAAAGTAGAACTAATAACTTAGCTCACTCAACATTGATGATTTTGTTTTACTGTGATGCCTGGTGATTGTATGTCAATGTGATTAGACTTTGCTTCACTGTTTAATGGTAGGTGTGGAGGAAGAATAAGAATAAGCTCTCGCTGTTTTCCTTTCGTACTATAAGTAATTTTATTAATCAGTGCACTACAAAATCAAATGATGAGATAACTTACTGTACTCGTGTCATTAGGCACTCCCGTCGTGTGCGTGCTGTATTCAGCCTCTGCAGTCAGATCGACCGTATCTTACCCTGATACAGCAGAGCTATTTACTGATATGTCAAGCTCCTATTTAGCTCCGTGATGTTCAGAGCGTCTTGCTACACGTTCCAAAGCACATATAGCGGTGTTACTCGGTGGGCACGACACAATACATTTTAAAGCGGGAGAAGTACCAGGTGTGGTAGAGCAAAAAGGTTCAAATGCGTGTCCCATACGCTGAATGTGTGAGAGCCCTGGAAACTTCAGAATGAGGCGCAATTGGGCGGAAACTGTGAAACGGATATCCGGTCGGAATTTCAAAATAAAGGCGTGTTTTAAAGATAACAATGCTGATAGATGTTTTGAGTTTCCATCGATTTGATTGGATCATTGCTTAACCAATCAATGTATCAATCCAAATCGATGGATCATTAAACCCTTATGCAATACATAAATATATATATATATTTTAAGAGAAGGCTTCATAAAATGTGTTTTAGTTTTCATCCACATTACATTTCAGTCTCACTGACATTTTTTCTTATTTGGCTCTTAATTTCCTTATTCAACTTCCTTTTGTTTGGAGGTGGAGCATCCTTTTCTTTACACAGAAGTGAAGGGAGCGGCTGCTGTTATTTATAACTCTGCTATCTCTAAACAGCCTGTCTAACCTTGATTTTTATAACAGACATAGTCAGGCTTTCATCTAAGTTTTATGTTGATCGTCTACAGCTTTATTATAGTGAAAACAGTAACAGCTACATTAGAAATATTTTTATTTTGGTAAGAATGTTAACACAAACAAAGCTTAAATATCTAGTGATCTGGAGACTGGGTCTGTATGAAGTTCTTTTAAACTGTTAAATTGAGTAAATAACCATTTTATCCACTGAAAGCTGGGACCATAATGTAAACACAGTTGCGTGTTCAGGCATGCTCACATTAGGCCAAGTTTCTGTGCTGTGTTGAAGCACAATCACACCCCACCCGAGGTGACTGCACTTTTCTTCAGTGCAAATAACTCATTTTTTCCAGATAAAAAGTCCTGAATTCAGCTTTTAAAGTGCAAAGAAACATGACTCAACTGAACTGACACTGAAGCTTATTGTGAGCCATTAATAGTCAAATATGCCGACAGGGTCAAAAATTATTCCCTGGAGGAGTTATGACATTGTTTAGACTTTGTCACTTTAACATTGTGAACCTGTGTTTGTGCACAAGCAAAAGCAGGCCTCTTAAATCTGTGCTGGACTCGCCTCATTCTCACACTGGTCGAAATGAATTAAATCTGCTGTAACAGACTGTGAGTGTTTCCTTGTTCTCTTCAGTACTCACTTGTTGACCCCCCTTTATTTTTCTTTGGGTCACTTAGTTTATTTTACTCCATAAGACCGACAGGCGCTGACATTAGTTTAGAATAACAGGAGTGTATATCCATGAGTCTAACACAGAGCAGACTGGATGACACTGTTAATAAACGTCTGCGGAAGGAAAACTGATGTACACTGTAGAGATGCACCAGATTGGATTTTTGCAGATATTTCAAAACTTTTTTTTTTTTTTTAGCAATGTTTTTTTTGAGTTTTGTAATATTTACAAAGTAAAACATTCAATCCTTGAGAGAAAGAAAGAAACAAGTACTTTCAAAATAAACTTAAAATTTTGATTAAAATAAAAAAATTGAGAAACACAGTTCGTAATTGAGAACACCCTTAGACATTTAGAGCCTTTGCATGTCCTAAAGTTCAAATATTATATTCAGTTACATTAAAAAGTAGCAAATATCCAGCTTTTATACAGTTATTCCAGAGACAAATGGGCACCCTGTAATGACATGCAAGAGTAAAATTAATGTAAGATTAAGTAAAATACATGAACAATCGAAAACCAGGAGTTAAGAGTACAATATTCTAGATACTTAAACTTTGAGAGTACTTCAAAACTTATTATAATGTATAATGTATTTTTAACAGTAACAGAAAAATCATGCTTCATTTGCAATTTTATAACATCAGCCCTTTATTGGGAGCTCATACTTTCAGTTTATAATTAACATGCAGAAATACTGCAAACTTAATGATAATAAGTATGGCCAAAATATCAGCAGTAAATACTGGCAGAAATTTTCATATCTGCTGATACTGATATTAAGCTTTTGAAGCAATTAACTGCTAAAACTGATACTAAACCAATAATATGCATCCCTTGTAAACAGTGGCTACTCAGAGCATTTACTCTCCCCTAATTTACAGATAACTGTTGTTTTAAATGTAAATGCTTCTTAAATTATGTTGTGTGCCGTTTTATAACCTGGATTTATCAAGTCCTCTGTGTTTGTGATTTTACTGTAATTTTCCTCGACGGTTTCCCACAAAAATCCCGACTAAAGCAAGGGATTGATTTGATTTTCACAAAGATGTTTCAGCTTTACAGTCTGATGTTGAGTTCGGACTCAAACCTGTCCGTATCATTCGGGTTATCGGCTCAACTCTACTTGACTGTGCTTGGTCTTGGTGCTAGAAACTCTGATTTCCATTGTATAGTCATTGTAATTTGATATTACTTCCCAAGCCTGCACTATATGAGAGAAACATGCAATGTGTGATAACATTGTTCAGTATTGACATGACGGTATAGCATTTTTCAAAGATATTGAGGGCATATAAGCCAATACTTGGTGTCCTAGCCTGTGCTGCAACAAATCTAAAGAAATCCAAGAAACTCTGTCTCTGCTCAATTGGCATAAATAAATGTAAAGGTAGCTAAAAGCTCACTTTAGCTTCATCTGACTGTATCAAAAGGTGTAAAAGCATGGCCATTATACCACAAAGCTTTCTTTGACCACATTAAAAATGTTTATTTCTAAGGCTCATAATGTGAGAACAGTAAAATTAGATTAGATTAGATAGAAATTTATTAATCCCTTAGGAAAACTCCTTCAGGGAAATTCCGATTCTAGCAGCATAGTATATTACAATAATACTCTGACTTTTCAGTGGTCAGCAGTGTCTCCGTGTCAGATTTAAGGATCAGCTCAGCTCGCTTAAGGTGGAGGAAAAATATAAATCAGCTGCTGTCCCAAACTGAAACAAGCAATTTTATTCAACTCTGTAATGTGACAGAAATATCAAAAGATTTAAACTAATAAAAGTTAATTTTGTTGATGTTGTTATGATCCTTTTTCCTGGTAGTTCCCCTCCTTTGTGCATATCAGCCAAATCTGGACATCTGTTTATGTTTCCCTGTCCTGCTGTTGTAAAGAAGTCGATGGGTCAATCAATAATTTTCTTTCTGTGGGCTTCAAAAACTTTTAGTCCTGCATTGAGTATCGACAGTTTTGGCTCGCATGAATGGATCCTACCAGCCAGTGTGTGTTCATTTGGATCCTGTGTGTCAGTAACATTCATATCTCTGTCCCTGATAGGTAGGAGACACGGTAAAGGTGACCAAGATCAACGTGAACGGCCAGTGGGAGGGCGAGTGTAAGGGCAAACGAGGCCACTTCCCCTTCACTCATGTCCGACTGTTGGAACAGCACCACGGCGACGACGAGAGCTGAGAAACACACCCGAGCTCCAGCAGACCCCTCTCCTCTGTGGTCATTTTGGAGGAGATTTAAACAAGCACACAGTGTACATGGACCTATTAATCAGTCAGAAAGTCCTGACTGTGCTGATGCAAAGACATGTTGGACCATCTTTTTATTTTGAAGAGTTTACACTAAGGTTTCACTGATACCGGCTGCCTGCAAAGTCAAAGTTAGTCATCGCAACAACGGTTTCCTCTTTACTACAGCCACTTAGAATTCTGAAAACTTCATTTAAATGTGTTTTAGATACTAGAGCTAATCATCTTGGATATTAAAAATACTACTAGCTTAAGGTTTATCTCTGGTACACTGTAAAATCAATAATCAGTTTCATCTGTGCAGAAGCAGGAGGGTTGGACAGTGTGGAAGTATTATCTGTCCAGCCCAGGTCATACTGAGACATTTAAAGTGCTTTACAAAATAGTTTAATTGAATAAATACCAACATATTGTCACCAGAAATCAATTGCTGCAGCAGTAGCTAGTTAGCTGTGCAAAACACTAAGTAATTTTTGACATTTATTGAAAGTGTTTTAGGGTCTAAATATCCCCCCGCTCCTTCTTCTAGAAATAAAAACTCACCGCAAAAGTTAAACTGCTGTCCATTTCCCTAACAAATCAGCTTTGTGAGTAATTAGACCATGTGTGGAGCAGATTTGTTTAAAAAGACTTCCCCAGCTTAAGACAACAAGTGAAAGCGGGCAGGCTGTCAGTCTGCAGCACTGAGAGCTCAGCAACCTTAATGTTTGTAGTAAATGTGCAAGCCAACATAGTGACAGCAGATGGTTCAAAAAAGTACATAGAAACTATAGGTTGTGGACTCAAGTGAACGTTAAAAGAATCACTAACCATACTTAAAACCTAATTTTCCCTTTTACAGAGTCCTAAAAAAAGAGTGCAACCTATATTCAGGACTTTACGGTAACTAAAAATGTTGAATCATCCAAAATCCGGTGTGTAGGACTTCAAATAGATGCATTATTACTCTATAAATTACTGATACAAATGCTCCTAAACTGAAACAGAATAAAGACAATACTTTGACTCTATTTACTGTAAACTAAGGGTGGGTAACTGGCGGCTCGGAGTCTACATGCGGCCTGGTTTTTAACTTCAAAAATCCAAATATTGGAACTGTAAAGATAACAGAAGTATTTCATTCATGTTATGACACCATGCAAACAGGTATAATATGGATTATAGTCTTAAATTACTGGTTTTATTTTATTCCTTACAAGAAATTATTAAATATAATAAGCATATATAGCATTTGTTATGATATTTAATGATGCATTGTTAATGCAATGGGAACAATGAACTTAAAAAAACATTAATTATCAATATTTTTACGACTGCCTCGTTGGCTACTTTTGTACGAAACAAAAAAAAAAACAATTGGACTAACAGGTAAAATAAATGTAAAATATGCCATTTATTGCTTCAATAAATTACATTTATTTGCCTTTAAGTCTTAATTTGACTCATGAAAATTAACTTCACTGTTTGGATTTGAGCTTTAAAATGCAAATAAATATTTGAAAAAACACTTTATATTGGAAATGCACAATGTTATCAGACCAATATCAGTATTGGCAGATATAAAAATGTTGCAGATATTTACAGCTGATATTTTAACCATACAAACTGGCCATAATGTTCTATATATTTGCTGTAATATCAGCATAATATATTATGTAGCATGATGGTAAATTTATTAAAGATTAAAATGTTGTTTTTCTTGCTTTACATCTTTTTGACTGTAACCAAAGAGGAACAGGTCAGTTTTAGTTGAGTAAAAGCTTTGTTCTCTTCGCACAAAGTATCAAAATTGGTGATGACTTGAAAAATATCTGCATAAAATATATTGGAAAAAAATAATATTTTGCATCCCTACTTCATATTTTTTATTTATGATATTACAATTATTTTAGATTCTCTCATTGAAAGTATCTTTTAATTTGACCCTTTTAAGCTGAGAATAATGTTAATGTGGCCCTCATAATAACTAGGGATGCACAATACTGGATTTTTGCAGATATCCAATATGCCAATATTTTTTAATTCATTATCGCCGATACCGATATTTCTGGTCAAGAGGACAAGCTCTGTACTTAAGAAATGGACTTGTTTCTTTCAGTGTTGCAGTATATTTTTGTGAGGAACAGATGTTAAAAAAGAAAAACAGCTTTTATCTCTTGCAAAAATGAAACCCTTGATTTTTAAATGTACCCATGCCGTGATGAGAAGGTGCATCAGTATTGTACTTTTGAGTAATTTGCCGATATTCCAGCCGATATGTGTGGCCAATATATCGGCTGTAAATATCTGCAAAAATAACGATATCGGCTGATACTGATAATATACTTTTTAGGCTGATACCAGTCAATACCGATAGCAAACCGATAATATTGTGCATCCCTAATAATAACCAAAGTTGCCCATCTCTAGTCTAAACATTTTAAATGGATCATCATTTGGTCAATTGGTAGATTTTTTTTCTTTTGACTGAGCACTTGGCCCTGACATTTGTAATTTCTAAATAAACTAATGGATATAAAAGCAATCGACCAATAATATATCTTGTTTGAAAATCCAATAATACATCTTAAAAATTACTTTTCGCCCAACCCTACACCCAATAAAAAAAAGTAAAATAGAGGATGAAACCTGTTCAGCTTTGAGCTTCTACTTAACCAGTAAATACTGGATTACAGCATCCAAGATTTAACAGTTAACTACTATAATTTAATTAGCTCTTTACGCGACTTCACATTAAAATATAGACTTAAAATTGTCAGCTTGATTCCAAAATGAGCTTCATTTAGTGCCGGTAACCGATATCAGTCTAACCATAGTTTACACGCCTCCAGCCCAGTATTGAAGTCCACATCTCCCCTGTGTATCACCACCCTCTACTTTTCATTCATACACAGACGGGGGATAAAAAATCGATGGCAGACGAAACACTCGGCTGCTCTCCCAGAATCATGACTCAGTGCGTTTTTGAAGAGCCAGACTGTGAACGTCGGAGCGAAACAAGCAAACAGACGCTGCTTTTCTGAAGACTCATTTCTGCGGATAAAGTCGCTACGTCACGGCGGCTTCACTGACCTTCTACATCCCACACTACACGGCTTTTTTTTTTTTTTTTTTTTTTTTTAACTAAAAGTGGAAAATACTATGACAAAATCGACTATATATTCACACCTTACATGCTAGAAACTGTAAACACATTTTCTCCTTAAATTTCTTTCCTTTTTGTCTCCGGAGGCTTCACACCTGTCATTTTTATCCCTTATATTTGAAACACTATCCAGCGCCAAACGATGACTTTAAATGCAGCAGCTTGAAAGAACAAAACAAGACAAAGATCTCCCTGAGGCTGTTTTTAGAAGATAAGAGGGGGAAGGTTGTGAGATTTTATTTTCAGCTTCCAGCAGGTTATTTATGACACTTTTATCTGAAGATGATTTCAGGAGAAAATGGCCTCAAACACTATAGTGCTGTTTCTGTTCTCTGTATAACAAGTAGAATCAATGTTATGTAATTCCATGTGCCAAAAAAGGTGTCCGCACTCACCTGAGGTTTATTGTTTCATGTTTATCACATATTTGGATACAGCATTTGTGTGTAAAGCAGAGCTTATGTAACCCAATCAGACCCACTGATCATTAAAATGGGCATTATTTTAGAGAATATCGGCACTCTTAAATAGAAACGCCATACCAAAATTAGTTTTCTTTGCTCCCATTCAACAATCAAAGCATTTGGCTGCCTTTAATTTTGCCTCATCCTCCTTTTCACCAAACTATTTATGCTAATTTGCATCATTATCTATGTCCGATATCACACACTTCACTCCATGTAACACACACTGAATTGGTTTAATATGCAGTGCTATGTTGGAATTTACATGCCACACAAGTAGGGATGGGAATTGGTAACATTTAGCAACACCAGTGCCATCAGATCTTGCTTATCAATCCGATTTTTGTGTGGGAAAATGTTGGCCTATATGGTTTTCCAGCTGCAACGATGTTAAACACGACATTCCTGACATTGAGCACCATGCAGCATAGATCAGAGCTGTTTCCACTTACTACTGTGATTTTGGCCTTCTTAATTTTTTTCTGCCTAATGTGAGCGTGACGTCCTTGATTTACAACGCATGCAGAACTAAGTGGAAGGTAGGGCTGGGTGATACGACCCCGATTTTTTCCACAAAACTCGATTCACGATTTTTTTCCCTCTCAAAAAAAAAACAAACTCTGAGTGACAAAAAATTACACGGGTCAAGTTTAGCCTTTATGTTGTCAAAATATATTCAAAAATTAAACAGAATTTCCCTCTTAAAGTTAAATTGCATGCCATAAAATGTTGATCATGTTGTTGGCAGGTCTGTCTACATAAACACTGAAAGCTGAGCTATTTTCACAGTTTTTGAACATGGAACTGTCTGATCAATATTTAATCTCATTTATAAAATAAAAGCCTTAACGTATGCTTATGCAAACCCTGACAGGGCCTACCATCATGAAACATGCACATTTTCAGTATTTATATTTTCAAACATTGCAACAACTTGCAATTGGAGTAAGTCAAGAAAAAAAACTTGATTTTTAATTTTTAAATCTTCTACAGAAAATAATTTGAATTAATTTATTTATTTCCCAGCCCTAGTGGAAGGTATTGACAAGGGAATTGATAAGCAAAAACACCAATGATATCAATTCCTTCATGGATTTGATATTGATTCTCAACTGGAATTGTTTTTAGATTCCCATCCCTACACACAAGGCATGATGGGATGTTCAGTGCTTAACAAAGTAATTAAACCCCCTATCATAAAAACAAGATAATCTTGAAATCTTTCTTTATTAAAACTGAAAATGTTTTTTTGTTATTGCACAAACATTTTGAACTTGAATGATGATTTTTAAACTGAATTCACGGTTTTATTCCCAAATAGTCAAGAAGTGTATCAAACTACTAAAACTAAGTTTTCTCCTCAGGAATGAAAGGAAATAAGTATAATTTAATATCCTAATCAAAATATAATAATGTGCTTTACTATATTTTCTGTTTTGTTTTTTTTTGAATGACAGTAAATTTGGAAATTCATGGAGAATAATAGTAATTATATTATAGCATTTAAATTTGATACCGTTATCTTTTGGCAAGAGTACGAGGTGTCTCCGGTTCTCCTTATTTTGACGGTGTGTTTTTGTTAAAATTTGATTTGGACCAAGAACAACAGCATTTCATTCTCTAACAGAAGACACTTGTTTTTAAAATGTAAATATTAAGCAATAACAGGGTGAAGCGTTGTGCTACATTCATACACTCTGTTGGTATTATGGCTTATATATGGGATACAAATGGCTAATGTGGTGGCAGAAATTTGTATATCTGGCGATAATATGGTGCATACCTAAAAAATATTCAGGATGCACGTCCGCTAAGAGGCGTAGAACAAATTTGCTGCTGCTAAAAATCACTAAGACTGAACTTACAAAGCTAAAAGGCGAAAAACTACAAATTACTGAGCTAACGCTGCTAGTGAATCAGGGCCGATGCTTCCCCAGCTGCGTGAATGTGCCAAAATGTAGACAGAGGCTGCATGGAAGAACAAGTGAGCAGCTTGTTAAAATAATATAAATTATTGATGGAATTATGTCAACAAGGTTCTTTCTAACAACAGATCCCAGATAATAAAAAGGGTTGACTCAGATTATTACCATGACCAGTTTGTTCCCAGTTTTTGGATTAATGTGATCACATAAACACTCATTAATACATTTTGTCACTTGTAGTTTGGGGGAGATTAAAACCATTTTTCTCTTCTCATATTTGGGTATAAATATAATATATGTTAACTTTAGTGTGCTGAGAGGATGAAGGTGTAACACAATGCTTTGGTGGGAAACAGAAAAACAGCCTGCAGCTTCATTTATGGCAAACTACACTGATTGAGACTTTTAATAGATGCAACCAAAAGCAGATTTAATTCTCGTGCTGTAAATGTGCCATAAGTTCCTCTGATGTAAATGTTCATGAATCCAGAGTCTGTGCATCATTTTTACCCCCTAAATCACCTCATAAGACGGGCACATAAAGATAAAACTGTAGTCATTTCCAAACATTAAGCCAAAAGTCTGTCAGGCCCGTGAACCTGCAGGTTTTAAAAAAATGAGTTTTTTAAATCACAAGAAAATTCATAATTTCTGCATAAATCCAAACAGTTTTGTTCATTAATTTCTTTCATAAGCATGGTATCCTGAAGTGTAATTTGAGTTTACATGTTCAAAATTATGAAGATCTTTCCTCCATTTTTTATCATTGAGACTCAAATTTAATGAAATTATTATTTTTTGTATGTAACATAAATTCCCTATTTTTATTACATTGATATTTTTGTTTATCAAGATCTTTGGACCATGCCTGTAGGTAATATACAGCCCTGTGTATATTAATAAACACATGCAACCATTCACCGTCTCCGTGTTCTGAATGTTTTTTTTAATTTTTTAAGTGATCAGAATGCAAGAAATGAATGTTTGATAAAATGCTGCAACGTAGGATATTTTTATTTATTTATTTAAAGGTTTGTTTGCTATCATTTTTTTAAGTGAGCAAACAGAAGAAAAATGTTGATTAAAATCACTATTTGGTGTGAATGCTGGTTGCCTTCCCGGTAGCATTAATTTCCGTAGGTGCGCTTGCACAAAGTCGGGGTTTAAGTAGGAATCATCATCAGGAAAGTGACTCCGTTCAACTTTTGGGACTGCGGATGAAAATAAGCATTGTGCTAACTCGTGCATATTTTCGTTGGTATTGTATGGGCTCTCAAGTTATTTTACATTCATCAATATGCTCTGTCCCGTCCAAATAAACTGGACAAGGCTGTGTGGTGCTCACAGTGTCCAAGCATGCTGACGAAAGTCTGAGTCTTTAGGTCTTGGGTCCTACTGTTCTGATTAGGAAAAAAATAATTTAATGTAAAATGTTGAATGCCAACTCTTTACAAAGGTATAAGGGTTAGGGCCACTGAATAAAGGTTGATTCTGAGGACAAAACCCTCAGAATTCTGAGAATAAAGTCAGGATTCTAAAATTTAAGTCAGAGTTTTTGTCAGTTTTGACTTTTGGCTCACAATTTTCTAAATCAGAATTATGACTTTCTTAAAAGAATTCTGACTTTAATCTTTGAATTCTGACTTGCATACGACTTTTCTCCTGACATTTTTGTCAGAATTCTGGCTTTAATTTCAACACTTGGACTTTTTCTAAATTTTTCCCCAGAACTTTTGCTTAAATCTCAGAATTCTGACTTTTTTCCTTGAGATATGATTTATTTCTATCTGTTGTTCCTGGATAAAAGTCAGACTTCTGTTTTTTTTTTTTCTCCAAGAGGCCCTAATCCCTTTCTGCATTATCATTCTTAGAATTCTGACTTTAATCCCAGAATTATGACTTGATTCTCTGTATTCTGATTTATATCTGACTGTTTCTCCTGAGATTTCTGACTTTATCCCTGACATTTTTTCTCAGGAGTCTGACTTTATACTCATAAAACAAAAATATGACTTTAATCTTAGAATGCTATATCTTACTTTTTTCCTGACAGTTTTCTCAGACTTCTGGCTTTAATTTTGTAAATTTGACAATCTGAATTTTTGGGTATTGTTGGCCGGAGCATGTGTCCAGGGCGACTGCCTGCATCTTGAAGGGGTCGGTTCAAAGGATACCAGAAGAGTTGGAACATGGAGCTGCCACAGGCCTGGACGAAGGCTATCAGGAGGCCGGAGCAGTACAAGAACCAGGATAACGAAGTGAAGTGTCGAACCAGCATATGCTCCCATAGTGACCTGACGTGGAAGACCATTTCACATTACAGGTCATATGGCAAGACTGAGCAAAGAAACAAGACACAAGGTAGTTATACTACATCAGCAAGGTCTCTCCCAGGCAAAGATTTCAAAGCAGACTGGGATTTCCAGACATGCTAATCAAGCTCATTTGGAGAAAGAAACAGGCGATGTTGAGGACTGTAGGTTAGCCAAAGAAATTCAGTGCAGCAGATAAGGGGCACATCGAGCTTGCTTGTCACTGAAACCGAAGATGTGGGACTCAGGTGCACACATCTACTGTTGAAGGAAGTCTTGCAAAAAGTGGTATTCAGTGAAGAATCAAAAAGCCAAACTTTTGATGTTGAAACAAGGTCAAGAGACTCAATTATGCTCAAAACAGAGGAACAGAGAGGTGGCAGCAGTTGAGTCCAAATTTGAAATCACCGGCTTTAGCAGGAGGCAGTTTGTTTGCTGAAGGGCTGAAGAGGGGAACAAGGAGTGTCTGCAGGCAACAGTGAAGCCTGGTGGAGGTTTGCTGCAAGCTTGGAGTTTGGCATTTGTTCAGGATTAAAGCAGGTACTTACCCATCATGCAGTAATATCAGGGAGGCTCCAGCTTGGCCCTTAATCTATTCTGCTGCAGAACGATGACTCCAAACATCCAGCTAATGTCACTGAGAGCTGTGTTCTGCACAAAGACGAACAAGGAGTCCTGGAGGTCATGTTATTTATGGTCCATGCAGAACCCGGATCTCAACATCAAGTATTTTTTTGGGTATTACAGGAAAAGCCAAAAGGATATGAGTCAGCCTATGTCCACACAAGTTAGTTCTCCAAGATGTCTGGAACAATCTGCCTACAGAGATCCTTCAAAAACAGTTCGCAAGTTTATCCAAAAGAGCTGATGACGCTGTGATGGCAGAGGGTGGTCTCACTGAAGATTGATTTTATTTACACTAATTTTATGTTCATTTACTTTTCATTTGATAACAGTAAATGGTAAACTTCACACCTTTACCTGTATGAGCATACTTTACAGTAACATTTGTCTGCCTAATTTTTACACTGTATTTTAATAGATTATTTTGTTTCCCAAATTCATTTAGTAAAGTGTAATAATGATTTTTTAGGAAGGATCACAGCCATTTACTGTCTCTGATCTCCTGCAATGAAGTAAAAAATATACCAGAGAATGATTTTTACAGAAATAATTCAAATTTGTGTGTTGTCATTGCAGAATTTGTGATGTTTTCATAATGTTTATATTTCACTTATTTTCTAAAACTCTTAATGAAGCTGTAACGAAATTCATTTAGAAGAAAATGTTTGAAGAAATACTTTTAAGGCGTATTCATCTTCTTTTCCTTTTCTATGAAGGATACAAAAATGTGCTCTTTAAAATTTTAAGTCAAGATGTCTATTAATTCTAAACATCTGGCCCACTGGCAGAAAGAGTGAAATAATGTGGGATTCTTGATCAAAAATGTTTATCTGCAACTTCTAGTGTGATGAGGAACAATACATTTAATTTAACATGTAGACTGCCAACTCTATATTCAGGGAAGAGGGTTAGGGCTACTGAAAATAACTGAAGGTTAATTTTTCTTCAAAATTCAGAGAAAAAAGTCAGGATTTTGAGAATAAAGTCAGGATTATGAAATGTAAGTCAGAATTCTTTCTTTTCCCTGACATTTTTTCTCAGAGTTCTAACTTTTAACTCACATTTTTTTCTTTACCAGAATTATGACGATCATGACTGTTTTTCTGGCATTTTTCTCAGAATTATGAACATAATCTCAGAATTCCAACTTCTTTCTTACTGTTTTTAAATTCAGAATTGTGACATCTTTCTGCAGAATTCTGACTTTTTTTAAATTTTATTTTTACTATATTTTCAGAATTTTTACTTTTTCCACAGACTTAAAATTTTTTTCAACCTTCATCCCTTTCACCAACTATCTCTCTCTTTTCTGACTTTATTAACAGAATTATGACTTTATTCTCAGAATTCTGACATACTCTATGTCTGTTACTCCTCAGAATTCTGACTTTTTCAGACTTTTTTCCTGACATGTTTCTCGGGAGTATGACTTAATTCTCAGAATTCTGTTATATATGTCTTACTTTTTACTGACATTTTTTTTTTCTCAAATTCTGACTTTTTTCCTCAAAATTCTGGCTTTAATTTCTGAAATTGGACTATTTGTTGCTTTTTATTCACCAGAATGTTAATTTTAACGTCAGAATTCCTTCTTTTTCTGGCTTTATCCCTGACATTTCCTCAGAGTTATGCCTCCTTTCTCAGTATTCTGGATTTAATCTACGAAATTTGACTTTTTTCTGCCTTTTGCTGTCATTTTTCAGAGACTGCTGACTGTAATCATAGATTTCAGACTTTGATCCCAGAATTATGACTTCAATCTCAGAATTCTGATTTATGTCTCACTGTTTCTCCTCAGAATTCTGATTTTTTTTTACCTCAGAATTCTGACTTTAATCTCAGAATTGCACATTTTTTCCCAGGATTATGACTTTTTCCACCAACTTTTAATAGATTGAAAAATAATATTCAGTGGCCCAACCCTCTTCAGCGATCTGAATGTAGAAACTGGATATAAATATGTCTTAGTAAAGATTCAGTTTATTAATTTAAAGTGGTTTTCATTGACACAAAGTCTTGCAGGGACCTCCAGCCTGGTTTATTTCTGGATTTGGCACGAGCCTGTAGGCGTGAATGAAGACTGCTGCTTGCGTGGGTTTCCCGGATGGAGCAGCGACGCCATCTTTACGCCAGTGCTACCGGTGGGTCTTCGGTTCAGCGGAGCGGCAGCAGCGTTGCTGATCCACCGACGGGAATCGCCGAGCAGCCGATAATCCTCCCTTTTCCACCGGGACGCTAGGAGCAGTCCCCACACCCGAGCACCATGGCGGACAGAGAGAACTGTGTTTACCAGGCGAAACTCGCCGAGCAGGCGGAGAGATACGACGGTGAGTGTTCGGACGAGCGGTGGCCGTTGCAGAATGCCTGGCCCCCTCTCTCCCCTCTGCGCAGGGGGCTTCGGGCGCAGGTAGAGCAGTTCACATGGATCTGCTGGGCGAGAGACAAAATGGCGGAGGTTTCTCCTCCACAATGAATCAGTAACCGTGTACGTTAACTTCTGATAGAGAGCAGAGAGAGCGCGCGCTGGTAGGGGTAACTGCTCCGCGTCGCGAGCTCTGCCGTTGGTTAACGTTTAGCCGCGGTGGTTACGGTTAGTTAGCGCACACGAGCTCTAAATGCTAACTAACTGGCTAGCCTTTCTTCAGCCACGACACGCGTCACACCAAACTCTGTTCTTACATACAGAGGTTTACAGCGGAGGTCCACACCCCGAAGAACCCACTTCTGTCCCCACTTTAACCCTAATACCGAGCGGAAAGCCTCTTCTACCGCCCTGAAGTGCTGCAGCCTCCGGAGGAACATATTAGAAAACTTGGCTCAGTTAATGCTAACGCACCGCTCCCACTTTGTGTTCTGTCAGGGGGCCGGTCTGCCTGGTAACCTGTTCAAGCCCATTTAAAAGTTGGACTCGGTTAAGTTTTCTCATACTGCTGAATACAAGCCAACTTTGGAGGTTGTATTGATTAAGTCAGAACCCTTTACACCGGAAAAACTGCGTATTTGAGAGTAGCTTGAAGCTTTATTGAATTAACTGAGTATATGGACTCGGTTTACAAGCTGTCTGCTGGTCATTGACTTCAGCGTTGGTTGGTGGACTGGGCCAGTGTTGCCAGGTTTTTCTACGGAAAAAAAGCAACCAGGTCGATCAAAACAAGCAACCTTCAGCTGTTTTTTTCTTCTAATGTGATATATCACTTGTTTTTAGAGAGACGTTTAAAGAAAGTGTGTTTTGGTTTTAATCTACCTTACATTTCAATTTCACAGTGACATTTTTTTAATTTGCCTTTAAGGAGGTGGAACATCTTTTTCAAATACAGAAGTGAAGGGATGGGCTGCTGTTTTTTATAACTCTCTTATCACTAAACAGTCTTTCTAACCTTGATTTTTGTAACCAAACAGACATAGTCTGGCTCTTATTTAAGTTCAGTGTTGATCCTCCACAGCTTTATAATGGTGAAAACTGTAATAGCTGCATTAGAAATAAATTTAATTCTGGTTATAAGAATTTATATTTGGTGGAAACATCATTTCCCCCTCTTTTATAGTAATATTTACATTTGTGACAAAATAGTTTGTGTAAAAATGGGCAATTACACTTTTGGAACAAGCCAAAAAATCTGCAACCTGCAACTGCATATATTTACAAGCAACTTTTCAAAAAAAAGCCCAATGTCGCTTATAATAAGCGCACCTGGCAACTATGACTGGGACATTTGATGGATGGTTCCAGTACCAATGATGTACCATAAGGGGCGGGGCTCAGCTTATGCCATCACGTCATAATTAAAGAATAATCAAGGCCAGTAATTAAGCTTCTGCAGACTTTAATTATAGCAATTAAGAAGCCCCATTGCAGGTTAGGGGTGGATGATATGTAAAAATAACAGTATCAGAATATTTTCAGGTTCTTATTGTGAGCACTTGTTTGCAAATTACTGACCAGAACCAAACTTTTATCCATAGGTATCCTTTTAAATTTCAAATTAGGGATGCAAAATATTGGTTTGTTCTTGGTATTGGTATGTAATAGCTTTAAAAGTTAAATATAGGTATCTGAAGATATGAAGAATTCTGTCACTATATATATATCTGCCATCTATCTGACTGTATATATAATCCAAATGTCTCAATGTAACATAATATGTAACCTCAGTTTCACATTATGTCTACATTGACGCAAACATCATTGCTTTTTAGGGGGAAAAAATTGTTTTCCTTGTTTCTTATTCTGTTTTCAACACATAAAGAATCAGACTCATGCAAATGAAAATATGCTGTTACGTAACAGTATATCCACAGACTGAACAGCTCACCAAATACCATGAGTTTACATTTTTATGCAGCCTGTTAAATATAGGTTTTATTGTGTACTCTCACATTTTGTGAGCTGGGTTGAAGGCCAAATACCCCAAAATGTGTTCAAAGGCCTTAAAAAAGTGTTTTTTGCATAATATGTCCCCTTTAAAAAGGAGAGCTCTGACAGCTCAACCTCTGCCAAAGCATTTCTAACACTGTCAGGCGAGTTATTGTCAGAAATGTGGAAAACTCCTTATCTGACACTGTCAAGAAATCCTTGAAAAATTCCCTGGATCCACATCCGGATACTGATCACCACCAAAAACATATCACTTCTTCCTTTTGCCATGACAAACATTCCCTGAAAATGTCAGTCCTTGAAAAAAATCCTGGATCGGCCCCCTGATTCAGATCACCACCAAAATCGAATCACTTTTCTCTTGTGAAATTTCATCCAAATCCTTTCATGATTTTTTGAGTTATCCTGCTCACAAACTAACCGACAAAATCAAAAACCTAAACTCTTTTGCATTATTTATAATATGACACCAGTGTCAGTATAGGGGCTTGACATGGTTTACTTGGTTGTTCTAGTTTTCCATTTAAGAATTGCACCTAGTGTCTGGCACAGTTTTTCGTATCACCTCCAGCGAGGTTCCTAGCAAGTGTAGCTGAGGCTAATGTTGCGTCCCAGTTGTACTTTGGAATTCCGAGTGGGAAATTTCAACTGGAACGCCCCCCAAGCTCAGAATTTCCTACTGGAAAGTCAGGGGATCCTCACCACCCCCAAGTTGACAATCAAAGATGGCTGCCCCGGGTGTAAACAGTTATTCAATTCCTGTAATGTACCATTTATTAGCACTTCTGACTAGTGTTTGTCACACTAAATCAGCCGTATACATGGTATTGTTCAACGTATACATCTGGAAATGCTGCTTTCGTGTTATTTACGTTCTTCATGTGGTATGTGCGAAGTACAATGCAGGGCGTACTACTAATAGCCTGGTAGATTGGCAAGTTTTTTCCGACTTTGCAACTGTAACGCTGATAACTCGGATATGACATCATTTCCACTCGCCTCTTCCCAGTTCCGATGTAAATGTAACGCAGAATAAAGGTGACATGAAGACACTGCTGTTGTCAATTCTGGGATGCTGTATGACTTCCTAAACTCCTCTTTTCTTCAATAGTACCTTGTTTTGCTGCAGGGCAAAATTCAACTCATAACTAAAAAAACAAATTGTTGTAGCTCTGTCACCTCCTCCTTTGCTTTTCTTAGGATGCATCATAGTTTCGAGTAGCCACGCTATGACGGTCCCGCCTACCTTTAAGAGGTTCTGATACATTCAATACTTGAGATTAGATTAGATAGTACTTTATTAATCCCTTTGGGAACAACTCCCTCAGGGAAATTGAGAATCAGTAGCAGTTGATAATTACAGATAAAAAGTTATATAAAAAGAAAAAATAGATAAAAATACAACTATTAATAAATATACATAAATCTAAAGAAAATAAAAATATAAATAAAAATAAAATGGAAACCGGAGCAGGTAGTGTCCAAACCATGCTGAATTGAGCAGATACCAAAATGGAAAGCACCATATTTGTCTCATTAATTAAACAGTAGAATCTAGCACCCCATACCGCTAATTCAGTGAGGATTTTTTATTTGGTTTGAAGAGTTTCCCTGAAGGATTACCTGATCTGTTAGCAGGGTCAACAACGAGAGAGAGAGTGTTGGCATTGTGGGAGTCTTACACCAAAAGAGGGAATGCAAAAGAACATCGTCATCAACAATACTCTCTCTTGGTGTTGGCCCTAATTCTACAAACATGTCTCGAGATGACTTGCACTCATAGTAAACCATTAATATGAGGTTTGAGATCATATTTCTGTCCACTGACATATCATTGCATCTCTTCTGCTGAAGTGTGCACAGCTGCTCCCAACAGCACATCCTTTATTGTATAACGTGTCAGAGCAAGACACTGACCAAACATGGCATCACATCAATTTCTGCCCATAAAACACATCGTCTGTGTACACAAGGAGGCTACTGGTGCAGTACTGGAGAACAATATCTGTAATAGGAAAAACAAACTGCAGCAGAGACGCTCCGAAGCCAAGTTTTAATATCAGGGCAATTTATCTCTCAGCACAAAGTCATTCTGACTCAAGCTGCCTTTTCTGTCTGTCAGTGTGATTCAGCCCTTATAGATTTGATATTTTAGCAGTAAAATTAGGGCCTGTTGATGTAGCTTTAAGAAGTATGTAATTTTATTTTAGTTTACAGTTTAGTCTGAGTTTAAAAGTGTTAAAAATCAAATTTAAAGTCTGATGAAGGTATTTTTTGAACAATGATTGCAGGTGCTGTTCACAGATGAGATACAGTAATAGAGATTCAAGTCCTAACTGCATCGATTTCTACCATATTAGCCTTTCAGACATTTTTCTTTGATAATTAAAACTGAATGAATTATCTAGTCAGCTATAGTTTCGAGCAGGGAATGTTCTGATCAGGCTTCTACTCCAGATCCTGGTTTGTGATTTTAATAAGTGGTTGAGTGTTTGCTCAGAAGAGAAGCAATGAAACAGGTATTGTAAAGTAAAGACAACTGAATCACACAATGGGATGATTTACTGATTACATTAGCTTAGTTATGTGAGTCAATTGAACTCTTTATAGACTGAAGAAAATGAGTCTGTCTAGTAAACTGCCATTGAAACAATAATTAAGAGAAAATGAGTTTGAGCATTAATAGGATTACATTATATTGCTAATGTAATTATTACTTATTGATAATAATCCCAAGGAAGCTTAAATGCCTTGTAATTTCTCTTTCTGAATCTCAAACTTTAACTAGGGATGCATGATATTACATTTTTTTGTAGGTATTCTATAGGGTAGGGCTGAACTATATTGGAAAAAATGTATATTGACTTTTTTTTTGTTTAATAGATTGCAATATTAAAAAAAAAAAAAAAAGCGAGGAAACTAAGGGTGCATGATGTTATTGGTATGAAATCAGTATAAGCTCCAAAAGCCAAATATCTGTATCAGTAGGTATGAAAATAGCTGCTTATATTTACTGCTGATATTTTAGCCTAATATATTAGCATTGAGTTTGGGACATTTTTGAATATTAGTTTTAAATTGAACTTAAAAGTTCCCCATAAAAGCAGATTTTATGTCATCAGATTAGTAAACTAGTACATTAGTGTTTGTAGCCCTTAATAGGGCAGATGAACAATAGTGTTATGGTTTAAAAATTTTATTGCATGTAGCAGTTCTGAGCCCAAAAAAACATTTTCAGTTATTTCTTTATATCAGTATTAGAGTTGCACAATACTGTCGGTATATCTGCCATATATAAGCAAAATACACCAATGTACCATATTTCTTCACCTTATCTTCACTGTAGGGGTACATGTAAAGATCAACAGTTTCATTTTGTCAAGGGGAAATGGCTGTTTTTCTTGATTTATCTGTTTCGAACCCAAAGAACTATGGCACTGTAAGCAATAAGTCACTTTTTGTAATGTAAAGACTTTATGCTAATGAGAAAAAATATCAGTATCTGCAATAATGCATCGGAAACATTGGCATATCGGATAGTGTAAAATTACCATATTGTGGGACCCTAATCTGTATCAATATTGGCCAAAATAAGTTATTAAATATTATAAATATGTAGATTTATATTACAAAATATAATATTGGATATCGTGCATCCCTGGGGGAAACTTCATCATATAAATGTGTGTTTTTCATATCTAACTATTCAGTTTCAATAAAATTTCTGTTTTGCCATAGTTTGTTCTAGAGGATCATGGAGCAGAAGTAGCATCAGAAAATCTGAGTACAGATTTGTTCACAGCTCTATGTGATTGTATCAGTGGGTGACAGTCTTTTTTTGATAGATATCAGCTGATAATGATTGACTTTTGAGGGGAACCTCCAGATTTACATGTAAATGCACTCACAGTCCCACTCCATTGATTGGATATTATAAGCTTCTGTTTCGTCTGCCACTTCTTCAATATTTGTTTGTAAAAGTAAAGCTCAGACAGTTTAATGAATGGGGAAAAAGCTGTGTTAACCTACTAGGGCTGCAGCTATGGATTCTTTTAGTAATCGAGTATTTAATTGATTATTTTGGTGATTAATCGAGCAGTCGGATAAGAGATACACTGCGCATGCTGCAACTTTTTTTTTACAGTAATTCATTTTGGCTTTATTGAAAATCATCAGTAAAAACAAAACAGAAAACAAACCCGGTCTCTTAAATGAGCAGTTAATTATTTCCTTTTTTGAACCTTTTAATTGCATCAACTTGATCCCAAAATCAGAATACATATTTTCTATATGAAAAAAAGTAGTTCCTACATGAAACTGCTCTCAACAAGGTCTGCAGATTATTTTATTAATTTTTATTTTCAGAATGAGGCACTGGTTGTGACTTTTTCAAATGTATTTTTGGTGTTTTGAGCGTCACAGGACTTTTGCCATTTAGTCCAATTATACTAGAGAGAAGGCAGACATCTCTGCAGCTGATATCTCTAAAATGTACAACTCATACATACAGTAAAAGACCATAACTTAATGTCCTTCCTTGGCCAGTGCTTTCTAGTTACTCTTAGAGAATCTTGAGGCATTCAGGAAGGACGTATAAATCTTCCAGTGAATTCTGAGTCTGCCCTGGGTGACCTCCAAAGGGAGGGGATAAGGGGGCCCCCCAACCAGATCCCACAAAAACACCTCACATTGACAGTAGCAGCCACCATACTCCAAGCTTCTTCAAGGATGGGAATCTCAAACCAATTCCAGTTGAGAATCAATAATAAGTCCCTTAAGGAGTCAACATAATGAGTCTTTTTGCTTAACAATCCTTCCCCTAACAATTCCTCTCTCTCTCTCTGTTCTGCATGCCTGGTAAATTAAGGGCTCTCATCAGAGGCAGTCAGCAGAAACGATTACAAAGACGTCTATAATGTAATCATGGGAGACAAAGGGTTGACGTGGTCAAAATTATGTCTTAATTTTTTGCAGATGCAGCACAGCATTTAAAATCAGTAATGGTATGTGTTTGACATGGTTGCTGCTGAAAGGCTGTGTTGGCCAACGGTCACCCAGGTCTTTTTTGTTAACAGAAAATATACATGAATCAACAAATGAATTGTTTAGGAATCAGACGGATAAGCAAAACAGGTCATGGCACTTGTATCAATAAAATCTTATCAATTTACCAGTGTCAACTTTGTTGACTTATTATTTTCTTCATAGTTTTTGTTAACAACCTTTTTTTCCCCTGACTAAAACTAGACAGCAACTAATAAAAACAAGTGCACATGGACAAAAACTAAAACTAAATTATCTGACGTTTTCCTCAACAGATAAAAACTAGAGGAAAATGTTTGACAGAGACTTAATCTAATCAGACCTAATTTAGTGACTGCATTTCACTCAAAAGTTCAATTTGTTTCTGTTCATTTTATCCAAGTGTAAAACATGACTTCAGAAATTAAACATAAAAATGCCTTACCCTTTACACTTCAGATTTTAGTCGACTAAATTTACAGTAGCTTTCGTCGACTAAAATGTTGTGAAATTTCGTCAACTTAAACTAGACTAAAACTAAAAGATATTTTAGGCAAAATACTAAAACTAAATTAAAAACTGCTGTCAAAATGAACACTGCAGTTTACAACCTTCTTGCATCAAAGCTATGCCACTGTTACGCCTTTGTGCCCCAAGCTATTAACATTTAAGCTAGTACGTTGGCGTGTTTATGCCTGTTAGCGGTGCTGTCTGTATCACAGTTCTGACATCTTCCCTGCATGTCGACAGGGCACCATATCAACTAAAACAGAGCATTTAATGTCGGAGTGTAGAGCTGATAAATGAGAGCAGCAGTTGATCATACTGTTGCCAAAATGGAAAAGAGAGGACGGGATTTATTGCTGCTGAATCATTAAAGGCAGAGGACAAGGATTTTATTGTGCTTGTTTGGCCTCAGAGTTAAACATGAATGAGGAAGGAAACCTCTGATATCTTGGCATGAAGATCAAACATAAGCTGCTTTTCCCTCATAACATAGCACATAAAGTCATCAAGAAGGAATACTCAAGGACTGCCTGTGCAGGTCTTGTAGTCTTCAGTGCGTACAGTTTTGAGAAGGTGCACACTTTTGCATCCACTCTGGGTCGTAGGGGTGTACGCCAAAGGTTCAACATCACAGTTTAAATCAGGTTTTAGCTTAAACCCACACCTCATTCTTTTAGTAATTATCCAAAGCTTATAAACCATAAGTGAGGGCTGGAATGTAGATTGACCGGTAAGCAGTCTTGACATTTGGCTTGGGTTGGCTTCCTCTGCATCACAGTGTTATCACTGACACCGCACCAATCCTTCTGTCATCTCACGCCCTGTTGTAAACAAGACTCCAAACCAGAAACAACACCTCTTGATTGCTTCTCCGGTTATTATAGTTTAATTTAAGCAAACTGAATTTATGGGTTTTTCCATTTTTTGTGACAATACTTTGATCAAACCACTCACCAGTTAAAAGATTAAGAGTCATCTGTTTATTCAATGACAAAACCATTTGTTCAGAGTCATAGCTCTGGGTGTAAGCGACTGATTATTGTTGGTACTGGGTAAACATGTGATTTCAACATGTTAAGGAGAGAAGCTTTTTATAGCATAGACCACACAGCATGCAGCTTTGAAGTTTGACTGTAACGTCTTCTTTAGCAACCCTAGATGTAGTTTCCACAAGGGGGGGTTGGAGTGTTGCAAAGTGGAAGGAGCTATTTTGGGTGTCCCTGGTTCTCAAAGTAAAAGTCATTTATCCAAAAGACCTTTAACATGACATTCATTGAAATCTTTTTACAGTTGAGGCCTCTTGAAAAATCTGTCTTAAAGATGAACAGCTTTCTTCATGTTTTGATTAAAAGTTGAGGCTGGATGCCTGTGTACAGAAAACTACAACTCCCAAAGTGCACTTTGGCAAGAAACTTCTCATCACCAAGCAAAAATCAAAATGTTACAAAACTGTGCCACCTGTAAAACTACTGATAATTAAGTGGAGATTCCTCAAACTGGGGCTGAACAATTTAGGAAAAGTTCTAATTGTGATTTTTCTTGCAGATATTGTGATCTCACAATTTTCTTTAACTCAAGCTTCAGTGCAATATTTACTATGTTTACAGTATAGACAACAGTAAGGAAATCAATAATCAAAAGCATACAACAATTTATTCATCATCTAATTTTGATAATAAATAATCTCTTATCATTACTTAAGGAATACTCCAACTTCTACTCCTAAACAGAGGCTTTGTGTTGTTGACCTGCTTACCAGCACTTCCGTGGTGGAGATGTGACGTTCGCGAACGTTTTTAAACTGCTCTTTTAAGTGAACAATGAGAATCGATTCGCGGTTGTGAGTAAGCTGGTCATTTGTGAGCCATCCTTAAATGCAAATTGCCTGCAAATTTGTATAATAGTTGACACAACAGATTCTGGGTCAGTCGGGAGCGTTGGCGATCATGTGATTGTGTTGTCTGAAATTGCGATTTCGATCCAAAAATGATAAATCTTTCAGCTCTACCTCTAACATTATCTAGAGCTCTGGCTCTTGTTTTTTAACTCCTAAATTGTGACACAGTTAACGCTGAGCTGCACCATAGCCCCTCTCACACATGCAGCCCTGTATTTTTTTATTCAGGGTAACCATACCCTGAACATTTCTTACGTTTTCCCTCTGTTTTGTGCCTGTTTGGATAAAAATATTAGGGGGCATCAGAGTAATTCAGAGTAAAATCTGATGTTTGCTTTGATGTTCTGTCAGTGGCTTAGTCTGGTAGTACGATGGCTCTACCATTAATTGGAAGGTTGCAGGTTCGAGCCCAGCTCCAGCTGTCACATGTCGATGTGTCCTTGAGCAAGACAATTAACCCCAAGTTGCTCTCTGCTTAAATAATGGCATCTTCAGGGTTTTGCATGTATGAATGTGTTTCACTTTTAATTTTAAAGTGCCCCATTCACACAAGAAAAACCTAATATTTCTGAATTTACCCCAGTGATAAATAACAGTTTGTCCATTAACAGCATTGGCAATTATCAAAATCATTTTTTTGTTTCACTGATGGTTAGAAATGGGAATCGAAAGCCAATTCCAGTCGAGGATCAGTGTTTATTTTGACAGCACTTTTTAATTTAGTTTTGCCTAAAATATCTTTTTGTTTTAGTCAGAATGTAGTCATCTAAATTGTTTTAATTTTAGTCTCATGTTAGTTGATGAAATTTCACAACATTTTAGTCGACAAAATCTGTAAATTTTTCACTTGGATAAAATCAAACATCTAACAACCCTTTACTGAATGCTAGTCAAGTTTGAATGTATAAATTGACAGAAACAAACTCAACTTTAATGTGAAATGCTGTCACCTTTATTTAGGCTAGCTGGCAGAGCATCTCAGTTACAATACCAGAACTGACAACAAACAGTGAACCTGCTCTACATGAATATATCAATTCATAAAGAGAGGAGCTCTGATTGGATCGCTCCCAAACTTATCCCACCACCACCAAGCTAAGGCAGCTGTGATTGGATGTCCCTCTTAACTCATCCAACCTTTCCACACAACCAAAGTAGCTGTGATTGGATATATTCCTAACTTGTCCCTACTTTCTACATGAACAAATTAGGTCTGATTGGATTAAGTCTCTGTCAGACATTTTGGTCTAGTTTTTATTTGTTGATGAAAATGTCAGTTAATTTAGTTTTAGTTTTTGTCCATGTGCACTTGTTTTTATTAGTTACTGTCTTAGTCTTGGTCAGGGGAAAACTGGTTGTTGAAGAAAACTGTAACGAAAATAATTAGTCAACAAACACTGGGATCAGGTGCACTAAATTTGTAAAAACTGTAAGATTTCTTGAACATGGACCATTGTGAACATGCTCTTGCAGTGGAACTCGAGTTAGGACGAAACATGAGCTCTTTCATAGTAAACTTCTCAAGAATCAGGAGAGTAAATGCTGCGTAAAGAAAGTCTGATTTCCAGCATGTCAGCCACCCTTAATAGTCAGTCAATGTGCCAGTTGTAGTGATTGTGCCGAGTCAGCCGGCCGCCGTAAACCTTGAGAAGCTGAGAAAAAAACTGATGCCAGCGAGAGGTCAGTAGGTTTATGTGAGAGTAGGTCTGGCCACAGGGTGAAGCGATCAAAGCTGCAAAGTGCTCCTCCCGGCTTTCAACCACCGCGTCTCAGGTTTCCTCAGCATGCTGCATCAAGCTCTGCTATTGGCCTCTGCAGGTAACACCACCCAGTCTGGAAGTTAAAAAAACAAATGACTCACTGTTCTTACCTCCAGGCGAAGAGGTTAACGTGGGAGGTGTGACCAGTCTGCAGCTCAAGCCCCTGTTTGCTTTTATACCTATGACAAGGATAACTAGTATTCTTCCTTCCAGTAGCAAACATGATGATGCTGGTCTTATATTTTGATGTTTGCATGTTCAGCCTGTACGTCCTCAGTTTACTCAGAAGTACTCAGAGACATATATAACAGTTGCAGAACCAGTTCATTATATTCCAGTGTTCATGTTGCTGCACGCCTCCTCCCACAGCTCCTTGTTTCTTAATTGAAGAGGCTCCATATTGTGCCTATTTATGTATATCTCCATGGAAACCGCTTGTTGTGCTTATTAGTGTCTCCTTCAGTGTGGCAAATTGTTGTCATTGCCGGTTAAGCCCCGGTTTCTGGATTCACTCTTCACACCACATCCTGCACATTCAACTTTGAAGTCGAGGAATATAAAAGCATAAGAAAGAAGTCACTTTGCTTTTAGCTCTGCTCTGTGGTTCATTAGCCTTGAACAGTTCCCAGCATCCCTCTTATATACATGTCCATAGGAGGGGAATCTGTGCATTAGAGGAGATATTGTTGGGCAGAGTCCATCCTCCATTAGTAAGATACTGAGGATGGTAGATGCTTTTGAGGCCTCACAATGATTCGTTGGTTATAGAACAACAAACAAGGGAGTACATTTATATCATTTATTTAAATCTTTACCCCCAAATTTAATAACCATCATAGAGGAGCAGTTGTAAATATTCCAGCAAGAATCTTTAATCTGTTTTATTTATCCATTTCAGCTCAGACTTATTGTTTGGAATTTTTTTCTCTGTTAATCGATTTTTTTTTTTTATTATCCTACTTTAACAGATTTTATAACGTACTTGGTGTTTGGCTATCTCATTTTACCACATTATTATTTTAACTTTAATTTATGTTATATATTTATTTATTTATTTATTTATTTATTTATTTTCCCCCATAGTATAGATATATATTTAAGACTTCACCACAACTCAGCCCACTTTTTCTCTGACTCTAGAGCAGTGTAAAATAGTGACAGTCTGCCATCTTATCCTCTGAATGTGGATACACTGACCTTGTTGGGGCCAGCAGTCTCTAAAGCCTTTTGTTACTACCACCTAAAAAGCTGGCACAGAGGGGGGAATCACTCAGACTGCCTAAGCTCACTGTCACTCACATTAAAGGTGAATCATCACCTCAGTGTCGATTATCAAAGCTGTTACGTGAATAGGCCTTGATATTTCCAACTCTTTATCAGTCGAATGGAGTGAGTTAAAGGCATACTGGTATTGGACCATCAAGTGGGACCAGTAGATGTGTTTAACCTCAGGCTGAGTAGATGAAGTGGCTTTGAGTCCTCATATTACCTAAAGAGTGTAAACTATTTGCTCTGCAAAGGCAGGATATGAAGGTGCTGTAAATGTGTGCGAGACCAGAGGGCCATCTGTTAGAGACCTGAGTAGATTTATAACCCAACAGCCTGATACAGGGCTACAGGTCTTAATGATTATACAGACATTAAATATCAGACCAGATTTAGTTAGCACACAGAAATCATAAGTATTAGTTAGGGCTATCAGGTAACTCACGAGGCATTTCCATCTGATCATTTTAGTATTTACCTCTATCAGGGCTACACAGGTGGGCCACATGTTCTTGTTGTCTTGTCAGTGATGGACGTATTTGGGGGCCTGCTGATGTGGTCACATGGGGCCGAGTGCTTGATGAGGTTCTGCTGGATTGTGGTCGTGGAAGGAAGGCAGATCAGCCAATGGATTTGTCATGGATGAGGAGTGGGCCAGCTGCTTTGCACACAGTCGTGGCACAGCTCGTCTTTTCTATTATTTTGCCATGTAGTTTGCAGCGTGGAGCTGACCGTGCTTCCACAGAGTGGCTTTGCCTGTGCTTCATGTTACACTTCCTGTTGTTGTTGGATCGGGCAGTTCGCTGAGCTGTTGATTTTATTTTTGAATATATGTATCTACAGTTGCAGTATGGATTTTAACCTCCTTGCTTGATCGGCTATTTGAGTCTCAAGTAAAGGGTGACAGTCCTGATAAGTATAAGTACTAGTGGTAGGCCATGGTGGACCCTCATGTTGTGTCAGTACTCTTAAGATAAGGTTCTCAGGGCTCTTGCAGTTTTTCCCACTTACATGTGAGCATATAAGTGGTAAATGATACATCTGTGTTGTATGCTCACATATAAGTGGTAAATGAGCATATTTCGCCTGGTATCATTGAGTAACCATGACTACCACAGACCGGCATCATGCTCAGAGGATTTCCTTGTTCTCTCCCAGTTTCCCAGCAGTGATCCTCAGCTTCCCGGCTTCTCTGATTTGATCGGCCATGAGGGCAACCAGCAGACACGGTTATCAAAATGGAGTTTGGAGTCCTTCCCATCTTTTTCACAACCAGAAGAGCCAGTTGGTAGATCAAACTCTTAACGGTTGAGAGAAGAAACAGGAGAGACGTCTCACTCTGTCGAGAAAAACACTTTCTGGTTTAAAAGCGAAAATGACGTTTATTATTTTTAAACAAACATAAAAAACCACTTAGATCGGCTACATCCTTTGCTCTATTCACAGAGTTATTGCATTTAAGGACTAATTTCTGGACTTTTTTCCCACTTTCACAAAAACATTGTTTCCTGTAAGAACATTCTTTGCTCCTCTTTTAAAGAAATTGGGTCCATTTCTGATAAAACTGCAGATATTGCCGCATCCATGAAGACCACTTCACACGCCACCGTTGTTTTCAAACATGCAGTCACTTCCTGCTGTCGTCACGTCTTCACTTTCCGCCTCTTTCCCCTGATTGGGCCGTCCAGATTTTGGCTGTGAAGTCGTAGGAGATTGAAGCTTGGCAAGATGGACCTGTGTGATTTCAGACATTAAATCGGGCAGGTCCATCTGCACTGCAGGGTTACTGAAATTGGAATATATCTGATAAACTTAACCTGTTGTATTGGACCTTCTAGAGCATTCCTCAGGGCCCTTTGAGAGAGCCTAAATTGTTCAGGAAAAGGTCAATTATATGTCTGGTTATGCAAAAATCGAATAACTTACCTCTGCTTTTTGTACTTCTGTTCATAAAAAGCTGACATATTGTTATCATTTCTTTCTCATGTCTCCAGAAATGGTGGAGTCGATGAAGAATGTGGCCAGTATGGACGTGGAGCTGACGGTGGAGGAGAGGAACCTGCTCTCTGTAGCGTACAAGAACGTGATCGGGGCCAGGAGAGCGTCCTGGAGGATAATCAGCAGCCTCGAACAGAAAGAAGAAAATAAAGGCGGCGAGGACAAACTAAAGATGATCCGAGAATACAGGAAAACGGTGAGACACTGCTGCTGTCCCAAATTTAAGACATGGTAAAAGGACTGGGTGATATGGCCTAAAAGTAAACGCCCAGATTTTTTTCCACAACACTTGATTTACGAATATAATCGATTTTTTTCCCTTTCAAAAAACATCTCCCAAGTGACACAAAAATGACATGAATCAAGTTTTGCCTTTATGTTATCAAAATATATTCCCAAACTTAACAGAATTTCCCTCTTACAGTTAGTGTCATAAAATGTTGATTATGTAGTTGAAACGTAGGCAGGCTTGTCTACATAAGCACTGAAGGCTGAGGTATTTTCACAGAATGTTAACATGAAACAAAATTTAATCTAATTTAAAAAACAACTAAAAGTGCTTGTGCAAAACCTGACAGGGCCTACCATCATGAAAACTGTACATTTTCAGTATTTATATTTTTAAACAACTTTTAATTGGAGTAAATCAAGAAAAAGAATCTCAATGTTTTATTTCTAAATCTTCGAAAATCGAAAAAAATCCAAAAATAATTCCAGTTTTTCGATTTATTTCCCAGCCCTTAGTGGTAATCAGAATAGATGCTTAAAGTGGCATATTTGTTTCATCTTTCTCTTCCACCAGATGATTTCCCTCCGCTTTAGTGCTGAACTTTGATCCTCACAGTCGGTAAATATTTCTGAACCTTGCATTATTCTCCAGAGTCCAATTTAAAGTTTTTGTGGAAAGTTTTGTAGCTGAATGGTAGTTCTTCTCCTGCTTGTTTTGCACTTGCCAGGCTGAAGTCGTGAAATCAAATTAGACAGCTGCAATCCTTCAGTGATGCCTGCAACAGATTCCAACGAAACATTAACAGCCTTCTGTGGTTTTTGGACGACATCCTGATCGTCTCTCTGGTTTCGTCTAACTTCATTTGGCCACTTTTTTCCTGCCCTGGTCTGAGCTTTATTTCTCATTGATGAATTGAGTGTGTTTGCCTAGTATCGTGAAATATTGGGAATCAAGTGCACTGCTGAAATTAAATCTCCTCTGCATTTTTGTAAAAGTATTTGAAGATTGATTAATATCTTTATTTCAATCATGTAAACTTAAAAACAGTTAAAAACACAAATAAGTGATAATCAAAAAAAAGAAAAGAAAACAAGACAGTAGCTGAATCTGCAATATTATTTGAAGCCTCTCAGCTTACATGAGCTAGAAGGAATAAGTATAAACATATCTAATCCAACCCCCTAAAATTTTACTATACTTCCAAACTGAAATCATAACAGTGTCTCAGATTAACCAGAAACATCCAATCATACCTAAACCTTCTTTGCAAATGTATTTACCACACCCTGCAATTTTTTTCCCCAAAAAATCAGCAAAATTCATCACTGTACCTATTAATAGAATTATGCTGAAATTGTGCTTTAGTGCTGCACTCCATCTGTTCCACAGTTTAACTCCACTAACCATGATGCAGAAACTTTTCAATGCTGTATGCAAACTTCTGACCTTTAGATTTGAATTTTCTCTTAAATTATAACCCCCCTCTCTTACATAAAACAAGATGCTTCTTTATTCTATCTCATAATGTACTTCCACCCTTTAGGAAATCTGATTTCCATATCCAGCAGGCAAGGCGCCAGAGGTGCTTTAGTCTTTTTGGCAGCACTTTTCTAAACTCTCCTCCACTGACCTCTCCGCTTTTCTAGGAAACGGTGAGGTTTCACAGCCCACCGTCACTTGTCTGGGTGAAAAAATGAGGTAGGCTGCAACCATGAGTCAGCTGTAAATCAATTTCTCTTCACTTCTGCTGCACACCAGCTCCAAGTCACTGATGAAACCACTGTGTTGATTTAGGAAGAGGAGAGATTTCAGATGACTTTCTGTAGCGTAACACTCAGCTTATGAAGGCGCCATTAATGACCCTTCACGTTGACGCTGCCGATGAGAATTTCTGCTGACATGGCTGCTTGTCAAGGTTTGTCCAGAGACTCAGCATTTGGATACTAAAACCTAGAGCTCCAAACATGTATACAAAGACATAAAAATAGAGAAATACCATTCACGTACAAAGAAAAAAGAAATGAAGTATTTAAACATGTTTGAAAAGGAGAAGGAAGAAGTAAATACACTTTGTATTCCTACCCCTTATTACTGTTTCTCATGGGTCATATAAAAATATATTCTGCTTTAACATCTATGCAAATATATTATACATATAATCCATATAAATTTGTTAATACACATAAACACGACAAAATATATAATTTAAAATATAAATATATATACATATAACATATAAATATCAGTATAGACATAATATACATATACTATATAAACATCTATATAGATATGATTTGAACCTATGCACACATACACATACATACTTACATGTATATTCATAAATGTCCTTCTAAATATACTACCTATACCTAATATCTATACACTATATAGCAAAAACCTTCATTTTTCTGGTCAGATCCACTGTCCTCTTTACTGAATAAAGGCATAAAAGCTTAAAAAACATTTTTAAGGACATAATGAAATGGTTAACTGCCCTGCTGCTTAGGCCTGTAGACCAAAATGATTTGATGAAAAGAGAGAGGCAACTTACACTCTGCACACACACACACACACACACACACACACCTTCTTAGGAAGGAACACTTTTCTGGTACTTGAGTAGGGCTGGGAGATATGACCTGAATATAAAATCCCAGATTTTTTTTCCCCAAAACTCAATTAACGATTTTAATCAATTTTTCCTCTCAAAAAATATCCTCCAAGTGACACAAAAATTACATGAATCAAGTTTTGCCTTTATGTTATCAAAAAATGTTCCAAAACTAAACAGACTTTCCCTCTTATAGTTAAAGTCCACACTGCAATTTTATCTTAAAATGTTGATTGTGTAGTTCGAACATAGGGAGACCTGTATAAACACTGAAGGATGAGCTATTTTCACAGCATATTAACCTGGAACTGATCAATATTTAAAAGCCTATAAACGTGTAACCTGACACGTCAGACCCGACAGGGCCTATCATCATGAAAACTGGACATTTTCAGTAATTATATTTTCAAACATTGCAACAACTTATGATTTGAGTAAGTTGAGAAAAAAAATTGGATTTTTTATTTTTAAATCTTCTGCAGGAAATAATTCTAATTAAGTGATTTAATCAAGATATTAGCCCAGCCCTACCTTGGAGCAGCGTTTGCCATAAGAACTGCTAAACCAGGCAAACACAACCAATATCAGAATTATAATCATTTTATATTTTCAGAAAAAAACTTTTTAAGTCAATTAACAGCTTGGGACAAATCTTATCAGCCTCTGTTTAGGGGAAGTAAATGATTGCAGTTAAATCTTTATGATCTTGGCTTTTTCGTTGATTGATTGTGTAATGGCTGCACTTTTACACCAGTTTAGTTTATTTAATATTTTTTTTTATGTTGGTTTGTAAATGGGAGCGATGTCCTGACCAGCTCTGTTGGCTCCATATCCCAATCCAACATTTGTATCTACACAAACAGTACATCTACACACTGATTTTGTGTGTTTGGTTGTTTTTTTTTTGTTTGTTTGTTAGCCTAATTAAGTAAAAAAAAAAAAATTAAAAAAAACAAGATGTCGTGAACATTCCTCCGATTTTGAATCATGCAGTTGCTGCAGAAATGTGGGCTGCACATCCGTGATGTAAATCTTCCATTTCACCACATCCCAAAAGAGCTCTACTGGATTGAGATCTGGTGACTCTGAAGGCCACTGGAGTACAGTGAACCACCGGCCTGAACTTGAGAAATAATGCAGGATGAATTCATGCTTTCATGTTGGTTAAATCAGTGTCTTTTTTTGCATCTATATTTAAGAAACTGTTTTATTTTGGGGAAAATTGACAGCCCTAATGCAGAAGGCAGCAGTGTGATAAAACTAGGGCTTGATTAAATTGATTAATTCAAATTTATTTTTTGCAGAAGATTTTAAAATCAGTAATTTTTTTCTTGGCTTACCCTAACTCCAATCGTGAGTTATGGCAGTTTTTGAAAATATAAACACAGAAAACTGAGACTCTTCAAAATTGTATGCCCTGCCATTTTCGCACAAAGGCATTTCTAGGCATGTATTTGTTTTTTTAACGAGATCAAATACTGATGAAAGAGTTCCATGTTAATATAATGTGGAAAAAAGTGCAGCTTTTGGTGTTCATGTAGACAAGCCTGCATTTGTCCCAACTACATAATGAAGATTTGATAACAAAATTACAGCAAGAACTTTAATTATAAAAGGAAAAAGAATCACTTTAGCTTTGAGTTATATTTTGTTTAAAAATGAAAGGAAAAAGTCGTAAATCGAGTTTTGTGGAATTTATTTTTAGGTCATATCACCCAGCCCTAGATAAAACTACAATGGGATTTTCAATTGAAGATTTAACTGCCGTAAATGTAAAAGAACACTGCATTTATGTGGCACAAGCTCCTCTAAAAATCCAAACTGATATTGCAGAAGGAAAAATATTGCTGTGTCATTTTTCCCAGTAACACAGAGTCCTGATTTTGACTGTCTGAAACCCTGTCTGTATTAATGGGGTGTTTTCAGATATCTGTCCCAAGTTTGCTTTGCTGGGTAAAGGAAATATCCCAAGAGTGCTGTTTGATTTTCCAGACATGTCTCCATATATCGATGTTGAAAATGTCAGATTAAGATGTCTGACGCTGTCTGCCACCACCGTGTCAAATGCCTCCACAGAGATTGCCTCTCAGATGCTCTGCGTATCTTTTCCACTTTTAAATATTGTTTCTGTGGTGGTAGACAGAATGTTAGGAAATGATCGATACTTGGAGCAAAAATAGAGGAAATATTGATGTTTTTAAAATTAGTCACAGCCTCACTCGACACTGTTGACTCTCACAGTTTGCTGTTAAATCTTAGCTTTACAGTAAGAAAAAAAATGGCCTTGAACTTTCAGCAAACATTCGTTTTTTAAGATTCTGTGCGAGTCTGATATAAGCTGTGTTTTTGTGTTTTGGCTCTGCAGGTGGAGAAAGAGCTGAAATCAATCTGCAACGACATTCTGGATGTACTGGACAAGCACCTCATCTTAGCTGCAGTCACAGGAGAATCAAAGGTTTTCTACTACAAAATGTACGTATCCTAAACAATCTCATATTTGTCTGCAATTAACATGACATATTTGGACTGATCTAGAGATTTTTACCTAATTTTAAATGTTTTAAATGATTTAAGACGTTCAGGTCTTGTGACTAAGGCCAGCTCCACAGGCTCTGACAGGCCAACAAACAGCAACGATGCTTTTAGTGGTTTATTTCTTTCTAGAAAATGAATCTGCAACCACAAAGCTTAAAGCCACGTCACTGGTTCGATGCCTCTGCAGACCAGAGCTTCCTCTACAGAAAGAACTTGATAAACTCAAACATCACTATCATGACAAACATTTGACTTGGTATCTCCTGAAAGTGTTTGCTGTTATTCAGAAAGCATCATGATCATTTCAGTGAATTATTTTTTTTCTTTTCCTGTCTTGCCTCACTCTGAGTCCATGACAAGCAGATAGACACCAGTGTTTAGACTTTGTGTGCAGTAACAAGGAAGAGACGGGCAGAGCTCGCCCACCGCTAATTAGCTTAGCTCAAACACTGGGAGTCATTGGGTAGTGTTAGCCTACCTCTGCCTACAGTCATCAGATAAACTCTTCAGCAACTCTAACGGTCCTGTGAGCTTGTTGTGACTCGTTTTTTAACTGCACTATGTTACGTTATCTATTTTTAGATCAAGATTAGCACTTTATGTAATTTTCGAAAAAAAATTGTTGACCTCAGTGTTAATTTTGTTTTAATTTTAGTCTAGTTTTAGTTGAAGAAATTTCACAACATTTTAGTCCACGAAATCTACTGTAAATTTAGTCGACTAAAATATGAAGTGTAAAGGGTAAGGCATTTTTTATGTTTCCTTGAATTTCTGAAGTCATGTTTTACTCTTGGATAAAATGAAACATCTAATAACCCTTTATTGAATGCTAGTAAAGTTTGAATGTATAAATGAACAGAAACAAATTGAACTTTTGTGTGAAATGCAGTCACCTTTATTTAGGCTACCTGGCAGAGCATCTCAGTTACAATACCAGAACTGACAACAAACAGTGAACCTGCTCTACATGAATATATCAATTCATAAAGAGAGGAGCTCTGATTGGATCGCTCCACAACTTATCCCACCACCACCAAGCTAAGGCAGCTGTGATTGGATGTCCCTCTTAACTCATCCAACCTTTCCATACAACCAAAGTAGCTGTGATTGGATATATTCCTAACTTGTCCCTACTTTCTACATGACCAAATTAGGTCTGATTGGATTAAGTCTGTCAAACATTTTCATCTAGTTTTTATTTGTTGAGGAAAATGTCAGTTCATTAGCTTTTATTTTTTGTCCATGTGCACTTATTTTTATTAGTTACTGTCTAGTTTTCATCAGGGGAAAAAAGGTTGTTGACGAAAACTATGACGAAAACAATTAATCATCGATATTAACACTGGTTTGTGCATGAGCCCTGACCATCACAGTGTTCGTGTCGGGGTCGATTGTTTTGTCTAACCACGTTTTCTGTGTTCAGGAAGGGAGATTACCACAGGTACCTGGCAGAGTTCGCCACAGGCAACGACAGGAAGGAGGCGGCAGAGAACAGTTTGGTTGCGTACAAAGCAGCTTGTGACATCGCCATGATCGAACTCCCTCCAACACACCCCATTCGTCTGGGACTGGCCCTTAACTTTTCAGTTTTCTATTATGAAATCCTCAACTCGCCAGACCGTGCCTGCGGGTAGGTGTGACCATTTATGCTGATGTTTGTTTGTAGTGACTTGTGCTTGTAATATGAAATTTAAGAAGGAAAAGTAATCTACTGTAAGACTAAAGTTTGATGAATGGAGTTTATTCAGGTATACTCTTGGTGACGAGGTGGTGGAGGTTATCCTGAAGGAAAACACTGTAATGGATGTTATTAATAAGTTCATTTATCCAGAGTCCTACAGAAATACCCTTAAACTCTGCAGCTGTACTAAAGTATGTCCTTCAGTCCTATTGTTTTTTTCTTAAATGGAAAAGCAGCTGTTTTTAGGCAAAAGCTCAGATAAAGTGACTCTGCACTTACGCCCAGTGCCAAACAGAGACAGAAAAGGTCACCCAGTAGCACGAGAACAAAGACAAGAATGTTGAGGGAGGAAGACGGACGATTTCTCTCAAGAGCTTCTGGGAAGCAAAAAAAGGAATAAAAGGAGTTTGACTCAGCTTTGGGCTTGATCAATCCCAAAAGATTTGAGAGGTCTTTTCAACTCCATCAATATATTAATATTAAATAAGACAATTTACGGCACAGAAATGCAATTTAAAATGAAGAAGGTGAAAGCAGATGGGTGTTTAATCTTCTAAGCCTGTTTTATTTCTTAAACCAATCAAGAGTCTGAACCTTATTTATTTATAAAAATTCTTTTTGGTGTTAAGTTTTCCTCTTCTTTTGATTTTTAAGGTAATTAGGGATTGAATACAAAGAATGAAAAAGCTCAATTAAAATAAGATGCATCAAATAAACCTCTTGTGTTTTAATACTTTAATTGAAAATATCACAGTATTATCAAAATTTGATTGAATATATAAATAATTGTTTTGACAGATAATGTGATATTGATAACAGCCACTAAACTTAAAACACTCAGAAACATGATATTCACTAACAGTGAAGGTCTTTTTCTGTATTTTAGTGAAAATTACACCCACATGTTTAATATTTTCTTTGAACTTTTGCTCAAATCCTTCATGAAATGAAACTGTGTCCCAGCTGTTGGCCCAGGAGGCTGCAGGAAGTCTGCTTAATGTTTCAGGAACAGCAAGACTCAGAAGGAACAGGTCATTAATTCTCAATTCAGATACATTAATGTGACTGCATCTGAGGGGCATTTGATAAAGGAATAAAATCAACTCTTCAGAAGCTACTGAATAACAACTTTCTTATGTGTAACAGCATACTGTTTTTATTAATTCATTTGTGGGCTGAACGATCGGGAACAATATTGAATCAAGATTTGATGACACATTTTTCAGCTTATTATCTTTAAAACTTGGGGTGTGTTTTCCCCCTTAACTAACTGATTCTGTTTTTTTTTTTTTTTAATTATTATTTATTTATTTACTGGAGAATTTTAACACTTCCTCAGATATTTTCTCAATTTTAAAAGGTAGAGAAATGTTGATTTTAAGCCCAATTCACGCTGCTGTTTCAAGCAGGAGTTAGGGATGCAAAATATTATCAGTATGATATTGTTTCCGGGAGATATTGGCCTAAAAAGTTGAATATCCGTATTGGCAGATATTTAAATTTTTGCTGATGTTTACAGCCTATAAATCGACCATATATATTAGCAATAATATTGTCAAAATGTACTTTATTAGCACGGGTGCATTTAAAATCAGCAGTTTCATTTTTTCAAAAGGGAAATGGTTATTGTCTGTTTTCATATATATCTTATTTATATTTTTATATATCTTTTATCTGTAATACTTAACTACTACTGGAATCCCAGTTTCCCTGAGGGAATTCCTCCAAGGGACTTCTATCTAATCTAATCTAATCTAATCTAATCTAATTTTTTGTTTTTTTATCCGTTCCTTACACAAAAAAATGTCACATTGTAGCAACAGGTCAACTTTTCTAGAGTAAATACTTCATGCTCTTGATGAAAAATATCAGTATCAGCAATAATGCATTCGGAAATATCAGATATCCGCAAAATTACAGTATGATGCGTCGTAGCTGCATTATTTAAACCCCTGTGACGCTTTGCCTCCACTGACAACATCACAGAGACAGAATCAGGGCAAAGAGTTGATCCCGTCTTTGTTCCGTCTCCAGAGGTAGTAACAGAGGCGTGATGTAAAGGGAGGGAGGTTTGCGGGCTCAGCGGGAGACGGGAGCGCCGTGAGTTGGAGCCTTTGTGTGCACCCAATCTGTAAATGTGAATATCTTTAGTTGTAAATAAAACAGAGCCACGTAGCAGCACTTTCGCATAAATCTACTGTGGATACGGCCAAACTTCCTCCTGTAGCTCCTCCCCCCTACGCCCGTAAATAAACATCCACAAGTTCAATGGAGAACTGTTATCTCCTTTGTCTTTCAGGGTCTAATTTAGAATCGAAGACTCTGGTCGATAAAACTTTTTACTTTTAAGAAAAGGGAGCCTTGAAGGCAGATTGACTGGGTCACTACGTCTTGACTCATCCGTGGTTGTTTTGTTTACTTGAGTGTCCCCTGGTGGCTGAAGTTTACAAACTATACCTTAAATATTGATGAGATTTTTTTTAGCCATTTCTGCTTCACTGAAACATAACGTTTTTAATCTACTTATCATTGTAGGCTGGAACAACTCAGTTTAAATAAAATGTTTAAATTAAAATGATGATCAGAAGCAGAATAGTTTTTTATTTCCAAGTATGCGACACATACAAGTAATTTGACTCCAGCAGTTGTTTTCTCAAGTACAAAGGAAGTAAAAAAAAAAAATATATATATATATATATATAATATATATATATATATATATATATATATATATATATATATATATATATATATATATATATATATATATAATAATAGAGAACAACAAAAATATAAATGAAAATAACTCTTAACAAATGCAGTGTGTATACAAAATGTACATCAGGAACATATACAAAGAATCGGGAATATTTACAACTGAAGGAAGGAAGCTGCAGCTGTTTTGTGTGTGGCTATTTTACAGTTGTGCAAATGAATAGTGAAACTGTTTAAAATAGTGACTGATTATCTAACATAGTGACTGATCAACCTCAGTCAAGTATTACTACTCTGGTGATTAAACATCGCAGTCGGCCATATTAAGATTTTTTTTGAGACTTTGGTTTATTTTTTGTTCTTGCATTTTTGTAACCCTGTGACCTTTCTCTCTGCCGACAGTTTGGCGAAGCAGGCGTTCGACAACGCCATCGCAGAACTGGACACGCTGAGCGAGGAGAGCTATAAGGACTCAACACTTATCATGCAGTTGCTACGTGACAACTTGACACTATGGACCTCAGACGTGCAGGGAGATGGTGAGACAGCGTTTCCTCTTTTCTCCTGACTAAAGCTTTAACTACCAGGTTTTGTCTTTTGTAATATTACTGGTGACTGTTTTTTATGTATAACAATCATTCTTTTCATCATTAACTTCCTTCATTGGATTTTAAGTTGGTTTGTTGTTCAAGTTGTAGCTTTTCTCAGCTCAGGATTAAGATGAAAACCTAAAAGAATGAGACATGTTTTATGTTTTCTTTCAGTTCCCTTAACCTTCAAAATTAATCATTAAGTAATATACACGTCACAGATTTAGTGATTTGATTTTCGAGTTAAAAAGCTGGTGCTGACATTGCTAACTCCAACCTCTGTTAAACCTCTTAAAGCAGTGCCATTTTTGCTTCCATCACATTATAAGTTACTTAAACTGTCATTTTACCCAAATGATCCATTAAATAATTAAATAAATGTGCTATCATACAACTCTGTACAGTCCAGGGAGCTTTGTTTAGTCTATTAACATATGTTTCTCCTAATTCGTATTTTTTACAGTTTTTAATGCAAATGCAGCAAGTGCTAGTGTTTTTAAATTTTACTGCACTGAAGCATTATTTGATGGAGGGTTTATATTTCACTTTAATATTCTTCTCCCTGAAATATTCAACAGTAGAGTAACAAAACTTGCTCCCAGTACTGTCACATTTCAATACTTTCTATCGTAGCATTATTTAATATGCAATATAACAGAACACCAGTCTTAAACAGTACTTTATATTTGTAGCCGTCCATGCTTGACTTTACTACATAACACAATCTATAGCAGTAGTTTGGTGAGTGCACAAACCCTGTTTCCAATGAAGTTGGGACATCAAGTAAGACTCAGATAAAACAGAACTCAGTGATTTGTAAATCCTTTCAACCTATATTCATTTTAATGCACTATGAAGACGAGACAGTTAATGTTCAAACTGCTGAACTTCATTGTGTGTTTTGCAAATATTCACTCATTTAGACTTTGATGCCTGCAGCACGTTCCAAAAAAAAGCTGGGACAGGGACATGTTTACCACTGTGTTACATCAAACGCTCAATAAGGGTTTGTTAAGATAAGATAAGACAAGACAAGACAAGACAGTCCTTTATGGATCCCCAAACATATCTGATTCTGATTTTTTTTCACAAAAAACTCAATCTATTTTTTTCCATTTTTTTCCCTACTTTTTAAAGAAAACAATAAGTACAAATGACAGAGATAACTCAAAACAAGTTTTGCTTTTATTTTATTAAAAAAATAACACAAGTAAGCCCTATTTCCCTCCTGGAATTAAAGCTTCTTTTGTAATCAAAAACACGTTTTGTAGTTTGATGGAGACAGACTTATTTACATTCACATTGAAAGCTCAGACCAAAGAAATTCTCTCACAACACACAACAGTGACATTTTTCATTATCTCTGGCTTCAAACACTGCTTTGGGTCTGTCCTTTAAAATCATTATTGTAGACCAGGCGTGGAAAACTGACGAAACTGTGAACATGCAGGGAACATCACAGAATCCACCAAATGGACTTCACCGAAGATATAAATACAACACAATATACTTAATTAAACTATAACTATATATTCTAGACAGATAATTCTATCGTTTTTTGCAAGTCATTGAGGAACTCACTTTGCTATAATAGTTTCTCTAAATGTCTTTTTTTTAATGAAGTATTAGAACTTTATATTAGATATTAATCAACACTACATGTAGAAAATAGTCGTGGTAGTGCTTTAAAAATAGGAAAACACTCATTGTTACTTTGTTTTTAAAAATAGCTTAATTGGCTTTAAGTCTATGTATATTGGCTGAATTAGCTTGGATTCTGTGTTAAGTTTGTTTAACTATGCATAATACCTTGCATTTATAATACATGAATATTTGTATAAATACTATTTTTATGACTACTTTATGTTTGTATATTTTTTAACATTATTTAAAGGACATTAACATTATTTTCCCCATCAAGAGTATCCGACATTTTGTAACAATGCGGCCCACAGGCTGGGAATAAGCATTTATGTGGCCCTCTTGGTAATTAAAGTTGCCCATCCCTGTTGTAGACAAATAATTCAGCTAATGTGCTACTAAAGTTAGCAGCGCTGCAAACTCTCCATGGTGAGAATAGGTTGAGCTACATAAAATTACCACTCAAGAGTCAGGAAGAAAGTCTGGACCTTCTTTTCCTCTTTGACTCTCAGGTTTTCAGTCAGTCTAAACAAATTAAAGCTGAATAATGAGGAGATTGGACATTTTCTCTAACTTCCTGTCATCACAGTGGTTTCTCTCTCAGCCTCCGCTCTTCCTCTCCACTCTAATCATCTCTCATCTCTCCCTCGCCCTCCTGTAGAGTCTTAAGGACCGTCCTCTTCCTTCACTCTTCCTCCATTAAACAAGTGTGCTTTGTAAGTCATTCCTGCTGTCTTTGGATGCTCCCACCTCAAACTTCTGTCTCACGCCCCTCACTAACCTCCTCACATCACCGTGCCCGGCTTTGTTGGATGTTTTTGTTTCAGTCAGCTGTTTGCACACAGCTCTGAGTGATCACAGAGCTGAAACGTCTTTTTTCTGTCTCATGAGTCTCACCTTTTTGTGCACAAGAACACCAGCGCTGTGTTGGAGTGATGTCCTCAGGGTGCTGCCTGTGTTAGATGAGAGTATCTGTGTTTTCTCATATAGGAACTACTGATTTGGTATTTTGATACAGTTATATTTATATTTAAATAAGAAAAATCCAGGCGGCAGAAACAGGCTGCAGCGCTGCCTCTGCGTCTCCTGTGGCTTTCTCACATCTCAGCTAGCTTTGGTGCTAATGAGCGCCGTTACTCCTCCTGTTTCCATCATGATGGATCCTCAGCCTTTTGTTATCTCTGCCTCTTAATTCTTCATTACACGGATGGCTGTGCCGTCGCTGTGGTAACCTCCCTGAGCAACAGGTTCACCCAGCATTTCCCCACTCTGCTGCATCTGAGCAGTGTTGTTGTGAATGAACTCACTGGATGCATGTTGACGTGTGAGGTAAACACGCTGCTGCTTATGTTTGAGTGTGTGATGATTTATGGTGTGATTAACTGGTTAACACTGAATGAGCTGATCCCAGCCTCCTCCTCTTAAAGAAAACAGCCCCTCAGTGATGTTCGACTGTTCTAATGTGATTCTCTGACATGAGCTTGAGTAATTACTCAGGCTTTTACTTAATTACCTCTGCCAAGGAGGTCATGATTATGCCGGCATTTGTTTGTTTCACTGTATAACTCCAAAGGTCATGAATGAAATTAGATGACATTTTCAGGGAATGTTGGTCATAGCACAAGGAAGAAGTGATAGGATTTTGGTTGTGATCCAGTACGGGCTGCAGATCCAGTTATTTTTTTAAAGGATTTTTTTTTTAAACTCTACAAGACAGGACAGTTTTCCACATTTTTGCTTATAACTCAGTAATTCTCCACAGACTTGGAAGAAGTGATAAGATTTTGGTGGTGATACGAACTCGGATGTGGACCCAGGAATTTTTTTAAAGTTTTTTTGACGGTGTGAGACAGGGCAGTTTTCCACACTCACTTATGGATAAGTTAGTTCTCCAGGGTGTTTCCTGACCTTTTCAGAGAATATTTTTTATGGCACTAGAAAAATGTGATGGTGGTGATACGAACTTGGATGCGCCTCCACAAATTTTTAAAAGGATTTCTCGACAGTGTCAGATAGGGCAGTTTTCCTCATTTTTGCTAATAACTCAATAACTTGTCCACAGAGTTCCATGAAGTTTTCAGGGACTGTTGGTCATGGCACAAAGAAGAAGTGATATAAATTTGGTGGTGATCTGAACCTGAATGTGAATCCAGGAATTTTTGAAAAGGACTTTTTCCCAGTGCAAGATAGGGCTGTTTTCCACATTTTTGCTAATTACTAAATAATTTTACCATGGATTTTTATGAACTTTTCTGGGAATGTTTTTCATAGCACAAGGAAGAAGTGGTATGATTTTCGTGGTGATCCAAACCCAGGTGTTAATGCAGGATTTTTTTTTTTTTTAAAGGACTTGTTTACAGTGCAAGATAGGGCTGTTTTCCACTTTCTTGACAATTACTCTCCTCACAAATGTTGGACATGTTTTGGCAGAGGTTCGTGCTATTGGAGAACTTCTAATGACATATTTGACCCAAAACAAAGATGAAGAAAAGTGTGGCTCTGTGCTGAAAATGAAACTTTTTGTAGGAGTCAAACTTGGCCAATACTGTGTAGCCGTTTCTGCTCACCATACATCTGTGGATGAAGAGTGGACTCTAGGGCTTCAGGAAAATGGATAACAAAAATATTGTTATCTAATCTTGGTATAGTTCGTGTAAATCAGTAAATCTTAAGGTATTGAGGGAAAACTCTAAGATAATGGCATTCTAGCAAAAGGATGTGGTTACTTTGGATTGTGCACTAATAAGCAGCTTGTATAGATCTAATAAGCAGCTAGTTAACGGTGAATGAATGAACCTTAAGCTTGAGTGTGACTCAGTTAAACAGGATGTTATGGCAGCAGTAGACACGCATTGTGCTGACCTCCGTGCTCTCTCGTGACCTTTCATCAGCTCATCGTCTCTCTGCCTGTGAAACACTTTATCAAGTCTGCTAAGATAACTCCAGCCTCCATAACGGCTCTTTCTTCCTCTCATTTGATTTCAGGTGAAGAACAGAACAAAGAAGCACTGCAAGATGCGGAGGAAGAGGCCCAGTGTGACTGAACAACTCGAGACAAGCCCTCCTCCATTATTTCTCTCCTCCCAGCACTCGCCCCTGCCCCCCCGTCGCCGTTTTCCTCTGGGTTTATCCTGCAGCCCACTCCCTCTCCGCCTCATTTCTCCATCTGCACGTCCTCTCCCGGGTCTCCTTCATCTCCACTCCTCCTGGGGTTTTACCTTCCTTTCCTTTCCTTTTTTTTTTTGCAAGCCTGTACCCTTTAAGGTTCCTGCCCTCTCTCTCTCTCTCTCTCTTTTACTGTTTTTATTTCGCTTTTCTTCGCTGCATCATCTGTTGCCAAGTCGATCGCCTGTGTTTGTAACACACACATATGCAAGAGTTTATTTAAAGACGATTCTTTGCTGTTTTTTCTTGTGTGTTGGTGTGTTGATGAGCAAATTTATCGTCCATGCTTCAGTCAGTTTGAATCATTTTCAGATTAAGGAAACTCGAGCAGCGTTGGGAGGCTTTAAAGGGATAAAGCTTTTTAGGAAGAACTAAGTGCCCTCTTTACTTTGTGGTAACCAAAACCCTGCTCCTCGACATCATCGGTGTTCATTTTTTTTACTCCAAGCGACAAAAAGCAGAATGTCCCCCCTCTCCGAGCATCACTCCCACCTCTATTCTCTCGTCCACCCTCGGACCAAGTATTGTGCTGCGAGGCTGCGGAGCTTTTGCTAATGGCAGACAGTTAGGTAATGGCTTTGTAGCAGACAAACGTGCGCGTGCGTGTGTGTGTGTGCGTGGGAGGGGAATGCTCAACACTCTGATTGTAACGTAATGCAGATTTTTTGCATTGGCACTATATAAGAAAAAAAAAAAAACAGTTTGGGATCTAGAGGCCTGCTGTATCTTTACTCCCTGATTCTTTCAGGTTTCCTCGTCTCGACTCCGTCTCTCTCCTGCTCCTCTCATGTCTTCTCTTCCTTCTGTTCAGTGTAACGTGAATCTGATTTGTACTACTGGATGTTCTCACCGGAGCCACAAGTACCATCTGTATTCTTACTGAAACACAGCATGGAATTAACATTAAACTTCAAATTGAGAAATGTTCAAATCTTTGTGTCTGGTGTGGTTTTTTTTAAGCAACTCAAGGCCATATTTTGCTATTTTCAGGATTTTTTTTGACGTAGAACCTCAACTCTCAAGCAGAATTATGCTTGAGACGTCATTTCTTTTTCAGGACAACCTGGGCTGCCTGAAAATTAATGTGATAATGAAGTCAGATTGATGTGTGAAAAGTTGGATAACCTCAAAGACGAAACAAAAAGTCAAAGTCTTTTGAAGCCTTTTCACATCTGAATCTTCTTTTGTTCGACTTTGGCTGTAAGCAAAAGACACTTAACCGAGTATAACAGGAGAGCTCCAGGCCTGTAGGGGGCGCTGTGGCAGGGGAGACAGACGGGAGTGACTGTAATCAAGCTCCTCCGTTTTCTGTGGTCATATCAGCTGCTCCTAAACTTTTTTCATGCTTACATGTTTGAACCAGTGTTATTTTTCTTGACTATTTTAGTCATATTTTTCGTCAACAACCTCTTTTCCACTGATGAAAACTAGACTAACTAATAAAAACAAGTGCACATGGACAAAAACTAAAACTAAATTAACTGACATTTTCCTCAACAAATAAAAACTAGATGAAAATGTTTGACAGAGACTTAATCCAATCAGACCTAATTTGGTCATGTAGAAAGTGGGGACAAGTTAGGAATATATCCAATCACAGCTACTTTGGTTGTGTGGAAAGGTTGGATGAGTTAAGAGGGACATCCAATCACAGCTGCCTTAGCTTGATGGTGGTGGGATAAGTTGTGGAGCGATCCAATCGGAGCTACTCTCTTTATGAATTGATATATTCATGTAGAGCAGGTTCACTGTTTGTTGTCAGTTCTGGTATTGTAACTGAGATGCTCTGCCAGGTAGCCTAAATAAAGGTGACTGCATTTCACACAAAAGTTCAATTTGTTTCTGTTCATTTATACAATCAAACTTTACTAGCATTCAATAAAGGGTTATATACGATGTTTTATTTTATCCAAGTGTGAAACATGACTTCAGAAATTCAAGGAAACATAAAAACGCCTTACCCTTTACACTTCATATGTTAGTCGACTAAATTTACAGTAGATTTCGTCGACTAAAATGTTGTGAAATTTCTTCAACTAAAACTAGACTAAAATGAAAACTATTTAGATGACTAAATTATGACTAAAACTAAAAGATATTTTAGTCAGAAGACTATAACTAAATTAAAAAGTGCTGTCAAAGTTAACACTGAATGACAGGAGGTAAAAACAGGAAGTTCAAGGACAATTTACCTCAATTTAGTGAGGGAAGACTGATCATAAGCCACTCTTGACTGAAGATTAAAAAAAGTTGGAATGTGGATCCTGATGAATTATATCCATCGAGTCCAAAAAGTGAAGATGTTACACTGTCTTTACTCTTATTATTATCGTTATTATTATTTGTTTTTTTAAGGCTTAAAAATCTTAAATTTGATTCTGAAAAGTTTGTAGCTACCCCTTTCTCTCGCAGGGATGAGCTGTAAACATTTGAGCAGGACTTATGTCAAGTCTGGTTTTGACCACCAGGGGGCAGTACAGGCCTGCAACAGAAGACAGACCTTCACTACAGCTGAGATTCACCTGTCTTAATGCTGCATTAATAATTAAGAGGTTTAAGGCTTTTATTTGTCAAGAACTAAGATTTCACTCCTTTGTAAAATCACTTGTGATTGATAATAGTTCAGTTTTTTAAAGTGGGGTTGTATGAGCTCCATATGGCCACTAAGTACATTAGATGCAGTAGAAAGTTCTCTCCTCTCCCTCAGTAAGCCACAGTCTGTAAGAGTCTGTGACGCAGAACCAGCTGCAAACAGGAAAGTATTGTACCAAATACAAAGGGTATTTTCTCCACCGACAAGAACTCCCATCAAAAAATAATACCACAGTTTATGTTACCCCTGCTAGAGTAAAGCTGGGGCGACAAAGCCTTTTACCTTTGTAGGTCTGATCCTGTCCCTTGATTTCTTTGTGTGTAATCGTAAGCCCTATATGCTAATAAGGGGGCAGGGAAAAGCAAATTCAGGCTTCCCATTGGTTTTCGAAAATATTACAACTAATCAGGGTGCTGGATCTCATTTGCATTTGGTCTACTAATACTAATAGTGAGAAAATTTAAGGTTAATATTATTACTAGTAAATAAAATTTTGTTTCAGTAGTAGTTCTGGTAAAACTGAATTTCTAAAGTCTATAATTCTATTAACTCTAAATTGTCCACTAGTAGGCGATATTGCTTTACTAGTAAGGTCTACTTGCACATGAGTGCACCAAAAACCTTTAATAGTAAATATTTTTTTTGTTTACAAGTACAACTAGTAAACTGAGCTATGGTTACTATCACTGATATAAATTTTATACCCAAATGGCTTTCAATACGAATAGGATCATGATTTAGTAGAAACACCTTGTAGACTGACCAAACACGGTCCAAAGAGGAGGGCAAATAGCTGAAGTACTTACTTGGTATCAGTATTTTCTGAATGTATTTAATGCCAAAACAATACTGTGCAAACATTGACCATGAATATTCACCAGGAAGAAGTTTAATCAAAATTATGAATCAGCCAACATCAGTTATCAACACCACCTGAGTCGATAAAGACACCACACGATGCAATTTGAAATCTGTTTTTACTTAAAAAAGATCAAAATAAAGATGTACAAGTGAACCAAAAGAAGACGCCATGTTACACTTCAGCTTTAGAGACAGATGGCAGGACAGAAAGGCATGACCTGAAATACTTCCCTGTCGAGAAAAAAACAGAAACATTAAGAGTCGGCCTCACCTGTGGACCAGCGCTTGCTGAAGGTGCGGCGTCCCATATATTCTATGCAGATTGTCCTTCAGTTTTTTTATTTTTTTAAAAAGAGGTGAGGACACTTCAGTCAGCGAGACCAGAGCGAATACATTTCTGCTACAGCGTGTCAAGCCTCTCCGGAGGATCCACAGTGTTTCAAATCGAATTATCGGACATACAAACGGCTTCATCAGCTCAGGAAAACATGGACACTTTAAATAACATAGAAAGAAAGAGATAGAGAGAGATGGCGTCTTTTAAATTCAGTTTGGACTCTTGTCTCCGACACACAAAATGGTCTAAAAGATCTACCCAGACAGCACTCGACTGTGGACACTTAAAACCAGGAGACGACAGATTCTTCTTTAAGTTTTCAGTACAAAAAATAGATCGAAAAATGAAAAAAATAGTTATAATCTGACTGGAGGAATTTATAAAGCGACTGTCTGGATCTACGTCTGCACAGTGAGGGGGCGTGGCTTAAGGATTGGGGGTGGAGCTACTTAACATTCATCGTTGAGTATATTAATGATTTTTGTAGGTATCAGAGTATTCGGGCAGTCGATACCCCTTCACATTAAGTCTGAATGATCCTATATAATACAGTAAGTATTCACTTCCTCCTTCAAGTGGAATTTTTCATTATTGCGATGAATAAAATCTTTAGAGATGATTTACAAAAGAACCGTCTGTCCGTCCACTACAGTATCTGCTATGTACATCTGTTAAAAAGCAAGCATGTTGTCCTTATGTACAGCTAAATTCTTCTTTATTTTGAACTGAATATACATATTTACTTATTTTCACAGTTTCTATGTTTGCTCATATATTCAATATCAATAGATTTCTTTTCTTATAATGAATACAAATATTTTCTCTCATGGCACCGAGTTTCCCCCTTTGTGTTGATATCTCACGATTGTTGTCTTTCCTCATGTCCGAGTAGCAAATTCTGTTCAGTTTGGGAACAATCTTGATTGCGGTTCAGTTTTTTTTTTTTCTTTTTTGCTAAATCACAGCAATCTCCAAAAAAAAGCACAGTTTTCAGTTTCAAGTGTACAGTTTTCTGGTCGTCGTTATCACATGATATTCCTGCTCTTCGCTCCTCGTCCTTCACCGGATTTGAAGGTTGAACATCTCAACCTCCCTGTGGCTGCGCAAGTACAAAAAAGTTCTGCTTCTGCCGTCACACAGAAACCACAAAGCCACGAGAAATCGATGGAGTTTGTGTTTTTTTAGCGCCTCTCTCCGTTCCCGTCGAGCCCCCTGGAGGTGACCCCGTCAGCGAGTTGGATCCTGTGTCTTTGTGGTGGTCATTTCGCGGGCGCGGTGATCGTCGTTCGTTTCTCGTTATTGGATTAAGGCACTTGAGAGGTTTTTGGTTTTCACGGGAGCTCGGAGGAGACCAGGGCGAGGCCGGAGCTCTGGCGGAGCGGGGGCCCGGTGTGGACGGCCTTGGGACAGTCGGGCGTCAGGACCCGTCCGTTCTCGCCGACGCTGCCCGTGATGGACAGACGGGCCTTGTTCCTCATGGCTTCTGTAAATGTGAGCTGAGGAGGAAATAAAGACAGAGGTTTGTGTGCAGAGCAGGAGAAAAGATTTTACAATTACACAGCTGCAGATTGGAGTTTTGAGAAAGTTCATGCCTGATCTCAAAGCTTGAGACCACTACAAGTTACTCAATCAACTTTGATTGTTGCTAGCATTGGATATAACCGCTAACATGTTTACTAAATTATCTTTCAACCTTTTTTTACCTCAATTATGCCTGCAATAAAACCCCGAACTGATCCATACTCTAACTCGGTAAGCTGTATGTGAACGAAGTCTGAACCCAGCAGCAAATAATCAGGGAAATTCAGTGAGGGCGAGTGAGGAGGGGTGATGGCATCATCATGCAACTGAAGTAAAACCAGAAAAGGGAGACTAGACAGGACATGTCAAAACAACTGCTGTAGAGGGAGAAGTTTGATTGTCACACAAAAGTTCTGTAGATCATCTGCTCTAAAATGATCACCACCAGGTCTCTCCTGCATCCAAAGAGCTGTCTCGTGTTACTGTTGGATATAGAGCTAAAACGCTGCACCATCTTCCTCCGGTGTAATCGTTGTGTATGTAGTGACGCTCCTTCATATTCACTTCCGCAAGCTATCAAGCAACTCTTTGGTCGATGCTGTTGATACATTTTTTAACATGCAAAAACAAAGTTAAGCAGGGCACACACATAAAGATTATCGGGCTGTTTTTGTCCCGACTTTCCATGTTGTGTTTTCTGGTTGTTGCTATGCTTTTACTTCTTTGTTTTTGTTAGATCACATTTGATCAGATTTCTGTCCTGGAGGACTAGATTCTAGATCGGTGGTGGAACAGAACTGTTCTGTGTGCGGTGCGCTGTGTTGAGATTATCGGAGCACACCACACACAATACGATCAAAACTTATTAATGCCTGATTTCTTATCTTCATGTGTAGGGTCTCTAGATAAATAAATCTCTTCAGATATGTGTGGACTCAGCTTAAGTTTACAAATTGGGATCATAGCGTATCTGCTGCTTTGTCTGCTATCTTATTACGAACACTGATTACTGCTGCCCCTTTTATTATTGTCACGTCCAACCATAGACAAGGTCACGAATGCCCCAGTCAGCAACGATGAAGAGAGCACAGAGGAAGGATTGGTGAAAAGTGTGATGTTTTAGGCCCAAAACCCCGTCATCCCTGTCCAACCCAAAACACCCTAAACAGAGTAAATCTTCACTCTGGCAGGAGATTCTTAAAATGTGCATTTTCAGTGACCCACGACTCCGTTTGTATGTAGACAAAAAGCTAATGGCACGGAAAAAGACGCCTACATTTGGACATAACCTCACGCCACTTTTTATTTTTAAAATCAGTCAAAAACTATCTTCTAACATTTTTCCCCCACCAAATAGAAATTAGAGCGAGATAAAATGAAATCTTTGATGATAAAACTACGGCAAAATATCTGTTTACTTTTCTAAATGTCCTTTAAATTTCTTCACTGAGGTTCAATCAAGCAAGTGACTTTTATAAACTAGAATCTGGGCTGAACTAAAACTCCAATCTGCATGAAAACAATCTGTAGAAACCAGAGTACAGGTCAGATATACAGTATGAATACAGTGTACAGCAGGGATGGGCAACTGGCGGCTCGGGTGCCACATGCGGCCACCCTACTCCCTCGATGCGGCCTGCAAGTCAATTTCAGATATGACAAAATATCATCGCTGAGGGGCACAAACCTCCCACCTCCATATATATATTTTTTCATAAAACAATGCGACTGGTCCTGTTTTCATGTTGGTGAGATGGTTTTATAATCTGAATCAGGTTAAAGGGTGAGTTTGGGTTTTTTGTAAAGGAACATGAGAGCTTTGTCTTTGTGGGGGAAATATCAGGGGCTGGACAGGGGTACACAGTAGTACGTTGCCATACAAAGCCTCAAAATTAACCCACTTACAGGTTAAAACTACTCAAAAACTATGTTGGCTTGACAATATGATACGTATCAAGTAGTTATGAAAAAGCAGCAGTTTGTGCTCAACAGCGACGATACATATTTACAAAGAAACATGACAACATCCACCTGGAAGAAAAGAAAATAAACAATAGCAAAATTTCCAAGATAATCGAGCATTAATCAGCTGCGGTCATTTCCTAACATTTATAAGAACTAAAAATGCACTTGTATTTATCATTATGTTTAATTTATCAATAAGAAGTATGATTTGCATTGAAAAATATCTCGAAAAAGCCTGAATTCTGTGTTCATCTCATTTTATTACACTTTTCTATTTGCAGTCTAGTCAAATGAGACACAGTGCTTAACAAATTTATTTTATTAAAATAAGAAAATACAAATATTTTAGAAATCTTTCAAAAATGTGTTGAAAACTGAAAATGTTCTTGTTATGGATGTACATTTTGAACAGGAATGAGGAATTGCAAACTGAATTTTTACTAGGGATGCACAATATTATATTATCGGTATCAGCAGACATGAAAACGTCTGCAGAAATGTGTGTGATGGTTTACCTCATCATCACTGAGAGTCCACTTTTATAAACCAAAATGATAATTTATTACAGAATTAAATGTTTTACTCGCTGCACACCTGTTGTAAGACAAAAAGGCCGTCACAGTGGAAGTAAAACATATTGAAAAATGAGACAATAATGTCCTTTACTGTTTTTTCATTTTTTTTTTCCAAACTGTTAAATTGAATATTCTTGGATAACTAAAGTAATTATTTTTAAGCATTAAAAACATCATTTAAGTTAAAGAGCCTTTACATTGCTGGTGTATTATCCGTCACAGACACATAAAAAATAATTTGGATATTTTAACATTCAACCATCAAAACTGATTTTTCTGATCAGGAATGCAAGTAAATAATGATAGTTTGACATTTTAATCTAAAAATAATGAGTGCTACAATTTTTTTCTGCTTTCTTTTGTTAAACAATTAATTTGAAAATAATATAATTTAAGTTAACATAGTGATGCTGTTAATTTAGGGCAGCTGTGGAATAAACCTTGCATCAATACATTTGTTAAGCACTGTACCTCTTGATATTACAGCAGCCGTTTTTATTCCTCTCATTAAATATGAGTAACTAATTATGAATGAAAGCAACGAGATGGGACCCCTCATAATAACCCAAGTTGCCCATCCCTGATGTTGGGTCATGTCAGAGTCAGAAAACACCTTCACAGCCATTCAGTACAGTATGAAGCCAGCCCCAAACTACAGGTGAGTCGATTAGCGGCAGAGTTATCACACAGTGAGCCATCGCTGCAGGCGGGGGGACAGGGAAGCTGACTCAGCAACAGAGAAGCTAATGAAGAGTTTGTGCTGAAGTGCTGATGGGGGACACATAACCACGCTGGACAGATACACGCCGACTGAGGGACGAGATCTGAAAGTCTAATGGGAGGGGACCTGAGGGAAATATCCGGAGGAAACAGCTCACATCAATAACACCAGCTCCAGGGAAACTTCAAAGTTTACTTTAGCTCCCGATGTATGGAGCTCAAATATAACTTTATTGTACGGGGCGTCCCGTGTGCTCAGGGCCGGGCTCTCATTAAATCTGCCCCGTGGCTGCAGGCTGATGGTGTATTGTTACTGACAGGCTGGAGACGGGACGGTCCCAGAGCTGGATTGAGCCCTCACAGAGATGCACAGGAGGTAAAACATGGTTTGCAGAGACAAAACGAAGCAGTGGAGCGTCACCAGATGGACAAATGTGCTGCAGCTTCATGAAATGTCCTCACAGGTGGAGACTAAAGAGTACACGGAAGACATTGGTCCTCATTTAACAGCTCTGGTTGTCTTTCAGTACGATTTTAAGTACAGAGGCTGTACAGTGAAGCAAGGTTTATGTTAATATGAAACATTTCAAATATTAACCCTTTGACTGGCATTGTAACCATGCGGTTGACTTTTTGCTGCCTAAACACTGTATTTAAAATTTTGTAAGTCCATCTTTGTGTTTTTCCTTATTCATCTCTCTGAAAAGTGTTTGTGACACCAATCCTCAGAAATCTAACAGTAAGAGCATATATCGGAGTAAGAAAAAATCTTTCACATATTTCCAGATCCTCTAACAATCATAGTTTCGTTGAACAAAATTAATTTGATGATAAAAAATCAGAAAACTGTGTCATCTGCTTAATATCTACATTTTGCTCTCTGTGATGTTTTCATATGAAAAAACAAAAATTTTGTTGCAGAAATTAAAGAAAATCCATTCATGCCCAGGATAACCCCTAACAGGCAAGCCAACCAGCAGGTTGACCAATATATCTGCTTCTCGATTGGGTAATCTGAAAAATAAAAGCTGAAATGTTGCCAAAATAAGAGGAAGGAAAACAATTTTACCAGCAAAAAATTTGTTGCAAATGTATTTCTTAGCTTGGAAGTCAAAAGGTTAAAAAGGCAAAAATTAAATTTTTTTATGTAAGTAATTAGCTGACCTTCGAAGTCAAAAGCTCTTTGGGTTTGCTGTTCTCAGCTCTGTGCTGACGATATTAACATAGCACTTTTTCAGCTTGTTTACGAGTCACAGCTATTAAATAAACCACGTGGTTCAGTGAGTGTTTTATATTAAAGGTCGTGTGTTCACACACGACTGCTGTAAGTTTACAATAAGTCACTGCTAGCTGCTGATCAAAGTGTTTTTGCTAAGATGTCGGGAAATGATTAGCTTGAATTTTTTGTTGAAGTTGAACAAAACAGCAGCTAAATCTTTTGGTATAACAATGCATGGACGTGCTTGTGTGTTCAAATGGCACAAAAGATTTGGTGAAGGCAGAGACAACGTCCAAGATGACAAATGCTCTGAGCACCCATGCACATCAAAAACTGAAAACATTCAACAGATTGAACGACGAAGAGTGAGAGCATACATGGTCTCCACTGATGAAAAGTGTGCCAGAGTCATCCCAAAATACTGCATGATCACTAATAAACAATTTAGATGTCCTTCAATTTGTCTCCACAAATTTATTTTTCCTTATGATCAGGAGTCATAAGTTAAAGTAATAAGTGCTTAACTTGTAAAAAAAATGATTTCTAGGCGGTGTTTATTCATTGTGAAAAATGAATAATGTATAAAATGTATGAGACATGTACATGATTCTCTTAATGAGCGTATGTTAACAAATATTTTCTCTATTATAAGGCCAAATAATTCATGTATATTTACGTTTCGTGTTTTCTTTTGTCTTGTATTATTATTATTATTATTATTATTATCCCCTTTTTCATTTAATATTATTATTATTACTATGATTTATTTTTCTTAAATATAATACATTAATTTTGTTTAATAGAGCCATTCTCTGTATACGTTGTTATTGAAAAAATCCTAATAAACAAAGTTATTAAAAATATAATAATAATAAAATAATGGTTCCACGGTGTGATTAATATGTACTTGCCAGCGTATGTTTATTTGTTTGTTTGTTAGCAAGATTACACAAAAACTACTGGACGAATTTTGCTAAAGTTTTCAGGAGATGATGGCAATGGCCCAACTTAAAAATGATTAGATTTTGGTGGTGATCCAGATAACTGCCATTAGCAAATGCTCGTTTTTGTTCAATAACTGTCAAAGTAAAAACTAGAAAGCACTAGGAGAGAGCAAACCTCCGCCACGGTAGCTCACATATTGCTTTTACATCTATAAGCAATAGTTCCATGATACAGTTACCATCATAATATGATTTATGACCCTGAAAATCCCACACCTAGCACTCAGAATCAAGTTGATATCATTATTAGTTAGACATTTATTGAGCAAAAACGAGCATTTGCTAATGGTGGTTATCTGGCTCATCACCAAAATCTAATCATGTTTAAGTTGGGCCATTACCGACATGTCCTGGAAATTTCAGCAAAATCTGTCCAGTAGTTTCTGTGTAATCTTGCTAACAAACAAACAAACGCTGGCAAAAACACAACCTCCTTAGTGGAGGTAATGATATCAACATGATTGCGAGTGCTAGGTGTGGGTTTTCAGGGTCAAGGAATCGTATTATGATGGTAACTTTGTCATGGAAATATTGCTATTACATGCAACAGCAATATGTGAGCTACCTTGGCGGAAGTTTGCGCTCTTCTAGTGCTTTGTGGTTTCTTCAGGAAATCAGCAGCAAACCTACTGGACTGTCTTGAGTCATTTTTTTCTGTTTTATTTTTGCAGTTTGTTACAAGCAGCAGGATGCTTTCTTTATGTGAACGCCGTTTTTTTGCTGTAAAAAAAAGAAACAGATAAAGATATGCTTGCTTCATCATACAGGCCTCTGGTCGGTATATTTAATTCTGTGCTTTTAAAATCAATGTTTGGGTTTTTTTCTCTGCCTCTTTACTTACAAAACTACCTCATGTCCCTTAATTTGTCCAATTTTGCACTTCCATTCCCTCACTTAACCTTCGTTTAGCTCATCAGGGCTAAATCTCAGCATCAGTCGAAGCGTTTATCGCTCCGTTACCACATTACAGAACTCATGAACACACCAGCCATGAATATTATCTCCCCCAGAGTTCAGGGTGAGTAATACTTTTTTGATTTTGTCAGGGAAATGGGTCACACGGTACGCTCGCTTGATAAATGAGGGCCAACGTCTGCAGCCACACAAGCTGCGAAGCATTAGCGGCGACGTCATGTCTGAGGATGACTCATCGCTTCCTGTCACATCGAGAAAAAGCTCCAAACGCAGAGCAGGACGTCACATCACCACAGACTGAGCAGATCAGACAGAGGAGTGGGAAGCGTTTTGCAACTGGTCACGACAGTCACTCAGCATGGAGAAGCTAGCAGCAGGGGGTACGGGAGGTTTCACTTACAGTCTCTGTGCAGGGGGGGCTAGAGAGGGGGAGGGGGCAAAGGCAGGGGCGGACCCTCTAGGAAAACCCCCTGCTACATCTTATCAGCTTCCCCGTCGCTGCCGTACGCATTGAAAACCTCGCTAAACTCGGCTAAGGTGGGGACGCTGGGTCTGGGGCTCTGGTTCTGGCTAGGCTCGGGGCTATGGCGGGGGCTGCTCGTGTGGCAGGGGTAGCAGGGGTGCTGGGGAAGGCGGTAATGTGGGTTTTGGGACTGGGATTGGGCCTCCACCTTCATTCTCTTGGCCTCGTTGCGGGACTTGTAGCAGAATTCAATGAGGGCCACCAGCATGGCCAGGCCAAGGCCCCCAACCAGGATGTAGAAGACCCCCGCCACGTTGCTCAGACTGAGGGCCTGGGACGACTTGTCCTGCAGCCGCCGGGGGGGAAAGAAGAGGAAACACAGAGTCAGCGCTGGTTTTAGCAGAGGTGGAACAATAACACTGAACATTTATACTCAATAAAAGACAGAAAATCACCCACATCGACTTCACACCATGCAAACACAAACGAACGCACTCACACAACACTGAACATTCATCTCTGCTCTGAATCTGAATCTACCGCCGCACCGCTGAATGAAGCAAAACTATCTCCTGCAACCGTCCTGCCTTCAAGGTTTTGGAAGAATAACAGGGAAATTAAAGGGTCAGTTCAGCTAAAATAATAATAATTTTCTCACCCAGCAGCAGCAGTTTTACAACTGTTCACTGTTTACATTTTGGTCTTCTTGACACTGAAATACAGAAATGATCAAAGAAACTAAAGGGGACAGAAAAAAGAGATAATTGTATTCCCACTCCTCATTATTCTTCATTATGTTTGTCTTCACCGGAAAGCATTAGTGCGCAGACGTGTGTTGAAACACTGCTATTTGTTTCACTACAAACTTACATCGCCATCTGCTGGCCTGGCATGAACGCTACAGCGTTTTCAGTCATTCTCACGGATCTGTGTGAATGCGAAGTGCTTTTGAAAATGCAAAGGGAAAACCTTTCTGTTTCACGTTGTCGTGTAATGTGGCCTTATACTGGAATTTCCCCAAGTGATAACAGTAAATTTACACTTTTAAGATTTTGTGTTAATAAAGTTAAAATGAGGATGAATTGAACCACATTTTTTATGCTAATAGCAATAAAATAGACCATTTTTACTTTGAGAGGTGATGTCACTCTTGACAATACTTGTACTATCCACTGGGGATGGGAGTATCAATATCAATATCAAGTTTGGATGTATGGATCATTCCCTTTAAACATCGATACCACATTAGTTTCTTTGACCAAATGTCCATCTGTGAAGTTCTGTGGACTGTTTCCAGTCTTTCTGTGTCGTGTGACTTTAGAGACCTATCAGAGCTGCACCTGCAAGCTCACACACAGAAGCTTAATGCAGTTTTGTGGCAAACGATTGTAGAAATAATAGAAAGGAAACACAATTCTATGGATTTCTACTTAAAAAAAAATACTTTAAAGTCACATTTTAACTAGGGTAGAACTGCAAGTGCAACATAGGCCTCCTATACTATAGTTATTTCTTCTGTAGTTGCTAAAAAATGAATTTACTTGTGTGAGAGAAGGAGAAAATGCCTATGATTTTGCTTGTTTGCCCAAAGAAGAAAACCTGTGACGGTAAAATAAGGGGCCGACCACACGAAGATGACATTAGTATCTGCAAAAGTTTTTCTTTTTTATCCACACAGAGGCAGCATTTTGGGAGCCCACATTTTTGAAGTTGAGTCCCAGAATGAACGAATCTCAGAACGGTGCCCTTGTGTTTCAGTTTGTAAAATGAATACGCATATTTTCAGAAACAATGATGCAGTTTTGGTTTTCTGACAGAAAGGAACTATCAAATAACTGTCATTACTGCCACCTACTGGGCTAAAAGTTGGATAAGAGCAACTATTTCTTGTATACGAAGAAATACATCAAAAAAACAGAAATAAGTATCTCTTTGGTACAAGTATAAAGCTGTGCTCTTTTCCTCCAAAATCCAAAAAAACTGATGATTTCTGTTTCTAGTTATGAAAACAAAAGTAAACAGTAGCCTAGCTAACGGCTAGTGTTGCTAAATCAACATCCAGTACCAGACTAAAAGAGGTCTAACAAGTGATTAATTTGGTTTTACATTATTGTTATTATTATTATTATTTTTTTATTTTTTATTTTTTTACCAATGAATAATCTCATGAAAATGTGTAACATCCATGAAATGACTGGATTTTTTTTTAAATTTACAGTTGACAGTACTTGACTAATTCATTAGACTACCACTCAAAGTAAGATTTATGCCACAGCGTTGGGAATTACCATCATTTTCTTTTGTTTCAGTAATGATTTATACACCAGCATATAGGAGCTCTTTAACAGAAAGCAGGCTTTAAATACTAATATAATATTTTTTTAATCAATGAATCTTCAAATGACCTGTTTTACAAAAATACAGAAAAATAGTAAAGCACATTACTATTTCTTGATCAAGATGTCGGATTATAGATATTCACTCACATTCCTGAACATAAAAATTAGTTTAAAAAAAATATATATTCATATATATTACACAGTAAACAAACAGGAGATGCATTCCCAGTACACCTGTTAATCTTTACACATCTCTTATAAGATCATTTATCGCAGATAGACAAGCAAGAACAATTAGTTTTAGTGGTTGTTTCTTGCTTGATTTATTTCTGACTTCTCAGAGAAGCCCAGTGAGTGGCTCAAATTTGGGTATAAAAGTGTAAATTCAGTTTGAAATTCCTCATTCCTGTTCACAATGTTTGTCCAACGATAAAAAGAAAATTCAGTCTTAAAGAAGTTTTTAAAAGATTTCTAAAATATTTATGTTTCCTCATTTTTATGACAGGCGGGCTAATAAACTGTTAAGGAATTTATATGTAGAGAAATCAGTGCTAATGCTAATATTGCTAAGGCTGCCTGTCTGCCATTTTGACCCCTGACCTACTTGTGCTTTGCATTGTGGGTAACATTATGGGAGGTAGACTGGTCAGATGCATACTGCTAAGTTTTCCAGAAGTAATATGACATCTGGGAATTTTTGGCATATGGCATATGGTCCATATACTTTATGCTGAATTTTGGCAAAATTAGTACATACAGCTAGTGCAGTGTGCAGTTTTGAAAAACATCCGGTGTGTCTATTTAATAATGCTTTAAAACAATCTGCATGGCCACGTTAGACTTGTGATTAATAAATACATTGATATTGTAGTTTTGGACGAACTGGCCCTTTAATTTCCCCACATTCCCCAGCTGTGACATTCACCTTTTAGCCCCCTTTTATTCAAATATATGCAGCTAATCTGACTCCTGCTCCTCCCTGTCATTTATCTCCCTCAGATAAATCACCCGAGTCCTTCAGGGGCGTTGGACTTATTACCTCGAGACACAAAAAGAAATCTGCCTGTCACGCTCGCTCTCATTTGCAGGTGATCGCTGTGTGAGTGCCCTGCATTTAAGGATCTGATTAAGAGGACATGACTGATGCTGCTTTATTTAAAAGGGTGCGTCAGTAATGTGGATCAGTGTTTGAGTGTGCTACAACAGACTAAAGCGTCTCATGTGAAATACGGGGATGTCTGAGCATGCCCCGGGACCCTCTGAGGGGATAACCAGCGCGGGAGCGAGTCTTCATCTGGCTTTGCTTGCTGTGAAGCTGTTAGCGCTGCGACATGCCTTGTTCCTGTCATGCTGTATCCCTCAGGCTACACCTGCGGCAAGTCTCTACCTGCGTATGTCAGAGTAAAGGTGTGTGCGTCTCAAATCAGCCAGCCTGAACAGAACAGAACTGCCAGTGCTATCAAACTCATAAAAGACAAAGAGAGGAGGGGGAGGCTCCCGGGCTGGTGGAGACTGACCTTACTTCCCGAGTCCTTGGGTCCACACTCCCCTTTATCGTACCACCATTTGTTTTTCAGTTTGTCTAAGACTCCTGCTTCACTCAGTTTCAATACGGCAAGGTTTACAGGCGTTCTTCAAATCACGGGGAACGGGGAAGGGTGGGTTGAGGGAGGGGAAATAACATAAATAACATCATAGGACATGTTATTTTATGTTATTCAATCAGAAGAAGCCCAACAAGAGCAGCTCAGTACTCTTCACAAAGTGACGGAGCCGGGGAGGGACCCACTTCTGCTACGTGTCTCTTTGCTCGAAAGAGGAGTTCATAGTTTACAGGGCGAGTTTGTAGAGCTCCACAAGGACGGCCCTGGTTTTAGACAGGTCCTGGTTTCTTGGGTTAAATCTCTGTCCAATCTGACTCAAGAATGACATGTCCAGATTTTGTCTTTAAAAGGTCCTCCTGTTCATCATTTGCTTGTGAATGAGAAATTAGAAAAAGACTTTATTTCTTCTTTTATTGGTAACTTCCCACAAATGTCCACTCTGACTGAAATGTGAACTGATCTGCTGTTTGAGGTCATAGGTCAGGGTCTGTGACCTGAATATATATAGTCCTCGAAAAAGTTTGAAAATGTTATTTTGGTTGATTATTTCTTCCCTTTAATAATACCAACTGCTTTTGTATTTTAGTCTTTGAAAGCCTGGTTATTCCACTTTACAACGAGGTACAACTTGTAAGGATCGTGCTTTCGTGGAATAAGCAACACAGCTGAAAGTGTGAGTAGTGCCTAAATAATGTGCCAAAGTCCCCTCTACCCCTGGAGGAAAGCCAGAGTTAAGCAAGAGTGAGGAACTGACCTCGTGGGGTGTGTCTTGATGAAAACAAACAACCCTGAAAGCACTTTTCAGTAGAAAGGATCTTTTCACTCCACTTCCAACATGTTTTTGTGATAGTTTGTTCTCCAAAGTGGCTCAGGTTTGTACCTAACACCTGCCTTCTACATTATCTTATTGGCCAGAAATGAATATGATCGACAGAATGATCGTCCAATCACCAGCCAGAAAAGCTTCAAAAGGTTTGGCCCATTCCCAAACACTTTCTATGGGCTGTTTCTAACAGTCCATCTGGTGTGTGAGGTTACTGTAAACTTGAATTACAAACCTGTCAAACATATTCATGCCTAAGAGTTTTTGTAGTGTAGTTTGTGTGTACATTGTATTCTCTTTTTCTGTATGAGTGATGCATTATATATTCACTGTACATGTTTCAAAATGATTGGTACATTTAAGACAGTGTTATGATTTCAGTTAGGAATTATAGAAAAATTTTAGGGGATAGTTTTAGACAAGTTTATACTTCTTCCTACTACTTTTCGCTCAGATAAGCTAAGAAGCTTAAGAAATTGCAGATTCAAGTTACTGTCTTGTTTTGTTTTCATTTTGTGATAATCACTTATTTGTATTTTTAACTGCTTTTAAGTTGTTATTTACATGATCAAACTAAACATATTAATCAATCAAATCAATCGATAACTCTATCTGTATTTCAATTAAAAAATAATAGGTACTTCAGTCACAGTAGACATTTGGCAAGGACAGCAATTTTCCGTGGTTCAATGGTAATGGTGGGAAGCACACCCTGCTTCCCAGTTCTGATGTAAAAATGTAACACACCTTAACTTCATCATTTAAGGATGTCACAGTGAGACTCAAGGATTGTGGGTATTGTAGTTCAAATCCATGTCTACATTAAAATGGGGTTAATATCGTACAAACAGGACCATGTCCCATCGTTTCATGCTCAGGTGGCTCATGCTAACCCTTCCTTAGACAGCTACAACATTATGGCAGAAAATCAGATCTGTTGTGGAGGACATGGATGGGATTTTCTCTTCTGGACTCTCTGCTGAGCTCTACAATTTTGAGATATTTAGGGGAGGAGTCGGAGCTAACAGACACATAAACGTGGGACCCCGGCTGCATCGCTTTTCTGGAACGGGCGCATACTGCCGGGACATTTTTAAAGAGCAAATGCAGATGCTCGTACTGTCAGCACAAAACTATCGACCCAGAAAATACTCCGCTAACCCTTATTTAAATCTGAGCTAATCATGCTAATAACATTTGTATATCTTTATTTTTCAATCTTTAGCCACAGAAGCTGTACAGTGAATATTTTGCTTGGACAGTACTCCCTGATCGACCCGGCAGATGCTCCTGTTACCAACAAAAAAACCACATTTCACGTTTTTACCGCATCAAGGTTCACACGGGCATAGCGTCATAGCGGCTAACCTTCTCGCCACCGCCTCCGCTGCCACACTCTCCTTTGTCGTACCACCACTTGTTTTTCAATTTGTCCAACAGGCCTTGCTCATTGAGTTTTAACACTGCCAGGTTAACAGCACTTCTTGAAAACGATAAAGCATATTTGGTGAGAGGGGGTGAGTATGCCGTCCAATTTTAGGAGGGAAGGAAGAGACAGAGGGGGAGGGAGAGGGGGAGGAGTAGCAGTAAGAGAGGGGACAGAGGTGGAAAAGTGCATTTAAGGTTACAATCCCATCCCGGGACCCCGACGCACACTGGACACAAATCTCTCAAACATTAATGTGCTGTATCATACAGAATAATACCAACACTTTGAGGCTTAAAAAGCTTCAATCAATGCTGGATGTGTTTTCCTCTTCAATCTAAAACAAGGAGAAATACCCAAAACTGGTTTTAAGTCAGCCATTTCCTTCAATTTTTAAAAGCTTTCACACAGGTTACTTTTCAGTTTTGGTATAAACTTACCATAGCTACAAAACAGAGTAAGAAATAGCTAAAATTTCAGCAAGTGCAGAGTTCATTTTACTCTGTATGGAGTCAAATTGAGATTGCTCTATAATAAATAATGCAATAAAGAATAACGTAATCCAACAACAAAATAAATATATTTCTTTTAACAGAGTTTATATTTTAAGCTGAAAACCAGTAAATCTAAACGTGATAAGCTTAACATGGAATAAAGGCCAAGAAGAGACATTTTTTAACACAACAAACTCGTTTATGCTGTTTCTTTCACGAATTTATTCATTTTATCTTCATATTACCAGTAAGTCCAATTAAGAGATAACATTCTAACAAAAATTGCAGCTATAAGAAGTTGTTTTGAAAATGTTGGTTATTGCTTTTTTACTAAAACACAAAAAAATTATGGAAGAGTATAAGGGCCATGTTAGATGGAGAAAATAATTTTGGGGAAATTGAGATTAAAGTCGACATTTCGGGATTAAAGTTGAATGACGAGAATAAAGTAGAAAAGACAAGAATGAAGTCGAAATACAATTTTGTGATAAAAGTGGAAATGTCGAGAAAAAAGTAGAAGTGTCAACAAAAAAAAGCCGAAATGTCAACAATAAAGTCGAAATACATTGTATGTCGACTTTATTCTTGACTTTCGGCTTTTTTTCTTGACATTTTAACTTTAATCTCCTCATTTTGACTTTTATCACGAAATTGTATTTCAACTTTATTGTCGACATTTCCACTTTTATCTCGTCATTTTATCTCAAAATTTCCACTTTAATCTCGACCTGCCGAAAATTATTTCTTCCATCTAAAATGGCCCTAATACTCTTCCATAAAAAAATACTAAGGACAAATAAAGGACAAACAATTACAAATTATATTTTCTTGCAGGGGACTGAACTGACAGCTTGTTATGTAGAGTTGTTCATGGCTTTTCATCTGAACAGTTTGTTTTTAATCCAAACATGAAGTGGTTTTTAGAAACTGTATTTGTGGATCCACAGTGATAAATCTGTAATTTATGACTTTTCCATCACCATTTTTTTTTATAGGAAAACATAGCAGTGATGTTTTGAGACCTCCATTTTAACCCTTAAAGAAAATGATAAATCAATGTCAGTCTATTGATCAATCAAATTCCTCCAGTGTCTGATTTTCTAGAAGACAGTGTCCAAAGACTGAGGATGGGAAGGAGCAGTACTAGTAGCAAGAGCCAGCCAGCCTGTGTACTATGTAATGCTACTTGAACCTTAATTTCCCTGAAGTCTTACCAAGGATTTAAATAAAGTTTAATCTAATCTAATCTAAACTTATCTGATCAGGAGCAGCTAAAGTTTAACAAGAAACAAGAATTATGTGATTTTCCGAAGTGATGTGTCTCTTTATAACATTTGAGATAAAAATCACTTCCAAAAGTGGCACAAACTACTAAATGGAAAACAAAAATTATCCAGGGGAATATGTGCAAATTTGTAAATATCTTAAACTGTGACTATCTTTGCAAACTTGGATTTGTTCCTCTAATAGTAAAGACCTGGCAGGACCATATTCTGATTTAAAAAAGCTTGTTCATCACTTGTCTTTGAGTGATTTGTATAATATTCTATGAATTTAATTTTCATTCTGATATTCTTGTTTTGTCTCTATGGTTATACAACTAACAATAAACCAATATCATTATGTTTTAAATATTCTTATAGCACAAGTTGAAAGAAAAAATGATGTCTTTAACTTGTTTGAAAGGGTTGAGGTTAAACATATATACTTATAATAAAAATCCAGGTGGACTAAAAGTGGCAAAAAATGTCCTTGAGCTGCAAGGGTCATATATATGTTGTGTATAAATAAATAAATAGATAAAATAACAATTTAAAAAAGAAGAATGAAAGAATAAGAATAAAATACATTGAATACCATTATTTTTGAGATATTGTTAAATAGTTCTACCTTGTAATACTTAACAATAGTACAGCCATTTTTCTTTAGTATGTTTTAAAGCGTCAAAGTTTTAAATGCATATTTATAATAAAAATCCAGGCAGGCTAAAAGTGGCAAAAATGTCCTTGAGCTGCAAGGGTCGTATATAGGTGTGCAAAAATGAATAAATAAATTAAATTAAAATTTAATAATACTAATAATAAAAGAATAAAAATAAAATAAATTGAATACAATTATTTCTGGGGTATTGTTAATCAATTCTACCTTGTAATACTTGTGAATAGTACAGCCATTTTTATTGAATATATTTAAAAGGGTCAAGGTTTTAAATGCATATTCATAATAAAAATCCAGGTGGACTAAAAGTGGCAAAAAATGTCCTTGAGATGCAAGGGTCATATATATGTTGTGTACAAATAAATAGATAAAATTAAAATTTAAATTAAAATTTAAAAAAATAATTTAATAAAATTATTTTTGGGATATTGTTAAGTAATTCTACCTTGTAATACTTAACAATACTACAGTGATTTCTATTTTTGTTTTTATTTTCTTTATCCACACTTACCAATTGGAGGTCCTTTGTCCTCGTTTAGTAGACATATATGATGCTTTGACAAACAAATCCCCTAATTATTTGGACCCTGTTTGACATGTGTTAACTTATCTCACTCAGAATTTCTGAGCATTATACCGTAATTTAAAATCATGATTGACTTCAAGGAAAAGTCTTTTGTAGTGACATCTGATACAGAGTGAGAGATTTGTCTCAGGGTGTGTTGAGGTCCTCTTAATATCTCAGCATCATTATGAGAAATAAAAACAATCAGAGATGAAAATGGATCAGAAAGACAAAAAGCAGCACAGCTAATATTTCACTTTATGCAGATGATGTTGTCGTTTCCGGAGCCGTTTGAAAGCACAGCCCCGAGCCGCCGCGCTGCCCGCTCTTTGACGTCGCTGGTGTGTTTCCTCGCTGATATCTGGACAAGTGACTGACAGAAGATGATAATCCTCCAGAACAACGAGACACAGGCCCAGGGGAGGGCGGAGGACTACCGTGATCTGTCAGGGACTCCTCCTGGTCAAAGCAGCGGCTGAAAACTGGCACCAGCCGGGCCGCAAAACAAACCAGCAGCTGCCTCGTCTGCTTCGGGCTTCACGTGGAGGGGAATTTACAGAAAACAGCAGGAAGGGGACGATTTACAGGCTTTGAGGGTCAGGTGTTAAAAAAACATAAAAAAAGCATTAAATAAAGTCTTCTACGATTAAGTAAACGGCCTCATATCTTGAGTGACTGAAAAGACAATGTGTCAAAAACTATGATGACACACATTCAGTAATTTTAATTTACCTTATTTGCTATGGCTAGTGCATTGTTTTTTTTTTATTTAAGTATGTATTTTGCTCTGTGTAAGGTTTAAATTTCAACATATTTTTAAGACATAAGTATGAAGATTTAGACTTTAGACCAGGTTTAAGATGGTCTAAGGAACAGTTTTTTTCATGCCCTAAAAATGGGAGGCATGTTTTCTAGAGAAACATTCTTGGCTTAAAATGAGATTGCGTGTATATTTGTTATTTAAAAATAACACGAAACTGGGTGGAAAATGGGAAAGATGCTGGCACTGCATGCTAGAAAGCTTTGCACTGGGCATACAAGGGGGGTAATTTATTATTATTAGTAGTATTTTTAATAAATGTTTTATTTTGCTCAATTTTGCAAGCCAACACTTCGCTCTCCTTGCTCATTTTTGGGGTATATTACAACAAGAGTGGCTTTGAAAGACTTAATATGCTTTTTTTTTTTTTTTGAATATATGATGCTATATGTGAAAAGTTCATGCCCTTTTTTTATCATAAAATGTAAGAAAGAAAATTAAGGGGGAGCCAAATTAAAGTTTATCTTTGAAGTAAGTATTCGGCTTAAAAACAGAAACTATATGTGTTCACGGTTGAGGAGGTAAACTGAGCAAGAATAACACTCTTATCAACATAACTGTGCTTCTTTAACCTTGCACAGCGGCTGGATCAGCCTGATTCATATACGTTATTACATTATAAATATATTTTACCATGTAATGTCATTTTTTAAGTTGCCAGATTAATATTTTCAGATTCTAATTTTATCTTTTTGGTTTCAGATTTGGTTTTTTTTTCACCTTAAGATCATTTTTTCACTTTCAGATTTTATTTTTTCAGCTTTAAATGTTTATATTTATTTCTGAGTGAAATCAACAGTATATTTAAACTAAAAATCACTCTTTTACACTTATTTTTAATTCAATTTGTTTTTATATTTTATTTTTATTTTTTTTAATCAAGAACAAACATTGAATTTTCAGTTTCAAATTGTATTTCTTTCAATCCCTCCCTGACTTTTTTAACACAAGCATTGTTTGGAAAAAAAAACTCCAACCTGTAGTTTCCATTTTTTCATAAAATAATGATTTTGGTTACCTTTATGTTGTTGAGTAGGTTTAAAAAAACTTTTAATTAAATCAAAACCAAACAGATAAATGGTAATCAGGTCAACACAATATTTATTTATGTCCTAAAAAAGCAAAAGTTTGTGCCCGACAATGACGATTGCCCCTACGCTGCAGTAAAACGCGTGCCCTTGTGTCACTCCCTTGTTCCTTGTACTCTCAGTGAATAAGAGCCTAAATGTTGGGTCATTATTTCCAACACACTCTCTAATTATAGATGATAAACGACGGCAGTGACGCCCTTAAGTGGACTTGCTCAGAGCCTTTATAAAACCAGGTCCCCCTCGAGTCCCCACACGTGCACCATTTCTCTCCATGGGCGGAAATTAAAGTACAAGCAATCATGGAGCTGCTGCAGCCTGTGCCGCAGACACATATACACCTGAGCAGCTCAGCCTTTAGTGTATTTATCCTCTCCCCTCACTGAGGCCGCGCCACCGATGCCTGTGATCGATGAGCCCGTGGATTAAAAGTGCGTCTCCCCGCAGTAATGACACTGTATTCTGTGGCAGCTCTGTAAATCCCACTCTGTGCAGGAGGCAGTGACAGAGCCTGGCAGACCAAACCCAGGGCTGTGCTCTCAAACGGCTCCAGAAACCGTTTTTTCAGTCACTTAGTGGAGAAGAAAGAACCAGCCAGCCGTGAAGGGGAGCTGGAGTAGCATTAGCGAAAAATCTCTGCTAATTAAATCTGTTTGTAAAAATGCAAAAGACCTCAGAATAAGACAATTTCAGATGAACTCCGAGCGTGCCATTCCAACATGTTCGCCCAAACAAGCACGAGCACAGAGACTTACCTGCAGAGGAGAGCTGCAAAGAAACAGAGTGAAATAACCACGACTGAGCCCCACATGCATGAAACACACACAGATGTAAAGAAGCCACCAGTCTGCCCCACCGCCCTCCCCGAGCAGCACATGGACACACAGAGAGATAGAAAAGGCGGCACACCAGGGAAGGTGGAATACCATAACAACACGTAGAACATATTGTTACACTATTCCACCCACCTTAACTGTGAACCCTTGGGTGTAGCTACGCCGTAGCCTTTGGAGTCCAGGTTCCCGCCCACTTTCATGGTGTCGCAGGGCTTCCTCTGCTCCGTGTACTCGTTCATGGTGGACTCCAGCAGGAAGGCATATTTCCCTTTGGACTTTCGCACCCTGGCCACACCCTCGGCTGTGGTTTTGGTGAAGACCGTGGGCTCGGCCGACTTCATGTAGCCCCACATCTTCTCGTAGACGGCGATTTTCGACCGCTGTGGGGTTGTGAGGGAGGTGGAGGTTTAGAGGCAGATGTATGAGGGATAAAGAAGATGGAGGACACAGAGACATACAGCAAGAAGAAGAAGCAAAGTTTGATTACTTGATTAGTAGACTGGAGGGAAATTATTCCTAAAGTCTTTTGGTTTTATGTCCCTAAAGTTGGGTCTTAAAGGAACACTCCAACATTTTTGTTGTTTTCGTGTCTTGCCTTGCTCCTGAATCCATGACAAGCAGGTAGACACCATTCTTTCAACTGTGTGTGCAGTAACAAGGAAGAGATGAACAAAGATCGCCAACCGCTAGTTAGCTTAGCTCAAACTCTGGAAGCATATGGTAATGCTTTAGCCTGCCTCTGCCTACAGTCACCAGATAACTCTAGACGGTCCTGTGTGCTTATTGTATATTTTTTATTGACCACGTGATGTTACCTTATCTATTTTTAGTCTAAGATTTGCACTTAATGCAATTTGTGAGAGAAATACTTACGAAACTAAGCCACAGTTCCTGATTTTTAAAGGTTAAATAAAAAAAACTAAATATAAAAAGGCAGAATGATTATTTTGATTTTGTGTCTATTCCTTTAGATTATTTATTTATTTTCAATGCAACATACTAGAAAAAAATAAAGTGACATGACAAATAAACTGACATATCTTTCTTATTCAATTTCATGGATAGAAATGCAGCCAAGAAAAGGTTAAAATATATTGTGATGTTTGGTATTGAAAGTACAGAGCCCCTAAAGGGACATTAGCATAAAAAATAAACTGAGTTTCTCGTGCACACGTGAAATTTTCTCGCACTCATGAGATTATTTTTGGTTTTGTGTGAGCACAAATCACGAGTAACAAAAAGTTTCTTGTGATTTGGACTGATGTTGGTTTCAAAATCAAACCTAAAAAAGTTGGAAATAATATCAATGTGTGTCTTTTTCATATTAAGACTTTATAAAAAGTGCATTTTTTGTGTGTAGTGGTATGAGTGTGATTATTTGACACTGTGCAGAAAATAATGATACATAAAATTAATGTTGCTACAAATCATTGATATATCCTAGGCTGTAATAACCAACACCAAAAAATACTTTGGCTTTAGTTTATTGGAAATAATTTCTTTTTTTGTGTGTCTTTTTCAAGTAAAGACTAATACTTGACCCGGTCCTTAGAGTCAAGTTTGACATCACTGTATGAAATAAAGTTAAAGCTTTTGCACTGCTGTAATCTTTATTCTGTTGTTTGCAGCAATGATTCACTTCATTTATTTTTAATGATCGTCACTCTCTTTCCTCGTTACAATCTATTATTTCACTCATTTATTTAACACCAGTCATACTTTATTGGTTTCCTTATCTCCGGGCTGTCTGAGCATGAGCTTCCTCTCCGGGATCAATAAAGTTTTATCTTATCAACCACGGGGACGTGTTCGGACTGCAAGATCGTAACCTGAGGGACCTGAAAAACTCACCAAAGATCCTGCAGACGATGAAGATCAGCCTTTTCTCACGTGTTCAAGTGCACTTTGATTAACCCCGACACCCGCTAACGCCCACTCACCCTGAAGAACTCTTTGGTGGAGCCGGAGTCCAGGGTGCCGTAGGCGATGTCCGTCTGCTTGGCCAGATCCTCGGCGCTCTCGATGGGAGACACCATCCTCTCCACAGTGAGGAAGGCAGCGAGGTTAGCCGTGTAGGACGAGATGATGATGAGGGTGAAGAACCACCACACTCCTCCCACGATCCGGCCCGATAAGGATCTTTGAGGAAACGGACCAGGAGGGCGGGCAGGGATATTGAGGGTAAAGTTTGGAGGGATTAAGGGGAATTCCAGGAAGTAGAGGGATTATTGGGGAGGTGTGGGAGGAAAATGAAGATAAGAGGAAGGGGAGGTGGATAGGAGACATAAAAAAGTCAGTGAGTGTTTGGAAAAACAGCGAAAAGAGGATGAAATATGGCTGTGTGAGCATGGAGCAACAAGCACCACAAGGGGGAGCTCTGACAACACTCAACCCTCGCAGAGCTCTTATTTATCCCTCATTAGAGCATTCACAAACCCCCTCGCGTTGACCAGCTCTCTTAAAGAAAAGACTCTGTCCCCTCCCACCCTGTCCCCCTTTCTTCTTCTCCTCTTTTTTGTTTACTGGCGAGATGAAAAAAGAGCTGCGGGTCCCCCGGCCGGCATCGTGGCAGCACTGTTCTTTTCTTGTTTGTTCGCTCAGGGGAGACAGATAGCCCGCTGCTCCGGAGCAGCAGAAGGTCGTGAGGAGAATCTTAAAGCATAAATGCTGCATTGAGGAGAACAAACAAGATCTCCCCTCGGTGTGAATCAAACAGCGGAGGAGACAAAACCCTCAGGCCTTCTTGTCAGATGGAGAGAGGGATGGGGCGAGAGGAGGGGAGGAGAGAGGCATCCGCAACACTCAGTTTTTTATAAGTAGGTACTTCCACTTTGTCTCAGCATTATCTGGATTTTTATAACACCAACATAATTCACATGCAAACTCTGCAGTGAGCTGAATGTATAACCTGAGAGGTTGGACCTCCAGCTACAATCTTTTTAGCACCTTTATATTCTAAAATGTAAATTAAACTATGACAACAGCTGTTTATTTCTTTAAAGGTCTTAAGTCCTGCAAAATCAATCTTCATATTCAAGATGTTATAATGGGCTTGTGGAGCAGAAGAACCAACCTTTGAGAAAAGCTCTCTGCCTCAAAACACTCTGTTTTATACTTCCTGGGGTTTATGATGTCATAGCTATACAGCCTCCACCTACATGTGCGCTTTCTGCCAGCCTTCTTGCTGTGAGGCATATGCACCACCTTCTGTGCCACCTTGGTATTGAACACTTCAATAAAATAACTACAAAGCTATAAGCTATAGAGAACTATAAGCAGTAGTTCTGTTACAAAGTTGCCATTATAATATGATTCATGACCCTGAAAACCCACATCTATGTTGATATCATTATAAGTTAGTTATTGAGCAAAACAATTGTTCGCTAATGTCGGTTATCTGGATCACCAACAAAATCTAATCATTTCTAAGTTGGGCCATTACCAACATCTCCTGAAAATTTCAGCAAAATCTGTCCAGGGGTTTTTGCGTAATCTTGCTAACAAACAGACAAACATAAGCTACCTGGTGGAAGTAAAAATACCAAATGAGTGAAGCTGTGTCCACACCAAACGTGGAAAAAATATATGCCTTGGTGCAACAACATTTCCAACATGTTTATGTTTGAATGGTTCATATTAATTGAGGCCAATTTTCACTCATCAAGGGGATGAGAGAAGAGGGTGAGCCTGTGTCCCAGCAACAACGCGTTCCCACTCTCTTGATCCATGATCAATCAAGGTAACTTGCACATCAGACGGACCGTTCAATATATTTCACGAGTCCATCTGGGAAAGAGCCCAAAGAAAGTGCTTGGGGAGGGCAGAACCTTCCAGAAGCATGTCTGTTAGGTGATTGGACTATCATTCCGTCAATCAACATTTATCATGGGCCAATCAGATAATGTTGTAGGTGGGAACTACTGTGCTACAGAACATGAGCCACTTCATAAAACAAACTTGTCAAAGCATTTCAAAAGTGGAGCTGACGTATCCTTAGTATATAGAAAAGTTTGTAGTGTTGAATATTTTCAAGTACAGCAAAAGGACGGAAGTGGCGAAATTTGCATCATTCAAGAGACAATTTCGGAGGAAATATGTGTTGCGTGAACAATGCAAATTTTGCATCTTTCCTCTATCTTTCAAAGGTATTTATTGTGTAACAACCTGAAATTTGCTTTTGGTGTGAACACAGCTTAAAATGAATATCTGTGTTCTCCTGCTGACTGATTCAGTTTCTCTTTCTCTCTGCATGAAAAATCACAGTTGAGTGACAAAAAAATAGACAGGAAAAAAACAATTTTATTCATTGTTACTCTCCACAAAATATTTTAGCAACTTTACGAGTGATTTGAATTCTTTTTGTGTATTTTAACAGTGTAAGTTTGGCAGTTTTTCTACATTTTTGACATTAACTTGCCCGACAATGTTAGTGATAGTTTGGGTCAAAAGTGCTGGCCAGTTCTATCTTTCTCCTCTGTTTTCTTTTCTAGGAATCTCAATTTAAAATAAATAAATAAATAAATTAAAAAAAAAAAAAAAAAAAAAAATGGAGAATATTAGAAATATTTTAGACTTTGAAAATTGGTGAAAATCTGGTGATCCAGAATAGAGCCAGGATCTGGACCAAACTCAGTTTTGGAACATCACATTGATTTTACATTTGATTTTATATGACTTACTGAATGTCGTCAATGAGATTTCCCATTATAGAGTTCAATGTTTTTTTGGATCGGATCCAGATGACGTTTACCTTGATGATAGAGACATGGACCCCATATTATCCTGTAAATCTGGAAGCAAATCTGTTACAAAATTGCGGAGATATGATTTTTTGAAATTCCGCTCCATGTTAACTTATGCGATTTTTTGAAAATTTGGGATTATTTTTGCATCCAGACAAATGTCCATATCACCACCAATATCAAATCATTTTTAAGTTGGGCCATTACCAACGTCTCCTGAAAATTTCAGAAAAATCAATACAGTAGTTTTTGTGTAATCTACGCAAAACTCTGGCAAAAACATAGCCTTCTTGGCGGAGGTAACAATGATGATTATATTTCAGCACTAAAAGTATCATTCCAGTTAAATAGCTTTAACATAGTAGTGTATTTGTAATTACAGAAACTACCTGTCGAATGCCTTCAAATGGGGAATTCTCAGAAACACACTGCTAAACAATTATTACCTGCCACTACAGGACACGCCATCATGCAAGCTCTGGGCGACTTCACACGAACATCAGTCTGACCAAAGAAGCAGAGAGGAAACCTGTTTCCTCAGTGACGATCAAAGTGCTGAAGGCAGCCGAGCATCTCCTCGACGCACCGGAAGCTTTGCCCCTGAATCAGACTTATTTGACACATTAGCTCTGGATTTGAATACAAATGAATCCTCTTCCTGTTTTCTTTACATCACATTATGTGTCCTCCTCTTCGGCAGACGAGAGAGAATTCAAGTGTAAAATAATGACTGAAAATGTGAAAGCAGGATGTGAGGATGGGTCTCTGCTGCTTTATTTCTGACCTCTATTTCCTCTTCCTACCTGGAGAACAAAATCCCCTCATTCTCCTTCGTCTCTCCGTCTTTTCTGTTTTCTCTGAATGCAGCAGAGGATTGTGGGAGTGTAATAATGGGAGCAGAGGAGGAGCGTCTCAGTGCAGTGTGTTTGCCGGCTGATATCACTGACTCTAATCCACGCTGACACGCTGCTGTGTACTGATGGCTCTGCGGTAAACGGAGGGGAGGGTGGGGAGCTCAGGGCACGGGGGTTTGGGTGGTTTTAAGGCCACGTCTTTGGATCCACGGCGGTAAAATTTGATTTATTTGCATTTAAGGTCGTCCACAATGATGATATGAGGCAGTTCTTACTCTGTGTCTTTATTTGAGAATCAGGTTAATTTAAAGAGATACCACTTTATTAAGTACAGAGATTCCCCAGAGATTTTGGTCCATATTGACATGATAACATCTCACAAATTTGTCACATCCATGAGGCAAAGTCCCAAATTTGCTTCATTAGATTGAGGTCCTGTTTACACGGAGATGCTCTCACCTAAAACTCGAAGGTTTTTCCTTTGCGTCTTCAAAAACGATCTCCGTTCAGACGGAGACTCGAGAACAACTGAAAATGCTGTAGCGTGCATGCCAGTCCAGTAGATGTCGATGTAGGTTTGCAGAGAAACAGCGCTGTCACAACACACGTACGAAGAAGAAAAACTTTGCACAAACAACAATGGTGAGTGGACGCACGAAGACGCAGGAGTTTCTTGTCTGGACAACAAATCTTTCTGGATAGTTTTGTCTGGATAACAAACCAAGCACGGTAAGCATCACACATGTTACTCGGTAGACGGCCGAAGCTGTTGTTGTTCCTGGTATGCGCACGCAGCCTTCATGTGAAAGAGTACTGCGCATGCGTAGACATCAGCGTTTTCCCCCTGAAACGATGAATCCTGTTTACATGAGGCCGGGTGGCAATGCGTTTTGAAAACTCTTTGCCTTGGACCCTGGTTTCAAAAGTTTGCGGATTCAAGCACTCCGGGCACTGATCTCATGTAAACAGGAGGCTAAAACGCCATCAAAACTCTACGGATTCGGCCGAAAACGGAGTCGTGTAAACAGGGCCTGGTGACTGTTGAGGCCACTGGAGTACAGTGAACTCATATTCAACAGACTAGTTTGAGAATATTTGAGCTTCATGATATAAAGCAGGGATTATCAACATATCTTGAACATGTCTACATGCCTATTTCCATTAAGTTGCTGCCATGGGATTGGTTGATTAGCTTTCTACATTAAATTGTGATTGGTTGACTGGGTGTATCTAATAAAATTCCCAGTGACCTAAGCATCAGGTGAACAAAACTTGACAGCATCATTTGTGAATCCCTTAAAAGTACCAAAACCCTCTGAATGAGGGCAAAGCAGAAATAATATTAGCTATAAGATATTAAAGGCAGCCCTGATGCTTTTGAGCACTGTGAATGAATTGCATTTCTCATATTTCACATTTTGAAGATCGATCACGACGAGTGTTTCCTTAAATATAAACCCTGTAGTTCATTTCTGTGAGAGGCATTGGGGAGAACTTGACTGTAATGATGTACGAGGCTCAGAGTTCCCCCGAGTGGAGAGAATAAAAAGGAGCAGACGGGGAAGTATTAAAAAGAATAAAGTGGAAACAAAACAGAAATTGGCTCCAGTGTTGCAGGATTCTTCGCTGCGGTCCAGGAAGCCTTAGGGTATACAGAATACTAAATGTAGAACACAAGAAGAGGATGGTTTCAGCAATTATACAGCAATTAGTCAGCAATTTTCCCACTCTGATTAAATTACATTTTTTGTGTTTTTGAGATAAGATGTGATCTTAAAAAGTTGCTGGGTGGCTTTCTTTACTCCTCTGTAGCAACATGAGTTATGTACTCTCAAACTTAAAAACTGATTACAGCTCAGAAGTTATCATCAACTGGAGTCTGAAAAGAGCTTTAAAGGAACACTCCAACATTTTTTTTTCTTTTCATGTCTTGCTTCACTCCTGAGTCCATGACAAGCAGGTAGACACCATTCTTTCGACTGTGCGTCCAGTAACAAGGAAGAGATGTTCAAAGCTTGCCCATCGCTAGTTAGCTCAGCTCAAACACTGGGAGTCAACCGCAGTGTTGATTTTGTCGACTAACTATTTTTATCATAGTTTTCGCCTAACCCTATAAAACAAAACAAGTGCACATGGACTACAACCATATTAACGGACATTTTCGTCAACAGATAAAAACTAGACTAAAATGTTTGACAGAGACTTAATCCAATCAGACCTAATTTAGTCATGTAGAAAGTAGGAACAAGTTAGGAATATATCCAATTACAGCTACTTTGGTTGAATGTGAAGGTTGGATGAGTTAAGAGGGACATCCAATCACAGCTGCCTTAGCTTCATAGTGGCGGGATCTAAGTGTTAATCGTGACTTCAGAAATTCAAGGAAACATTAAAAAATGCCTTGCACTTAACGCTTCATATTTCAGTCGACTAAATTTATAGTAGATTTTGTCGACTAAAATTGTTGTGAAATTTCATAAACAAAAACTAGATTAAAATTAAAAGAATTTAGGTGACTAAATTATGACTAAAACTAAATGATATTTTAGGCAAAAGACTAAAGTGATGTCAAAATTAACACTGGTCAACCGTTAGAGTTAGTCTACTTCTGCCTACAGTCATCAGAAAAACTCTTCAGCAACTCTAAACGGTCCTGTGTGCTTGTTGTGACTCATTATTTTACTGTGTTATGTTACGTTATCTTCTACTACTGTCATATTATCTTCTTCTACTTCTAAACAGAGGCTTTCTTTTGTTGACCTACTTCTGTGGTGAGGTGTGACGTTCGCGAACCAGTCGAGTCTTTTGAACAGCTCTTTTAAATGAACGATGAAAACCGATTCGCAGTTGTGAGTGAGCCATTCGTTTCTTAAATTTGCAATCTGCATTTAAGATTGGCTCGCAAATGAAAGGTTTACTAAAGTAAGTTATGGAGTTCCTCAAGGCTCTGTCCTAGGTCCAATTCTCTTCTCCATAAATATGCTTCCCCTCCGTGATATCATGAGGAAACGCTCCATTAATATTCATTGTTACGCTGATGATACTCAACTGTACGTATCAATGAAGCCAGGTGAGACAAATCAGTTATCTTAACTAGAAGCGTGCCCAAAGAACATTAGACCTGGATGGCCAGAAATGTTCTTCTTAACTCAGACAAAACAAAGGTCATTGTGCTGGGCCCCCGACACCTTAGAGAGACCTTTTCTAATGATTTAACTGCCCTAGATTGCATTAGCCTGGCACTGGGCACAACTGTTAGATCTTAGGGTACTATTTGATCAGGATTTGTCCTTCAACTCTAAAATCAGGCCTATCCTGTCTCAGAGTGATGCTGAAAAGCTAGTCCATGCTTTTGTTACCTCTAGACTGGATTATTGTAATTTTCTTCTATCAGGCTGTCCGAGCAAGTTGCTTAAGACGCAGCAGATGTACTGACTAGAACTAGGTGAAGAGACCACATTGCTCCTGGATTAGCTTCTCTGCTAGAATTCAAGATACTTCTTCTCACCTATAAAGCTCAGAACCGAGCATGATCATCGTAGACTGGGTCTTGGCTTGATGAGTCAGACATTGAACCAGGCTGATCCAGCTGCTGTGCAAGGTTAGCAAATGTTATTGATGCCACCTTTTAAAATGCAAACCAACAGCTTGAACAGAGATATCTATTGGATTACTTATAGATAGTTTGTTTGATGAAAATATGAAGACAATAAAGCCCCTTTGCACCTCTAGAATACTATATTTGTATTATTTATTTATATTTTTCACTGTATAATGTAACAATGTCGACAGAAGTATGTTTACATGTTTCATGAACCGTGTCGTGTAGCCTCAAAGAGCTGTTGGATCAAACAGCATGTAGAGTATATTGAACATGGGACACACACTGTTCTGCATCAATTTTCCTCAGAATGAAGCCACCAAAGAGAAGAGAAATCAATAACTATTCATATGTGGAATAATGTCATGGTATAAAAGGAGAAATCAACGATATAAAGTGACAGAGGTGAAGTAAATCTCCTCTTTAGGATGAAATACGATACACTTCCTGTGAGCATCAGTGAGCGGGCTGAAGAAAACCATCCGCCTCTCCGTGACGGGCGAACTTTAAGACTCAAACACTTCTCACTTCATTCTTATATTTTCTTTGAAGTGAATAATGAAATAAAGAGCTGCTGTCAGAGATGATTTGCTGCAGCGTGTCTCTTTCTTCGCAGGATTTAAATGTTTGTTGGACGGATGGAGGCAAACAAGGATAAAGACGACAAACCAAAGTGGCGGAGGTAAAGGAGTGAAGGACTCTGGGAAAGAAAAGGAAGTGTATTTGACCTTGAGCGGCATCTAAATAAATGAGAAGGTGCTGCCCTGCTCCCAGGGTGATACCTGGGGCGAGACCACACTGTTTCATTTATTCATAGCAGAAAAACTGTCACTCCAGATCTCTTCCTCCCGCCTGTCTCTGCCCTCAGACTCCCTCCTCACCTCGGCTGAGGACCTGATACACCAACTGTATAAGAAGATGGAGGACATGACAGATGCCCAACGGGGGAGCTGGAACATCTGGAGCTCCCCCTACTGGCTGGCTGGAGTACTATACATGTACGAGGCTAATCCTGTTCAATGTCTTCCTCCTTCAATCTCCTCGCCCTCTGCATCAACACACTGCTGCCTTCAAGTCTTCGACAGTTGTAAAGGTGACCAGTCAGGCTTTCTTATCATATAAAATACAAAACCAATTGGTATTATTAAAGGGGAGGAATCATGGGCTGAAACAATACTTCCATTTTGATGATAATGAATTTTAGTCATGGTCTAGACTTGGGTCTGCAACCTAGGCCATGCATGCCAAGGCCATGGGATTTTATTCTCCACTATTTGGATTTTGGTAGAAAATCCACATCCACATAAGGGATTTTATTTTCTACCAAAACACCCTCTTCCCTGCAGCAGTGCACTGTGATTGCACAGTGACCAGATTATTTTTCCACCTGCACTGAACGCATCTTGTGAACCCGCCTTTCTTTGCCTGAGGTCGATACAGTACAGTTACTTTCTGCTGTAATTTTCTGATATGCAATGCATACAAATATTAATGATTTTCAAATGTTTTTTATTGACCAAACAAAAATTATTTATCCATGTTATTTAATATGTCAGTTTACAATATCTTTTGGAGTAGCAATCAATAAATTGAGTTTCCTTTCCGTCATTCCTACATTAGTTTGACACAGAAATGTACAAAGTTTCTGTGTACAAGCTTGTAGTGGAAGCTTATTGCTGTTGATATGTCTGTCAATCAATTAATCAATAAATCAATCTTAATTAGTACAGCATGAGTTCATAACAAGTGTTATCTCAAGACACTTTCCAGTAGAGCAGGCTGAAGCCATACTATTCATTGTATATATACACGTATATGCATATATATGTATTAGTATATATGCATACATACATCCAGAGATGTATCCATCCAGGCAGAGACAAAGGGGCTAAAAATAAGAATTTATGATAGAGACAAAACCATGGACACCCAGGTCATAAATCTGTCCTCATGGATGTATATGGATGTACAATCAGTACAACCATGGACAGAGAGATCAATCTAATATTAACATTAATATCTATAATGAATATAATCTGGAGAGGAACAATGGTGATTAACATAACAGCATTGAGCTGAACTGCCATTAAAATGGTTTAACTGGTCTAAAAGTATGAAGTTATGTTGATTGATGTCATTTCTGTTGATGCAGGATAAAGCACATGGAGTGGAGCAGGTCCACAGCAGCAGGTCATCCATGATTGTTATTCAAGGTCATGCTGATATATGTGTGCTGTTTGCAGGATCGTAGTTACTGAAGCTTCATAAGTCCACAGCAGCAGGCCATCTACACCAAGTCACATGACACTAAAAGTGGCGCTGCTTTGGCACGTAGGAAGAGATAAAGATTAAAAACAGTCTGAGGAACTTTACAGATATCTGGTATCGATATTTTAGGGGACTAATCAGTACCAAAAGAGTAATTGTGAAAGTATCAATACCTCGATGCTTGATATCGTAACTTGTAGTTGTGTGACTAATGCTTTTGTCATTGACGTGGATATTTCCATAGACACAGCAGCCTTGTTGTTTAGTGCTCTTACTACTATAATGTTCAGATAATAAGAGATAAATATGCGCTTTGTAATTATGTTGAGCATGCTGTCTCTTTGGATAGAATAATGGAGCAGACCTATGAGATCAAAACATTGTAGTAATTTCTGCTAAAACTTGTCGCAACCTGATGTTCAGTTGGCAAACTGGGCAACAGGAAAGACTGAAATTTGACCCCTGTTTTAGAGAACAGTGCAGATGAGAAGCTACTTGACATAATTTGTGAATAAAAACTCAGATGACGGCTCAAAAAGGGCTCATTTTGAAATGGTTTGACGTGTGGAAACAACAGGAGCCGAAGAAATGTAAATTACCCAAAATTTATCAAGAGATAAAGAAGAAAAAATACTTTCTTTGTGGCATAAATAGGCTAAAGGTCCATCTGTATCATTAGGCTGTTTTATAAAGAAGCTTCCAGACTTTAAAGAAATAAAAGGCCCGACCATTTTTCGAGGATGTGCATACTTTAAGCCCTCATGATCCTTCTAACTGATGTCTATCTGTGAGCTCAAATGGCAGCTGAGGCATAAAGTGGTGGTATACCATTAAAGATAATCCGAGCTCTTCAGACTGATGTTCTGCAGAGCCCATTGACCTGTGTGCTCTAGATAAAATCTCTATATTAGCTCCATATGATTGCTATAAACCCTGAGGAAAGTTATGTGTTTTAGTGGATCTGCATTTTTTTTTCTTATTTAAATATAGCTAACATATTCACTTGTAATGAACCTGTTGGATTATTTCTAAAGAAACAACAGAAAGGCTCAGTTGCTGTGTGCAGATTCAGTTGTTTTTTTAAAAATAAAAATAATTTTGCATACTTCTATGGAGGCAAAAAAGGACCAGAATCCAAATTAAAATGGATTAACAGAAATGCTTTTTCATTTTCAAAATAAAGCTGCATTTTTTGACTCGTAAATAAAATGAATAATAAATCATCCAAACTGCATTTTCATTTTCTTGTTCAAGAGTGCTCATTCTGTGACTTTATTAAAAAGAAAAAACAAAAGATGTTTAAGATTTAATTTTCAAAAGATGCCCCAGCAAATAGTTACCAAAATTCAATCTGAATATTCAAATTTGAAGATGAAAAAGCATTTGCGGTAACTCTTTTTCATTTCAAGGTTATGGCTGCAATTTTTGACTCATAATTAAAATGAATACTAAATCATCCAAACTGCTTTTTCATTTTCTTCTTTAGCCTACACATTTTATTTCATAACTAAAAAGAAAGCAAAGAGGACATTGCTTTTTTGTTTTCATGCCTGCCCCGCAAGTGGTCCAAAATTCAATCTGAATTGGCAATCTCAAGTGGTGCAGGAGAGTGATGTCAGTGGCAAACAAAGACGTGGGCTAGGCCTACAACAGATTTAGGCTAGGCCTAACAGAGTGTTATTTCAGCAACAGTTTATTTTCCACTATCTTCATTGAACTTTTTTTCTGGGACTTTTTGCCAACAGCGCACTGACCAGCTACAGTCTGCAGACTTCATAAGAGCAAACTGCTGCTATCAAACTGGATAAATGGATGATTTTTGTAGATCATATGACCGATATTTCCCTTGGACATTTGGGAATACTTGTAGCTGATTTATGTCACTGTACCTAATGCTCAGGCTAATACCATGCACCTCTTACAACCCCAACTCTCTCAAGGAGAGGTGTCCAAATTCCTCACGGAAGATTATACAAACAAGCAAATGTTTGACATACGATATAGTCTGATTTAGTCCTGCTGCTCTTATTATACTTTTAAAAAATCACTGATAAATTGAGTTTTCCCGACTTCATGCTGAGATGCAGCTCATTAAACCAGAATAAAGAGAGTAAAAGCATCTCCCTTTATTTTCCTTAATTAGGTTGATATTAGGAGCCACAGCATCAAGCAGCGTGCATCTCTGTTTGCCTAATTAATGATATTTACGGCTAATACCAAGCACTATTCTGGTGTTTGGATCCTCACAATGCACTGAGAGATAAAATAAAGAGAGGTGAGATAAAAGTTAGAGCAGGAAATCTGTAACCTGCTACCTAACATCACCTTTACTTCAGCTCTCTCTGCTATCTTTGATCTCGTCTTGTGAAACATGGCCACGTTTTCCCCCTTCAGGCCTTTACAAAGGCTTAAAACGAGGCAATCTTTAGTGTAGCTGCACAAAATACAGATGCACTGTAGTATTAAGAGTTCACAGGAAAAGACAGGCTGAAGCAGGGAAACACAAACAAGACTTTAAATGGCTGCTGGAGATGTTTGTTTTGGATGAAAACTACACAGTCAGCAATCGCTCTTCGGGAATATCAAAGCGGGAAGAAACGGCAAATTGGCTCTTGACTTTGAAGCTGGAGCAACACTGTACATACAGAAGCAATCAGAGCCTCCAGCAATGCTTATAATTTGCAGGAACGGTGCGACGAATCAGCCGAGTGTGGCGAAGGACAAGCCCTGCTGACATAAGCAATAAGCGTTGCGGCAGAACCTCCGTGTGTCGCCTGGATAACAAAAGCTAATTGGCGTTGGATGAATTAATAGAATAATGGGAATCTCTCAGATAGAGACCTCTTGAAAATCTTCTCTCCTTTTCATACGCAGCTTTTGTTGGCCCAAATTAAAAGTTACGTCCGTGGCCGTCAGGAAATTCGCCATCAGCGTTCTCTGCTTAATCAGGACTAATCAGGCCAATCACGGCGCTCTTATTAGCTCGCCAGCGGTGTGGCGACCGTGACTCAGCAGAGGAGACAGATATAATCCATCTGAGGCGACGAGATGGAAATGACTGACAACACCTGCAACAGCCGTGACCGATTAGAGCTCCAGACGGCTGCTGGGGTATTTATATTGATGTTTTATGATGCCGCGGTGTGACATCCTGCCGTCTCAGGAGAAATAAACAAAATGTCTGACGCTTCATTCAGCTGGGGCTTGTAGTCAATTAAAAAAGACCATCCTGTCACCGTTTCATTTAAGCACCACTCTTCTCCTGTTTCCACAGAGACATGGCCATTGGAGACCGGGATATTAATCACTGAATTAATTATTACGGGCTGCCTTCAGGGAGCAGAGAGGGGGAATTAACCCTTATTAACAGAATGAGCGAGGGGGAGAGGAAGGCGGTCCGTGCTATTTTCACCTCTGCGTTTCCTGCTCGGTCTGTGTCATTAAAGGAGTAAAAGTTAAATTAAGAAGGCAGAAACAAAAGGGGAAGTGGATTAAATGAGCGAGCGTTTATAAAAAGACCACAGGGCTGTAAAAAATACAGACTTTACCATCCATTTCATATACCGCTTGTCCCTTTTTGGGGTTGTGGGGGCTGGAGCCTATCCCAGCTTTCATTGGGTGAGAAGTGGGGACTGGTTTTAATCGCCAATTAAAACACAGCAAAGACCACCCACCATCCGTATAACTCATCTGTTTTGAGGTCGTGTAGGTGGAGCCTATCCCAGCTTTCATTGGGCTGGTCACCAGCCAATCACAGGGCTGACATAGAGACCAAACCATTAGCAAAAACACTCTCACACCAATGGAGAATTTAGAATCACCAATAAAAACACAGCAAAGACTATTTTTAAATCTTCTGCAGAAAATAATTAATCAATTTAATAGATATATTGCTCTGGCCTTTTCATGAGCTCTGAAGGCTGTGTGCAGTTTTTATGACATGCAAGATGAAAAGCTAAAGGGTTTTAATTTTTGGTAATGAAAGAGTACCTTTAATCATTACCCCTCTCAGTAAGGCCGAACTATTTTAGGAAAAGATCTAGTGGCAATTTTTCTGGCAGATATTGCGATTTCAATTCGATTCACAATTTTCTTCAAATCAAGCTTCAGTGCAATATTCACTATGTTTACAGTAACATTTACAAACAGGACAGAAAATTACATCATACCATCAATCATTAAAAGGTTTTACTCTCAGGCAAGGATAAAAACTAGAAGAAGAGAAGAACTGAAACCTTTGACTGTATTAACTTAAAAAAATGTAGTGCAAAAAAATACTTAATTGAGTTAAGTTAAAAAAGTTTTAAAAAAAAATGCAAAAAAACAAACAAACAAAACCCCCAGTGTTAAAAAAGTAATAATAAGAAAAACATAATTCAACAATTCAAATTCAGGAAAAAAGCCAGCTGTGCCAAACCAGTATGTCAACCTTTGATGGTTTTGGACATGAGCGCTGACATGTGACAGCAAATAGTTGGCACAACAGATCCTGGGTCAGTCAGGAGAGCTCACATGATCACGATCCGAAAATGATAAATTGTTCAGCCCTATCTCTCAGTATTAATTGTAGTAACGAAAAAAGTTACACTTAATAGAGATGCATCCAAACACTGTTCATGATGCAAGCAAATAAAAGTTTTTGTAAAGTCACAAACTTGTTCTTGTTATCGGTCTTCAGTTGAATTTCCCTGCACATAGTTTTAAAAACTATTTTACTCCCTGACCGCTCGGCTCAGGACTGTAACGCATGACGGAGCACCGTGGCCCTCGGCCCTGATTCGGCCCCATTCACCTCTGCCCTCGCCGCTCCCTCCTCGCCGTCTAATCTCCCCTATGTGTGGGGATTTGCATGTTGCCCTGTCAGGCTAAAACTGGAGTGGAAGCGCCTCTGAGCTCCAGGGCCGCGTGCTGATGGATTGGGAGAGGCCTGTGGGATTAACAGTGACAGGTGGAACCACAGGCGGAGACAGAGGGAGCGCTGAAATGTGGACTTTTTCATTGGGATGCAGACATTGTTGCGCGGCTCTTAAGTCCTTATCTGCAGTACACAGGCGGAGATGTGGCGGGCTGGGGTGGTTATTATGGTGGTGAGTGTGAACAAAGCGAGTGCACTCCTTAAATGAGTGGCCTTAGAACAGATACAGGCGCTCTATAGTCTTCTCTATGGGTTGCTTACGTGAGACCGGGTTATATTTGTACCTCGGGATCCTCCATCTTGTGTCCCTGCTCTCCTCTTTGGACGGGAAGGCTGAAAAATATGAACGTGTTTGGTCCTCCTTTTCATCTCCTAAAATCTTATCAAACTCTATTACACTAAGATCCATAAGGGCTTAAGCAGATAAAGAAAGCATCATGAGAAAGACTTTAAATAACTATAGAAGGCGCTCTAGCGGGATCTCAAAATATCCCAAACAAGCTGGAACTTGAAGCTCAACAAAGCAGCTAGGAAAGGCTTTAAAAGATATGAAAACCCATTAAGATTTAAGGTTTCTACCAGATTTATTCTATGGATGTCAGCAGAGAGAAAGCAGAGGATGCAACAACGGACAGGGAGCACATAGATGACCAAAAAACCAAGAGGACAACCCTTAGAAAGCTGCAGAAGAAGACAAAAAACAAGCCTCAATTTCTCCACCCTTCCACCAAAGTACCGGATAATACCCTGCAGGTCTGAGTCCAAAGGGATTCTGGGTAATAAGTGTTGCAAATTTGGCCAAAGGGGAGAGAAGTAATGCGCTGGACAGTGCGTTCTTGGTGAATCACACAGGTTTCAGACAGAATCATGGTCGCTAATGTTATCACAGCTTAAATACGCAGAGACATGAGGCACAAGCAGACAACGATGTGTATGCAAGTCAGACAGAGAGGACAACATGGCCGAAGAGGAGGGAGAGAGAGGGAGAGAAATCAATATCAGCAGAGAAATACACTCCCTCTCTCTCTCTCTCCTCCTTTGTAGCAAACCCAGCACACATACACATGTTAAAGTGTTTAATGCACACAAATATAAACAGCTTAGATACTTAGACTCTAGAACAACAGACTGAAAGCACACAACAGCAAATATAGAGATGATTATGCACGACAGCTTAACACCATAACTAATGCAACTTAGCTTATTTAAAAATATACTTAAATAAAGACTACAAGTTAGACTCTGGAACAACAGAATTTTGAATTTGATGCCTGCAACATGCTCCTAAAAGGCTTAAACAAGGGCAACAAAAGACTGGGAAAGTTGATGAATGCTCAAAAAGCCACCTGTTTGGTACATTCAACAGGTGAACAGGTTAAATGGAAGGCAGAAAGGCTCAGGATGGGGCGAGTTTCACCACTTTGTGAACAACTGTGTGAGCAAATAGTCAAACAGTTTAAGAACAGTGTTTCTCAACTTAAATTTACAAAGATTTTCGGGATTTCATCATCTACAGTCCGTTATACCATCAAAAGATTCAGAGAATCCAGAGAAATCTCGGCAAGTAAGCAGCAAGGCCCCAGAGCAACATTGAATGCCTGTGACCTTTGATCCCTCAGGCAGCATCATCCTGTAAAGGATATCACCTCGTGGGCTCAGGAACACTTCAGAAAACCATAGTCAGTTAACACAGTTCATCTCTACATCTACAAGGTCAAGGTCAAACTCTACCATGCAAAGACAAAGCCAAATATCAACAACACCCAGAAACACCACCGAGCTTCTCTGGGCCGAGCTCATCTGAGATGGACTAAGGCAAAGTGGAAAAGTCTGCTGTGGTCTGAGTCCACATTTCAGACTGTTTTTGGACATCATGGACGTGGTGTCCTCAGGGCTAAAGAGGAAAAGGACCATCCAGACTGTTATCAGAGCAAAGGTCAAAAGACAGCATCTGTGATGGTATGGGGGGGTGTTAGTGCCCATGGCATGGGTAACCTGCACATCTGTGAAGGCTCCATTAATGCTGAAAGGTACATACAGGTTTAGGAGCAACATGCTGCCATCCATCTTTTTCAGGGACGCCCCTGCTTATTTCAGCGAGACAATGAAGACACATTCTGCTCGTGTTTTAGCAGCGTGGCTTCAGGGTGAAAGAGTGCAAGTACTAGGCTGACCTGCGGCAGTCCACACCTGTCTCCAGTGAAGATGTGTGGCGCATTATGGAGTGCAAAATATGACAACAGGAACCCTGGACTGTTGAGCAGCTAAGGTTGTACATCAAACAAGAATATGGAAGACTTCCACCTACAAAGCTTCAACTATTAGTGCCCCCAGTTGTTAAAATGAAAGGTGATGTCACAGTGGTAAACATGCCTCTGTCCCAGCTTTTTTGGAAGGTGTTGCAGGCATTGAATTCAAAGTGAGAGAGTATTTGTACGAAACAATAAAGTTTATGAGTTTGAACATTAAATATCTTGTCTTTGTAGCATATTTAATTGAATATAGGTTGAATTGTATTCTGATTTTATTTATGTTTTACACAACGTCCCAACTTCATTAGAAATGAGGGTCTGTAACAGACTGAAAAAACTGCACAAGTTTGCAAGTCTGCACACCTCTACGCTCGTACATTCTGTCTGATGATAGTCACCTCATTTCAGTTGTTGACTTTGAGACATTATAACTGAAACGTGATTGTAAATGTGGTTCTGGGTCTTTGGTCTCATCACTGCAGTACTTGCTGTAGGGTACCGCGGCAGTACTGTAGGCTGCCACGTGAGCAGGGCTTAAAGTTTTTGCCAAACGTAATTAGCCTCTCGGCATTTCCAGTTGCCACAAATTTGTTGTTTAAATTGCATTCAGAAAGCTTAAAGTTCAAAACTGTATGCTGAAATACATTAAAGCCCTGATTTATGGATCTGTTATTGAAATAGAGGTGCTTTAAAACAGGTTTATCCAACAGTAAAGGGGCTGGTTAGAGTCTTTGTGGTTCTGGCAAGTTCTGAAAGTCACTGCATGTGAGAAATCAGCCATGTTCTTATTTGGTTGCTGCAGCCCATGAGTGCATTAAAAAGTGGTTACTTGGTTGAGGCCTTTAAGAGACTGACAATTCTTAAAGGGATATGCCAACATTTTACTGTTGTCGTGTCTTGCCTCACTCCCGAGTCCATGACAAGCAGATAGACACCATCCTTTGACTGTGCATGCAGTGACAAGGACTAGATGGGAAGAGCTCGCCCACTGCTAGTTGGCTTAGCTCAAACACTGGGATGTGATTATTTCAAAAATTACATAAAGCGCTAATCTTAGGCTAAACATAGATAACCTGACATAACATGGTAAAAATAAAATAGTCACGAAAAGCAAACAGGTTAGACCGGTTAGATTTGCTGAAGAGTTTATCTGATGACTGTAAGCAGAGGCAGGCTAACGCTACCCATTGACTTCCAGTGTTTGAGCTAAGCTAATAAGCGGTGGGCGAGCTCTGTCCGTCTCTTCCTTCTTACTGCAGGCACAGTCAAAAGAATGGTGTCTATCTGCTTGTCATGGACTTGAGAGAGAGGCAAGACATGAAAACAAAAAAAATGTTGGCGTATCCCTTTAAAGATTTGCTCAAATGTGGTCAAGACATGCATCCTACTTTTCAAAGCTAACGAAGGATTGATCAGTGATTTCCAACCATTTTGATGTGTATCACTCAAAGCATTGTGACCTTTTCTTCACATCTTTATGCTTTAAATCTATGAAACCCACACAGCAATCTAAAACCTTAGCAATTAAATGGTTATAAAAGGCTAGTAACTTATCTAAATTCTGGTTTATCTGCAGTGATTTTCAATAAAAACAGGACTTACAAGACGGTTAAAAGTTACACAGCAAAGACTGAACATTTCTAAGGCTTCTGTCTCGCAGCAGAAGGACGCTGCAGCTTCTATACGAAGGTCATTTATGACTCAGGCTTAGGACACACTTCTCAGCTGTCAGGAGTGAAAGAATATTTAAGATCACGATTCACTGCAGACATTTTCCCATCTCATAACTCTATTATAGAAGTATTAGAAACTCGACCTAAACACTGAACAGCAAACTGATGACAGCCTCTGCTCAGAACAGGAGGCAGTAAAGAGTCGTCCAGCTTTAATTTGTGTCAATCAAACATGTCGGAAATAATGACGAGCCAGATTGACAGTCAAGACATTAAAGCACTTGTCCAGACTAACACGGACACAGTCCAATTAGAGGTGATGGCACACTGTGATTTTAATCGCTCTGAAAGAGGAGTAATGTGTCCACAGCCTGAGGACCACAAACACTGAGGCCGTGTCCACACATGGACGGTTCATTTTGGATGGTTTTCCTCCATGTTTACAAAAAATCCTCCTGTAGACATGAGCGTTAAGGAATGTTTGTCCACATGAAAACACTAAAATGCACCAATACATGCTGTGAATAGATGGCAACAATGTCCCTTCTTTATTTTCAAATGTACTCCACAGTCCAGCTCAGAAAATGACAGATTTCCAAACATACCCACCTACATGTGGACAAGGCCTTTTCATACTCAACTTAACTTAAATTTATTTTTGAGGCACTTTTCATACATAAAAATGCAGCCAAAAGTGCAGAAGGAATAACAGACAAAAACAAAAACAGAGATAAACAACCGTAGACTAAAACAGGGAGGAGGGAAATAAAGCAAAGACATGAATAAAAGACCAATAAAACAAAGTAAACTTCAATTGTGTAAAACACAGTAACAGTTGTTGAAAATAAAATCAAATCAGCAAAGCTGTGATTAAAACTCAACCAATTTACCCCTTAACCCCCATCTCAACCATTTGGCAGAGGTCAATAAATTCAGGAATATTTAATGTGTTAAACACAACACATCATGGTATGTTTCTGTCAAAGTTTCAGGGTACAGTGTGAACGGCAAACAAACCAGAAAAACTGATATTTTCTTTGTGTGGGGTTAAAGGTTTAAAAAGCCAACAGGTGATTCTGTAATGACATAAAAATGCACAAACATCTGAAACAACATCAACTAGAAAATGCAGAAATGTTTGTAAATAAAAAAAGCAATCAAATATAACTTTAAAATGATGATGACGAGTTTGACAAACAAAAAATACACATATAAACACTCCTTTTTGTGTTTGTCAAACACAGTACCATCTATTTTAAGTTATTTTTGATTGCCTTTTTATTAACAAACTTTTCTGCATTTTCTAACTGATTTTGTTTCAAATGTTTGTGCATCTTTATGTCTTCACCTAATCAACTGTTTGGTTATTAAACCTTTTAATGTTTAATATTTAATAATAATTGTTTTCAGTTTACTCTGTTTCCTGAAATGTTAATGCAATCAAACAGTGATTTGACCTGTACTGTTTTTTTTCCCTCAAATTTTTTATTTAGATTTTGTTTTCCCTTAAAAATTGAACAGTATCTGAGACAAGATCAGTGATGTACAAAAAAAAAGATACAAAACATAACACATACATACATATTGTTGCATATGATATAGACAAACAAAAATAAATAAGTAAATACATAAATGCATGAATAAAAGAAAAAAAATCCATTTCCATTACTTAAAGAGCAGTCTCAACAACCTAAATAGTTCACATTATTAGGTATTTTCCATCCATGGTCCACCTCCGATCAAAAGGTCTTCAAAAAGGTTTTCAACTGTAACCAGAAAGCACTCGGAGAGTGCAGACCTAGGCCAAGCGCCACAGTTCCCCCTATTTGTCATTTGCACCATAAATCTTAGTCCCACATTTATTTTGACTACATTTTTAGATTCCTTGACAATAAAAACATACCATTGGCAACTGAATTCATAATGATATCAACATTAGTTCAGCAGTTATTCACGAAAATCGCATTTTCCATAGTGGCGGTTTTCTTCTGGATCGGATCGCTTCCAAAATCTCATCATTTGTTCCTTATCCCAATCTGGACATTCCCTGAAAATTTCATCAATATCCATCCATAACTTTTAGAGTAATGTTGCTAACTAACTAACAAACAGACAAACAAACCCTCCTAAAAACATAACCTCCTTGGCGGAGGTAATGATGCGGTCGTTCTTTCCATGAGAATTACCTGTCTTTGCTTCCAATCAGCCACAGTCGGTGATTTAACATTCTTCCAGTTTGCTTTTACATTTTTTTTGGCAACAATATTTGTCCTTTTTTTTTTTAACACATTAAATATCCCTGAATTTATTGATAACCTCTGCCAAACAGTGAGCTGGTAGTTAAAGGGCTAAACCAAAGATCAGTTTTGAATAAAAACAGAAATAAAGTGATAACTAGTGCTACTGAATCAAATTAAAAGACAGATTTAAAAAATGGATTTTAAGTTTTGTTTTAAAAACATACAGAGAGATTGCTGTTTTAATATCAAGAGGCTAATAAGGCGTAAAAGCAGAAAGCTCTCTTCCCGGAGTATAAGTATATAAAAATATTTTACAAACTGTTTTCTTGTAGTCTTATTTTTTCTATTTGTTAATAAAGAAATGAAAGGGCTGTCTTACCTGGGGGAGATGTCACAGCCCTGCTGCATGAAGGCGCCCAGGGAGAACCAGAGAGAGTTGAAGATACCAAACTCATTGGGGGGCTGGTCGCTTGGCGGACCGTCGGTGCCCTCTTCGGGCTCCTCGGTGTGCCATTCGTACGGGCTGAAGCGGCTGACCAGGAAGAGCACCACGCTCACGCCGATATAGGCGAACACGATGCACATCCAGATCTCGTAGGCCAACGGGTCCAGGAAGGAGAACACCCCCGGTTTGGATTTCTGGGGCTTTTTGATCATGATGGAAATGCCCAACGACATGAAGGGCTTTGAGAAGTCAATCACCTCCTCCCGGACCAACGTGATAGTCAAAGGGGCCACAGCGATTTCCGCTTTCTGTGGATGAAAAGGGATTTGATTAGCCTCCCCGAGAAGCTCCTCTGAATCTAAATAATGACAGATAAACAAATGCAAATGATGGATCACCTCTCCAAAGCAGGGCGGTGCTACAATCAAACATCACTTAGTCACAGGAGCAGCACGCTGGAGGCCAATAGCCAACCAGCCGTCAGAAAACAAAACAACAACAATTACCCCTGAATTCTTTTCTCCTCTGCTCGTGTCATTTCTCCCTCCACTGAACAAATCCCTGGTTTATACGCCTGATGGATTCATCTCAGAGTGATCACGTTAAGACAGAGGAGGAAGTAGAAGAAATTGAAAAAGAAACTCTGCACCCTGTTTTAAAGCTGAGCGGCTTAGCTGAAACTGCAGGAGAATCAGCAGAAAGGATAAAATAATGTGCCGGGAAAATATGCTTACAGGACAGGAAGGGGAAAATGGGATACAGCGGCCACCTCGGAGGTCTGCAGCTGTGGAGAAAGTGCACACTGGCTCGGGTGAAAATCCACAAACCTGATTACAGTTCGTGACTTAGCAACACTTGTGACCTTGTGTGTCTGCTGGAGGAGCGGAGGACTTAATATCAGAGTTTAAACTTTCATTAGGACCATCTGACGCCGAAGGAGAGGGAAAACAGGGGCGAGGGAGAGAAAATGAAAGAGATTTAAGTTCTTTCATCTTCAGCAAAATGTGCTAAGATGACAGCCTCGGGGCGTTGGGCGCGTGCTAGCATACATGGCAGGTTAAATGGAGGCAGGGCTTTTGTGGCAGCGCGACTTTTTAGGGAGAAGAGTGCCGAAATGAATGGTCTAAGACGGGGGAAAGTGCTGACAGCTTCAGTGTCCTCATATGTCCCCGTGAACGCTTAGCCTGTGCCCCAAATCACACACAAGACAGTGGGACACACTGAAGACCAGGATGCACTTAAAATGCACGAACAGCCTGGTGTTTCTATACACGAGGGTCTTTCCCTGACATTGTTCCTCCTCTTCCCGACCCATCTTTTATCTATGGATCATCCTTTACTCCAGAGGTCCCCAATCACCAGGCTTGTACTGGTACAGGAATTCATTTCATTTCTCATTTTAAATAAATGAGGCTGAAGGGTGTTGTATTTTGAAAGGATGTCCGGACTTTACACTCAGGCTTTCCATCTCTGCTTTGACCGACAAAAAGTTCAACCTGAGATAACTTCACTGTTATACTTTATGAACGTGCACTCTTCCCCCTGTACTCTGAACATAGTTGTAAATGTATTTGACTCTACATGATGTAAAGAACAGTCACAGGAGAGTGCGAAACTTCTTGATGTGAAATGTTTCAATTCAGAGGTAAGAGCTGATGAAATACCAATCAATAATCCAATCCACGCCATTCACATGAAATGAGAGGTGCACCAATTTAAACCACTTGGCCACAAGCAATCCCCTCATATCAATCATATTTCTAGGTAAAATGTCTTCTGTAGAAATGCTAATTTTTGTTAGCATGTATATAGGATTTTCCATTACGTTTTAGCATCAAGCTAGGAAACTTGTTGCTCATTTTGAACACATGGATGCAGCTTGTAAGTGGAGCTTTGTTTAGAGTATATCACACTGTTTAATTATGCTAAATCTTTCTCATCTTGGCGTAAAAAAGGTTGGGGACCATTGCCTTCCTCCACTCTTGACACTGAACTTACAGCACAATGGTTAGTATAGCAGATTGCTCATGCTGCTTAGCATCTTTTTTTCTCACTTGTATTTTATGTTTTTTTGTGTGTGATTTTAGGTCCAATTTGTTAATGCAGTATGTCAAAATGGGAAAATAAAGCAACAACTGTTGAGCCACACAGGTAAGGTTGTGCTATAAAAATTATACCAAACAAGGTGATGTAAACAGTTTTTTTAAGGTGATATGTAAGGAATATAAAATCAAAATTAGTAAAAATGACCAACTATACCCTTGACCTAAGAGGATTAACAGTTCAGACCTGCCTTCCTACCTGTGCTACAGTGGTCTTTCTTTTGCTTCACTTTAACCTTTTTGTCATGTCACTTTTTGGGCACTGTTAGGGGGAAATTAGCTTGGGACATCCTCAAATAATGAATACAAATTTTACATAAACAGCCTTTATCTTATTAAGAAACAATGTCAATGCCATTTCTAATCGCACTAAGCAATTCCTTGAACACATTAAGCTATAAAATCTTCATTCTTGTTTGTACATAGTTTCAGTTTATGTAAAAAAAGCTATCTCACATTATTTGTTCCGCTCCTGTCCAAATACCAACAATCAATGGCCACTTTTAGGTACAACTGTCCAACCGTTGGTTGATTCAGGCAGCCAGTCAGCTAGATTAAAGGTGCAGTGTGTAGAATTTGGCTTTTGAGTGACATCTATCGTTCAGATTCTAGAATGAGGCCAACCGTAACCAAAACGTCACATCGCTGAGCAACGGAAGCCTGTGAAGACCAAAAGGGATCGTGAACACGGCATCATTTACTAAAGTGACAAAGTTTGTAACCATTTTTTAAATAGATTATAGGTCAATTGTTAGCTGCCGATTGTAGGTTTTGTAAACTTGTAGTAACACAAACAAACATTAGCGCATTAATGCTAATCAGACCAGAACCAGCAGACAGATTCATGTTTCGTTCTTTTTGTCCATAAAATCGACAACATGGCGGATTGTTATGTCGGCCTACATGAACGCGGCCCGTGGTAATCTAAACTTTTTGAAGCTTTTTCTAACTAAATAAAAATAAAACAAACATTTTATGGGGATGATTGTACTCCTATTTTGACTGACTTTACATACAAATATAAACATTATATCCTATATTAACGGTTTCCGTTCGCCGAAATGCTGCCAACTTCTACACACTACATCTTTAACATGCTGAGGACACCTTCTTAGAGGTCCACAAAGTATTTTGTCCTTCTGAAACACAGGTCTGAATATCAACTGGGCCGAAAACCCAGCACACAATAATCCGGCTGTGTTTTTCTGAGCATGTGTGCTGAGGAATGTAAACAGACGCCACAGGATACTTTTGATAACGCCATCTTCATCTTCAGGCTCTAAAATCTCAACATCTGGGAGACATATCTAATATTAACCCGGCTCATAAAAAACACCAATTAGAGGGCGCAGCACCTGGCAGCTGTTTGTCTTCCAGGCAGATTATGTTTGTACCACAGCTGCTGTTTGTCTGTGTACATTTTACTAATGAAGCTCTGAAGACTCACACCTCATGATGTAGGAGCATCCTGACATGTAAAATACAGACTGCTGAACTTGGAGGCTTTGCATCCTACCTGAAAATTTTAGAGTCAAATACTTATTTCTTTCCAAATATAAACAAGAAAATGAATGAACATCAATGCTGTGAGTATCTAGAATGGGGCTGGCAATTAGGTCTGGCCTTTTTTTCAAAGTTGCTTTATGTCGGGCCAGTATATAATCCAGGTTAATATATAGAGATGATAATTGAAAAAATGCTACCCCTGTTTTTCTAAAATAAGGAGTTTTAGTTGATTTTGCCTGAAAAAATTAAATATTAAATAATGTATAAAGGGGAAAGAGAGAGGGAGAGTGCTGGAGTGATCGGCTCTTGGCGTCTCATTTACTCACAGAATAAGAGACAAAAAACATGAATCATACGTCTGTTTTAGGGATGCACAATATTATCGGTTGATATCGGTATCGGCCGATATCAGCCTAAAAAGTTAAGTACCTGTATCTGCAAATATTGAAATTTTCGCAGATATTAACAGCTGATAAATCGGTCACACATATCGGCCATATATCGGCCGGAATATCAGCAAATGACACTAATGTACAATACTGATGCACCTTCTCATCACTGCATGGGTATACTTAAAAATAAAAAAAGAGATAAATGCTGTTTTTCTTGTTTTACATCTGTACCTTGCAACAATAAACTGTAATACTGGAAGAAACAAGTCCATTTTTCTGAAGTACAGAGCTTGTGCTCTTCACCAGAAATATTGGGATCGGTATCAGGGATAATTAATAAATATCAGTATATCGGATATCTGCAAAAATCCAATATCGTGCATCAGTAGTCTGTTTGTATTATGATATCTAGATAACTTAGTTTCATCATCACTGCACCAACATCTTTAATGGGATTTATCAGGCAGACATAACAGTTTCCAGGATGCTGAAAGTCATATGTTTTTATTAATTTATTGGAAGATTGAGGAAAAATCATGCTGAAAGCAGCTTTTAACAAGTCTCCATAAAAAAAAAAAACAGAAAAACATGTGTTCCTGAGCTTTTTATGATTCACAGATCACTGATGATCCACTGCTGAACATCTCATCCGTGCAGATTTGTGCATGGCTGTATGTTTCTATGAGACAGCGTCAGTCAGTGAACAGTCTGCTCCCGTCTGATCTGCTCTCCGATAAACTAAGAAACATCAGAACAGATGACAAAACAAAGTTTTCATCTCTTTTTTCACCTGTTCTGCTGTATGGCTTCCTCCAAGCTTTATTGCTCTGTTCTGTTTTATTTCTCTTCTGCAACAATCTCGCATCAGCGGGAAGAGGTTCATAAGAAATAAAAAACCCATAATCACTTTAATAAGGCCTCACTCAGCTGCTGTAACTTCAGGTTCTGCGTTATGTGAACAAACTTCTCCAGCATTGAGCAGCACCTTTTTGGTTTCTTCATGTTTGTTGCCCCTCATCATGTCTGCATTAAAACTCTCTCACCACAGAAGCACTTTGGTTAATTAGATGTGCACTGATTGGACTCATGACTTATAAAAATCACCTTAATCTGCAGAAATAAAAGTCTTTGTCTCTCAGGTGTGGAGGCTTGGACTGAGTATCTGCAGCAGGAGGAAGTGTCAGCTGTTTCTGAGGTGTTTGTCGTCTGTAACTGATCATCAAAGTTTAGTTTGTTCAGAAAAATGAGTAAATCCATATATAATATTTTCCAGACTGTAGGTTTGGCCCAGAGGCTGACCCCTTGATGTAGAAACTATAATGGGTATGATTTTTTAGGACTGTCAGAGGAAGCTTAACTTGGACAAAACATCCTGTTTTTCCTGTTAGTTGATTCACACTTGTAGAATTTCACACATCATTTCCTCCTCTCAGTGTGACCCTTTTACACATGATGTGTTTAGGCTCTCTCTGCTTGTTACAAAGTTGAAAATAGACAAAAACACGTCTGTGCTTTTGGCCAACCTGGTTCTTCTTTACAGTTTCAGAGCTGCAGTGAATCGCACAGTCTGATGAGTCCTGACACTCTCCGATCCGCGGCGCTCCTCACTCTCTGCGGTCGACTTCTCAGTGAGTCATCGCGGCACAAAAAGAGACACGGGTGTGAAAAATGCCTCTTTGTGGAAAATGCCACTTAACTTGCCGCAAAGAAGAGGGCTGGAAAATGTATTTTGTTCTGTTTTGTCTCAATTTATCTGAAACAAATTGCTGTGCTGTTTGTGTGAATACTTAAAATGTCGTTTCCAGCAGAGCTTGAAATGCTTTCTCAGGGAAGGTAAACTTGAAGAGTTGATAAATGACGACGGCTCGGTGAGGTTTCAAATACTAAAGGAGGAAAAAGTCTTTTATTTGGAAATATTTCAAATGTATTATTAAACCCTCCTATTAAACACTTCTCTTACATTTAAATTGTAAAAACTGACTGTGAAGGATTTACTTTGAGCCCTTGTCTGTTTCTATCAGCTGCTTAACAATGACATTAAAGAACACAATACCTAAGAGTCACTAGTTGACACGGTAACTAATTTAACTGTTACACCTCCTGGACAGGGAAAATGAAGTTAAAAGGGCATTTACACCAGGGGAGCCTGAGAGCTACCCTAAAGGTGAGGAGTACTATGGAGGGCTGATTTAATGTTCTTAAATAATAAAAATGTTATAATTTAACAAAAAATAATAAACATTATGCATTTGATAGGCTACATACAACACTGTATATGTACTTTTTTACTTTTACTTATTCCTAACAATTTTTACCACTGATTATTACATTATATTAGAACAATGTACTTACATGCATCTTCAATTATTTATTTTTCTGTGTCAGCATCAATGTAAACTTTGACCCCATGCAGGTCAAAGTTTAGGAAAATCAGGCAGTTTTAAAATGTAATGCACATGTTACATTTGTTATTTTTGTGTTCATTAAGTGTGATTTATTAGCAAAACATACAACTGAAATTTAAAAAACCTCTATTTATTTTAAGTGCCGAACGTGTTTTATCCACAAGTTATCAGTCCGGGTATTGATTGATATTTAATTAGCTCTTACAGCTGAATTTAATCCATTCACATCAGAAAGCTTAGGACTGTAGTGTGCCTACACTGTCCTCCAGTTGCACACATTGTGTATATTTACAGGGTGCAGGTGGATGAGTGCACGGACATGAAGTAGAGCAGTGAGTTTATCTCAGGCAGTAGTTTTTCATTCACCACTGTGATGACAGAGACAGAGAGCCTGAGTGTAAAGTCTGCACAGACTGAGACGCGAGGATCTTATCATCCTTTCAAAATAAAACAGTTTGATCTTACATAATATTATTACCTCTGCCAAGGAGGTTATGTTTTTGCCAATGTATGTTTGTTTGTTTGTTAGCAAGATTACACAAAAACTACTGACGGATTTTGCTGAAATTTTCAGGAGATGTTGGCAATGGCTCAATTTAGAAATTATTAGATTTTGATGATGATCCAGATAACCACTATTAGTAAATGACCGTTTTTGCTCTATAACAGTTTAACTAATAATTATATCAACATGATTCTGAGTGCTAGGTGAGGGTTTTCAGGGTCAAGGAGTCACATTATAATGATAACTTTATCATGGAACTATTGCTTATAGATGTAACAGTAATATGTGAGCTATCTTGGCAGAGGTTTGTGCTCTCCGAGTGCTTTATAGTTATCTTGTTTTTTTTCCATGGTCTAGTACCAAATGATCCGCAGCCCAGTGGTTTGGGACCCCAAGTCATGCCCCAAGTCCCAGTGCACCACAGGCTTTGTTGTTTGCATAAGTACGGGTCACTAACCAGACACATCAAATGGATCGTTGATTATGTTTCACTAGTCCATCTAGGCAACAGCTCATAGAAAGTATTTGGGAATGGGCAGAAACTTCAAAATCGTATCTGGCATGTGATTGGACAATCATTCCATTAATTGCATTCATTACAAGCAAATCAGATGATGTAGTAGGCGGGCGCTACTGCAGCGACGTAAAGTACAAAACTTGAGCCACTTCATAGAACTTTTAATGTCATGGTCGTGTAGACCTTAAAAACAAACTTCAACATGTTTCAGCATCAAGCCTTCACCAGGAAGTCATGCAAAAACATGCCAGAAGTGGAGCCATCGAGAAGTGCTTTCAGTGTGCTACTGAAGCTGTTAGCATCTGTGCTAATCTCTGTGTGAGCTGCCACTCTTCCTGCTCAAAAGGACACTGATTGGGCCACTCACATTTGTTGTAGATTGGAGCTTGGCAAGATGGATCTGTCTGATTACTTACACTGAATCAGGCTGATCCAGCTTCACTGTGAGGTTGGCAGGTTTTTGGCAAACTCTGCTTTCGCCTTCAGTACTGCTCAAAGTCTTTCCCTCTGTAAGCATTCCTCTGCAGGTATCAGTGAAAGATTTCTCAATCCATACCCCTTGAACACAAACATCTCCTTCCTCTCTTTGTGTCTATAAAACCCCATACCACACTCCTGCTCCCACCTTGATCCCGCAGCAAGGTCACGAGCAGAAAGAGACCTCACCCCTGAATCAAATCTTCACCTCAGAGATTCTTTAATGATCTCCACACCTACGCTCTTCCTCAGTAACTTCCTGCTAAAGCTCAGCCCTAATACCCTGTAATTCCCTTCTTCCTGCAAGCTTTAATACCTCAAGAGATTGAAGCTGTGTTTACAGTTTGATTTCAGACTGGTTTAATTATCTGCACAGCAAACAACACACAGCTGTGAAGATGAAGATGAGGAATGCTGTCTGAGATGTGGTCTCTGGTTAAAGCTCATGAATAGAAAGTAGATAGGAAGAGAAATGTACATATTGAAGAGTCTGTTAAAAAGAATGTAAATTATTAACACTGGACTGCTGCTGATATATATTTTAACAGCAGGTGGTGTGGACCTTGGTATCATCACATTTCTTAAAATTAGCATTTTTTTGCCTGTATGTTGTCTTGATAATTCAGGATAATATGCAATCTCTGCATCAACTGAACATGAAGCATGAAACTTATCAGTGAACCTAAATAATCAATTTATACATGAATTAATTTACTGATCAGTTAGACAAATCTACATCACCTGGCCTCTCCCTAAATTAGACAGAAATCAAAAGTCTCCTCTACGCTGATGACTTGGTGTTGTTATTGTCAACTAAAGAAGCTCTACAGCAACATTTTATCACTTCGGTCAGACTTGGGCCCTTGATTCAAACCCAGAGAAAACCAGAGTAATGATTTTTCAGAAACAGCCTGAGGGAAAAGAAAACATGCTGATTTTTAATTTGGACGTCTCCAAACTAAAATAAACTTAAAATTACACACATCTTGGCTCCACAGGAAACTCAACATCATTTTGAAAGAGCTGAGAGATAAAGCATAAAGACTTTTTTATGCAATTTGATGAAAAATTAAATTTGATATTTCAATTCCAATGTTTTGCACCAATTCTTCTGGATGGCAGAGGAATCAGGGGACCAAAATCTAATCAGGACTTGACAAAAAGGACAGAACAAAACAGCTGAATTGTTCCAGTTCTGTAAGCACCACATACATGTGGAGCAGAACGTGGTCAATATCCCCTAAAGCCTTGTTTCCTCTAAGTGGTTTGGTTTGATTCAGTAAGGTTAGTAGGGGTTAACCCTGGTTTTATTTGCATTTCCAGTGCCAGACTTATTTGAACATAGTGTGGTACGTGTCTTTATTTCGCTGCTGTCGCATGACAGCTTTCGTGACCAATCAACAGACTGCAGCCATTTTAGCTCCATCCTTTAGGGTTGGTTAAGTGTGCTAAAAAGTGGGACAGCAGGGTGTTTGTATTTGGGTATCCAGGGCCGGCTGGTCCATTAGGCAATTTAGGAAAATGCCACAAAATCAGGAAAAAATTCGCCTTCAATTTCTTTGTATAAAAACTAGTTATTACTATTTACTCTTAAACTGGGAGAGCTCTCATTGATTCAAATGCAAAGCAATTCCCAAAAATATCACTAAAAATGATAATAACAAATAATTAATTATTTATTCACTTATTTACAGGATTTTTAATTTGTCGTAAGGTTACTTATATTGTATTTACTTGTAATTTGTTAAGAATGTAAAGTGGGTGACATATAATCTTATAAATTACAGAAAATGGTCGAAACTATGCTGTTTGATTTCTTTTGTTAGTGCATGTAAATCGCCAATGGAGGGGGTTGCCATATAAAATCTCGCCTACAGTGCCACGTTGGGTAGGGCCAGCTCTGTGGGTACCTTTTTTCCTTATTTGACTGTGAAAACACCTGTGATTGTGTGCCGTATCAAGACAAACTGAAACAGACTTCTTGGTAGAAACGCAGCTTGATATTCAAAATAATTGAAAAAAAAAAACACTTAAATTTGACCAACATTTGAAAAATACTGACCCTGTCCTACCATCACATCGCCCTAAACTCCTGAGAGCTGAAGCCAGAAAGAAGCCCTCAACCTGCTGGTCCAAAAGCCTCCCCAAAATCACATGAACCAGCCTGAGGATTACCAAGACCACATCAAACACCTGATACAACCATATCAGACTCAGGACTCCAACACCCCCACAAATTAGAAATCAAATTATCAATCAACAAAAGGAAATGTATTTAAAATAACAGGTAGACGCAACCCAGGAGGAGGATGGACTCTGCCTTAACTGTGACACCAAACAGGTAGAGACGGAGCTCCGATTCCCCACATCCTGCCCAAATATCAGGCTGTGAGAGCTTGACTTTACAAGCAATATTCAGAAAATCCCATAATTAACAGGGACACCTGTAGAACTGTTAGATTATGGTGGTCAAATATATCAAATTGTGAGGACAACCAGAAAATCTAACCACACATTTCATTACATTTTTGCATTATATGGTTATTTACATAAACCTTTTTTAGCCTAATCTTCTTCAACGTTTACAATCAGAATATTGCTAATTTTTCCATTATAAACAAACTATTTCCCTTTTATTTTAAATACTTTTTATTTTCATTTTATTTTTATTTTTAATAAAAAGCTTTGGCAATATTGCTCCACATTCATGCCAATAAAGTTCTTTTAATTGCAAATTGTTTGCCTCTAATTGTCATCATTATCTCACTAGTGGCTTGAAATTAAGGTTAAAATGAACTAACAAAGTTTGGATTAACAGCTCGTGTCAAAGGTCAGTTAAAGTTACTCTGAAAATGATAAATAAAGGAAAAGTCATGTCTTACCCCGTACACCAGCTCCCCGACCATCCCGTTCCAGATCTTCGTCTCTGGGTCCCTGGCGCCGTACTTCCCGTCCGGTACGATGGAGATCTTGTACTTGATCCCGATGTGTTTGGCGATCTCGGAGGCCAGGTCCACGCAGTATCCCTCGTATTGGTCGTTTCCCTCGTACATCTCCCAGTTCTTCTTTAGCATCACATACGGACCCTCCTACACAAACCATAACCATGAACCAGACCGTCAGACGGACAGACACATGGACATGAATGAGGGCTGGACAACAACAGACTGCAGGACGACAAACAGCGATCGCAGCTCGTTTGTATGAACCGGGGCTGAAATTTAATTCAGCCAGCAGTGTTCTCTACAACTAGGAGTGCTGTGGCGTAATTCTTCCATGTTTGAGCCTCTGTTTTGTTTTATAACACACGCATTCAGGTGATGAATGAACATCTTTACTGATGCTTTTTATGATTCACATGGAATGGTAGAAACAATCTGTGCAACATTAAATGTAGCAGAACAACATAGCAAGTAGTGTGAGTGCAAACAATGAAAACTTTACATTTTCTAGAAACTAGGAAATAATTTTCATGTCTTTGTGCAAACCTCAATTCCAATGAAGGTGGGATATTGAGTAAAATGTAAATTAAATGTAAATTGTTTTTACTCATTTTGAATTTTACGTCTGCAACATGTTCCAAATAAGCTGGGATAGGGGCAACAAAAGACTGGGAAAGTTGAGGATTGTTAAAAAAAACACCTGTTTGGATCATTCCACAGGTGAACAGGTTACTTGGAAACAGGTTAGTGCATTATTGGGTATATAATATACCTGTATGCAACATACCTGTCACTGCTGCTGCTGCTCTGTTATTACTCTACCTCAATATTCATCCATCCCGTGCAACACAATCATTCTGTGAATATTTACTCTGTGCAGTATATTTATTCTGAAACTACTCAACCATCTCACCACCATACATTACATTTCTATATATTTTTTTAATATTGTTTTCTATTTTATATCTCATATTCTACCCATACCCATTCATCCTTTTTACTGTTTTATGCTATATATAGAGTTGGATTTTATCTTGCATATTTTTGTATAATTATCTGGTTGCACTGATGAAGGAGGATCTCTCCAGTCTTGTTGTACATCAAATATAATGACAATAAAGGTCATTCTCCTCTATTCTGTTCTCAAAGGGGCATCCCTGGAGGCTCAGTCATCCACAAGTAAGGATGACACGAGGTTACAACAACTGTTCAGCACTGCATTACAAACCAGCATCATCCTGTGAAGGATATCAGCACGTGGGCTCAGGAACACTTCAGAAAACCACTGTCAGTTTACACAGTTAATTTCTACATCTACAAGGTCAAGGTCAAACTCTACCATGCAAAGACAAAGACAAATATCAACAACACCCAGAAACACCGCTTCTCTGAGCCCGAGCTCATCTGAGATTGACTGAGGCAAAGTGGAAAAGTCTGCTGTGGTCTGAGTCCACATTTCAGACTGTTTTTGGACATCATGGACGTGGTGTCCTCCGGGCTAAAGAGGAAAAGGACCATCCAGACTGTTATCAGAGCAAAGGTCAAAAGACAGGATCTGTGATGGTATCAGGGGGGTGTTAGTGCCCATGGCATGGGTAACCTGCACATCTGTGAAGGCTCCATTAATGCTGAAGGGTACATACAGGTTTTAGAGCAACATGCTGCCATTCATCTTTTTCAGGGACGTCCCTGCTTATTTCAGAGACGATGAAGACACATTCTGCTCATGTCTTGCTGTTGCATGCCCCTGTCCCAGCTTTTTTGGAATGACTGAATATTTGCAAAGAAAAAAGAAAAGAAAAAAAAAGGATATCAGTTTGAACACTAATTTTCTTGAACCTTTGGACGAATATTGGATTGGTTATAGAATTATATTCAAATGTCCGCCTATTTACCGTATAAATGATCATTCATTGCACATATCATCCTCCCACATATATGCACCTGTGCACTTTGTTTCTTGTTGTTGTTTGTTGTCCTTGTTCCTTGTTTTTTATCTTGTACAAATTGTACATACTGTACATATTCTACTTCTATTCTTACCTTAATTTTAATTTTTAATTTTAAATTTCATTGAAAGTTTAATTCTTGCTTTTCTATTTCTGCTTCTGTTCTGTTTATAGTGATAAATTCTGATTCTGATTCAAACTGTGTAGGAGCTTTAACTGTGCTGTCATTGAACATTATGTGCAGAGGACAAACAAAAGAATAGACTTTTATGTTTTTAACCCTGAAGCTAAAAAATCTCCCACTTTAAAACTTTTAAATATAAACTTATAAAAATCTACTTTCCACCACCTGAACGCATCAAAGTGAAAATAAAAAGCACAGTGCAGCTTTAAAAGTGACTCCAGGCCTGATCCCACTGCTGTGAGATGCTTTTTCTCTCTTAAGATAATTTGGCGTATAACAGAAAGAGATGCATGTGTAATCATAATGACAGCTTGTGCCTCATATGCACAGCTCAGAGTTCAGACGGGAAGCAGGAAGAATCTTCAAAGAATTAACGTGATGCATGATACATGCAAAAACTGGAGGAGGAAAGTGAGAGGAAAGTATGACTAAGCAGAAAAGGAGGCAGACGTAAAGCTGAAGGGGAGTGAGGAATGAGCTGCAGTCAGGCTGAATGACTTAATACCTGAAACAAGCCTGACTCGACTTAATCAGCGGTGGCTACATCAGTCTACACGGTGACCAGCAGAGGATATTCATCACCGGACCCCCCGGGGGAAAGAAGAGAGCCATCTAGATGTAAAGCTCCTCTGGTTTCCAGGCTCATATTTCTTAATAAATTGCGTTTGTCATGGAAGGCAGCGTGTTGCATATTGATAACAGGAGCTGTGTATTCGGGAGATGTGCTAGCTTGACATTGCTTCAGGCCAAAGCGAGGTAACAAGAGACTTGAACAAAAAAAGAGAGATGCAAATGTCAGCCGAGCCTACGGCAACAAAACAATGATGAACAACATAGTGATGGCTTCATTTTACTGTCTGGAGTCAAGATTCATAATGAGAGTATTGTTTTTGAAGTGTTTTGGCATTTAAACTGCTGTCGTACAAATTGTGAGCTTTGCCAAAACATTTATTTAAAAGAGAAATAAGCAAGACACAGAATTAATTCATCTTAAAGGGATATTTCAGGATTTTTGAAGTTGGGTTGTATCAGGTACTTGACAATCGTGAAGTGGCTGAAAGAGCTCCCAGCAGTGCTGTGCCTTTAAGAAGAACAAGCTCAGACTACCAGTGAGGTGCACTGCTGTTGTTAGCATACTTATATCACATAATCGTGTGAGTTTTACGAGCCACAAAACTATGTTGGATCAATTTCTGGGTGCTTTATTTTTCCTCCAGGAAGTCTCTGTAGTTGGTACTATTTTACGATGCAGCAAATGGCGATGTCTTCTTCTGCCTGTTCTCAGTCATCCAGATAATGTTCATCCAAGTGACAACTGGAGTGGATATTCTGAACCAGTCCAGCTGCCACTTTGATCAGCGTTGGATATCAGGGACACTGTTTTTATTTTTACAGTGAGCTTTGTGAGCTGAAATAGACAGGAAAATGTTGACTAGAGGAATAATTAGCTTGTTTTGGCAGACGTGCATTCATTTTGGTAAAATATGCTCTGACAAGATAAACTAAGCACACTATTAAAAAGAAAACTACTAATTATAAAGTAACTGTCTGCACTAGATTTTAGAACTTTGGGTCCAAACTCATCATTTTAAGCTCAAAAAAAAAAAAAAAGTCTTTCCAGAATGACTGCTTAGCACTGTGTTGGCTACGAAAATTGGTTGTTCTGCCTTGTGTAGTGTGTGACGATGACAGACAACAACAGATCAGTCTGAGACGACTGACACACCGATCGATAAAACATTGTGTAGTCTGACCTCTGCATTAGAAGCCTTTTGTTTGCAGGCGTTCCTCACAAGAATAACCTGCAAATCCTGCAATTTTTATCTTATCTGAGACATATTCTACTCTGACTTGATTAAAAGTTTGCAGAATTAAAAAAAGTTAAACACTTGCAAATGGGTCTTAATCAAAAGCTTAAGCTAAAATTCTGCAGCCAGCAAACATCCATCAAATGTCTCTTCTATTTCTGCTTTGTTCAGGAAAATGTGCAACACTAGATCAAACTTGTTCAGTTTTTATGGGAAGCTGTTTGGACATAAGATTGATAACGGTAATATCAGCTGTAGTTCAGCTCTACTGGTACTCAAATTTAGAGTACACGTACTCAATTTTGGTCAACCAGTACACGAGTAGACTTTACTAGTGAAGCAAAAAGTGTCACTAGTACTACTAGCAGACAATTTTGTGTTACTAGCACTACTAGTAAGGCTTTTAGTTTTTACTAGGTACATTTTTTAAGTCAACTATTAGTAAGATTAAGACAGTAAGGTAAGGTAGCTAGTAAGGTCTACTTGTGCACTTGCGCACCAAAAAACTTTCCTGGTAAAACAAAATTTTTGTTGACAAGTACGACTAGTAAACTAAATATATCTCACTAGTAGTACTAGCAGACTGTTTTAAAGTCTACTAGTAGTATTAGTAAAGCAAAAAGATTCACTAGTAGTACTTGAATAGTGTTTCTCAACCAGGGATCCGTGGACCCCTAGTGGTCTGTGGTGTAGTCGCAAGGGGTCCTTAAAAATGAAATATATAAAAAGACCCTATGAGATTTATAAAAACAGGATTATTTTACTCAAATGTGACTGAGACCTTTATCTACCTAAACTAAAGAGGGTAAAAGGACTTTTTTCTCAATTACATCTGTTTCACAAGTGTTTTTTTTTTATTTATTCAAGTTTGTATAATACAAACTTAACACGATCTGCATCCTTTTCAAAATATGAGCCCCCGACTGTTTCAGTGGGCAGACACCATTCATTTCTTAATAATGATTTTATTGTGAATCATCTGCAGGAAGGTGTTGTGGGAAAACTCATGAAGTTGCAAGGTTCAGGTTAGCACTTCAAATTAAGCTAGTGCTAAAAACAAACAAAGGAGAAGATGATAAGCACAGTTACACAAAGAAGTAGAAGAAGATTATGGACCCCCCACCCCGACATCGGCTGGAGGGGTCCTCAGGGTAGATCAAAAATATGCATGTGGTCCAGGACCCCAAAAAGTTTGAGAACCACTGTACTAGTAGACCTAATGCAAATGAAGTAGGACGGATTATAACCAAATCCAGCACCCTGATTGGTTGTAATATTTTTATTGAAAGCCAATGGGAAGCCTGAAATTGCTTTTCTCCGCCCCCGTATTAGCATATACGGCTTACTAGTAGTACTGGTGAACATTTTTAGTACTACTAGTGACACTTTTTGCTTCACTAGTGGTCTACCTGCACACTAGTTGACCAAAATTGAGTACTTGTAGAGCTGAACTACGGTTGATATCACCGATATTAAATTTATGCCAAAAAAGCTTTCCATAAGCTTTGTATTATTTTCAGCTTCCTGCTTTTTTTACATCTTTTTTCTTTTTTCCATGTTGGTAGACTCATGACCAAGGTACCTAGCCCCTTCTAAACCTGTGCACTACAGCTGATCACTAAGAAGGTATGTAAAAAATGTTGCGTGATTTGGATTTTCAAGGTAAAGTAATTTGCATAGAAATCAATCCAAAGGCTTTCAGAGAAACAGAAAAAGAGGGTTTTTAAGTTAATTAACAGTCCTTCATGCACTGGAAACAGAGATTTATACAGAAAATGTTGCACAAAACATCTTTAATAAATCTCCACCATATAAATAATGAAACTTCATTTACAAGTTCATATTTACAGATGTTTTGGATGGTATGAGCGTCCTAAAACACTTTCATCTGTGTAATTTATGATGGCAGGGAGCATGACAGCGCTGGCAGCCGGAGGAGCGGGGGGAGTGCCGAAGATAAAGGATGCAGTCGGTGTTTCTGGCACGAGAAAAGAGCCGTGCTCCAGAGGTCTTCATGGGAAAGCCCTGTGCGTCTGACAGGCTGGTCAATAAACCCAGACACACTGCTTCAATCACCGCCTAATGAGACTAATTAACATGCTATTAACGGCACATGGACACAAAAACACACTGCAGCTCCACTTAATGTCAAAGAAACATGTGCACGAGGGCTCACTCAGGTCGATATCCTGCTCCTCCTAAAATCTCCGTTTGCCTCTGTGAGTTTTCCGTGTTGTGTAACATAAACAATCTGTCGCACATTCTGCTTGAGCGTGAGCAGTTACGAGCAGCAAAACGGTCGTCCATATTGCACAATAGCTGGACCACAGAAACATTTTCCGAGGCCAACACACACTTCTGCTCCTCGCTACGTGACTCATCTGTGAGTCTCAGTCATCAGCGGCCACTCGAGGCGCTAATTACATTTTTATTTGACTCAATTTGGTTGCATGACACTGAAAATGGAGCAGCACAGTTAAAGCACAATTTAGAAATAATATTTGCAAATGTCCACTGTCCTGTTTTACTCATACGAAGAGCACTTGACCGCCTGCTGCTGCTGCTGCTGCTAACAGCCTTTTTAAGGGTTTCAGAGTGTTGCTGTACTTTAATCAAAGCTGCACAGATCGCAGCCTTAAAGGGACAGTTTGGGATTTTTGCAGCGGGGCATGGCTTTAGCCTTACACTGCAAAAACTCAGATCTAGGCAAGTGTGTTAGTCTATTTTCAAGTCAAAAATAGCCAAAACACTTATTCTAATCCACATTCACTTAACAAGTTAAGATAAATGTCTTACTTTAAGGAATGAAAGGCAAAAATAAGGCATTGAATTGCTTGTAATGAAGAGAAAATATCTGCCAACGAAACAAGGAAAGTTTGACTCAGTGAGGGTCTTAAATTAAGGTTTAATATCTGCTTAAGTTAAATTCGTCTTGTCTATTGGCATATTATTTTACTTATTATTACAAGCAACTCAGGCCTTATCTTTAGTTTTTATATCTTCAAATAAGACATAAATCCAGACATGTAAGGAAACAGTGGATTAGAATAAATCTAGTGAGATTTTTTGGTCTTGAAATTCGACAAATACTCTCACCTAGTTTTTTCAGTGTAGAGATCAGGTCTCACGCCATATTCAACACATTTAAACAACTCATATTTCCACTATGAAGCTGTTTTGTGTCAGTGCAACAAGACACCAGCGTCTTTAAAAAGTGCATCTGCAGTTTGCAGCTCTTGAGGGAAACTTGACGGCAGGATGTGAAGAATTACAGGGCTGTAAAGGTGTGCGAAAAAGCTGGTGTAATCTCCAATAGGTCTTTCATCCATCCATCCATCATCTATCCTGCTTATCCTTTTTGGGGTCACAGGGTGCTGGAGCCTATCCCAGCTGACATTTGGTAAACCCTGAGCTGGTCACCAGCTGATCGCAGGGCGACGTAGGACAGACGCTCACAGTCATCCCTAAGGGCAACTTGTACAACTCCTCACTGGGGGGGATGAGGAGTAAAAGGGAGGCAGAGGACAGGGAGGAGCAGTAGCCAGCCAGTAGCCAGATATATTATTTTTATTTTATTTATATTTTTATTTATTTATATATTTGTTTAGATCTATTTTCATTTACTGTATATATCTTTTTAATCTGTAATACTGAACTGCAACTGAGTCCCAATTTCCCTGAGGAAGTTTTTCCAAAGGGATTAATAAAGTATTATCGAACCGAATCGCATCTCAAATCGAATCAAATCAAATTTTGAGTCATCAATCAACCTAATGGGCACATTTTTGCACTGTTGGAGGAAGCTAGATTGCACGGAGAGAACCCTCGCATGCACAAGGGTGATCAACTCCACACGGGAAGGCCCTGACTGGCACAGGGTTCAAACCAGCAACCCTCCTGCTGTGAGGGACGTGCACTACCTGCTGAACCACTGTGTAGTCTCTTTAACAAGTCATGAATCCTGGAAAATCAAATGAAATCTTACATTTGATTTTCATTTGATTTCTAGAATTTAGCTTCCCTGGTTAAGTTGGTGGTCTACTGAGAGATAAATAAGTGAAGTAGATAGCTGGTGGAGAGCTGAATTGATAGATAAGACTGCCCAGTTGGCATCAGGGAAACAGTATTAGTAGGCAGAGCAACTTTCTAACTTTGTACTTCACTACTATCATAAAAGCTTCACTACAGTACCTGCTGCTCCCGAGATTTCAACTTTGCACGGTGAAGAAAGGTAATATTTGAATCTGTCTCTCTAGGACACTCAAAAACAAACCTTTTTGCAATTCTGATGCAGTTCATGGATCAGATTTACAGAAATTTTACTTTAAAAAAACATAATTTACTTTACAAAAAAAAAAAGATTAAAATGGCATGTATTGATGATGAGTCCTGTAAGGCTTCTGAACAACATGTTTTTATTCTGACCCTGAACTTAACTGTTTTCTGCCGATTTACACAAAATGATTTCAAATAAATATTTAGAAAACCACTCCTAAAAATAGCCTTATCAGTGAGTTGTTTCCACCGTGCATTGTCAAAATTAAAACCAAAGCAGAATTTGTGTATTCACTACTAATGAATATACTAACCAAGAGCAAGAAAAAATACTAGTTGCATGAACGCTGTTGTTAAGGATCTTTAAACATTGCTAATGTCCTCCTATTCCAGATTTCCACATACTCCGGAAGCGCAGCGATAACGGCTATGTGCATATATAGGAAGAGCAACATCTAATCAACTGGTTTTACAGCCAGCCCGCCTTTGAAGATGACTTTTCCACTGATTACTTTTAACTATGATTTCTGTGCCTTCTCTGCTTCTACAACGGGTGAGTACATTTCAAAATTAAAAAGCTTTTAACACTTTATCTTCTTAGCTAATTAATACCTTAAATGCCTTAAAACACATCCACTTATTAACTGTGATCAACTCTTCTGTAATCTCTTTAATTCTTATTATATTCCCATATGTATACGAAATGTTCCGGAAGCTCTGAGTGATGATTTTCCTGTTTTGGTCGATCTGCTTGGCGGTGATTGATGTGGAGTTGAAGTAGCTCATGCTGAAAATTGGCTCCCTGCGTTTTTTAAGTGAGGTGCAGGCTGTGTAAACAGACCGATTGAAGAGACTAGGGGCGATTTGTCACGGAGTACGTGAAGCGTACGTATGTGGAAATTAGGGGTTAGCAGTTTCAGTCATGGTTGGAAATGTTGATACACTTTCCTGTAACATGCATTCAAAGCTTCATGGAGCTGCTGCTCTACAATTAATTTCCTAACAACTATAGTAAAAGTTAACTTGACAAAATAATTGGATGTTCTCCATGCCAATAAAAACAAACAAAACATCTACAACATAAGCTGCCTGATTATGAAAACCTCTCTTTTATTCATTCCGTTTCCACTTCGGACAGATTCTGTCTACGTTAATTTCTTTTACAAAGTCTCGAGCACTTCAAATACAGTTACACTGCCAACAGATTTTGTCAGACTTTAAGGTGGATCCAAACATGGCCTTCTCTTTAATAACACCTTCACTGAAGACTTTGTCACAGCAGGACCTTGTCTGTACGATTTACCCTTCAGCAGATCGATGGTGTGCCAGGTTTGAAGTGCAATGAATGAATCCGAGCCAAGACAGTTCATCAAAGCTTCTGGCTTTATCCTGCCAATACGGTGATGATCAGAGTTTGTCTTTGTCTTTAGCAGCTTCACTGTGCATAAAAATACCCCCTCAGCTTCCAGAGGCATCTATTCACAACTCAGAAATAAGGAGAAATGTTTTATATATTTCAAGTCAAAGTCATGAGACAAACAAGATCATGATGTTTGGCGCAAAGACCTGCACTGGGACCAATATGCAAAAAGACATGTGGATATGCGTAAAAATATTGAAAAAAAAAACACAATGAGGAACGATCACAACGCTTCTTAGGCAGGAGATACACTTGCAGTTTGTCCTTGCGTTCACGTTTGCGACATTTATTTTATTTTTATTTGGCAAGAGGGCATAAAAGAACTCAGGCTACGTGTACAAGCAACAACATACAACCAAGAAACCTGTTGTGTTAAAAGTAAACTGCAAACATGGCTGTAATTCTGAGAGTAACAGTAACAAAATAAATACCAATGATCAACATCATCACCAAATATTTGTTGTGACTGATGACCAGTGGTCAGTCTGTTTCTTCAGTATTTTCCTCTTTGAACTGTTGTAACTGTTTTGGTGTGCTATGTAATGAGTGACTGTGTTAACTGATGACCAACTGTGCTAGTAGATACTTTTACATAGTCAAAGCACCGTCAAACATAAAAGGGTGTTGAAGTGCTTTTATATCATTGCACCAAAAGATATGAATCAGTAGATTATATGTGAGAGAATGCAACCAAAGAATCAAAACTAACACGAACACATCCACAGTCAACCCCAGTGTCAACTCACATCACCAGTTTACTTGGTCGCTGGTTGAATTATTACACCAAACTCATTGTCACCCTGAACTGGTCTCCAGCCAATCACAGGGCCACACAGAGAGACAGACAACCATTTACACTCATATTCATACTTAAGGGCAATTTGGAGTCACCAGTTTGCTTTAAAAAAGCTGCTTATGGTTCATTACAGCTTAAATAAATTGCAGCCTCTGTTTTTTTGACGCAGCTGTGCCCCTAAAATCTGAAGTCAAACAACAAATCTGAAACAAATATCTGTTGCGTAATCTGTGGCTTGATGACTTGTTTGCTGGCTTATAACTCGACATATTGAACACATCTGCTCAGAAGATCCTGAGACGCAGAGGCAGCTGTGATGAAATACAACACGAGACACTTCATTAAGTTTCTGCTAAACAAACACTTCTTCCCCGAACATTAAAAACGTGTGCATGTGACGAAACCATAATATCATGGCACGTAAAAGCCTGATGGATATGAACGGGGATGATTATGAGCGCATTAGTCTTTCTAAGCAGCGCTAAAGCTCACAGGAAGAGTGTAATGTAGTGAAGGTAGTCAGAGAAAGTGACAGATTTAGAGCATTCACTGAGACATAATGTATAATCACATTCTGCTGCTGCTTCACTTTATAGCTCAGGGTCCATAGATCTTCTACGGAAATTACAAATTTAAATCAGAATGGGAGAGAGTGCTGCAGTAATGAGTCCCAAAACGCAGAAATGAATCAGCATTTTAGCAGAGCTGGCTCCATCGTTGCTTGGTCTACGAGATTTCTGAATGAGTTCTCAGTTAGATGTTCATAATAATGCCTGGAGTAAACATGAGCTTAAGGGGTTTACATGTTTTTATGACATAAATTACATCTGGAAGTGTCCTGTTTGTGAGTTTAAAAGCTGTTCATAGCCAAAAGGTGGCTGTTGACAAGTGGCAGAGGACTGCAGAGTTTCTCATCACCAGTGAGGGCAACAGAACAATTCTCCGTTAATCGGAAAAGAAAAACACTGTTAGTCTGATGCTAATGTATAATTAAGAAAATCATTAGCATGCTTATGATTAGCATAGGGTGACCATATTCTGAAAACTCAAAAAGAGGACCCTCAGCAGCATGTGCAGCATGCACATTCAATATCTTGACAGGCAGGTACACTGGAATAATGCCAGTGGTCCAATGCAGTGCTACAAATATTAACCCTTTTACGATTATGAATACAAATGGCTGCCTGGTCTTTTTTGCCTTTTTCGTCAATAAATGTGTCAGAAAATGCCCTTTGAGTAAACTATTTTGCACCTGTTTTAAGGTAACAGGTTACTCTTTATGAACAATTCTAAATGAGCATGTACAAAACTTTTGAGAAGACAAAACAGAAACAGCATTTTATATTATTTATTATTAGTAGTATTTACATTATTACATTATTTTATGAATTATGAAATTAATAAAACACGGACTATGATGAAAAGACATTGACAAAAAGATGATCAGAATGATACTGGTGTCTTTATTTACAATATTTTTACATTATTTACACAGAAAATACTGATAATCCACCGATAAATGACTCACGTTTGTCTCTGAATCTCTCTCTGCTCACCGGCTCAGTCAGCTCACTTCCCGTACCTCCCCCTCAGACAATCCCTTTACCGTAATGTACCTTATATCAGCTTTCAGAATCCGGTTGAATTATTTGGATAGCGTGGATACTCAAGGAGTTATGGTAGCTTAAATCATGCATGTCCTTTTTTTCTGTAGAACAAGCTGAGAAAAACCTGGACATTTTATGGAGTTTTATAAAATCCCCCTGGACATAATTTTAAGGCCCGAAAAGGAGGACATGACCGGGCAAAAGAGGATGCATGGTCACCCTATATTAGCATGTTAATTTAAACTACGGACACTTTTTTAAAGCTAAAATATGTGGTTTATTTTTAAATCATTGGCTCCAAAAAACATAATAATCAGTCAACTTGAGAATCGACCATTTTTGTGACCAATCAACAGACTGCAGCGATTTAATCAACCTGTTTTAGGGTTGGTTTGGTGTGTTCAATACTCTGTTAAAGGGCTGCCAAAAAGTGGGATAGCATGGGTTGCATACCGAGCCGAAATGTACAGGACTGCTTGGTGGAAATGAAGTTTAAAGCAGCTTTCAAGCTTTGTTCCCGATGGGAGATATCTGGTGGCGAACGCTTTTTTGTCTGTATTTTGAAATGACCCATGGTTTTCAGGTCAAGGAATTTGTTATGATGGCAGTTTTCTCTTGAAACTATTGCTTATATATGTAGCAGCAATATGTGAACTACCTTGGCAGAGGTTTGCGCTCTCCAAGTGCTTTCTTGTTGTCAAATATGTCAGGTGGAAGATAGGAAAAACACCTGTACTGCATGCCAAATCACTTTGCACCCAGTGTGCAATCAGACACATAGTGGTACACGTTGTCATGCTACAGCCCTGCATTCAATTTAACCTTTTTTCCCATTGTTTTACCTTTCAACATTTATGAAAGCAGTGATGATCTATTTGAACTATTCTGTGGAACAAAACTTAATCTACTGACAATATCCAACCTAAAAACTCATGGATAAACCTCACTGGCTTTTTGTTGATGGAGCTAGCGTGATGCTAACTGCTGAGCTTGCCTGATCACTACAGCACTCTACTGAAGCCACACAAACACACCAGCAGCATGATGATGCATGGATCTAACACACACACAAACAGGTGTAGTGGGAGCTTGTTTATGTTAGCAAACAGACTGTTTGCTGTCAGGAGCAAGGGACCCATTTTAGCCTCCATGGGTGTCCATCCACAAGCAGCGTCCTCAAAAGAAACAGCGTCTCTCCCCCCCTCCATTTGCATTTCATTTTCCTCTCGAGGGGCTCCATTACGGCTCATAGTGGCTCCATTTCTTGTTCAGTTTTCTGTCCATTAACATAGTTGTTGAGCGAGTCTCTCTCCTCTCGCCTCAGTGTGTCTTTTGGGCCTCGTTTTGGCTCGGGCTGCCGTGTCCATCACTCTCCCATTAAGGGGCTTTCATTTCCTGCTTGCGTCCAACTGGGGCTCAGTTTCTTAAAATGGGGTTCCTCATCAGGGGCTGAAAAGAGGGAGGATTGTGCTGAGCTGTGACTCTCTATACCCGCCTTCCTCCTCCTCCTCCTCCTCCTCCTCCTCCTCAGGCTGCTTTACTGTAGTCAGCCATGTTGGAGTCACGGCTACAGCCACAGATTCACATGCCATGCAAAGGCCACTCATTCAATCGTGTGTGAAATGATCTATTGGTTCATTTTTTCTCCGCTATTGGAACCAAACCTCAGTGATGACAGCTGGTAATGGAGCTGTTTCACTGCTGTTTCAGATGTTTATGATGCAATAAAAGACACCCTGAGTGATGGTAGTTGATTCTGGAGTTGTCTGACGGTTTATTGAAGTCTCTATTGGAGTAATAAAGAGAAAGCCCATTTTCTAAGCGAGTCTTTTACTGTTAATGTTGTACTGCTGTTACAAATCATGTCTGAACCCTAATGTCTGGGAGTATTTGTGATTAGGAGGTTTGGGTTCAGTAAAGTCAGGAAACCTGAGCTGAGCATGGGAATATGATTCTCAACTTGTTGGTTATTCTTTACTTATGCTGATATATTGCAACAAAACCCTGTTTTAAAGGTCCCATGTCCTGCAAAATTTATTTTATTTGGTTAAACCTTTAAGACTTTATTTAATAAACTTACTCATTTGACCCTAATGACAAAAAATGTCACCTTCCTAATAACTGCTGTACAAATAATATATAGAATTTTGTTTCACTTGAAATCAGTCAGTTTTTTAAAAGTACTTCAGCCTGAAAAATACATACCAAATATTAATAATATTGTTGCAACTTTAACCCTTTAAAGAACAGTATGTTCACACAATTCTATCTTTTTTAACTAAACTAAACCAAAGTAATTTCCATTAAATACACTCCAAGGAGTATTTGATTATTTTTATTCTTCTTCTTCTTCTTCCTCTTCTTCTTATAATTATTATTATTAAGCCTGGAGATGGTTCAACGATCAGCAGCAACACTGATTTTGATGCATTGTTATTCTTTATGCAGGCACCCTTGCAGAAAACAGTAAAAATTTCTAAAATTTTGAGTCAAGCTTTGAATAGGAAAAAAAGTGTCATCTGGTTGAAAAATATAAAAATTATAAATTTAAAGCTCCTAGACCAAAATAAAATCTTAACATAAAGAAATGCATTCGTTTATGTTAAGATAAATGTGCGATCAAAAATGTCATTTTTAATGATTTTCAATCGGACATTTTTTGTCATTAGGAACAAATGTATCGTTTTTTTGTGTAGTTTAGCCATTTTAGGCTAATTTGAGAAACTAAGATGGCAATTCTTTTCTTTTTTTAAGGGAATATCCTCCCAGAAATTTGAGCCATATTCATCCAATACAGCCAAAAGGGCTGGAAAATAAATAAATAAATAACTGAATAGCAGAAATGTCCAAAGGATCCCTAAAAAGGCAGTGATCATCAACAGGTGGCCTGGAGACCACATCAGGCCCTCTACAGCTTCTTCATTTTTTAATTTAACTTAAATGAAATCTTTGATTAATAGACACTCATGATATCAGGATGGATACATCCCAACATTAAGGCAGTAATCCAGTCCAATGTAAATTCAGCCAGAAGCACAGCTTTCATTTCTGGCTTGGCGAGGCAAATTTACAATCACTGAAAAATTTGGGGCAGCCAATAAGCTTCCACAGGGGGCTTTTTGGGCCTGGTTACCACTGGGTCCACTCCTGATTAAGGTGAGTCACTGGCTTACCGCCACATTCAAACACAAAAAGGAGAAACTGACAAACTTATGGAGTGTTGGTGCTTTAAGAATAACTGGGCAATATGTTTGCTAATTGAAATCTGAGACATAATGAGACAAAATGAAAATCAGTCCATGCTGGCTTTCTGCCATGATCCATTCGTCTCCATTCATTAGGACATTCAGATTTTGTGGCAAATATGCTTTTACTATTCAGGCTGTCCCTCAGTTTTAGCCTAATGATGTAACTAAGAAGGAAAACAAAAGAGTCAAACACAGTATGAACGTCCTAATATGGGCCATACTTTATTTCATGTTTAGAATTGGCCTTCGGGTTGTAGTTTGGACACCCTTGGGACCTTCAAATAACTCATCATAACTGTTTTTGTTTCCATTACTGCAAAGGTATTTAATCTAAATATCTAACTTATGCTCATAACCCATTAATTATGATGAAACTGAGGTTTGTAGAAACACACTAATTATTTGTATGAGGTTGTATTGTTGGATATTTTGAATCCATTACTTCTATGTGAGGGGATTTGAGAGTTTGAACGTCTGCCCAAAATTACACCAACGTCCTTAAACTCTGCTCTAGAGGCTGGTGATAAAAGTTTATGACTGATGGTACTTTAACAGCTAAAATGGTCCAACTCTTGAATGATTCCAGCACTTTTTTTCTCTACAAATGTTCTATAAAGAATAAAAAAGAGACAAATTGACAGATAATATGAGGTCACATGAAAAAACTGTAGAGCAAATGAACTGATAGTGGTTGAGAAGCTTGTAAAGAACCTTACAAAATGGAGGTGCTTTACAAGAAAAGGGTGTGAAAGTGGACCAGAGCAAGAGACGACTTAGGTTAAAGATCATCAAAAGGTTGGAGCTGATTGAAGCCTCTGAAGCTGCTCGCTCCTGAGTTCATATAAACCTTAGTTATTCAGTTTCCTAGCATCACAGCTCGCCAACAGTGTGACTGCATGCACTGATGAGTGTGTTTGTGTGCACATGCAGGGCTCTTACCATGATGGTGGTGACCACCACTGTGCGGTTCTCCATGCCCGACGTGTCATTTGGAAGCAGCGGAGAGTCCTGGATCAGGACCAGTTTGTCTGCATCGTTCCAGTAACCGATCTGGAGAGAAATGATTATGATTAGAACAGGTTACAGGACAAATTCAGTTAATCTAATTACATTAATTCTTATTTATGTACAAGAACTAAACTACAAGTAAAAGGCACCCAGGGTTGACTTATTTTGTTGTTTTTTGTTTTAATTGCCAAAAATGGAGGGCAAACTCCTGCACTCCTGCTCAGCAGAGGCTGTTTTCCTCATAATGGGCCAGTAGCTCCCCTGTTACTACCCCTCTATTCACAAATTTGCATCATTAATATACTTCTGCGATTCTTTATGACTGACTTATTCCTCTTCTGTTGAATCAAACAGATGTTTTATTTGAGGAGCTTTACTGTTAATACTGTTGATGTTTTAAAGAAAGTAATAGGGTATGTTTTGAAGCATCTTAATAAAATGTGTATCAAAGATTTTAATAGATTTTAAAAGTTTACTATATCCAGCCAGCATACGAGGTATAATCATCATAGTTTTCGTCAATAATCTTCTTTCTATTTGACCCTCTGTCAAAACAGATGAGGGATGAGAAAAGAGGGATTTTAACGAGATGCAGGAGGGATTTTCTTGGTTTTCTCTGACTTTTCTCACTCAGCAGAGTTTTAAATAATTTAGATAAAGTCTGTCAAATATTGTGTAACATGGCCAAGTGCCATAAGTCAGGGCTGTAGCTGTGGCTCCTGCCATCCCGCCATTTTGTTGTTTTTTGACAGTAAAGTAAACACTGCATGCTCTGCGTACTTGTTTTTCTAAGTTGGGTTGATCTGCTTGACTGAAATTGACATGAAGATGAAGTGGCTCCTGCTGAAAATAGACTTTCCGCGTATTTCCAGCGAACCGGTGTGGAGCTGTGCTGTTGGCACACTGATTAAAGGAAATTGGACAATATATCTTCATATGCAGAGCACACTCTGACAATTAATACTTGGGTTATTATGCAAACAGCTATCGTGGCTTATTTTTGTGGAAACTATTTTTGTAATGCTCAATACTTTACAACATCAATGTTGAATTTTCTATTTTAATCTTGCAATTTATGACATAATTCTCCAGATATAACAAATTAAATCTTAAAAATATGTTGGTTTTTTTGCATAATGTGACAATAATTCTCCATTACATTCAATAAATATCTAAGGAACATAAAGAAAGTTGATTCACTTCATCATATTAAATAAACTGTTTATTTAAAAGCACTAGAGATAGTTTTTTTGTGCAGTGAAAAATACTAACCCTGCTAGTATTCAAACATTTTTTAAACTACGAGAAGGAAAATATAATGTACGAGGTGTGCTTATGTTTGAAACAAGAAAAGTTATAATAAATATTAAAAACAGATGTGTTTTGGTTTTGAGGATGAAATTTTGGAATGAGCTAAGTGATGAATTAGCTCAGTAAAACCTTAAAGCATAAATTAATCAATGCTAATAAGGTATAATGATCATACAGTGTCATGATTTAAAGAAAGATGTCTTATATTTTTTTCTTACATGTCAAATTTATCTTGGATTGTACAGGAGAGGCAAAAATAAGCCACAAGCTTCAGCCTACACCTTCTTCAGTTTAAGTTAAATGATTAACGTTTATGTAACCGAAATAAAAAATCATTCATTCATTCATTCTGGGGTGTATTTGGACTGCATGCACAGAGCTTCAGAGCACAACAGAAGTCAGTAAGTCAGAGAATTGTCAGTTACTGTGCACAACTTTAAAGAGATGTTGAAATATTGCAGCTGAAACGCCCTCGACGCCTCATTTTGTCGGGCGCTATCTCATGTTCAGGCAACGTTACTGTCGTCTTCTGTAAGTCCTTCAGGGTCAGACTGAGCTGAACTGACAGACGTGATATGTTGTGGTCATAATATTTTCACCCTCTGAGTTCGAAACGTCCAGCAGATGTACAAGGCGCTCTTTGGTCTTTATGTGATTTTTATAAACATCTTTTACCAGCAGACTAATATTACATCAATCAGGTGTATTGATTTTATAATAGACTGGAGCGTTGATGGCAAACATAAGCGGCTATAAGTCAGAACAAGTCAGCTGCTGCTGCTTTCACTGCTGAGATGGAGAGCTGCGATTGGCCGGTACCTCCCGCACGCTTGGGCATCAGAATGATTGAGGAACATGGAGAATGCAGGAGAGAGGCCGTTACACACACGCACACACACCATGTCCTGACAGGACCCTCGCCGGAGCAGGACGACAGGCCAAAGCAGCTTTTGATTGATGGGAACTCCTCCCTTCTTCTCCCTCCTCCTCCTCTTTGATTGCTCTCTATTTCATTTCATCCGCTCGCTCGCCCTCCTTCTCAAAAGTGCTCCCTCTCTCTCTTTTTCCTATTTCCATTCAATGCTCCCCTCAGACATTCACACATTCATTTCAAATGTAGAAATTCTGGCAGAAGGTGAAGCTTTTTTACCATCTTCTTGTGACGATAAAGAAGTATAATGTTGTGCAGGCAGTTCAGGTGTAACCAGCCAATTAAATAACAGTTATTAGCTTTGATAGGAGGTTTCATATGAGTCATAGGCCTGGATTTAACTCCGATTTTGTCATGTTAATCCATGTTTTATTGTGAATAAAGAATTCCCAGGATCAATATGTTATGAACTCCCTTAAATACAGCACAGCTCCTTTAATATACTTTAGAAATAGCACAGAAAATATTTTATGTAATGATATTTAACTGTTACTTTGGCCAAGATTCTTAAATAAAGAAGTGCTGCTGTTTACTTGGTTTCTGTGCAATAATGTAATGCAATAATCCAGTCATATTCTGCAATAATTTCAGGAATAATCCAGGTGCAATAATACAGTTGTATTCTTATTCCTGTTCTAAGCACTCCAGCACTTTTCTCTGTTCATCTCTGTTTACTGTTTTAGTTTTTTACTCGTATCACTTTTATATGTTTACTGTCTGTTTAATACCTTCTGTTTTTTTATACTTTTTGTTTCTAAACATTCATTAAATTTTAAGTACTTATGCCTTGAGTGTTGCTATCTGAGCCATTTGCAATGAAATTTCGTTCACGTGTGCACCTTTGGTGTATATTTTGAATGACAATAAGGAATCTATCTATCCATCTATCTACAAGGAAACGCAATGCTAGTGTTTTCAGAGTTTTCACTCTGAGACAAATTTTCAAAAATGGGTGTTTTCGGGCACCCAAAATGCTGAATACATGTGGACGAAATACAAATAAAAACTTTTCCTGATACATCCTACTTCATCTCCATGAGGACCCCCACTTTAGTTCACAAAAAATTAATGTAACAGATGCTTAAATACTGGACATAAATTAATCAATAACACAAAATTAAGTGATAATGTGTGGTGTAATTACCCGTCTGGGTCCGTTATTCTTCAGCTCGAACACGTCCATTTTGTAGTTGACTCTGCGGCCGTAGTGGTCAAACTGGACATTACCTGTTAGTCCCTGCAGCTGGACCTGCACACATAAAGTAAAGTAAAACAGCAGGTTTTTATAGGTATGATACTTAATATGATACAGATATGGGGGGAACAACTCCAGTGTGTAGGGCAAAGTCCCAGAGTAGGTATTGGTAAGTAAAACTTCATTTATAAAGCACTTTTTAAAACAAAGTGCTGCACAGAAATTGAGCAACAAAGTAAAGTCACAGGGAGGGAGAAATAAAGACACAAAACAAATCAAACAAGCACAAACATGGCAAAAAAATTTACATAAAGGCTTGCCGATACAGGCAGAGTGAGCCTTTTGAAGATTCTGCAGATCTTAAAAATTACAGGAGTTTGTTAAGGGTGGGGGCTAAAAGAGCAAAAACACGGAGAAGGTCAACATACATACATATGTTTCTGTTAATTTATACATTCAGACTTTACTAGCATTCAATAAAGGGTTACTAGATGTTTCCTTTTATTCAAGTGTAAAACATGACTTCAGAAATTCAAGGAAACATAACATATGTCTTACCCTTTACACGTCATGTTTAAGTTGACTAAATTGACAGTTATTTCAGTGGAGAGATGTCAGATTTATCAGGGTTAAGATTTAGAAAATTTGAAGACATCCAATTTTTGACAGCAGTTAAACAGTTATAGGGAGTGGGGAACTTGTTGGGGCATGTCTGTGCGACCACAGTAAACATTAGAGCAAGTCAAATCAAAGTTTGTTCCAGAGAAGCAGCTCCTGAGCAGGTATGTTAAAGTTCTGAGGACGGCTGAGATAGATAAGCTGCCGAATCTGATATCTGAGGAGACTTTAAAAATATGTTCTTGGGACATCTGGACCAGAGAGTCTCTGATTATTGCTCGAGGTGATCAGCCCTTAAATTATTGGACAATCCACCCACTGAAGTCAGAATGTCCTCCACCTTACCTGATTTTAAACCCTGTCTCAAAACCGTTTTGATTTGTTGGCTTTTAACTCAGCATGAGAGTCTCTGTTTTTAATCGTCTTTAATTTTTGTTCTGTTTTTATGTGTTTTATGTATGTTGTTGCTACGTTTCATTTTGTTCAATTTTATTTTTGATCGTCTGTGCAGCACTTTGGTAAAATTCATTGTTTTAGTAAATAAAGTGGACTGGATTTTCAGGTCATTAACAAACTAGTTAGTTGCTAAATAATGAATAAATACATAAAAACTGCCCAATAACTAGCAGTTCATTTTGTCACCTCTTTTGTGAAGTATTTTAAAGTTGTTTCTTCATTTGTACCCCAAAAACTTTGACGCTGTGCTTCTTATCCTTGGTGATTCACCAAACTGTATGCTTTATGTTTATTGCAAGGTAGCAAACCAAACTTCTTGGATAATGAGGTAAAAATATTGATATGTACACCTGGAGTGGATATAAGTGTAAAAATTTGATCTCAGAGTTGGCTCGAGTCCTTGGAGAAGTAAGCAAAAGTTTTTGCAGAGTGAATAAAAACCCAAATCTGAAGTTTTTTTAGTGTTTATCCTCAGTCCAAGAGATCACACATCAATGATTAATGTCCTGTCATAACAGTCTGCTCCAAGCTGCACTCCTCCCTCTCTAACCTGTTTGAGCGTGCGCTCCATGTCGATGCCCTGGTTCCACGGGGCCGCAGGGTTGGCCAGACAGTCGCCTGCATTCCCCCTTCTGGAGATGTCCACCTTCTGCCGCCGCAGGTTCCTGAAGGCCTCGGCCATCACCATCACCCCGTCATATGTCAATGCTGAAGTGTACTGTGGGAAAATAAGACGACATTAGAGATATCGACACTAATATATGCAGGCAAGGTTGCCAGATTTTCTACTGATATAAGCAACCAGGTCAATAAAAACAAACCCAAAACAAGCCACCTCCAGCTATTTCTTTTCTATTGCAAACTTTTTTTAAAAAGGGAAATCTACATGAAGCGAATCCTTTCCTTTATGTAGAAGTGAAGGGAGGGGCTACTGTTATTTATAACTCTGTTATCACTAAACAGTCTGTCTAACCTTGATTTTTGTAACCAAACAGACATAGTCATCTTCTACAGCTTCATTATGGTAAAAACAGTTAGAGCTACATTAGAAATAAATTTAATTCTGGCTATAACGATTTTTTTGTTCGGTGGAAACATCATTTTTGCCTCTTTTTACATTTGTGTTTGGAGTGGGAATAAAATAATTTGCGTAACTTCTGTATTGAGTTTATATTGGTAGTAGAGTATGCTTCAGATCCCTCCTGGGTTCAGACACAACAAGCCCAAATGAGGAACTGCATTTTGGAACAAGACCAAAAAAACGCAACCTGCAACTGCCAACATTTACAAGCAACTTTTCAAAAAAAGATGACCAAAGTTGCTTATAATAAGCAGACCTGGCAAGTATGTATGCGGGCAAGGTTGGGTTATCTGCTGGAAAAATATCTTACAGAAGGGAGTATCGTTCACTCGAGTCTATTAGATTTATTACAAAGAACAAAAACAAGAGCTGGACCTTGTTTTTGCAAATTATGCACTTTGTTATGATGAGTCCGCCCTGCTGCTCTGTCTGTTTCGGGCTAATTAAAAGCTGATTTAGGTGGACAGGCAAATATCTGCTTGTTGGATCTTCTTTAAAACAATCTGTGTAAGTCTGCCGCAGAGAATACTGGAGTTTCTGCAGGGCCAAGCAGGGCGTCTGTCGGCCTTGCTTCTGCAGAGGAAGCTCATTATTTTTTCTCGAAAAGGAAAGGAAGGGAGGGAGAGTGGGATGGGTCTATTCCCCACCGTGTAAGCCTCCCAATTTCCCCAAATCCATCTTTGACCCGAAGACTCCAAGTTTCCTCCAGTTATTTACGTCTGCAGACATCACTCCCTCCATCACAAGCCTCGAACTCACCCCCAGCGCCGCTCAAACTAATTGCGTGAAAGAAGAAGAGGAGGCATGATGGAGGGCGAGCAGATAGGGAGAAGAGGAGATGGAGAAGAGGATGTTTTGTCCGGCAGAGCAGCAGTCTGGCATTAATTATCTGGGCTAGCAGGAGTTCATTAACTTTGCCTCCGGCTGATGGTGACTCCCATTCATTAGCCCGCTGCTCACCGTGACATTACGGCTCTCCACGGAGGCTGCAGCACCCGATCCCCCTGTTACTCTTTGACAGGCTGCCCAAAGTAACGTACACACACAAATAAGAGAGGTGCAGAATGAACTGTCTCGACCATCTCTGCTGTCAGCTTAAAGAGGCGAGGGACATAGACGGGGCGAGGGGAAACGAGGGACAATACTGGATTTATTCTCTCTGTGGAGCTCAACAACAATATCCGTCATTCCAAACTAGATACGATAAAACTTCATCGATCTCCAGGGGGAAAACGCTTTTGTTACTGCAGGACAATCACGCTTCATACGGAAACTTATGGGATAAAAAACAAGAAGCTTCCTCTCACATTCTTCTGGCTCAAAATGTTGGACTGCAAGACAGGAAGCAGGCGTAAATCTGGAGCTACTTCTTGGCTTTATATTATGCTTTTGTGAAGTAAGAAGAGGACAGTTAAGGATGGGTCAAGAAGACGGTCAGGGTTGGTGTTTGTGGTTGAGTAATTCATAGAGCTATTAAACGCAAGGGAAGAGTATGAGTCTCATTATTTTCGTCATAGTTTTCATCAACAACCTTTTTTCCCCTGACAAAAACTAGACAGTAACTAACAAAAAACAAGTGCACATGGACAAAAACTCAAACTAAATTAACTGACATTTTCATCAATAAATAAAAACTAGACTAAAATGTTTGACAGAGACTTAATCCAATCAGACCTAATTTGGTCATGTAGAAAGTAGAGACAAGTTAGGAATATATCCAGTTAAGAGGGACATTCAATCACAGCTGCCTTAGCTTGGTGGTGGTGGGATAAGTTGGGGAGCGATCCAATCAGAGCTCCTCTCTTTATGAATTGATATATTCATGTAGAGCAGGTTCACTGTTTGTTGTCAGTTCTGGTATTGTAACTGAGATGCTCTGCCAGGTAGCCTAAATAAAGGTGACTGCATTTCACACTAAAGTTCAATTTGTTTCTGTTCATTTATACATTCAGACTTTACTAGCATTAAATAAAGAGTTATTAGATTATTCATTTTATCCAAGTGTAAAACATGACTGCAGAAATTCAAGGAAACATAAAAAATGCCTTACCCTTTACACTTCATATTTTAGTCAGCTAAATTTATAGTAGATTTGGTCAATTAAAATGTTGTGAAATTTCATCAACCAAAACTAGACTAAAATTAAAACAATTTAGATGAATACAACTTAAACTAGAAGACATTTTAGGCGAAAGACTATAAAACAAAATTAAAAAGTGCTGTCAAAATTAACACTGATGTTGTTTATCTCGATGCAGTTCAGAGGTTTTCTGTGCAGAAACATGAAGATAAAGCTGCATTTAGGCTGCATCAGGTGACACTTGTTTATTGACTGGAGCGTTGTAGTAACATATTCTGCATGGATTTGTAGACGTTAACGTCTAAAGAGGAGCAGAGCAACTTGATTTCTACTTGTATTGAACCACATTTGTCCTTTTGCTTTGAACATATATTGTTTGGCTTCACTGAGTATCCATTTGCAAAAAAAAAACAAAAAACAAACAAAGAACAACAACAAAAAACAACAGTTTCTTTATGTTTTATTAATCTTATATATTTAGCCAAATGGTATATCCACAAATGTCTATAACTAATCAAAACCACTCCTTTCTGTCTTTGATAATGAGGAAAACAATATACTAAAACTATTAGAAATTCCACTAATATGAAAACCATCAAGACTTTTGATTTATGTGCTCTTTTTAATGTGTTTTTATAACATGATATTCTGAAATACTGCCTCTGTTGTCATTACACTATATTGTATTACATTGTACTGCACCATGTTATTTAATTAAAGATTTATAACCGAAAAAAAAGAGGAGTGGCCTGGCAGGGAAAGCAATGCTAACATTAGCCACACTTCTTTATGATGTCAGTGAAAACTACATTAGCTTTTCTGTTGTGATATTCAACCAAATCTAAGCAGCAATTCACTTCCCTTTGGTATGCTTGCCTTGCATTTTTTTTTGTTTGGTTTGCACTGCTTTCACACCCAAAGTGGACCGAACTCTGGTCCACTTGGAAGCAAAGCAAGACCAGAATTTGGATCTTTGGTCTACGCCAGAGTTCGTGTGAGCTTTTACACCACCCCAAACAAACTGAACTTTGCAAAAATGTTAAGAAAAGATCTTGACCTTTGAGGTCTAAAATCCATAAAACAAGACTGTTAGCATCACATCTTCCTGATGTGATGTTGTCAACTACCAACTGTCATCTATTTATCTATAAATCTATCATCTATTTATTGTCTCCTTTCTTTACGGAAAAACGAAATACCTCTTTTTCTTATGTTATTCACATGAACATGTTGACATTTTAGCCTGTACTAATGTAGTATATTCCCATAGTACTGCAGTTTTCTCCAGTTTACCATTTTCTTTCCTTTTGTTGCTTTATTTTACATGAACCTCTATGCCTTATCATTTGACTCTTTTGGTCTCTTTTTGACCTGATTTCTGATTTATTGTCTCTAGAGTTCTGCATTTTTCTGCCTTTGTTTTGTAAACATCTGTTTTTAAAGGTGCTATATGAATAAAGTTATTATTATTATTATTGTTTAGCAGAGTCCATCAGATCTTGTCACTCTTTGTATTTTCCCTAGATTGTCTTCCAGTGAAGTTCAGAATCCATTTCAAGGTCCTTGTTTTTGTTTTCAAAGCCCTGAACAATCAGGCACCTGTTTCTATCTCTCTCAAGCTTCCTATTACACATGAGGTCACGCAGCACAATGATACCTGCAGTTTCTTCTAACGTAAGACATTTGATTTGTCTTTGCAAAGTGAGTAAACAAGCCAGAAGAGGACCTTACTCAGTGATGGCCTGTTAATATATTAGGAGAAAGAAGAGCCGGCTGTGACTCAGGCTGTGGACAAACTTAACGGCGGGCAGAGTCATTTAGTCTGAGTAGATTTCCAGGAGAGGGAGAGCAATTTATCAAGAAATGGAGAGCAGGGATAAACACACATACAGATAACACGCTCACATAATATCATGTGATATCGCCCCATGGTGTAAACTTTTAATTTGAACCGCCCAAATCCATCAGACACACATCCTCCACACTCCCTCTCCCTGACTCACGCGGTTTCCGCTCGGCTGCATCTGCTTTTCTAAATAGAAATCTTTGTTGGGCGCTGATTCGCTCGGGGGCAGAAGGAGGCTTGCTGACCACCATGGCGTGATGCCTTCTTGCCCCAGTGCCATTTGCAATCTGTGTGCCTGAAAAGAATCCAAAGTGGGTCAGTCTGTCACATCGCTGCAGAGGACGGCGCTGGATGGGAGCGTGCAGATTTCTGCTGCAGCTGCTTGTTTGAGAGCATGCTCATGAGCCGGTTCTATTAAGGGGAGTCAGTTTTGTGTTCAACTTTGTCTCTAAATGTCCTGCTGCCGCTCTCACACTGCTCAAAATTCATACCCTGTTTCATAACTTACCCTGGTGCCAGTGCTCATCATTGGATGGTTTATTTTTGGTTGGTTAGGCGTCACTACGTCTACGTAGGTGGCTTTATTTGCATAGTTTTGCATGTGCGGCCATGTTGGATAAGGTTTATTTATATTTATCCAATGTAGCGGTGAAGAACTCCAGGATTCTTCTGCTTTGTCTCCAGATGTTTGTGTGGAAAAAGCCTGTGCTGAGTTAGCTTCCCACGGCGGTGCAGCAGGTAGTGCTCAAGCCTCCCGGCAAGAAGGTTGTTGGTTTGACTCCCAAGACTCTCTGTGTAGAGTTTGCATGCCCCACGTGTTTGGTGGCACTGATGCCATCATAGATTCCCCAGTGCCATGGATCAAATAGTGACCATACTGGGGCGCTGGTTTGGCAGAGTGGTAAGCAACCAGGCATATTTCTCAAATATAATACGCTCTTATTAATAGCAAGCACCCTATTTTTTCACGCTTTTTTCCAGGAAACACGCTGTATTCATATGTAACACGAATCCACATTTTGCCCAAACCTTACTCTCTCAGACAACTCAAAAATGACCTTTATTCAAAGTTTTAATCAATGAGATTTCAGTATTTCCACAACAAATACCTTACACAATTTTCCCTCTCAACCGGATGCGGAAACACCTTTTGCTTCACACATGCGCACTTACTCGTTTTCTGCCAGAGCATGCGCAGTCAAAATGTACCGGCCAATCAGAGAGCAGCCATCAACATGCCAATGTCTTCGACCAATCACGGCGTAGCTATTTCCGGCAGCGTTCTGTGTGTTTACACGTGAGTGGAAGCGTAACACTTGAGAGTTACACAATCATTACACAAAGTTAAACTGATTAAAACCCAAAATATTGGATTAGAACAGTTTAACAGCCAGTTTCATAAGAATGACAAAAGTTTGGTGGTAATGTTTTGCAGAGAGAGAGAATATTTCGTTTTTTTGTATCAGATGTGTTGTAATTGTGATGTTGGTGAGACAAAATATTTTACAGATTTTGCTTGTGCTTGTGTAAAATATGCACCCGAAAGTTGGACCTTATTTAAGAGCAAAAAAATGTGTGTATATACGAGAAATTACGGTAAATGCTTTGCAGGTTCAGGTTCTGATCCAGCCTGTGGCCAGTTTGTAGAGTGTCTTCCCCTACTCTCTCTCACCCTTTTCACAAGCCTATCCACTGTCTCTCTACCTCCTGTCAATAAAAGCATAAAAAATGCCCCAAAAAATAACCTTAGAAAAAGAAAATAGCTACCACTCTAACTGGGCACCCTCAGAAAAATCCCTTTGTTAAGCCTAGACCCTGCCATCAGAAATACTCATTAGATACATCATAGATGAAAATCTGCAAGAAGAAGGGGGCAGCAAGAAAGAGGTGGGCTATGAGGAGTGAAGACTCAAAACCTTCACCCAGTGCATTTACGCAAAATAAAACTTGGCCGTCTTTACACCCTGAGACATTTACAGTAAGTCCAAAAGGAGGAAATAATTGTGTGATTTAAAAATTACAATATCTCTTTAAGAAGGCTGTGAGAGAGCCTTGTTCACATACACAAAGACACACACACAGCGCTACTCTCCCCCTTCTGGCTCTGTGTGCTCCCCTCCTGCTGATGAGGGTTGCACAATTCCTGAATTTTTCAAGTTGGAAACTTTCCATGGGAAATTATGGGAATAAATGGAAACAAACCTGGAATTGACAAACTGAAGGTTGGCCCTGTACAAGGATTTTAGCAAAATCTTGACTAAAACAACCAGATTTCATGCATACTTGATAATATCTCTGCTATTCCTTCATCGCATGCACACAGCACACAGCTTACTGCAGGGGTATTGAGGCCACGTCCCCTTCATACACTGTTTATTCCTCCATCATGTTCGCCAATGATTTGTAGTTGAACCCTGGAGTGTTGAGGACATTTGAGCTTGTGGATATTAATTTAAGTTGAAACTGATTGTTCAATGAAGAAATTAAACTTGATAAAGTTCAACTTAAAAATAGATCTGTTGCAATGTTTTTTTAACAGTAATATTCCGCATGTATGTCTGCCTCTGACAAAACAAAATGTTTATATTTATGTTTGGATATGACACCGTTTATTTAAATCACCCACAATTTCCAGTTAATTCCCATAAATTTCTATAATACTCATGGAAAGTTTCCAGTTTGGAATATTTCCAAAATTCCTCATCTTAACCTATCATGGGGAGTTTAACCCTGAGTACTATTACAGATCATTTTAAAGTTCTAGATGCAGGATTGGACCATATTCCCCTGATGCTTGGTCCAAAAATTGGCTTGATATTTTTGTCACTGAATTGACCAACAAGAGGAAAAACTGAGATCCTGATAAAGCCATCAAACCAAACCACATTGAGGTATCATTGACGTCACACTGAGTTTTGACTGTCATACCTTTGGCGGGGCGTCAGATCCTGGGTACTCCCTCTGGTCCAGCTTGTTCCAGCGCTGCATGAGTTTGATGACCATGGGGTTACTGAAGTCGACCAGCTGGAAGCCCGTGACATTAGCTCCGCCGTGCATGAAGCGCTCCAGGTTGATGTCCTTAAAACCCTTCAGGGAGGAAGAAGAGGGATGACAACATGATTCCAAGTGCCCGGGGTGAGGGTTACTTCATCATGGAACTATTGCTTGGAAGTTTGTGCCCTCCGAGTGCTGAACAGTTCCTTTGTTTGTTCATTTGTTAGTTTGTTAACAGAATAACTCAGAAAGCTGTTGATGGATTTTATAAAATTTCAGGGAATGTTTGGCACAAGAAAGAAGTGATATCATTTTGGTGGTGATCCAAATCTGAATGCAGATCCAGGAATTGGTTGAAATATGTGTAAATACTACAAGATAGGGCAGTTTTTCCACATTTTTGCTAATAACTCAGTAAGTAATGAATGGATTTTTGCAAAATTTTCAGAAAACGTTGGTCATGACACAAGGAAGAAGTTTTCAGGTTTTGGTGATGATCCGAATCAGGATATAGATCCAGAAATTTTTATAATGATTTGTTATCAATGTGAGATTGTGGCAATTTTCCACATTTTCACGATTCTTAACAACTTCTCCATGTATTTTCATTAAACTTTAAAGGATGTTGGTCACGACACAAGGAAGAAGTGGTATCATTTTGGGGGTGATCCAAATATGAATACAGATCCAGCAATTGGTTCATATGTGAATATTACAAGATAGGGCAGTTTTTCCACATTTTTGTTAATAACTCAGTAAGTTAAATTTACAAGAATTGTCAGTCATGACACAAGGAAGAAGTTTTCAGGTTTTGGTGATGATCCGAATCAGAATATAGATCCAGAAATTTTTATAAGGATTTGTTATCAATGTGAGATAGGGCAATTTTCCACATTTTCGCTAAGAACTCAACAACTTTTCCATGTATTTTCATTAAATTTTAAAGGAATGTTGGTCATGACACAAGGAAAAAGTGATATCATTTTGGTGGTGATCTGAATGTGGATGCAGATCCAGGAATATCTTTGAAGGACTTGTCAACATTTCGAAATAGGGCAGTTTCCCACATTTTCACTTATAACTCAATAAGTTATGAATGGATTTTAGTTAAATTCACAAGAAATGTTGGTCATGACACAATTAAAAAGTATTGGTGGTGGTCTGAATCGGGATGCAGATGCAGCTATCTTTTCATTCATTTTGCAACACTGCAAGAAAGGGCAGTTTTCCACATTTTCACCAGTAACTCAATACGTTAAGAACAGAATTGGATGAAACTTTCATGGAATGGTGGTGATGGTACAATGCAGAAGTGACTACATTTTGGTGGTGATCCAGATTCGACAATCTTTTCATGGATTTGTCAACATTGTGAGATAGGACAGTTTTCCATATTTTTGCTAGTAACCGAATAACTTCTCATTCAGGGTATTTCAGGGATTTCTAAAAATGTGGATGGGTTCAATAGAGCGCATTCTGGATGTGGTGAAACATGATATTTGCATCATGGGTGTGCAGCTGAAAAATGTGCAGCAGCTGTGTTTTCCAGCACCTTGTTGAATCTATTCCGAGGAGACTAAAGGCAAAATGGAGTCTGACTTGGTTCTAGTAAGATGTACCTAATAAAGTCTCCAGTGAGTGTATCATGAGTTATCATCTCTCTCGTAACACATCCTCTTCACAAGTTTTTCCTGTCTCTCCCTGAACAAGTTGTTCACTCATACAAAGGCCGAGTCTCCACATTACCACCTCGACAAATGGGCAAAACGGCACAGAGGAAGTGAGAGCAGGAACACATCAGAAAGGTGCGGAGAATAAGATGTGACAGGAAGTAAGAATCAAACAAAGACAAACAGAGAAAGCATCTGAAAGTTTCCTTCTTACCAGGTTGGCCATGATGTAATGGTATCCTTTGACATGCTTCCCCACGCTGACGATCTGTGAGGAGGCAGAGCAGAACTCAGGGTTAATCTGACCGGATCACAGCAGAGCATACATTAATTACTCTTAATGAAGCATGTGACAGGCGTGTGAGCGTAACTTGACTCAGAAGGACCATCAGGTTCAATCCTCAGAAGATCGGACGTCTAAACAAATGAACGGGCAGTCATGTTGCTTAGAAGGTAAACACTTCAACGCAGCTGCACACAAGCTAACAAAAATCACGCGCGAGAACAACCAGTGAGCTGCATCCTGTTGATAAAAAATGATTTTGAAAGCTGACATCTGCTGAGAAATCCCACTGGACGTCCAGTTAACAAAGGCGTGAGAGGAGAAAGCTTTGATTGTCTTATAAAAGCTTGGATTGATATCAGTGTGCAGTTCAGACCTGAGCATCAAGTGGTGCAGAGATAAAAATATAAAGACGTTAAATTAATCTGAATCACAACACAGAGCAGCAGGACGCAATCCTATTTACTCCACTGAGAGACCAAAGAAAATTAGATTTGTTATGGCATTTTAAGGATTTTAGCATAATTATAGGATCATTTTTGTTTTTTTTTAAGGCCTTTTCTTTGGTTAGGAGTTCTTTAAATCAGAGCCAATCACATCTAGAGGAAGAACAACATATTTCACTTCTAGGGATCAGTTTAGTGTAATTAAAGACAAGCCTAAAACCCCAATTAAACAAAAATACACAGTATTATGGCTACATTTTATAACAGAACTACTTTTCCAGCATTACCCCAAACAAAAACAAATAAAAAAACTATGTTATCTTTTTTTGAATGATGAAAAATATAAATATAAAGACGTTAAATGAATCTGAATCACAACACAGAGGAGCAGGACACAATCCTATTTACTCCACTGAGAGACCAAAGAAAATTAGATCTGTTATGGCATTTTTAGGATTTTAGCATAATTGTAGGACAATTTTTGTTTTTCTTGAGGCCATTTCCTTGGTTAGGAGTTCTTTAAATCAGAGCCAATCACATTGTAGAGGAAGAACAACATATCTGACTTCTAGGGATCAATTTAGTGTAATTACAGACAACCCCAAACCCCAACTACTTTTCCAGCATTACCCCAAATAAAAACATATAAAAAAACTATGTTATCTTTATTTGGATGATGAAAATATAAACATAAAGATGTTAAATGAATCTGAATCACAACACAGAGCTGCAGGACACATCAGAGTCCTATTTACTCCACTGGGAGGCAAAAGAAAATTAGTTTTGTTATGGCATTTTATGGATTTTTGGTAAATTATAGGATAGTTTTTTGTTTAATTTAAGGCTACTCTTTTGGTTGACAGCTCTTAAAGACAGAGCCAATCCCAATCCAGAGGAAGAACAATATAATTCGCTATTAGAGATTAGTTAAGTGTAATTATAGACAACCCAAACCTCTAAATAAGCAAAATTGAACAGTAAAAAGGCTGAATTTTATATTAGAACTACTTTTCCAGCATTAAACCCCATTGTTTTGTCAGCAGATGGAGGCTGGATCCACCTGATTCATTGTCTGTAATCAGTCAGATCTGTCTTGATCTGACTACTTAATATGTTTCACTGGTCCATCTGGGCAACAGCTCATAGAAAGTGTTTGGGAATGGGCAGAACCTTTCAAGAGCAAAACCAGCGGGGGATTGGACAATCGTTCTGTCAATCACATTCACTACGGGCCAATCAGAAAATGTAGTAAGCAGGTGTTACTGCACTACACAGAACTAACGCTCGCCAAAACATGTCCAAATGTGGTGCTAAAGTATCTTTTAAGTTGAAAAGTACTTAAGGTGTTGGTGTTTGCTTTTCATTTGATAAAGAAATGCGGTCCAGATCTGATTAAACTGCTACTGAAGCTGTTAGCATCTATGCTAATCTCTGTCCAATCAGTCTCTTCCTGCTGTTGTCTCACTCGTACCTCCACCTCTTCCTGCTTTAGAGGACTCTGATTGGGCCGTGTTGCTTTTTAATGCTCATAATTGTTGTAGACTGGAGTTCAGATTGATGGATCTGCCTGACTATAGACACTGAATCAGGCAGAGATTAACATAGATGCTAACAGCTTTAGTAGCATTTTTATCCTATCTGGACCACATTTCTTTATTAAATGAAAAACAAACAACACTGTAGGCATTTCTCAAAAGATAATATGTTTTCATTGATACATATTCCTTGTTTGCAAACTTGCACAGCAGGAAACCTGATTTTGACGCTTACATCTGCTGGCTAACAGTCTGAATGACCCTCACCCTCGATATCTTCTCCTCACTTCTGTTATTTTTCACAGAGAAAAATAACCTCCTAGTTAAATAATGTCCTCCAGTGCAAAATGAGAAGGATAAATTATGATTCTTTTTATATTCCTATTCACCATCTCACTATGTGGTAAGTTTTTATTTGCAACTTATTCCTCGCAGTTAAAGATATTCAGTGTCTGGTGTGACAGAGCGAGACAGAGAACAGAGAGAGCTGGAGAATAAACAGAGAGAGGACAACTGTCTCAGAAGATCTAATTAATGACAAATGTTTGCATAAGAGGCAATAACACTCACTTTTTATCATAAATCAACGACTAGTTTTGCATCCCAAACACTTATTTATCATATTTATTTGTCAGAAATCATAACATTCAACATCTCATACATGCACATGTCCGCCTGTGACCAAGAATAGAACGATTTGGGTTCTACGTCACAGCTCACAGCAGTTTCTGCATCCCTCTTTCTACCTGTGACTTCATCTGCTAAAAGTCTTCCTCTGTGTACTCTGGTTCATAGAGATATCTCCTGCCTGGGACTATGGTATGTTGTTGTCACACAAAAATGCTCATCTTTAGCTCAGTTTCAGTATCTTTAACCTAAAAGTGGGTTAATCACAAGGCTTTCAGTGGCACCATGTACAGCTATGTATCAGCTAGTGTTAGTACTCGACTATCTGCCTTCACCATGGATTTCCACACAATAAGCCTGTGCAGCATCTCATCTGGACAGCAGCTTTGCCCCAATGCATCCTCGCCCTCTCGTTTTGAAAGCACTGTAGAGCTGGAAACTGAAAGCAATACGCAAACGTTTCAGCTTTTTGTGTCTTGCCTCACTCCTGAGTCCACGACATGCAGATGGACACCGTTCTTTTGACTGTGCGTGCAGTAACAAGGAAGAGACGGGCAGAGCTCGCCCACCGCTAATTAGCTTAGCTCAAACACTGGAAGTCAATGGGAAGTGTTAGCCTGTCTCTGCCTACAGTCATCTTCAGCAACTCTAAACAGTCCTGTGTGCTTGTTGTGACTTCTTTTTTTACCGCGTTATGTTATCTTATCTCTTCTTCTACTATTATCCTGCTATCTTCTTCTACTCCTAAACAGAGGCTTTGTTTTGTTGACCTACCGTAATGTCTCGATTATAACTAGCCCTCATTTATAACATGCACCCCATTTTTCATGCTTTTTCCCAGGAAAAACACTGTATTAAATGTAACATGCACCTACAATTCAAAGATTACCTTCATTCAAAGTTTTAATCAATGAAATTTCAGTATTTTCACAACAAATACACGATTTTCTCTCTCAAATGAATGCGGAAACACCTTTTGCTTCCCACGTGCACAGTTCCTCGACTTCTGCACGAGCATGCTCATGCTCAATCAGAGAGCAGCTATCAACATGCTGACGTCGTCGACCAATCACAGCGCAGCTCTTTTAGTCCCCTTGCTCACAAGATGGCAGCGCCCTGTGTTTGCATTTGAGTGGTACCGTAACACTTGAGGATTACATGATCATTACACAAAGGTAAACTAATTAAAACCCAAAATATTGGATTAGAACAGTTTAACGTTCAGTTTAATAAGAATTACACAAGTTTGTCGGTAATGTTTTGCAGAGAGAGAGAATATTTCGTTTTTTTTGTATCAGATGTGTTGTAATCATGATGTTGGCAAGGCAAAATATGGTAAGTATTTTGCTTGTGCTTGTGTATAATACACACCAGAAAATTAGACCTTATTTAAGAGCAAAAAATGTGTGTTATAAAAGAGAAATTACAGTACTTCCACAGTGGTTTGCTCTGGAGATGTGACGTTCACGAAAGATTCAAGTCTTTTTAACAGCACTCTTAAGTGAATGATGAGAGCTGATTCGCAGTTGTGAGTGAGTTGTTCATTTTTGAGCCATTCTGAAATGCAATTTAACTGCAAATCAGGTGGCCAGATGCTTTAGTGGCAAACACATTTATTTGTGCCATAGGCCTTAAGCAACCCCAATTAAAAAAAACCCAAATTAATTCTATATCATTGATGAGAAGTGACTCCTTTACTCAAATAAAAAACAAATGAACAAAAAAAAAATGTATATTAACTTTTAAGGGGGTGTTTGCACACCAAAAGGGAATGTGTGTAGGAAGATACTGGGTTCAGATTTGAAATAAAGCTCATATTTTGAAGAAAACAAAGAAAAATGGCTTATTAAAGACAAACAATACTGATTAATTAATTTGTCCCAAGTATATGCACGTCTGCCCTTCAAAGGCTTATCACAGAGACAAACTGATAAATAATTTGGATTGAAAAATTAAAACGTGTTTTACAGACTGAACTACTGCTCAGTTTTGTACAATAGTTTAGTCTAGCTGATTATTCTGTGTGAACACAAGTGGTATTCAGAGATTTAATTCTCTTAAAGTTAGAACTATCTGCTTGTAAGCTGATATTTACAGACCATGTTGTTAAAAATCTGCTCATAAAGCCTGATTATGTCTTCAAGTCCTCGTCCAGGATCAGAAGAATTCAGAGGGTGTCTCCAAACAGAGTACTAATAAATACTAAAGTAATAAATGTTTATGTGTTTGGCTGTGACTCCGAGTGAAAGCTCTGAACATGACAAAGTCCATCACATCCACACACACACTGCTCCGTGGGCCAAAAGCATTAAAACACTCACACATATCTGCAGAGTAAATTGTTAAAAGTGTGACAGATGTCAGAGTGGAGATTTCCTGAATAATTGAACAACAAACAGAGACACCAGGTGCCTCAGGGAGAGGAGCGGGGATGAAGAGGAGGAAAGGCACACATCATATTCTGAGTGAGAGCACGCCAGAAAACACCGCTGGAGATCCGAGCAGGCTGTTCACAGGTTCAAAACTTTATAATGAGCACCAAAATACCTGAAAATGAGTGAGTAAACATGAGTAAGTGTTTTTAACAACACTTTTGTTCTTCATAGATGTTAAGCACCTGAGCTTCTGCCACTGAACGTCAGCGAATAATTCAACAGTTATTATTATTTTGATGAAAGGTAAAAAAAAATGTTTGGAGAGTCCACTGCCTTTGTATGAATGTATTAAACCTGGAGTCCAGATTAGACTGTTAATTAATTAGGGAACTAAAAGTTCAGCCTAATTACAAACCTATTTTTTGCCTATATTCACTTCAATACAAAACACAAGATATTTAATGTTCACACTGATAAACCTTCTTGTTTTTCTGCAAATAATCACTCATTTTGAATTTGATACCTGACATATGCTCCAAAAAAGCTGAGAAAGAGGCATGAAAATGGGAAACTTGAGGAATGCTCTAAAATCACCTGTTTGGAATATTCCACAGGTGAGCAGGAAACAGGTGAGTGTCATTATTGGGTAGAAAAGGAGCACCCCGAATTTGGGGATTCATCATCTACAGTCCATAGTATCATCAAAAGATTCAGAGAAACTCTGCACATAAGTGGCAAGACCAAAAACCAGCATTGAATGCCTGTGACCTTCGATTCCTCAGGCAGCACACATTTCAGACTGTTTTTGGACATCATGGACGTGGTGTCCTCAGGGCTAAAGAGGAAAAGGACCATCCAGACTGTTATCAGAGCAAAGGTCAAAATGGGGGTGTGTGTTAGTGCCCATGGCATGGGTAACCTGCACATCCGTGAGGGCTCTATTAATGCTGAAAGCTAGACTTCAAGAGACGTGATACAACAGCGTGGCTTCAGAGTTAAAGAGTGCAGGGACTAGACTGTCCTGCTGCAGTCCACACCTGTCTCCACTGAACATGTGTGAAGAATTATGAAGCACAAAATAACAACTGAAACCCTGAACTGTTGAGCAACTGAAGCCGTACGCCAAGCAAGAATTCACCTACAAAGCTTCAAGAATTAGTGTCCTCAGTTCACAAACACACATTGAGTGTTACACAGTGGTAAACATGCCCCTGTCCCAGCTTTTGTGGAACGTGTTGCAGGCATCATATTCATAACAAGTCAATATTTGCACAAAATAATAAAGTTTGAAAATGAAATATCTTGTTTTGGTTGTGTATTCCATTGAATTTAGGTCAAAAATGACTTGTAAAATATTGTATTTGTTTTTATTTATGTTTTACTCAACATCCCAACGTCATTGGAATTGTTTTTTTATACTTTTTTTTTTTTAATGGGGGTAAAAATGAGTGTAAAAGACCACAAAATGTCTGTAATATTCTTCATACTACAGCAGGTACAGAGGACCAAGGTTAAATAATGAAGTCTGACTCTAAGCTGCTGAGATGTGTCAGGACACTTTAGACTTTAAGTATAACTTTCTGTATCATAAATTTTTAATAACAAAAATGTAATATTCATAAAACTCTCACAGAGCGATGAGAGGTGATCCCTCCTCACTGTAAAGTCTTATGGAGGACAGTCTCTGATGAGTCTGAGCAGCAGACTGAGAGTGAAGCAGGTAGAGTCCGGAACTTTTTTAGTTTCAGAGTTAAGAAAGTAAAGATGCAGTAAAATAAGAAAAATTAACCCCTGAAACTCCGGGACATTTTCTGCTTTTAATGGTCTGCCTGGATTGTTCTGATGACGCATGTAACACCTCAACCCTTTCAAGCACGATCAAGTTGTACCACGTATGTATAGATGTGGGTAGACGTGTGTATGTTAACTTATATTTATATAAATGTATATTTTGTGTGTGTGCATATACACATTTATGATTTGTAAATTTGATAACTTTGATAGAACAACTAATTTTGAATTTTTATTAATTAAATAACTAAGTCTTGTTTTTCAGACATAGATAAAATTATATTAACAAAATAATTACATGTTAATATTTATATAGATTCAGAAGCTTAATAATTTGTTATTAATTGACGGAGAAGGGTGGGATTAAATAAGTTTTGACCTCTTCTCACCGCTTTTCAGACATGTAACATTTATCCAAGGGATAATTTTCCTTTTTTTTAAGTTTGAAATAAAATCATCAATCAATCAAGTTAAAGATATTTTCATTCAGGCAACCTGGGCTGTCAGATTGCTTTGGTGATGTCAGATTGATGTGGAAAAGTAAAGACTCAAAACAGAGTTTAACTCATACAGAGCTTTAAACAACACACATTAGAATAGAACAGAATAAACCTTTATTCATTCCACACGGGGAAATTTGCAATTATTATTATTATCATTATACTTCTGGACAATCGTTGCCTTCTTAATCTTTTAACATGTTTTGATTTATTTATTATTTTAAATGTATTTTGTAGCTTTTCATTTATTTTTGTCTGATGATTCTTGGTTTGTTTATTTTCTTTTATATATTATCAGTCATCTTGCTTTTATCATTTCTCTGAATTTGGCTCCTTTGGTGTGCAATAGTCTCCAAATCCTCTTGACATCCTACCAACTATCTACTAACTATTACAATTATAGTGGAATATTACTTAGTAGATGGACCTCTGCTGAGCGTCTATTTGCTGGCTGGTTGTCACAAAATGATTATTCTCATTATTTATACATATAAACATATATATATCTATATATCTATATAGATAGATATATATAAACATATACATATACATGTATATGTATATGTTTATATATATATATGTATATGTTTATATATATGTATATGTATATATATATATATATATATATATATATATATATATATATATATATATATATATACATATATACATATATATATATATATATATATATATATATATATATATATATATATATATATATATATATATATATATATATATATATATATACACACACATATATATGTATATGCATATGTATGCATGTGCATGTGTGTGTGTATATGTACATCTATATATAAATATGTATTACGGATGCACATTATTATCTGTTTGTTATTGGTATCGGCCAATATCAGCCTGAAATGTTAAGTATCGGTACTGGCCTATATTGACATTTTTGCAGATATTTACAGCTGATATATCAGCCACACATATATGCCATATACTGGCTGGAAAATCAGCAGATTACACAAATGTATAATATTGCACCTTCTCATCACTGCATGGGTACATTTAAAAATCAAGGGTTTCATCTTTGCAAGAGTTAAATATTTTTCTTGTATTAAATCTGTTCCTCGCAAAAATAGACTGTAACACTGAGAGAAACAAGTCCATTTTTGTTAAGTATGGAGCTTGTGCTCTTGAACAGAAATATCAATATACATATATATATATATATATATATATATATATATATATATATAAATATATCTTTTGTCAATCAATTTTTGTTGCAATGTAAGCCACTTTGAACTGCAATTAAATTTGTATGACTGATCTGAGTTGATTGATTGATTGATTGATCTGGACAGCCATTGGTGGGACGTGTGATGGTACAGGGTTGAAGCACCTTCCATGTTGAGTGCCAACACAAGGATTATCACCCTGGCAAACTGTGTGCATATAAAAGTTCTGATTTTTCATGTTACCAGCCTTGCAGAGGACATGAAAGCAGCATTGCTCATCCCGTCACGCTTCTCTTTATAAAGTAAGATAACAGCACAGCCAGGACACACTAATAAAAAGTGAAAGCTGAAGTCACGGTGGCGTCACCTGTTCCAGCATGTTCTGCAGCCTCTCCGCCTCCAGGTCGATGACAAACTTCTTCTCTTGTCTCCGGTCCAGATCCTCCAGCAGCCGTCTGTAGCTGGCATCGTTGAAGTTTTCCACGCAGATGGCGCTGACCTGCCAGTTGTTTTGTCCCGCCTTCTCCATGATGGCCTGCAGGATGGCGTATCCTGGAAGTCAGACAAACACACAGAAGAGGAGCCGTCAAAGAGGGGGAGATGAAGGGGGAAAAGCTTTGAGGAGCGGTCCAACAAAAGAGCCTGAAACTGGCTTGTAGTTTGGAGTTAATTAGTGGAAGAAAAGTGAAGTTTATCTGCAGAGTACTGCTCCTACAGAGAGCATTTTAAAGTTCCACAGTAAACAGAACTTTAGGAGCATCATTGAGCAAAATAAGGCATGAGATATAAACAAAGGAATAAATAAGCCAAATAAATAAATAAACCACCTTTTCATTTATAATTACCAGCATTTCCACTTGTGGGAATAACTCAGTCTACCATGAATTAATCAAATATATCATGCATGTGTTGTCCATTAGGACAGTGTTAATTTTGACAGCACTTCTTAATTTAGTTTTACTTAGAGTCTTTTGCTTAAAATATCCATGTCATTATTTAGTCATCTAAATTGTTTCAATTTAAGTCTAGTTTTAGTTGATGAAATTTCACAACATTTTAGTCTACAAAATCTACTGTAAATTTAGTCACAGTGAATCATCTAATAACCCTTTATTGAATGCTAGTAAAGTCTGAATGTATAAATGAACAGAAACAAATTGAACTTTTGTGTGAAATGCAGTCACCTTTATTTAGGCTACCTGGCAGAGCATCTCAGTTACAATACCAGAACTGACAAGAAACAGTGAACCTGCTCTACATGAATATATCAATTCATAAAGAGAGGAGATCTGATTGGATCGCTCCACAACTTATCCCACCACCACCAAGCTAAGGCAGCTGTGATTGGATGTCCCTCTTAACTCATCCAACCTTTCCACACAACCAAAGCAGCTGTGATTGGATATATTCCTAACTTGTCCCTACTTTCTACATGACCAGATTAGGTCTGATTGGATTAAGTCTCTGTCCAACATTTTAGTCTAGTTTTTATTTATTGATGAAAATGTCAGTTAATTTAGTTTTAGTTTTTGTCCATGTGTACTTGTTTTTATTAGTTACTGTCTAGATTTTGTCAGGGGAATAAAGGTTGTTGATGAAAACTATGACGTAAATATTTCGTCAACAAATTAACACTGCATTCGAGATAAGTTTACAAAGAAACAAGACATGAAATGTATTTTGTGGACTGACACCAATATAAATTGGAGAAAAAACATACATGTAAAAATGGGTGCTGAATATGTTTACACTTCACTCCTGTCAATATGCAAGCTTCACCTGATGCAGCCTAAATTTAGCTTTATCTTTAGTTCTTGGCACAGAATATTTTAAGGTTCAACACGTTATTACTCGAAGCCAGCTCCAACTAGTGGCAGGAGACGAGATTACACAACATTTGACTTTTGTTTAATGTGAAGAAAACCTAGCTAAGTAAATATAACAATGCAGCAGTTTCAACCCTGAATTGAACTGAGTCTGCAAAACTTTAAGTCTGAAAGTGACCTAATCGAGCGATTAGTGACAATGTGGAAAACTGGCTCTTTGCATTGTTACCAAAAAAAAAAAAAAAAAAATTAATCAAAATCCAGATTTGGATCACCACCAAAATCAAATCACTTCCTTCTTGTGCCATGACCAACATTCCCTGAAGATTCCATCAAAAACCATCCATAACTTCTGAGTTCTGTTCACTAACAAACTAACAAATGCCGACAAATACATCACCTCCCTAGCAGAGCTAATACAGATTGTTCACTGACCCTAACAGTAAAATTCAGTGCTTTCTGTTCATGTGAATGATGATAAATGATGTCTTTTTAAGGCTGCTGCATGGGCAAAGAGCCCAAGACAAATTTAAAGAGTCTATAAAGTTATCTTAATCTTCAATAACAGCAATAATTAACAGTGTAAGTGTATTTAGTGTAGATTTGGATCCAGATTCTAACTTTCTACTCATTTACTCCAGTCAAAACAACATTAATTGCTCCCTGAATGGCTTTTTTACTGTCAGTGTGAGAGCCTCTGAATATGTTTAATGAAGAAAACTCAGCTGATACACTTCCTGGCAGAGATACAGCTCATTGGACCTTGTAAAGCGATAAAACACATGCTGATAATTGCTGCTTTGAACGTACACCGGCTCCAGTTGACACTACATCCTTGGCAAGAGTCCCCCCCTCCCAGTCTTAAAGAAGCAAGCTCCCTCTGAAGCTTTTATGTTATTCCAGCCAGATCCCATCTTTGTGCCCATTCAAGGACGCGGCCTTGTTTCTGTGAAGCCGGTGTAACGGCAGACTCGGAGGCGATGTGGGGCTCGCTCCTCGCTGTCGTGTTTGTGTCTGAAGAAGATGAGTGTCAGAGAGGAAACTCAGGAGCTGTGAGGGCGGCTGTTCTCCAGCAGGAACAGATGTCCCCCTTAAACGGCCCCTCCTGGTGGCCATCACAATCTGGCAACCCGTCTCCCTTTGCTCCCAATTAGTGGATTAACCTGTGCTCTGGCATCCCGGCTCCCTCTCCACCTCCTCCATCCCCACCCTCGCCCCCTGCTCCCCATTAGAGGGGTGTCGGTGCCAGGAGGGGCTGCTGGTCGGGGAAACACACACACTGAGGAATACACTAGCTCACAGACATGCTTGTATCTTCTCAGGTTGTCCTCAGATGCTCTGGAGGAGTCAGAGACATGTTGGCTACAGAGAAAATCCCAAAAGAGACACGATCACTGTTGATTTTCTTTGCCAGAGCTGAAACAAGAGGGGTCTCACTGTAAAGAGCAGGAAATACAAGAAATACTTCCAGTACTAGTACTCAAATTTGGAGTACACATGCTCAATTTTGGTCAACTAGTGCATGAGTAGACTTTACTAGTAAAGTAAAAAGTGTCACTAGTACCACTAGTACACTGTTTTGGGTCTAATAGTACTACTAGTAAACATAAAAATGTTATCTAGTACTACTAGTAAGCCTGATATGCTAATAAGAGGGTGGGGAAAAGCAAATTCAGGCTTCCAGTTGGCTTTTGAAAAATAATTACAACCAATCAAGGTGCTGGATATGATTATAATGCATCCTACTTTATTTGCATTAGGGCTACTCGCACTACTAGTGAATCTTTTGGCTTTAATAGTACTACTGGATAGATATTTTGAGTTTACCAGTCATACTTGTCAACAAAAATTTTGTTTTACCAGTAAAGGATTTTGGTGCACTACTGCTTGAGTAGACCTTTCTAGTAAAGTAAAATTGCCTAATGGTAGACAATTTTGAGTTATTAGTACTACTAGTAAAGCTTTTAGTTTTTACTAGTAACATTTTTTTAGTGTACTAGTACTACTAGTAACACAAATTTGTCTACTAGTGCTTTACTATTAAGGTCTACTCACACACAAGTTTTGCAAAAACCTTTACTGGTAAAACTATTTTTTTTACTTTAGTTCTACAAGTAAACTCAAAATACCTCAGTAGAAGTAGTTTTAGTCTACTAGTAGTACTAGTAAAGCCAAAAGATTCACTAGTAGTACTAGTAGACCCAAAACATTCTTCTAGTAGTATTAGTGAATATTTTTCGATCTACTAGTACTACTAGTGACCCTTTTTTGTTTCACTACTAAAGTCTACTTGTGCACTAGCTGACCAAAATTGAGTACATGTACTTCAAATTTGAGTACTAGAAGAGCTGAACCACAGTTGATATCATGGTTTCATAAAAACATAATTAATATGATCATATAATTAACTAAAGGTGTCTCTATTGATGGGTGACACGGCCTCAAGAGCTGGTTCGACTCTCTGTCCATGAGTGGTCTCCCCGTGCCTGCATGAGTTTCCTCCTCACACTCTGGTTTCCTAATCTTTCTCTTCCTTCTGAGATGCTCAGCTCTTCTAAGTAATCGATTTCCTCCTGCAGAACATGACCTCCTCTGCTTTAACTGCCTCCTCTCTTGGACTAGCTTGTCCATTTCTTTCTGCCGTCCAAACGTCTCCTGCCAGCGTGCTGAACCCCTCTGCTGCTCACTAAGCGCCCTTGTATTAACTTTCTGGTTGTTTTGCTAACGTAGCGGTCCTCAGCATAACCTTTGCCTTGCAGGTCTTCAGGGTCCCTTGAGAACTTCAGGGCTTTGAGCTACATGCTAACGTCAACACTGCAGCGTGCTGACATCCACACTTCTAACATGCAGATGTTCAGCAGAGGAGCTGTTTACCATGTTCACCGTCTCGGCTTAGCATGTCAGCACGCTTACATTTGCTAATTAGCACTAATCATGAGACTAGAGGGGCTGATGGGGGTATAAGCTCTGAGTGTTCTGACCCCATAATGGTGCTAAAATAAGAGCCACCATCCTGTAAAATTCAAGGTAAGGCACTTTAGTGCAGGGATGAGCAACTTTGGTTACTATGAGGAATACTTTAATGTTATTCTCAGTTCCAGAGGGCCAAACTGTTGAAAATTAAATTATACTGTCAGTAAAATAAACAACTTTACCTGTAATTTAACCCTCAGGTTAAAAAGCACTCTTTCCCTGTGAAAGCCATTCAAAAACATGAGATATAGTGAACAATATCAAAAATGGGAAAAAAGACTTCTTTTTTTAAATTCATTAACTCTAGTCCTCATCGTGTACAGAAAACATACATTTATTTTCATAATCTTAACTCTCTAAAATGCTATTTTATTTACATTATGCCACTTTTTTACACAAAAAAAATCAGCATTTTGTATTTGATGGATACAAATTGCCTTTTTCGTGCAGGGATTATCAGTCTGGGATTTGTCAATGATTAGCAAAATCATTTATTTTAATATATTATTATGGTTTGGGAATTACAAAAATATACAATATCTTTCCCCCTTATGGTCCTTTTAGAACACTGGATATATTTCAACATATATAACATAAAAGAAAAAGACTTTCTTAAAGTTTGTTGAGTCACTAACTCCACTCCTCAACGTGTATAACAAATATGAATTCATTACATAGTTTTAACCCCCTAAATGCCAGTTTATTTACATAATGCAACATTTTTACACAAAAATAAGCATTAGATGAATGCAAAATGGCTTTTGTGTAGGGATAATCAGTGTGAGTTTTTCAATGATTAGCAGCAACTGAAAATTTAAAATAATTTATTCTACTGACCTACAGTCACTGTTATATCAGTTCAATCAAGTCAATCATTTCCCACAATTCCTCTCTGCAAAGAAGAAAAATGGAGTAATCTAGAGGTGAATTTTTTTGTATGTGCAGTCTTCTACAGCTGAGAGCTGGGGTTACAGAAGAGTCAGTGGGATTTTATATTTCTGTGATGTAATGGCAGTAGAATGAAAAAAAGTGGTTTTAATGAGAGTCAATGGGGCCAAAAAGGGCTCCAGGGGTCAGACTGTCAGTTTTCTGTCTACACAGTGGAGAATTCTGTTACATTATGGATGCTGTAATTCCAAAAATCATTGAACAATTAACCTCTTTGTCAGACATCCTCATCTCAGCATAAAATGGGCCAAAATTAGAGCAAAAATAAAAGCCCGAAAGGGTCATGGGAGGGCCTGAGGGTTAACAAAACAATAAATATTCAGGTTTATTAGAATCTATAGTAACATTTAAAGCTCAAAACCAAAGAATGAAACTACATTTAAAGAGTTAAACATGAAGTTAAAGCAGTTAAAGATACTTTTTGGCAATAAACTCTTACTGTTTTTTGATTGAGTAATTAATTTCACCATTTTGTCTTACCAGTAAGTCCCATGAAAATAAAAAATGTTTCAGAAAAGTAACCTCTCCAAGGCACCAGTCACAAAAACCTTCATTATTATTTAAATTTGTCTTATTTTTCTCCACAAAAGCACTTAAAACGTTTTATTAAAGACCTTTACAGACACTGTTATAGCAAATTATTATTAGAAATATTTTCTTTTTTGACATTGTAATGCATTCTGCCTGTGTGCATGGAAATTAGATATTAACTGGTGGCCTGCTCTGAGTGAAGCCCCTCACTGCTTTAGTATATCAGACATTCGTGATGTGTTGGGTTCTTTGGGACGTAGATTCATTTGGTAAAACTTTCTTAAACTTGTGGATCCAATGTCTTAGAGTATTTTGTATCTCCATGAAGAAAACCCCCCAAAAGAAAAACAAGTAAAACAGCATGAAGTCCTCAAAGTCCCCGGCTCCCATTGCTTAAAAAACTAAATCCATCTCCTAACTTCTACATTTACTTTGAGTCTTTCTGTCCAGGGAACACACTCAGACTACGCCTTCGAGCTAAATCTGACTCAAAGCCTCCATCACTTCTGCTGGAATCAGGATGTTGGTTTGGTGTCCCTGACAAATGAAGATAACACATCAGTCGGGCCGGTCCAGGGTGGGATGCCACAGACTGAGACAAAAATGACTCCCTGTGGTCTCTGCAGGGACTTTGCTGCTATTGACTCAATCTGAAGCTGCTTCGGCTCCAAATGAGCAGCTGTTCTCGCCCACTGCTGCTGTTTTCTATGAGCAGTTTGTGTTGTTATACTGTAGTGAACAATACTGTCTTTATGGTGTCATAGCAGGGAGATTACTGATATTATAAAAGCTGGAAATGCCTGTATGCCAAACTGATTCTTATTTATTTATTTATTTATTCATTTATCCTGTTCATGAAGATACTCACAGTTCTTCACAAGCAGAAGACATTAATAATATAAATAATAATAATTATAAAATAAAATAATTCACAGTTTGTTGCATTCCATGTCCAGGAAGGAGCAGGAAGAAGAATAAATCTTGTACAGGCTTACCCATTCGTTTTAGAATTCTTATATCAATAAGTTTTGAACAGATTTTGATGGATTTTTCAGGGAATGTTGGTCATGGCACAAGAAAGTATTGATGTGATTTTGGTGGTGATCTGAAACTGTTAGAAATGTTAACAGTGCAAGATAAGGGAAGTTTTCTACATTTTTGATGACAACTCGCAATGTTGGAAATGCCTTGGTGGAAGTTTTGCTCTGGGAGCACTTCTAGTTGTAAATATATTTGACTCTGCACAATGTGTGTACCTGGAGGACACTCTGCACACTCGAGAGTGCTGATTTTTACTGATGTGGAAGGTTTTAATTCAGAGGTAAGAACTAATAAATTACCCATCAATAATCAAATGAAACATCAGATCAGCTCAGACCAAACACACACCATCAGCACCATATGAACGCTACTTTAACAGCATTTACCTCCACACTCAGAAGGTGTAGCAGTTTATTTAGTTACCTTGTCAACTGGTGACTCTAAGCCTACTGTGTTCCTAAATGTCATGGTGAATTAAAACTGAGTGAGCCCTCATTGATGTTTCTCTATTGGGGTTTAAGAACAAGCCTATGGCCCCTCTGAGTTATACTATGAACTAGGGCTGAAAGATTTATCATTTTTAGACCGAAATCGCAATTTCAGACAACGCAATAATGTGCAGCACTCCTGACTGACCCAGGATCTGTTGTGTCAACTATTTTACACACACTATTTAACAAATTTGCAGGCAGTTTGCATTTACGGAAGTGCTGGTAAGCAGGTCAACAACACAAAGCCTCTGTTTATGAGTAAAGTTGGAGTATCCCTTAAATAATGAAAACAGATTGTTTATTATCAATATTATTATTATTTTTTAATTTTCTTTTTATTGAACATTTTAATACACATTTTGCATACGTCTGGTACACAATAACTGAATCTATTTTCCCTTCAATACTGCATCTTTAAATCACACATGACACCTTTCCTCAGTCTTTCACCTTGACTCACAGTCATAAAATAACCTTACCTATTTATATACACCAATAAAACTGTGCACCAGAAATAGAGGTCATCTACTGTCTCTTGTACATTATGACAAGATAAAGTAAGAGTTTTACCTTGTTACAGTGTAGCAAAATTAGTGAAATAAACAAAACAATAAAAACATTTAAAAAAATAATAATACATTTGAAGAAAAGAAACAGAACATTACAACTTCAGTAGCTACGAACCAGGGTACTTTTTCTTCCAATGATGGACACCTCAGATAAAGTCTGACCTAATTGATTTTATGTACTCTACCCACTGTTCCCATATTATTCTTTTACATTTGTCCTCCTTCAGTCTCACAGAGAAAGTTAACTTTTCCATCACATATAAATTGTGTATAGCTTCAACCCAGTCCTCAACCTTAGGTACCTCATTCTCCATCTATTCTCTGGTAATCGCTTTTTTGCTTGAAATCAACATTATTCTATAAATATGTTTCTCTCCTAGTCTTGTAAAATCTTTGCCCAATTTACCTATTGGGCAAAGATTTGCCAATTGCCAGTAGCTGCAAAAGGAGGGACAACTCCAGTTTATTTATCATCAGTTTTAGAAGATGAATAATGTGTTATGTGCTTTTGATCGCAATATCTGCCAGAAAAATCGCAATTAGATCTTTTCCTAAAATTGTTCAGCCCTACTATGAACAGCATGTGTGATTGTTTGTGCATCCTGTTTACCCTACGAAGGCTAGAGTGGGACTAAATCATATTACATAATACCAGGAAGTGGTTCAAAAAAAGGCGGGAAAGCTGGTTAAAAAGACTGAATTTTTATGGCTTTAGTCTCAGTCATAGTTTAATGTTTGTTAAGGCTTCTGTTAATAAGATATGACTAAAAAACTAAAGAGAAAAATCACAGGGGGTCAAAACTCAGGCTTTCTTCCTCACAGTAAATCAGCTTCACCTTGTCGGCTGTGTAACAATAATCAGTCCCATCATGTCTCATTGTGCAGCGCCGCGGTGGTGTTCACAGCACACTGGGCAGAGAGCCGCGGTGAAGGCAGTCAGGCTAACCAAAGCATGCAGAGGGTCTGCTGATTACCAGCTGATAAATGTGTAGCCCCGAGGCGCCGCGTGGAGCAGCAGCCAGCCGCAATCAGTGTCAGCGTCAGAGCCACAGCCACAGGCCGCCGGGCACGCCGACGCCGCAGCACGTTTGTTCTGATTGGAGCAGAGCCCGGACACTGGAGAGAGGCGGTGAGGAGGAGATATCTGAGAGGTTTGTGATTTATTCATGTTGGTCTTCTTTTTTTTTATCATTGTCTTTAGTTATCTTTTCCTCAGTTATGATTCTGATTTCTTATTTTTCTGTTTTCCCATCATGCTTTCCATTTCTTCTTCAGCCTTATTTTTGTTGATCCCAATCTTTTCTTCTTTTCCTCTGACTGTACAACTCCTCTCTCAGGGGGAGGAGGAGTAACAGGAAGACAGAGGACGGGAAGGAGCAGTAGCCAGAAGTCATATTTTTATTTATATCTGCAAATTGCAATAGCAAAAGAGCTGTTTTTATGCTGTGATGGACTGATTTCAGAAAAATGCTATTTGTTATGTGCTGGTTTGGATTTGGAATAACAGCAAAATGTTGTTTTGATTTGTTGCTGCACTGGGAAAATAAAAATGTTGACAGTTGTTAAAGAACCATACACAAGTGTTTTCTCCCATGATAGCTATACAATTATAATTCACATTATAATTGGGACTTTTTTTTATTATAGTGGCTCTTCTGAAAAATATTTTTGGTCAGTGTGGCTCCTGAGTTGGTTAAGGTTGAGTACCACTGCTTTAGACTCTTTGTAATGCTATGATATGCTGCTGCAATCTTAATTTCCCAACTTCCCAAGGGATTTATAAAGTTCAATCTAATCTAATCTAATCTGATCTTCTGAGGCTATATTCACACGTAGGCAGGTATTTTTAAAAGCAGGGATTTTTCTGTGCATTTTGTCCCTCTGTCCACACAAAACAAGGTCACTGAAACCACAGATTTTTTGGAAAAGTCTCGCCAAGGTGAAGATTTTTGTACCTGGGGGTGGGGGGACGGACCAAGCTGTCAGCAAATGATTTCAACTCAATATTATTTGTGTAATTTGGGCTTTAACTAGCACTCAATCAGTTACTTTTGTAATAGCCTATTGGCCAATGGTTTGCACTACAAGCCATTGGAGAACTCTTATTGAAATCATGGATAAACAACAATGAACACTGTTAAACAAAAGCCTACCTCAGCACTAGCCATATATGTTCCTCATCATCAATACCAGGAAGTACAAAACTGAGCATTTTAAGGGGGATTTTCTAGAAAGAGGCAGAGAATATTTCGTAAAAGGTGTCACGTTCTTCTGGTCCACAGGCCTCTTCTAACAGCATTAAAGCAAAGATTGAAGTATATGGGACCTTCAAAACGCTACATATTGACCATCCAACATGTGCATAGTTAGAGGCGTGCATGTACAAACATCACCATAATCAAGCACAGACACAAACATATGAATTCTCTTCCCTCTCTGAGTTAGCATGCATACGTGTTACTTTTAGCATGTAGTAAAGGCGCTGCACTCTTCAGCTCCCTCTCTCTCGAACACACACACTGAGAGCCACGGTAACAGCCTCTTGTATCTCTGGAGCTTTGATTCAGGGAATCAGACTGGCGCTCATTGACTGAGCTCAGCCATGCGTGGGCTGAATCTACATTACAGTCAATACTGGATGAATGCCTGGCCCTGTGCTGTGTGAAAAAACCAGGGCCAGAGTGCAGCAGCCTTCACCCAAAAGCCTCCTGAAAAGCACCCACATGCAGAGCATCCACACCAGCGTACATTTACAGTAAGGTGCTGCTGATGTAAACACCGAATCAAACCTTCAGAGAGAGACGACTATTCACGAGGGTGTTTAAATATGCAAGTGCGTCTCTTCAAAAACAGCCTGAATACACTCTTACTCACTCCTTCATAGAAACAGAGCCAAAACAGAAGCTCATAAAACACTCAAAAATAATATTCACAAGAGAGCTGTCTGATTCCTGCAGAAAGAACCGCTCATGATTTTGAGGAAAATGCTTGTGCAGAAATTCTCTTTCATGCTTTGCCAGGCGGCAGAAAGATCTTTGGAGTGATCAGCTAAAGCTGCTGGTCAAAAGTGAATGAATAAAGAGCCCTGAAGGGAATAAATGCAGGAATAAGCATCTCTGTCTCATTCTCAAGTCATCAGAAATTTGTTGAAAGGCATGAGGCATCAAAATAGGAGCTGCGGGAACCTTCAGGTGTCGTTTCTGACACATGTAATCATTCCATTTCCAATCGCTTCCAATTATTTTCCCATCACTTGTGTTTATTTGCTGTTTTGGTTGTTCCAAATGGGACTGGAGCTCATTGCAGCATAAGTGCCTTCTCCTGGGGCCTCTGGATTGAGGGATGAAGCCTGAGTATTGAAGGTCTTCCCGAACCTGTTTTTGAACCGGTCGGGTGTTCAGACGTGGTTCAGAACCTGAAAAGTTGGTTCATGACTGATTTGGCAATTAACAAATTATGAAAAGTTAAGTCCATAATTCTTTTTAAAACCAGAAATTGATGAAATAATAAAATGATCCCCAAATTCCACATTGAGCAAACATACCGCAAACTGCGGTGAATCGTACTGTGGAGCACTTCGCTCCCTCTCTAGCCTATCAGAGCATTTCCACAGCCGATGCTCCAGTCCAGCACGCGCGTGCCTGGACACCAGTACACTGCAGGTCTATTTTAGTGTGACCGCTGCCAAACCTTGTAAAATTTGCAGTCATTGGAAAGCACCACAATAGGAAGTCAAACGTGTGGAGTATCCGGTACTTTCAAAATAAAACACAATGCACTGACACCTGAATGTAAATTTCCTCAATAGGTTTTCATTACTTCACAACCAGGGGCACAAACATCAGGACAACAGTCGGTCAGAGGGTCCCAGAGGCAGCATAACGCCATGGACGAAGAAAAGTTAATCGTGGAGGTAGAGAAAATTAACATTATATATGACACCCAACGTCCTACAGATAGAAGTGATATAAATCCTGAAAAGGGAGTCCGACCTGGGACTAGCAAGTAGTACCTGATAAAGCAGCTGGTGAGTGTGTCAATAACGACATCTTGCTTGAGCAAAAGTGAATTATATTCCAGCATTAATCTACAAACACATGGACAAGGTGCTGCTAACAGCAGCAAAATACTTGCTGAAAATCCACCTCACTTAGCTGAGTGTTTGTCTTTCACTGTCTGCAGCCTGAATATGTGAACAGGAGACGATGAGACCCTGCATGAACATCGATCTCCGACAGACTGTGATTGATTGATAGGTGCATGTATGAGCACATTTGTGGTTTTGGTCTCTGTTAAACAACACAGCAGCATTAGCATGGTGTGGTCATATCACTGATATCACGTGTCTTGCAGGAAATCTGTTGAGGTGATGAGCTATTACAGGAGACTACAGGAGCTGAGCTTTTCAAAAGGTCTGATCTCTGCAAAGACAGAGCAAAAAAATGTTGAGGGAACTGCAGCTGACAAAAAATGCAAATCTGAAAATATTTTATCACAGAATGCAAATGAAAACGACTGGAACACTGCTCTAAAGTGTTTTCCCAGTACTTTGAAGAAATGCAGCTGTATGGACTGTTCAAAGATGTCTGACTGAACAGCAGCAGCAGCCTCCACAGAGAGCCCCATGTTTTCATATCTACAGCGCTACATCCAGAACATCAGATACCTGACAGCCAGAGCTTCACATCGTTAGGATGACAATAGCTTTAACAGGAAGGCAGAGCCCGAACATCAGCCTTCAGTCAGATGAAATAAAGTGCTGACTGATTTCAGCACCATGGACAGAGCCATCAACACGACTGACACTTTAAAGGAAATCAGACTTCAGCAAATACAGAGAATGCAGCTCATACACTGTTGGCGTTAATTTGACTGCATCCTGCAGCTTAGTAGACAAAAGATTTTTTACTCTTTCTTGAGCAAAACATTTTTCAAGTGAGGGGTTTTCAACTGGTGGATCTGAGTCCAAAAAGGGGCTGCAGAGATGTTTTCATAGGGTTACAAATGCCTGGTGTTTGAAAACTCTCAGCTAGGATTGAGCAAACTTTTTCTAAGTAGATAGATAGATAGATAGATAGATAGATAGATAGATAGATAGATAGATAGATAGATAGATAGATAGATAGATAGACACTTTATTACAAGTTAAGGTATGTTTGAAGCAGTGTTAATTTTGTTGACTAATTATTTTCATCATAGTTTTCGTCAACAACCTTTTCTCCCCTGACGAAAACTAGACAGTCACTAATAAAAACAAGTGAACATGGACGTAAACTAAAACTGAATTAACTGACATTTTCGTCAACAAACACAAACTAGATGAAAATGTTTGACAGAGACTTAATCCAATCAGACCTAATTTGGTCATGTAGAAAGTAGGGACAAGTTAGGAATATATCCAATCACAGCTACTTTGGTTGTGTGGAAAGGTTGGATGAGTTAAGAGGGACATCCAATCACAGCTGCCTTAGCTTGGTGGTGGTGGGATAAGTTGTGGAGCGATCCAATCAGAGCTCCACAGGTTCACTGTTTGTTGTCAGTTCTGGTATTGTAACTGAGATGCTCTGCCAGGTAGCCTAAATAAAGGTGACTGCATTTCACACTAAAGTTCAATTTGTTTCTGTTCATTTATACATTCAGACTTTACTAGCATTCAATAAAGGGTTATTAGATGTTTCATTTTATCCAAGTGTAAAACATGACTTCAGAAATTCAAGGAAACATAAAAAATGCCTTACACTTTACACTTCATATTTTAGTCGACTTCTTCTCCAGTAGAATGTTGTGAAACTTCATCAACTAAAACTAGACTACAATTAAAACAGATGGCTAATATTATGACTAAAACTAAAAGATATTTTAGGCAAAAGCTATAAATAAAACTAAACTAAAAACTGCTGTAAAAATCAACACTGGTTTGGAGATTGAATAATCTTTAAAGAGAAAAACACAGCCTGTCTTTGACTTCGTCAGTCTCACAGAATTTGCTGCTATGTTTGTAAATGGTACCGGGGCTGACACCAAACATTTCTGCCACCATCTTAAAGTTGCAGGGAATTTTGAGACTCCTTTGGGGGGCGTTACCCACAACTTCAGCTGTGTTGCTCATTTCAGGAATGTATGATCCTGACAAGTTGTACCCCGTTGTAGAGTTGACTAATCAGGCTTTCCAACAATATAAAATACAAAAATGATTGGTATTATAAGAGAGGAGAAATAATCGACTGAATTAATTCTTCCAAACGTTTTATGAAGAGCGTATAGACTCTATTTAGTATGTAAGGCCATCAGTGTTTGAGATCTCTAAGGAAAAGTACATTTTATTATGAGAAAATGGGTCCAATTAAAAATGTGTACAATATAACACTATGAAATGCATGCATGTTCTTCCAGGGTTTCTTCCCGTAAGTGATTTCTGAACATATCTGAGCTTTTCATAACTCTCTTAGCCTTTTCTTACCCCCTTCTCAACACTGTTGGAACCGTTTCAACACAAAGTATCTTCTTTTTGTGATATTTTCTATTAAATACAGGTAAAAAAAAATCCCTATAATTTGTTTCATCCACATTTTACACTCAAATCAACAATTTTAGGCTTTGTACTCGTGAATTTAACGAGATATATCAAGCAGCTAAGAGTCTTTAGTGGAATAGACTGATCCAAACACTGCCAGCAGGTCCAATGAGATTGCTTGGTTGGCCCAAAGTCTTGACTTAAGCATAATAAGATTAAATTGTTTAAATGTTGGATGTCCTGCATGTTGCTGCCACAGACTATCGTCCAAAAACACCGTTCAGCTTCATAAATTTCATTACTCTGTTTCCACGCAGAGCCTCCATTTGCTGTAAGTGAAAATCCACCCTCACTGTCAGGAAGTTGTGCTTTACAAAGTCAGCCAACAACCTTCAGTCTGTCCATTAAGGTCCAGGAGAGGAGCTACGGAGAGGATTATCGCTTTATTATATAAGATCGGACCAGCGAGTCTGATGGAAAGTGTATTTAAGGAACTCCGCTGGAGAACGAGTCAAGGACAGATGTGCTCCAACACGGAGGAGAAAATTAACAAAAGCACTGCGCACATTTTGCCGCCTTTTAAGAGGCACAAAAAGAAAAAGCTTGAAGCTCCTCAAAAGGTTAACACACCTCTCAAAAAGCAGGTGCACTGAAGCTTTTGGCACCCTTTTCCAATGAGAGAACAGCCAGCTTTGCTCTGTTACAGACCAATCACAGAAGGCAAACTCACTGACCAGTTAAATAGGCACACTGCTTATTATTCAAGCAGCAAATCACATGGCAGAAACACAGGGCATTTTAGGCATGTAGACAGGGTCAAGTTCAAACGCACACTGCTCCACGATCCTACCATACCTCTCTTACTGTGTAGAAGTCTGGGGAAACACATACAAGTCCAATCTACAAAAGATCTGCACAATACAGAAAAGAGTTATCCGGATCATAAATCATGCTGGATATAGAGATCATACCAGTCCTCTGTTTTTATAATACCAAATTGTTAAAATTTTATGATATTGTAAAATTGCAAACAGCACAAGTGCTAGATAAAGCAATTAGAAAATTGTTACCTGGTAATTTACAAAAGATGTTTAATTCCAGAGAGGGGGGGATATAATTTAAGAGGTGAACATAATTTTATATGTCTGATTGTCCATACAAGTCTTAAAAGTATGTGCATTTCTGTTTGTGGTGTCAAACTCTGGAACAGCCTGGATGTCACTTAAAAATGTGCAATAATAGGCAAATATTTAAATTACATTATAAACAAGCACTTGCTGACAGACACCTGCATTTTTACAATCTCATTTAGTGATGCATAATGGGCAGTTTTACAGCTTCACCCAACTAAAGCTCTATTTCCTCTAAATGCCATATTCTATGTTGTCAAGGCAGATTTTGTCACCTTTTGTCATGTATTTACATTTTTGTGGTATTTCAAATTCACTTATGTGCTGCATTGAGTGAGCTGGAGGGCTGCATGTGGCCCCCCGGCCGCCAGTTGCCCACCCCTGATCAAGGAGATAGCAGTAAGAAAAGTGAAAGACAGAAAATCGAAGTGTCAGAGGTGTTTAAGCGCTGATGTATGACACATGCCGGCCTGTCAGAGCGGATGTGCAGTGATAGATGTTTTTCGAAAGCAGCTCCACATCTGTTCCAGGAGACAGATGACTGATGGGTGACTAAAACTCTGCAGAGTCGCTCCAAAAGTCGTGTCAGTACATGTCGCCCTCTACTCTGAAGACTGGCCACGTTCCTGTTGTAAAGGGACACGGCTTTCTCTCTTTATTTGAAATCTGAACTCAAACGTGGTGCAAAAATGAATATTTGATCTGCAATGATGTCTTTAAATTGGGAGACGGGGAGAATCGGCCACGGCTTTGACTGCAGCATAAACTGAAATCACTTTCAACTTTATCTGTCTTTTCAGGATCCCGTTATCAAAAGATGATCTTACAGCGCAGATTTACATCAATAGGCATCTTCAGATGATTGAATTTTGCCTTTGGTATCAGTCTGTTCTGTGGAGAAAAGGAAGTTAGTTCCTTCTTCACTATAAACTCACAAGGTTGGGCAAAAAGGGATAAATCTAAGTGCCATCTTGATTATAAATTCCTTCATTTAGAAATATAAAGACATGATAGGATGCTGCTACCGGGTGCAAAGGTGGGACCAATCAAATAAGGTCATTTCACAATACCAGACTTGTAAGAGAAGTGCATACATGATAGGGCTGTCATAATATCATATTGAGCTGAATTTAGGCAGCTAGCGGTCCTGTGTGGCTATTTGCATCTTTATGTTGGACAGCTGGACCTTCCAGCCACATGGAGGGAAATACAAGCAGCGCAGCAGAGGGATTTCTCTGACACAAACAGCAGAGTGAAGCACACAGAACAACACGTTGTCCACGCCATGAACATTGTGTGTCCACAAGTTTGATAACAACAACATTATGTAAGTGTATTTGCTCTATGGACCATTGTTGTCAACCTTTAAAGGGATATGCCAACATTTTTTATTTTTTCATGTCTTGCCTCACTCCTGAGTCCATGACAAGCAGATAGTCACCATCCTTTAGACTGTGCGTGCAGTAACAAGGAAGAGATGGGCAGAGCTCACCCACTGTTAATTAGCTTAGCTCAAACACTGGGAGTCAATGGGTAGTGTTAGCCTGCCTCTGCCTACAGTCATCACATAAACTCTTTAGCAACTGTAAACGGTCTTGTGTGTTACAGAAGCAGCCATAATCTTTAGTACCAATCTTTTTGTACTCATTAACAGAGTTTGTTTTGTTGATCTACATACAAGCACGTCCATTTCTTTTGAAAATTACATAAAGTGTAATCTTAAGGCCTTTGCACACCAACGGCGACGCGAATAAACGGCACGGAATTGCGAATAATCCAGAGGCAAATTTTGACGCGCCTGTCTATCCACATCAGGAGCGACGCGATTTAATACATTCTGAAAAAAACAAGATCCAGACACAGCAAATAATCATGAACTTGACATCGAGTGACGATGACCCGGTGCTTGTCTTGCTAAATAACAAAAGAAAACAATGAGATAAGTGGGTACATCTGATTTTGAAAAGGAGAGGAGAACTTGGTGAGTTTCACTGTTTGGTTCTAGAGGTGAAACTCTACCACAGCCGTTTCAGGAGGATGTCTGTGGGACAGACGCTACTCCAACAACTAGCTCCAAGGCTGAGGAGGCAGAGGAACAATCCTAGAGAACCGATTGACCCGGAGCAGCGATTAGCCGTATGTCTGAGGTAAGAGGATACACTGTTGTTAAAAGTATAATTTGAGTCATGTCTTGTTTGTTTGTAAACAGCTCAAGCTGTGTGCAGCTATCAATAAAACAAAGACAGTTTACATCGGCAGGAGCTTGATTATACACACACTGTCGTCATATTCAATCTCCGCAGCTATTTTCCTCCAAACATTGTCTTTAAAATCGTTGTCTTTGTAGTTTATGTCTTTTGTCCAAAAGAACCAGATGCTGGCACATGGAGACAATCAAGGGGTACGCCATGATCAATGTTTTATGTACATGACATGCCAACAACAAACGTTTTGATTGGTCGGACGTGTACCAGTCGCAAGTGTAACTTTGGAAAATCGACCTCGGACAGAGAAAAATTAAAGCCACAATTTCGCTCGGCTAAATAACATTGCTGGTGTGAAAGCTTGCATTGAAAACAGTAGGTTTGAAAAAAAAAATTATAATAATAAATAAAGATTAATAATAAACAAATATTTGCACGAAAAATATGCGTCTGGTGTGCAAAGGCCATTGGTCTAAAAATAAATAACATGAAGGGGTAGAAAAAGGAGTCACAACAAACACACAGGACCGTTTACAGTTGCTGAAGAGTTTATGTGATGACTGTAGGCAAAGGCAGGCTAACACTACCCATTGACTCCCAGTGTTTGAGCTAAGCTAACCAACGGTGGGCAAGCTCTGCCTGTCTCTTCCTTGTTACTGCACACACAGTCTAAAGAATGGTGTCTATCTGCTTGTCTTGGACTCAGGAGAGAAGCAAGACAAGAAAACAAACAATGTTGGCTTATTCCTTTAAAACAGGTTAAATAAATGGTTCAAATCTTCACACACAAAGTATCATCGACCTACTTTTGTTCTATGATCAGGATTATATTATCTTGTGCTTTTCTCTGATGGCTCTGCTTTCTCAGTGCCCTATAGGCTGCGGTCTGTCTCCCTCTGCCTGATCTAATGTGCATGCAGCACAAAAATGAGCCTGAATCAACTGTGATACTGGATGGAGGCTCAAAGCAGCCCAAAAGTCAAGTTGTGTGTCCTCTGAGTGTGCGTCCTGCAGAGAGGACCGTCTGTCGTGCACTCTGAAAACACTTGATCAGATACTTGTGGTTTTTGTGTCGAAACGAGAGGAGGCTTTTTACCCAGCCGAGCGTGTTCGACCTGAGATAAGAGGCAGGGAATGAGTCGTTGTGAGGGGAGGCCACCCTGATACGCTTCTCATTCTGCAGCTCAAACACACAGGGTCCGCTCGCTCGCTGGCTGCAGCCCCCCCCTCCACACACACATACACACAGAGGCAGAATAAAACCACTGACTAGCTTCTGGAAAATGTATGAAAGCGAGATGTGGAGATGTGATCCAAGCAGCGGGCCATATCCATTCTGTCTTGTAATGGAAATGTGACACGAGGGGTTGAATACGCACACACCTATTGACTCTGTCAGTGTGTGCGAGGGGGGAGAGAGCAGCCGAGATTGGCTGAGCGACTGAAAAATGAAAGAGGGACCCCCAAAAAAGAGAAACAGAGAGTAAGAGTGACAGGAGGAAAAAAACACAGTGACTCAGACTCAGGAGGGGAATAGAGCTGCAGACACAGAGAGAGAAAAGGTCTAATGCTATCACACCATTGACAGCAGCTGCACGCTGATATTGATCGCTCTGTGGCCCCAAGACATGCTGTGGACAAAACAGCCATTATTCTACAGCCACGTCCATTCACACCTCTGTGGGGCCATGAGGCGGCCACGGGGAGAACGATGCAGCACAGAGAGCTGCCTTATGATCAGTGTGACTGCACCGAAATATAAACTGAACATTTAATTTCAGTATTTAGAGTAAAATCTAGGTGGTGCAGCAGGTAGTGCACATGCCTTACAGTGAGGAGGTTCTCCCTGTGCATGAGTGGGTTCTCTCCAGGCACTTCAGCTTCCTCCCAGAGACCAAAAACATACACTTTAGGTTAATTGGTGACTCCAAAATTGCCCGTAGGTATGAATGTTAGAGTAAATGGTTGTCTGTCTCTCTATGTGGCCTACCACAGAGCCTGGAGTAGATCTTTGAATTTAATTTTTTATTTTATTTTGATTAAAAAAATGATCAAAGATTCATGAAAGTATAATGTTGTCATATTGTTAACAATGATTGGTGATGATTATTGTGAGGTCAGTTTCATTATTTTGTTTTTTTTAAGAATTCTGTTGAACCACAATTCAAAAGCACTGTCTGATTTTCATTGTTTATTTTTCAGTAAATTTTTGTTTATTATTACTTTAGTCAGTTCCAAGTTATTTCAGTGACTTTTGTGGGTTTTTCTTTCTTTAACGGAAGGGCACCAACACTTTTGTCCTCATGTGTAAACTTTAAACCAGAGTTTGTTTTTTGTTGCAGCGGGAGGCGTTGATGCCTGTGAGATCCGGACTTCAGCGCTACTTAAAGATGTTTCAAACTGTCTAAAAATTCAGTTTCATGCAGTTGGCTTAAAGCGACTTCAGTCCGTCATCAGCTCTGTGTCTCAGTAAATAAAAATCAATACCATAAAGTCACAAACATAAGATCTCTACTTATCACTTCTTCAATATATTGCATGAACCTGCTACAGATGCAAGAAAAATGTAGGATTTTTTGTCTTCATTGTCCATCTAATTGAAGAAAATCCTGTAAATATGCAAAGTTTTATGAAAACTGTATATTCTCTGCACAAAGCTACGGATGTAAAAAGTCTGCAGGGCTAAAATAGAGAGGAAATACAACATATTTTCAAGTCTGCATGCTTTCAAATGAATTTGTTTTAAAATTTCATTAACATATTTTCATAATTACTGAATGAATACACTACATTAACCATAATTCAAAAGCTGTGCCAAAATGTCCTAATTTGTTAAGTTTGATGGAAGACCTCCACACCCAAATTACCCATTTTTTCAAACTGTAAACTGGCAAATATTGAATACTTTATACAATTAACAAATGTTATCACTGAAGACAAGTATAAGTTTTATATATATAGTCAAAAATGTGTGTTCTCTGTTCAGCATTTGTGCACTAAAAATAATAAGGTCGGTAATTGGCATGCAAGTGGTAAAAATGAAACCAAAAGAATTGCTTTAAAATGGAAATGGGGATTCTGTCCTAAAATATAATGAGACAATGTTTTTCCATATCGCCCACCCCTAGTTAAAACTATTTTTTAAAAATATTTTGTTATGTCATAATGTTTATGTTTTCACTCTAAAACACTTCTGAGCTTCAAAAACAAATGCAGTAAGTAATCAAGAGGGAACTACCAATTTCATTTCATTATGCAAATCATGACAAATATGTATAATGACAAAGTTTAGAGTGAATAAACCGGGTAAATACAGCCTGACTCACCTCGGTCAGTGTCGTACAGGAAGACAAACTTATTCCAGTCGTAGTGGTCAAGCAGAGACATCAGCGCCCCTCTGATGGACGGCCGGAGCTGCAGGGTGAACTGGCTCTCGCCCTCCGTGGGGAAGCTGGGCGTGATGAGGGAGATGTGCAGGGCGCTGCAGAAGGACGTCAACGTGTGGACGGAGCGTTTGTCGTACAGGCCGAAGATGGCGAAGACACCACGGGAGTACTGGGAGCAAACTGGAGAGAAGGAAGAGGACAAAAGTTAAGAGTTTTTCTCAAAATAAGGCAGGAATACTTGTGTAATCTCTACTGACTGTAGACAAATAAAGGTCAAGTTTAACTTAAAGGGAGCATAGGCAATAGACAATGAGAACAAGGTGGAGGCAAAAGTTTACAGATCTCAGTGCAGAAGACAGAAAACATCACCTTTCAGACAAAAACTTCAAAGATCAGCTTTGTTCATGCACAGCAGGGTCAGATATGTGTATTTTTTTTTTTACTTTAATAGCCCTTTAAAACTAATTTAATGCTTAAAATAGCAAAATGTAAAAACCACAGACTTTATTTTAGCACAAACTGACCAATGTTTGACCTTTAAAAGGCAGATTTTCTTTGAATCAACAGCGCTAGTGTTAGCATTAGCATTAGCCTCATTGCCTGTCTTTGTAGCATCGACATCAGTGATATTAGGTTGGATTAATTTTAAATCACAATCTTTGGCTCCAGGTCATTCTAATGTTAGATAATCTAATGGCAGAAGGGCTGATACTAAAAGAAATAATGATACAAAGGTAAAAACTGACCATAACATGCGCAGCGATTAGCATACTAAAGGTAAAACTAGGTAGCAAATTTAACTTCATGGTGATGTTTGTTTACCAGGTTAAACAAAGTATGTCATTTTGTAAATAATGTAATTTTACAGCTGACTTTGCTAATGCTCTGTTGGCTTAGAATAGATGTAGACATCCTTGTTTATTATCCTAATGTTGAGCTGACAGTGTGGTCTGCAGTTTAACCCAAAGGGGGCACTTTTCTGTGTTTCTGTGAGTCAAAGAGGATGAAATGAGGTCCACTCTGTTGTCTAGGCTCTCAGGAAACTTTGAATCATTGTTACATGAGCCCCAAGCACTTGGATTGTCAATTTCTTTAAGCTTTAACTGTAAAAATATCAATAAAAATGCAGAGGAGAAGAATCAAATGTTTTTTCTATGGGAGGCTACCAGCAGCATGTCTGAGGGTATTAAATGGCTGCGAGACACGTGATTTGTCTGTGGCACTGGAGGGCGGGGCTTATAGATAGGTTGGTTGGAGTTTCTAAATACAACATCTCAATTTTTGCTCAACTTTTTGCAAATATCAAGGCTGAGTCGAGAATGATTGAATCCAAACCTCATGTTCACGCTGAAGTTTCCCTCTCGATCATTAGATTAGATTGTGGAGGTCAAAGGTCAAGGTCTATGGGCCTCACAGTCATATCATGCTTGCAAGTTTTCAGCGAATCACGTTGCGTAATAAATAACATGGTTAAACTTTCACTGAATACCTCAGAGTGTCAAAAAACACTTGTCAGAGTTATCTGTAATTTAGCCTTTAACTTGTGGTTATATTGAATCATGTTGAAGCAGAACAACAACAGAAAAGTGCAGCACGTCTTCTTAAATGATGCAGATCTTGGCACATAGTGATTATTTCAGTTTCTTTGTATAAAAATAAAAAGTACTGTCTGGTTTGCACACTGGCAGCCACCCCATATTTACATATATTCACCTAAATTGATAATGAAGACAAAAGACCGCTGGCTGTTTTGAATGACAACTGATTACTAAGAGACACAACGCAAAAATCGCCACCACAGCGACTGCTAAGGAGACAAAATAACAGTCCATTATCCTGCTGATTACCACTTTAAATCCTTTCAAGAGCAACGCTGAATGGCGTAAACAGAGATCAAACCCTGATGCTTTCGTTCCCTCACGTCTCAAAAGCTCTTCTCTCATTTCTACATGAAAAAACTAGTAACATTTCCTCGCAGCTAACTGAATAATTCCTTCGCCTTAATTCTACAGGATGTATTTCCCCATTAACAAAACACACCACGATCACGCCGTGCTGCTGAATGACATCAAAACAGCTCAAAGTCAACCTGCGCCTGTTGAGATTCAGCGGTCAGTCTTTGAATCGGGAGGAAACTTTGCATTTCCGTGAAGTCGACTCAATCTGTTCGGCACACTCCAGCTTAAGGAGATCTCCTCATTATAGGACAGTTTGGCTCTCTACAAGAGAAAACGCCATAATTGCCCACATTTTACACACACGCTGAACAACAACAGAAAGAAGAGGATAATGAGCGTCCTCTGCCAGTTTCCGGGTACGAGGAGAATCAGAGCGAGCCTGGAGATGTGGCTCTTGTTAAAGGAAAGTGGGGGGTGGGGATGCAAACAGAGAGGACCTCTTTACAGACAAACCCGCTGCTTCCATCCAGAGAGCACAGCTCCACCGTGAAGACAAACACAGAGAGGGTCGGAGTCTTTTCCGATCCGCCTGCAGCTTCCTCTCCTTTACTGAGATAAACAAGAAAACAGAGGGAGAGGGAGGAGAGCTCTTCTTGGTGTTCACATAATTGAAGTACAAGGAGGTGCTGGGAACTGAGTGTACAGTATCAGGAGGAACACCATGAGTCAAGACTGTGCTGGAGTGAGATTTATTTGTAATATCACAGCTTGTATTTGCTACCCTCAAATTCATGATTCATGTTAGGAGACTATCAGGGAAAATACCACCTCAATATTTTCTTTATATATCCAGGGGATTGTTCTCGACTGAAGAAAAAGCTGCATGTTCTGTACATATTCTGCCTCCTGATGCCGCAAGAGTATTTGTTGTTTTTGGCAGTGAGGATCCAAGCTCAGGGTCAGCACCTCCAAATCTGAGTGCATGGTCCTCGACTGGAAGAGGGTGGAGTGCTCTCTTCCAGTAAGATCCTGCCCCAAGTGGAGGAGTTCAAGTACCTCGGGGTCTTGTTCAAGAGTGAGGTAAGGATGGAGCAGGAGGTCGACAGAGCCGAAAGGCAAAGCTCTCAATTTGACTAATTATTTTCTGCATAGTTTTCATCAACAACCTTTTCTCCCCTGCTGAAAACTAGACAGTAACTAATAAAAACAAGTGCACATGGACAAAAACTCAAACTAAATTAACTGACATTTTCATCAACAGATAAAAACTAGACTAAAATGTTTGACAGAGACTTAATCCAATCAGACCTAATTTGGTCATGTAGAAAGTAGAGACAAGTTAGGAATATATCCAATCACAGCTACTTTGGTTGTGTGGAAAGAGTTATTAGATGTTTCATTTTTTCGAAGTGTGAAGCATGACTTCAGAAATTCAAGGAAACATAAAAAATGCCTTACACTTCACACGTCATATTTCAGTCGACTAAATTTACAGTAGATTTCGTCGACTAAAACAAGACTAAAACTAAAAGAATTTAGATGACAAAATTATGACTACAACTAAATGATATTTCAGGCAAAAGACTATAACTAAAACTGAATTAAAAAGTACTAACAAATTTAAAACTGTCACCTATGGTTAAGAGCCGTGGGTAGTGACTGAAATAACAAGATCGTGGGTACAAGTGGCCGAAATGAGTTTCCTCGGCAGGGTGTCGGGGTTCTCCCTCAGAGGTAGGGTGAGAAGCTCGGTCATCCAGAAGGGGCTCGGAGTGGAGCCACTGCTGAGGTGGCTTGGGCATCTAATCGGGATCCTCCTGGACACCTCCCTGGTGAGGTGTGCAGGGCATGTCCCACCGGTAGGAGACCACGGGGAAGACCCAGGACACACTGGAGGGTGTCTCTCAGCTGGCTTTGGAACGGCCCAGGATCCTCCGGGAAGAGCTGGACGAAGTGGCCGAAGAGATAAAAGACTGGGCTCCTCCACTTAGGCCGAAGAAGACGGTACAGTAGCTAATTTTGACCTTCAATGGATTGTTCAGCACTATTGAAGTGAGAATTCAATGGTAACTGAAAAAGCTGCAGCGATTTTAATCAGTTTTGGCCCAAAAAGAGAGAACTGGCACCTTGGCTTACACCATGTCTAAACTGAATGCAAGCGCCTGATGTCTCATTACATCTATGAAAGTGGAGCTTATTAGTGATTATCTTGTAAGATAACGAAAATACCATTTACTTTTTTTGCCACAGGACCTTTGTTTGAAGCTATCCAAAATCTAATGAACTAGACCCTGACTTTTAATGATAGTTTCTGAATTGGCTGAACATTGGTACCATCCTTTCACCTTTATACTGGGGCTTTAATGAAGCAGTGTTTGAAAGATGGATTTTCCTTGGGATCGTGCTGCAATTTTCTCATACAAGAACAAAAATGTGGGTTATTTTCCTCTAAAAAGGGCACATCAACGGGGTGCTGGTTGGTGGGATGGGTAGAAACCAGGCATGTACCATCTATAGGTTCTTGTCTTGTGAGTATAAAGGCTAAGAAAATAGATACTTTAAAAATAACATAAATGTGAAGAGAACATCTGCAGGCTGGAGCAGAAAAACACTCAAACCTGCCGATTTGCCAGGAAAAAGACATTATGCAGAACACCTGCTGTCACTGTGCGTACTGTATGGATGCAATTGCTGCAGAGACAAATGTTTGTTGTCGGGGTCTCGTTCTGTGTGCATATGTGTGTTCATGTGTGTGTGCATGTGTGTGTTCATGTGTGTGTTCATGTATGTATGTGTGCTCTTGTGTGGATATAGGGACAGGCGGCTCGTAGGAGTCATTTCAGAGAGCGTTCACTCAACCATGCGAGGAGTCCAGAGGTTAGAAAATCCACGCAGCCCACTGATGTCGCCTCCAGGGACGGTATGACCCACACATATACTCATATATACACACACGAGCACACACACACACACACATCTCTGATCCTTACATGTCAGCCTGTATCCTCTCTGTTGATGCTGCATCACATTAATGCAGAGATTCTGTTTGTCATGTGTGTGAAAGCTGCTGGTCTGAGATCAGAGCCTCTCAAACTTTGTCTCCCCCTGCTGTGTTTGTCCCTAATTACTGCTTCTGTTATTGTGGGACACAAGGTCTAACAAGTCTGCTCAAACTGGATTTAAATCACATGAACAACTAAAAAAATGCAGCAACAACAGCCAAATAAAACTGATTTAAATTACCACCAGTAATGTCTTTATAAAGGGAAGATTGACTGGATGACCATCCCTGCTTTATACTTTTCAATGCTGATTTAATTAAGTAAATATTAAATAAATAGGATAAATTTATCTGCTTTGTCAGTGCTGAAATATTTACTGATAATTAAGTCAGATTTTAATTATTTTTCTATATTTTCTTTCAAAATAAAAACAGTTACATACTTAACACTGCTCACAGACGTCCCAAGATCATGTTTCTGAATTTTCTAGACTTAGGGTCCGTCCCAATTCTACCCCTTAGCCCTTGTCTTACCCTTTACCCCTTGGTTTTGCGTGTTCACGTCTAGTGAAGGGGTGTCCCAATTCTCCGTAGGGCTAAGACAAAGGGCTGCACAGCCCTTGAAATGAAGACAGACCGGGACCTCACTTGAAAGGAAGGGTTATGAGAATTTCCCATAATACACCACACCCGCTGACAAGAAGGCAGAGCTGTAGGAAGCGCATAGTTGTAAGTAATTATTAAATCTTCAAGTAAATATTAATCATATTTTGAATTGTAGGTTGTATTTTAAAATTTCTTGTTATAAAGAGCTAGCATTCGCAGCTGTAGCTACAGCTATTGTCTCATCTGCCTACGACACAGCCAGCGAGCGACTCTGGGTGATGACGTAGCGGGAATCGAGTGGTGTCTTGGTTGTCAGGAGCGTGTTTTCACCCCTTCTCCTTGGCCCTCAAGACAGAGGGCTAAGTGGAAGGGGTAACACAAAGGGGAAAGGGCTAAGGGGTAGAATTGGGATTCACCCTTAAACTCACTTAAATGTTCGATATCGTGGCATGCCTATAAACCCTCCGTCTTAAGCCCTGCACAGAATGGGCTGTTTTGATGTCTGTAGCCTTAAATCCTTTTCAGCTCTATCTGCCCAGGACTCTCTTATGAAATGGATGCAGCATTAAAAAAGCTCCAAAAAGTTGGAGACCCCTGGAATATAGCATAAGTGTACAAAAAGGTGCTTAAAAAAAAGGAATAATCACACAAAAATTGCAAATTGTGGACTATTTTCCTCGGGAGACTTCTTAAAACAGACTGCAACTTTTAATACCAGTGTGACACAGATTGGTGCTTTAGCAGAGGGTTATGATATCAAAAAGTTAAAAAAGGAAAATAACAGACAGTTATAAGCAGAAAGATAAATGTTAACATGTCCAGATTTGTGTTGAAAGAGGTCAAAAACATAAACATAAATGCAAAATTTGATTAACTAAGTTGTCTCCTAAAAAAACGAGCTTCAGCAAATCATGTAGTTAAATGTAAATATCTGCCAGTGTAACAAGTTCAGTCCCTCAGTAAACAAAAAAGTTCAATTATCATCAAAAACTTGGACTCAGGTTTGGAAATCCTGCAGCAGCTGTCCTGTTGGCTGCTGCTCAGACTTGGCATCCATGATGTTGGAATATCCCGTAAAGTTTTTCACCGTCTGTTTGATCCAAACTGTGAGCCAGACAAAGGATTTCTTCAAGGTCACATTTCAGGAGCACATTCAGGAGCTGCCAATGGGCCCTGGTCAGCACAGAGAGGGCCTGGCACAGAGCAGCGTGGACAGGGCGCAGCTACAGCTCAGGCCAAATGGTTGATGATGAGTGTTCTTCATTTCATTAAAAGAGGAGAGATCCATCAGAACCATTTACAGCTAACAGCTCGGCCCGGATCGCTCAACACTGAGTGTGTTTGAATCAGTCTTATCCAAACACTCTCATCATAATTAGGACTTTCATACTGACGGTAACTGTACTTTAAGGAAAACAGCTGCCTATTTTATCTCTGAGAAGAAAACTTTTTTTTTCTCAGATTTTAACATGTTTACAAAACTCTAAATTTGCACCAAAAATGATGACCCCAGCCCTGTCACCAAAACTGAACAAAAATAACACATATTTGAATAAAATCAAAACTGGGCCCTGGCCCTGTTGCCAATTCTGTGTGAAAATTACCCATCTTTGAAAAAAGTCTAAATTTGGCCAAAAACACAGTGCCCCTGTCCTTGTTGCCAGATTGAAGTCAATATAACACACATTTTAAAAATCTCTCAACTTTAGAAAGAAACATTATGACCATGGCACTGTGGCCAACGCTGAACTACAAGTAGTTCAGGAAACAACTCTATTAAATTTTCTTCACTTTCCATGACTAAGTCTTGACTGGTCCATGACTGGAACATGCTGTGAGCTTCCCGGCACCATGACTATAATGAGATATCATGCAATGACATGGCAGATAGGTAGAGACAGGTTAATGCTAATGCTAATCCAATAAGGACAAGCCCATTGGATGTGAAGCACCATCAAATAGGCATGTTTATGGTGGAATATGGGCACTCTGTTGGCTGGAAAATGGGCTGGTAATTGGCTGGAACTTAGCTTGAATGGGAAAATTGAAACAGCTGCATCTGTATAGAAGTTAGTTGATGCTAGATTGACTGTAAGTTGGCTTGAAACAGCATTTTCCATGTGGCAGCACTGTTGCTTGACTCTCTAAGCCTTTTTTTTTTTTTAGTATCCAACGTTTGACATCTCTCTGACTTTTCCCCATAGTTTCTACAGTCTGGAGAAAAATACAAGTACTAAACATCAGAAAAGTGTCAGTGTAACTTAGAGAAACTTCAGAGAGAAACTCCAGAGCAGGATCTTCGTGGCACTAAGAGACAGAAGAGGCCAAAAGCAGCGATCCATCAGAGTCAAGCTGTATCAAACCGTTTGCTCCATATGACCCAGTGCTGATGTGACGGCCGCAGCTGACAGGCCGGCCTCCTGGACTGGTCCATTTAGTCCCACACCAGCAGTGACCCTGAAACTGCATCCGCTAACCTCACACTCCACTGCACAAACAGGTCAGAGCACACACACACTCAGCTGGGCTCGCTGTGATCAATGGGCCAGACAGCGTGCGTGTGACACACTAACGGTGCGCTGCGGCAGAAGCTCTCCTGTCATTTTACATAACACTCGTCTGAAAGCCGCTCGCTGCGTCTCCTCTGGGAAAAACAAAACCTTAAGTGGGTGAGATCTGGTGCCTTGACTCCCCTGGAAGATGCTGAACCACCAGGCCGAGCTAAGCTAAGCTACAGTCACATTAGCCTTACTAATCTGGTCTCACTGACGAGCTCGACTTTTGCTTTGTCATCAGTGCTCCGTGTAAATCAGTGGATCTGGTCTGGTGCCAGTGACACACTTTACCCCCCTCGGTCCCCCAGGTGTCAAGCCCCGCCCACAGCAAAGGGCGAGTTTGATGATGATGATGACTGCCCCCGACCTCTGCCCTGTCGATACATCGATCGGAGCCGCACAGAACAAACCGCCATTATTTACCGCTTGTTTTACAGCAAAAAAAAAAAAAAAAAAAAAAAAATCCCACTGCTTGTGAGTGTATGAGCTGAAGTTTGATTTATGAGGGATTCTTTGCATCTCAAATCATCAAAACAGATTCAAATCAATAACGTTTCAGCGCGGGATTGGAAGAGAGGCCGATGAGGAGCTATATTTAGCTTGATTTATTTATGGCTTCATGAATTGTTCCTACTGTAACTCATCAGGATCAATCAGCCTTTAAAACCACCGAGTGCTCAAATATTTGTTTAATCATTCAAAGACTTCTCTGAAGTAAAACAGTATTGACAGGGAATTAAGTAAGTTTCTCCAGGGTAACAGCTGCATGAACAAATCACATTAACACAAATGGAAACGCTGTATGGACTAATGGTAATCCGAGGTGCTTTAGATTAATTTATGTTAACTCATTAGTCAATGTACATTATGTAGCAGAGGGGTTGAGGAATGATTCACAGTAAAACCAATGCTATCCGTACATACCAAGCTCTGATTGATTACATGAGTCATACTCTTTACACCGAGCTGTGATTTACATTAAATGATGGAGTGAAGCTGTGCCCTCTGTTTATACACATCTGAAAAACTAAGAGAAATCTAAAAACACTGTGGTGGTCCCTCTCTTAAAGGGCCCCTGTCTTGCAAATTACGCTTTCTTTGCTTTTAATGTCCAGTCAATCTTTATCTGTGTAGCCCCAATTCATACCAAGTGTTATCTCAAGGCTAGGGATGCACAATATTATTGGTTTGATATCCGTAACGGCCGATATTGAAATTTTTGCTGATATTGTTTAACAAAAGGAAGGGAATGCACGGGTTCAGATCACCGGCAAAATCACATCACTTTTTCCTTGTGCCATGACCAACATTTCCTGAAAATGTCATTAAAATCCGATCATAACTTTTCGGGCAATCATGTTAACATAAATGTTTGATTACCCAATAATAATGCATATTTGCAGTTCCCTTGGTTTTAATACTGAATAATTATTAAAATTCTTTTCCAGATTTACACAATACAGTCCAATCTAGCCAAAAAAAGCATGTATTTGACCCAATGAGGAGGGAGATATTATTGAAGATAAGAAAATCAGAGCTCCTCTCTTTATGAATTGATATATTCATGTAGAGCAGGTTCACTGTTTGTTGTCAGTTCTGGTATTGTAACTGAGATGCTCTGCCAGGTAGCCTAAATAAAGGTGGCAGCATTTCACACAAAAGTTCAATTTGTTTCTGTTCATTTATACATTCAGACTTTACTAGTATTCAATAAAGGGTTATTAGATGTTTCATTTTATCCAAGTGTAAAACATGACTTCTGAAATTCAAGGAAACATAAAAAAATGCCTTACCCTTTACACTTCATATTTCAGTCGCATGAATTTACAGTAGATTTCGTGGACTAAAATGTTGTGAAGTTTCATCAACTAAAAGTAGGCTAAAATTAAAACAATTTAGATGACTAAATTATAACTAAAACTAAAAGATATTTTAGGCAAAAGACTAAAACTAAAACTAAATCAAAAAGTGCTGTCAAAATTAACACTATTATCCAGATGGTAGTTTGATAATGAAGGCAGAGCTGTGATGTAATTTAATAATCTCCGCACACAAGCATCATCCGGCTCAGTTTTATCTTGTGTAAGAAACTTTAACAACAGTCATTTGAGATCTTGCCGCTGCTGTAAAAGACCAGTGATGATGGTATTTTCTGTCATCATGAGCTCTTTAAGAGTTTGTAATAGCAGTAAGACATCTTTATCGACTCACAAAGCGGCGAGCAACATGAGAGGAGGCCTTTTATGAAAAAAGGATGGAGGAGGGGAATGAAGCCCCTTTGTGTCTGTAATAGTTTCAACAGGGCTAAAAATCAATACGGACCTCTGTCTGAACGGCCCGCATGAAAAGAAACCATCAGTCCTTCACAAGCGCACGCCGGGCGGGCGGCCATTTTGAAGCAAATCACAGCAGAAAGCAATCGCTCAGTTCCCTCTCTCATTTTCACACCTCTATTGACACGACTGCTGACAGACACTGTGAGGCAGCCGCTCTGAAGTTCGCTTTTCTTTTATTCAGGGTTTAATCACCGACTTGAACGAGTTCCCATTGTGTCAGCTGGACAACGGCAAGAGGAGAGTCACCGCGAGTGAAGCTAACAGAAAAACAACCTCGTGTCAACACTTCAAATATGACAATGACACTGAAGTGAGGAACAGATTTACACTTCAGCTGTTGTTCAGACAGCAAAGAACAGGCTGCTACTAATAAGGCACGAGTGGATTACGCTGAGAAATATGGAGACAAGTGAAGGTCAAATATCAGCCAAAGATTGGTAAGAACACCAGCATGAGCGAGGTCAAAGGTCAGGAACATTCAGTCAAGATATTTAGACTGAAGGTGGCGCAGCAGGTAGTGCACCTGCCTCACAGTGAGAAGGCGGCTGGTTTGATCCATGTGGCCCTGTGATTGGCTGGTAATTGGTCCAGAAAATAAATGCTGTTTTCCAATGTCATGTTGTAAAAGAATCGTGGGAGCCATGTTCTTATCTGTCTTGGATTATGGCAATATAATATTTAGACATGTTGACATATACAGTAGACATGACTGGTGACACATACAACACTCATCATTGCATCCTCTATAAGAAGGTTGGTATCTCTTGGTCAGTGAAGGATCAAACATTGGTTTCTGTATATTTTCAATGCTCTTACTAACAAGCTACCTCACAAAGCTGTTGAAGTTTTATCATTGCTCCTACATGACTTGTTCTTCTGGTTCACTCACTCTGAAAGTTCCTCGAGTCTACACTGAACTCGGTAAATTAGCATTTTCCTTTAATACCCCTCACTCATGAAATTTCCTCCCACAAACTCTAAAGATAACAGCCTTTCCCTCTCTTACAGAGTTTAAGACCTTGATTACTGACCACTGTTCCTCTGTTTGTTTTAATTTGTTTTTGCTGCTGCGATTGATTGATTGATTGTGTTTGTTTATTGTATGGCCATGGTGATGGCACTATGACGTATACAGTATATATACTCTGGTGATGGTGGCAGAGAAGAGAACACTTGACAAACTGCTGGACATTTCGGATGATGTCAGTCACCCTCTGTACACCGTCATCAGCAACCAGAGGAGCCTATTCAGCCTAAAGGTGCGTTCACACCAAATGTGACTTTGCGACCAAGATCGCGTCGCCAACCCAAGTCCTGTCGCCTGTTCATAGCTCATTTTGTCGCCGTTGCTCACACCTACTTGAATTTCACCCCATGATCATATCATATATCAAAAAAAAAGAAGAAAAAAAAAGATCATATCATATATCATATAATAGGATGTATTAGCTGACATTATTCCAACTGTATCCTTTTCACTCACCTACCAACCACAAAACACTGCAGCTGATGGCGCTGCAGCAGCATCTTCTGTGAGTTTTCTGTGGTCCGTCTAGGCTGAACTAATGTACTCACCACCTGATGTTCCCCACACGGACATAGGTTGTCACTCTGTGGACTGGAAAGAAACAGTCTGTCACGGGTGTCAATCACGCACCCACACAACGCTGATTGGCTCTCACAGCGCGACATCGCCTGAAAAGTTCAAATATTTCAACTATGGCGACAGAGCACAGCGACCTGCTCCGTGTCCAAAGCGACTCCAGAGTTCCCATCTGCAGCAACAGTGGCGCCGCCCCCATGTCTCCAAAGATGCGACCAAGTTGCCCAGAACGCATCCGTCGCATCGCATGAGATCTGGTCGCACGTGGTCATGGCTGATCGTGGCTGTACATTGACTTTGCATGGAGAGTGGTCGCCGAGGTTGGCCAAGTCATGTTCAGTGTGAACACACCTTAGGACTGCTCCTTCCCAAGTACAGGACCAACAGACTGAGAAACTCCTCACTAGGGGGAGGAGGAGCAACAGGAAGACAGAAGACGGGAAGGAGCAGTAGCCAGCCAGCATTTTTACTTCCACCAAGGAGGTTATGTTTTCGCCAGGGTCTGTTTGTGTGTTTGTTTGTTTGTTTGTTTGTTTGTCTGTTAGCAAGATAACGCAAAAACTACTGGATGGATTTACATGAAAATTTACCAGAGGTGTGGTTTGGTCCAAGGAAGAAGCCATTACATTTTGGTGGTGATAAACATATTTGTCTGGATGCAAAAAACTCCAAAATTTGCAAAAAATCCCATAACTTATATCACATCTCTGACATCACTTGATGGATTTGCTTCAAAATTTACATGATAATATATGTAATATGACTCTATCACCATGGTCAATTTCATCTGGATCCGATCTGGATTGATGTCACAAAAAAACATTGAACTTTATAATGGCAAATCCCACTCATTTCTCCTTGGCTGCTGTGAGGGTTCTGCCCCCATACTTCATTTTGGGAATTGTAGTTTATTTGTAAACTCACATCAACGTTTTTCAAGCCTATGTCACTACATTACCCAGCTTCCCTTGCAATGCCAGGAAGACTTGGAGAAGAGGACTTCTCCACATGGACAGACACGAGCAGAGACTCAGCCGTCATATCGGAGCACGTGGTGATCCAGAATCGTATCTTGGCGGAGGTCTGCGCTCTTATAGTGCTTTTCTAGTTTTATTTAAATTTATTTATATCTGCAAATTGTTTTTACTTTTTGATACACTGTGTTCCTTTTTACTCTGTGTACTGCTATACAAAGTGGCTGCTAGAATCTTAATTTCCCCGATGGGGTCTTCTCAAGGGATTAATAAAGTTCTATCTAATCTAATCTAACCTGATCTAATCAAATGATCAACATTCTCTCAGAATGTCATCAAAACCTGTTGAGAAATTATTAAGTTATTAGCAAAAATGTTGAAAACTGCCCTATCCCTTTCCTGGAGTTAAGTTATTCTGTTAACAAACAAACTAACAAACACCAGCAAAAACACACTGGCAAAAGTAATAAAATGACAGCCCAAAATATGCAGCTTGCACCAAACAAAACCACCACCAGGTCTGAAAATCTCATTTAGAGACAACGACAGAGACTGGTGCAGCTTTCAGCGACTGACTGCAGATTGAATCAGTTTAGTGTTACTCAAGTAGGTAACAGAGAGCAACGGAGAACCAGAAAACACCAAAATATGCTCCAAGTCAGAATGAAGCACCCACAAAGTGTGCACGTCCCTGCCTTCAGCTGTCAGACTTACATTGTGCCGCACAATGCTCCTTCATGTCTTGTGTGTGTGTGTCAGATTGAATAAGGAATTCACAGCATGTGCTTGTGTGCATCCAAGTGTATGCTGCATGCATGTACCCATTTTTGCACATGACTTGAGAGAGAGAGAGAGAGAGAGAGAGAGAGAGAGAGAGAGAGAGAGAGAGAGAGAGAGAGAGAGAGAGAGTCCCACTGGGCATCACTGCAGCCCGTTCCCACATAATGCATGAGTGCTGCTGACCAACAGTGTCTCACTACACACACACTTACACACACATGCATTCATTATCACACACATGCTCTGTGCACCACCCTGTTGTATTCACTCGACTATTTTTCCCCACCATGCCCGAGGTTAAAGAGTGGTGCTGTAGGGCCACAGGGAGAGAAGATGAAGCTCTGTTCTGCAATTCATTTACACTCTCCTGCTCCTCCGCTCCTCCTTTTCCCTCCTCCTTCCTCTGGCCTGGTGTCTGTCATACAGTGAAGGAGAGGATGGATACTGAAGAAACAACATTTACCTTTAAAATCATTTGACTTTACTTATTGCAACCTTAAACCTCCTCTTCTTAAAGTGCTCTCTGCAAAATAAACAGGTTGCTGGTACATTGACTAAGATGCTCACCCTTGTGTGACCCCCTTAGGTGATTTCCTAAAACTTGGCAAATATGGCACAGCTTTGTTAAAATAACTAAATAAAAGGTGCTTGAGAGTAGCTCTTACAGCCCTGTGTGCAGTATGATGTAATATGATAGAGAAATAAAGACACAGGAATGACACATTTTTGGAAAGCACTGCAGGCATCAAATTTAAAGTGAGTGAATATTTGCAAAAGCTTAACAGTTTGAACATGAAATATCTTTGTAGTGTATTGTACACAGGGGCAGAGCTACCATGGTGGCACAGGGTGGCACCCATCCCCCAAAAAATGTAAATGTAAATGTCTTTTTAATTACACAGCCCTTTACAACAACCCTTTTGGTGAACCAAAGTGCTTTACAATAGATAAAAAAATAAAAATGAATAAATAAAAACAGTAAAAGCCCCAGAGAATGCTTCGTGTAGCGGTTATCAAGCTAATATGATGGCTTTTTGTTCACTTTTGGCCAGAAGGCTGATTTTACCTAAATGGAAGGACTCAATACCACCAGTACATGGCCAGCGGATAAGGGAGGTCATGTGCCTTGTCCTCCAAGAGAAGGACAAGAGGTTGCACCAGTTAAATGTTTTGAAACTTGGCAACCATTCATATCCTATGTCAAAGATATGGCAGCTACCAATATTACTCTGTAACCCCTTTTTTATGTTTTCTTGGTTTAAATTTGTATTTGTATGTCTGTGTACATGTGTATGCATTTATATATATTTATATGTTTATTTACCTTTATTTTATTACTATTATAACTATTTAAATTTATGTTTTATTTGTTTATTCATTTATTTTTTCGTGACTGTATGGATATTTTTCTTTGATTGTCTGGTTGAATGTTTGTTGAAGACCCAGTTTTCTGAGATTGGGGAATAGGACAGGGGTGTCTTTTTTGTCCCTGACTGTCCTAAATTGTTGTTGTTGTTGTTCAATGTTGTTCTTCTGCCGTCTTATTTGAAAAATAAAACAAATACTTTGATAAAAAAAAAATCAAATAAAAGCAATAAAACAGAATGAAACACAATAAAATAAAATAAAGTAAAAGTAAAGGTGTCACCACGCTACTGGGTATTAAAAGCCATCCTAAATAAATGTTTTCAGTCTAGGTTTGACGAGGCCCAGGTCAGAAATAAGACACATTTGGGCGTGGAGCTTGTTCCAGAGCCTGAGAGCATTAACAGAAAAGGCCTGGTCACCCCAGTGTTTGTGTTTTGACCTGGGCACTTCCAGCAGAAGTCTGTTAGATGACCTCAAAGCTCTACCAGGCTCCCAAACAGTTAAAAGCTCAGATAAATACACTGGAGCGAGGCCATTAAGAGCTTTAAAAACAAACATTAAAGTTTAAAATCAATTCTGTAATGTACAGGAAGTCAATGAAGGGAGTTAAGAAACTGATTGTCTCCCCATGTGCCCCCCAAATGTCACTGACCCTTACTGATTTCAATCATTGTGTAAAGTCTCCACCCACAGTTGTATCATTAAACAGAAACAAGACCAAAACTAAGAAGTTAATGAGCATAAAAATTGGGTCAGGTTTTATTTTGAAAAGGATGCACAGGAAGTGGCACTTAATAACAGCATAACTCTGAAAATTAGATCACCCAATGTTCTGATTTTTGAACCTATGGTACCTCTGATCCTCTACACCTCTAATCCCTTTCAGGGTCCCTGGGACTGGAGCCTATCCCAGCGGACACTGCAGGCAACAGGCGGGGTACACCCTGAACCAGTCGCAGGCCGATCACAGGGCCAAAAAGAGAAACGGGCAACCATTCACACTCATACCTAAGATCAATTTGGAGTCACCAACTAACCTAATGACCATGTTTTTGGTCTGTGATTTAGGGCTGAACGATTTTAGGAAAAGATCTAATTGCGATTTTTCTGGCAGATATTGCAATTTCAATTTGGTTCTTCAAATCAAGCATCAATGCAACAGTCACTATGTTTACAGTGAAGACAACAGTAAGGAAATCAATGATCAAAAGCACATAACACATTATGCATCATCTAATATTGATGATAAATAATCTGTTTTCATTATTTAAGTGATACTCCAACTTCTACTCCCAAACAGAGGCTTTGTGTTGTTGACCTGCTTACCAGCACTTCTGTAAATGCAAATTGCTGCAAATTTGTAAAACAGTATGTGTCAAATAGTTGACACAACAGATCGTGGGTCAGTCAAGAGCACTGCATAAAAATGCAGGTATGACGATCACATGATTGCGTCTGAAATTGTGATTTCGATCCGAAAATGATAAATCTTTCAGCCCTGCTGTGGGAGGAAGCTGGAGTGCATGCAAACATGCAAACTCCACACAGAAAGGCCCTGACTAACACGGGGATCAAACCAGCAACCTTCTTACTGTGAGGTAGGTGCACTATCTGCTGAGCCACTGCACCACCTTATCTTTTTATATGCATAGTAATAAATAAAACACACCAGTATAAGAAACACTTTAATGAGTATTGAATCTGTTAAGAAAGCCTTATTACAGTAAATAAATGTAATCAACCCAACGGGCTCCTCTCCATCATCAGAAACAGTCTGCCTAAAATATTGTCCCAAAGTGAGTTTATGTCGGCGACACATAAAATCTCACATTCAGAAACTGAAGTGGAGCAGCACAATTTCATTAAGTGCGCGCTGCAGCCTGTGGCTTCCTTTGGGAAACAGCGCATGACAGATGGATAAAATACAACCCTGACCGTAAGTCAGCCGCACAGCCGCCACCAGCGCTCCTGCAGGCCCGCTGCCCTTTACATACTTTATACAGAGAGGGGGCGGTAAAGCATCCATTACATCTCCGAGTCAAAAACATAAAAACACAACAAATATAAAAGCTAATAATGTAGCTGAGGTCCACAGAGGGATCGCTTAGAGGCACAAAACGCTCTAAACTGTGAATATTTGAAGTGCAACCACCGAGGGATGAGTGAACTAAACTCCTCGTAAATCCTTTACCACTTAGCATCCATAAAACATGAGCCAACCAGAGGGGAGGAGGAAGTGAGGGGGAAACGGGGGGAAAGTTAGTGGAGATAATGGATAACAGCCAGTCAAAACTTACTCGGCCTCTTGCAGAGATTTCTGCTGCGGTTGAGGGAAAAGGGAAACTTAAAAAGGGGCAAGCGCCACAAAAAGAGTCGCGTCTGAAGGATGTGCATCTGCAAAGATCCTTTGAAAGCAACACACCAGTCCTCTGCACAGTTTATTTGCTGTATCATATAAAACAGTGGTTCTTAACCTTTTTGGGGTCCTGGAACAGTGTTAATTTTGACTAATTATTTTCGTCATAGTTTTCATCAACAACCTTTTTTCCCCTGATGAAAACTAAACTAAAAATTAAAACTAAATTAACTGACATTTTCATCAACAGATAAAACTAGACTAAAATGTTTGACAGAGACTTAATCCAGTCAGACCTAATCTGGTCATGTCGAAAGTAGGGACAAGTTAGGAATATATCCAATCACAGCTACTTTGGTTGTGTGGAAAGGTTGGATGAGTTCAGAGGGACATCTAATCACAACTGCCTTAGCTTGGTGGTGTGGGATAAGTTGTGGAGTGATCCAATCAGAGCTACTCTCTTTGTTGTTGGGGTTTGTTGTTGTCAATTCTGGTATTGTGATTTATACATTCAAACTTGACTATCATTCAGTAAAGGGTTATTAGATGTTTCATTTTATCCAAGTGTAAAACATGACTTCAGAAATTCAAGGAAACATAAAAAATGCCTTACACTTTACACTTCATATTGAAGTTGACTAAATTTACATCAGATTTCATCGACTAAAACTAGACTAAAATTAAAACAATTTAGATGAGTAAATTATGACTAAAACTAAAAGACATTTTAGGCAAAAGACTATAACTAAAACTAAATTAAAAAGTGCTGTCAAAATTAACACTGTGGTGGAAACATCCTTTTTGCGCCTTTTTTACAGTAAAATTTACATTTGTGTTTAGACTGGGACAAAATAGTCAGATCCCTCCTGAGTTTGGGGTCACAACATGCCCAAATAAGCAACTGCACTTTTGGAACAAACCCAAAAAAACGCAACCCGCAACTGCCAATATTTAGTCGCTTATAATGAGCCAACCTGGCAACTCTGATTCCAGGTCATGGTAGGAGAGACGACACTACTGAAGAAGCTTCTTGGATGAGAAGTGAAACGTCTTCCCAACAAACTCTACACAGTCCAGTTGCCTTGCCTTTGAATCTTCAGAATGACACTACAAGACAAATCTAAGGTGGAGAGAAACAGCCTCTGAATGCTGAAAGGATAATGCAGCACCAGCACTAAATAATATTACATATGTGGCCGTGAGCTGCTTTCACAGAACATACTCTGACATGTCAGGGTGGGACGGCTTACATGTGTGTGTATAATGACATTGAAACTGGCTGTCCTCCATTAAAGGCTTTAGTCTAAAGGGCCGGTGTCACTGTCACGCCTAACTGAGACTCTTGAAAAGAACATCGCCACCGTCAAACTTATTAGTAACAGCCGAGCTTTTCTCACTATGACAAACCAAATTATCTGCTGTGAGAAAAGGGCCCGCAGTCACAGGTTCTGCTTTTATTACATAGCAGGGCGAAAAAGTGGCTGAAACTAAATCACAGGACTGCTCAGGGGTGTGAACCAAACCTGAGCTGCTTTGGATCAAGATTGGTCAAGCAGATGTGAAATCACGGCTCTGAGAAGGCAACAGCGGCAGGAACCACAGAGTAAGACATGAGGGACGAGGCAGAAACAAGCAGCTGGGATAAAACAAATAAAAGAAAATCAAAGGCAGCTGCTCTGATCCCCTCAGTGTTCAACTCTGCATCTCGTGTTCCTCTAAATGTGACAGAAAATCAATAACAATATCAGGAGCACTTCACCTACGAGGTCTGATCCACAGAGGCCTCACTGACACATCTTTCTTTCTAAGATCAGTGGTGTGTACACAAAACTAACATCTTCTTCAGTCCTGCAAAAAAAAAACTTTTACGCAGCTGAAAACTTTAATGTAATTCTATTTATGCACTGTAAAAAGGTTGTTGTCAATTTTACGGTAATTTACAGCAATATAACTGTATTTTCTATAACAGTTTTACCACTGTAGTTTTATTTAATGTATCATTACTTTGTCTCAGTTTACAGCATATATAATTACTGTATTTTGAAAAACAGCATCCTCACTGTATTTTCAGTGATGGTATCACTACGGTACTTTTTTTCAAACTTTTTTTAAGGCGTTTTAAATTACAGTAAACTTGCTGTATTTCAGTTTTTTTTACTATATCTTTAACTATTTTTCTGATCATTGTTAAGCAAAATATCATTTTGTAAACAATAAAATCATGTGCGTCAACTTTTAGCCAATAAAATGCATACAAAAACATCTGTTTCACCGAAAACTGTGTAACATTTACTCAAAGAAATCTTGCCAACTATTGGCCAGTTTTCCTTGGCAAAATTGAATTTTCTCTTAATCCATTGCCTTTTTTTGGTAATATACTATATGGACATTTTACAGTAGGTAACTATGGGTTTTATGGTAAAATGCTGTTAGGTTTACAAATATCCGTAAAGAAATCAAAATATTACAAATCAATCACTTTTGCATGCCTCCATCTTTGTGCAACACATTTTTCCCAAATGTATTTATTGTCTTGACTTGGATTGGATATTAATGCAAAGTTTACATGAAATCTCAGAAAGAATTATTAAGTTATAAAATTCTCAACAAAGCATTTAAAGGAGATCCCGTAACATTGACCTTTAGCCACAAAAATGGAGAAAAATATCCACTATAGATGCTTTAATAAACTTTTAATTTGACCTACCACCATCTCTGACGAAGGCTGAAGGGCTGATTCTTTATTTTGCTAAAATATTAGTTTCAGCTGTCACTTAAAAACATGCCAACAAAGTGAGCTGTCAGATATTTTTAAAGACACAACATTACAGCAGAGGAGGGTTTGACTGACAGATGGCTGCCAAATATTGACAAAGTGTGAAAAGCAGGCTGTTATGTGCACCGCCGAGAGCCGACGTCCCACAGAGGCTTCACAGTCATTCATAAAACAGCTCAGAACTATTAATATTAAAAAACTGAACACACATAAGGGCTAAAACATCATTCATCCAGCCATTACCTACACCTCTTATATCCCTTTAGGAGTCAGGAGGGCTGGGGCCTGTCCCAGATGAGGTCTGGAGAGGACGAGTACACCCTGAACGGATTTTGCTGAAATTTTCAGGAGATGTAGGTAATGAAACAACTTAGCAATGATTAGATTTTGGCAGTGATGCAAATATTTGTCTGGATGTCAAAAAAAAATCCCAAACTTTCAAAAATCCCATAGGTTAACATTGGGCAGAAATGTACAAAATCATGTCTCTGCCACTTTTTAACAAATTCCTTTTCAATTTCACAGGATAATATGGGGTCCATGTCTCTATCATCAAGGTAATCTGATGATCTGATGATCCAGAATTGTATCTTTTACAGGGGTTGTGGAAAAGCCACTGCTGGAACTCAGCTGCTTGGCGGAGCTCTGCGCTCACTAAGTGCTTTTCTAGTTCTTAATGCAATATATCACAAATGAAGGGGGTGTCCCAAAGCTTTTTTCCACTTTTGTTTGCGTTAAAGTGTGTTCAGGTTCCTCTGGTTGTCCTCAGACTGATTTATTCGTCTGTAATAATCTCTCATAATGACTGTATTTTAGCCTACTTATGAAAATGATGATCATTAGCACCTGTTTGGAATAATTGGATAATCACACACCTGAATGTGATCCTATAAAATCCTGACTGAGTGCATCAATACAAACAGAGGCTGGTTTTCTTGTTTAGAAATGAGCTTTTACAAAGCACTTAAATTGAGATGGGTGAGAGCTGCCTCTCCTTCCTAAAGATCTGATGTTTTTGTCCTCTGTGTCCGTCCCTTTAATTCCTGTCCCATGAAGCTGCTTGGAGAGCGAGCTCTTGTACCCGTGCACCCTCTCTCCCCTGTGGTGACTCTCTTCCAGCGCTGGCCTTCATTTCTAACAGTGATAATTATGTCATACTCGGTGATTAATTTCAAATGAGGCCTGAGTTTGAATCATTGAGAAAAGGTCATTTATTTTGGGATGTTGCCATTTAAACTGCAGCTAATCTCTCTGATGGATAATTCTCAGCACCAAAGGCCATCGCTTCTTGTTTTAATCTTGGGAATAAAGTTTTTATCCAACACTTGCACCCTCAGGGGATCTATGTTTATCCTTATTTATATATTTCATTACATCTCGAGGCAGGACGCTCCATATTTACCGCCTCCCTCTCACCCAAACATGTCCCTCCTGCCTCGTTTTTCTTCACAAGTCTCTCTGAACATGTTTTTTACTTTACAATTCGACACTTTATCAACCCAAATGGGTCACAGGAAGCTGCGCGCACACTCACATGCAGGCAGACACACATTAATGCGGACATGTGGGCACATCAGGGAGAAAACCAATAATCTGCAGCAGCCCCCCAGACGACCGGGAGCTGCCGCTGCTTCATATCTGTACGCTGTGATTTACAGCAGCTGCTGGACGCCACGCTGCTCCACAGGTGACTTGGCCGATGCAGACGTGTTCCTGGAATACAGACATCAGCGGTGACAGCAAGCAGCTGCTGCACACTCTGCTGCACATGGATCCCTCCACACAACAAATACATACAAATAAATCCCTTAATCCAACACACGTGAAATAAAAACAAAAGGTCTGACAAGCTGTGCTGGGTTGACGCGTACGCTCACTCTGCGACTTCACGCGGCAGAAGCAGAGTCGAGAATGGACGGATTCAAACCAATGTACAGAATAAAAAAGGAAATTTTCTGAATTCACCTGTGTGAGGTACATGTGTGAATACAAACATCAGGCCTTCTTCAGTGTTCCCTTTCCCACCGTTAGAAGGAGAGCTGTATTCAAAACATAATGAAACAGGAAGGACGACGACAAGTTAGATAAGTTTGGACTTAGGCATAAACCAGTCCATTAATTGAATAATCCAGCCCTCTTTGACTGTATGTATACATATATTTCTGTTTATCCATCCTTTTAAACTATGAAATGCTCTTTTATTCAAGTCTGGAGTTCAGAGGGTTTGAGACTTTTGAGGGGGGAGAAGAAATGAACAATTAAAATCAGACAAAGACCCGTCCTCTGAGTCACAGACAGACATGTTAAACATATTTTTAGATCAACAGTGACTAATGCTTCCTCAGGATATCATTATGTTCATTTCTGTCGCGAGTAAAACAGGCTTGGAAGTCAGTGGAAAACAATACTCTTCACAGATTCAGAGTCTGATTGAAAAAAAAAATCTAAAACAAACAATAATGGCTGCCTCATGAATTTGGCTTTGGTATCCAGGAAAACATTCAGATGTGGTCATTTAAAACCTAAAACTAATGAAGCTAAAGCTAAATCATTGGCAAATATGCACAAGTTGGTACTAAAACATTTTAACATATGTTTTAGATGAAAACCAGATCTGACACTCAAGTTCCCAAATGATGAATCTTTGTGACTTGTTTGCTTAACTTGTTTTTTTACATCCATCGCTAACAGCAAGTTGACCTTTTTGTGTCAAACTAAGAAGAATAACTCCAAACTTGACATTTTACTTTGTCAAACATCTTCCTACATATTTGTAAATGTTGATAAGCAAATGTTAGCTAATGTCATGAACTAAGATGGCACTGACATCACAGATTACTTCTCTAATATGGGACTGTAGCATGATACCAACTGTTTAAAGTTTTTGGGCATTTGCTACCCTCAAAATCATGAAACCATGAAAGAACTCCAGCACACTGTCTTAATTGTCCATCCATCCATCCATCAACTACACTACTGGGGGCTGGAGTCTACCCAAGCTGTGAGAGGCAGCGTATGCCAATAAGAACGATCACAGAGAGCATCAAAGAATATAGAGACATAATTGTGTATCTTAAATACACACCAACACTTCAGTAACACTCAAAAACTTTTCTTTGAATCTACCTTATTAAATCACGGAAAAGATTTCCAGCATTTGTTCAGCATTGGACAATTCCCTTCGTCAAAAAAAGTAGTTGTGTTGGATCAACTTAATAGATTTAGGTTGATTCAGCTTGTTCAAAACAGCATTATGAAAGAGTGCTTGGCTAACATAATTTCCATGTGTTGAACCAACAAGTGTATAATTTGTTGGATCACCTTAACTAAATTAAGTTGGCTGGAAATGTAATGTTACAAATTGGACCAAAACCTTGCAAATTAGATGAACACTACTTAATAATGCTGCACCTAACCATTTTGAACAAGCTAAATCAAGCTTAATCAAGCTTAATCAATTAAGTTGACCCAACACAACTACATTTTTTTGATAAACAGAATTGTCCAATGCTGAACAAAAGCCATTTTATCATGTGGAAATCTTACCATGATTTTTTTGAGCTCATTCAACAAATCCTTTTTTTGAGTGGCAGCAGCGGTGAAGAGACACAAACAGCTTCATTGTTCCTCTTCTCAAACACTGTAACACGGGCAGGTGCAGAAATGTCACCCTGCACGCTAACAGCAGGAACAATGAGAGCGGAGCTGACCGAGGCGCTCATCGTGTCATGAACGAGGAGCACAAACACAGCCGGGCAAACAACAACAACACCAGGTGCTCTGTGAGAGTGTTAGCATGACCAGCTAGGTGCGTCAGCGTGTGAGTGTGTGCAGTGGTGCAGCAGGGACTTAGATACTGTAGTTTTTGTTCTAGGGCTGTTAAACAACAACACCTTCAGTTTGAGACTTTCACTGAAGCTTCAGATTGTATTATTTTACACTTTGGCTGTAAAGATTTTACAATCTTGATTTTCAGATTTAATTTTTGAATGAGTGAAGCACTGATACACCACTGAGGTCTGCATGCTTTTCTTTGAATTTATATTCAGCCGAGACAAATATGTTGAAGACTGGTAGGGGTGGGTAGAAATAATGATTCATCAATGCACTGCAATATTTCCCCTCCAATTTCAATATCAATTCAGCAAATCCTCTTAATCGATTCACTTCCTGGCCAGTGTGGGGCGCTGTGCACTTTTTCAGTGTTTATCCAGCTGCCGCAGGTGACAAAGGAAGACCGAACATGAGTGATTTAACGGTGGTTTATTAGTATTATCTGTGTAAATAACGTAAAATATTGTAAACAATAGCATTAGTATCAATCTGGAGTGTTTTCTTTTCGTTCTTTTGCCGTATTTTCTCTGTGTCTTGCTGTATTTCCGACATATTTTCCGCGTGTTTTATGTATTTTTTATGTAATTGATCGTCTTTTTTCATCATAGTTCATTTGTTATGGATTCCATAAATAGTAATTTTAGAAATATTGGAGAGAGAAATGTCGAGATGTCTATCTCCAGCTGGACAGAGACTGGTTCAGGGACTACCATCAGTTAAAAAACGCCTGGACATGGTCTAACATAACAGGCCGTGACATGGACACTAAATGCTGTAGGCAAACAAAAATGTTTGAGTTTATGTAAAATGGGTTAAGTTTATTGTTGGTCATCTCATAAAATGTCTACATGTTCATTTACAATTGTTTATGAAGAGAATTCTGTTGAAAAATCAAATCTGTTTTAATTTTGTCTTGTAATTACACACTGTTTTAAGCATTTATAACATTATATTGACAAATACTTACTAGAATTGTTTACTTTTATTTGTCGTGAAAAAAGGGTAAAATAATGTATTCAAAGGACAATTCCTGACTCATTTACTGACAAAAAAAGACAAAAAAGTCCAGGTGGACATTTATAATTACAGTATTAACTGTAATGTTTTTTACTTTTGTACTCCATATGCACAAATAAGTTATTACTGTGCAAATTTGTATTTTCAGATGTTTGATTGCTCAAAAATGTGAGGTGACATACTACATATGTTCACATTCGCATCAAAATAAAAATTCAAAAGTTCTCAACAGGTACTGTTTTTATTTGTGTATTTCTACTTCTTACTGAATCGATACTGAATCCAATCGCCACCTAAAGAATCGAATCATGAGGTTCTTAACAAAACCCAGCCCTAAAGACAGGTCTATGATTGGCCCATGGATCTGTTACTAGCTTTAGTTCTCACTTTAGTCCACTTGTCTCTGCCCACCTTCCTTCCTTTGCCCACAAACCCAACACAGCAGAGTGTGGATGGCTGTTCATCGTGAGACTGGGATCTGCAATCAAGATTTCCGGCTGCTAAACAGGTTTTTTCTTGCCGCCACAAAGGAGGGATTCATGATTGGCTATATGGATTCATGTTGGGTTTTGGATGTATGTATATCTATATATGTATATGTGCATTTTATATATGTATATATGTATCTATACATATACTGTATATCAGGAAAGCACTAGTTGTCTGTAGCCCCTTAAACATTGGTAAACATGTTAAACTATGCATGTATATGAAAAACAAATAAAAAAACAAACCAAAAAATCCCAATCCAAGCTCCTAGCCACATAAAAAGAAAGAAACCTTGAAGAATACCTGTTTATTCAAGCGCTTTTGGAGGTCGATTATTACCATAGACCACATCTCAATGACGGAGTCTTTCACTAAGTGATGGCTGTTGAAATCTCTAAATAAGATATGTCCAAGTAAAAAAGGAGCCCAAACAGGCAGACAGTGAGGGGGTTTCCAGCGATTAACTTTTTGCCGCCATAAGTCCGGTCAATAATGCCCGTTTTTTGCAAACCGTAACACCAGCCAGCGGGAGGTCATTTAATATCAGAGCTGCTGGTGAACAAGGAAGCGCCAAGCCAAATATGTGGAGAGGTTAGATGCAACTGACCTCCAGAACGCTGCCAAGGCGGACTTTCACAAAACATACAAATGAGCCAACTGCTTTTTAAAGCAGAAAAACACAGAGGGTCAGTAACATTTTATGCATTTTTCAGGGTGTTAAACACATTATGGTTGATTCTTATTCACATTTACTAACACTAATTGTCATTTTATCTCATATCACTGTAAAGCCAGATTAGTTGACTGAACAACGAGGTACAGCTTGTAAGGATTGTTCATACCTGGACTGAGAAACAGAGCTAAATGTGTGGTAGTGCCCCCCCAATAAAGTGCGAGGATCCCCTCTTCCCCTGAAGAAAGCCTGCAGGTCCTCAGTGAAGCAAGAGTGAGGAACCACTCTTTCTGGGGAGTTGTCTTCCTAGGATGCCCAGTAGATGGTCTATCTTTGACTCCAGCAGTGCCATGGTTAGGCTGGGAAATATTACCTAATCTCAGTATCACCATTAATTGAAGCTCTTACCTCGAATATGATTAATGAACAATTATTTTATGCTGTGCTGTAACAAATTTGTGGTGATACCAACAGTCTTCTGCTGCATTTTACTGTTTTTCTCATTTTCCATATGTTTTTCATGACTGGAAAATTGGTCAATCATTTTCCAGCTTTTCCAGGACATGTGGGAACCCTGCCACATGTTTAGTTGTGTTGTTCAATCCCTGAAGGCCCGCTCCTTACAAGCTGTACCTGACTGTAAAGGTGACTAATCAGGCTTTCCAGTGATTTAAAATACAGCACCAATTAGTATTATTAGTAGTATTGGGCATTAGTATTATTATACATGTTTACCTGAAGGAACTTTTGCCCTCACCTTTTTTATTGAACTTTTATCTTCATCTGTTCTGGATGTTTTAACTCTGATGTATTTTCTAATGAACTGTGTCATGGATATCTCTGTTATCTTTCATAAATTTCTCTTTGTACAATTTTAATCTTTAAAAGCCTCCCATGGACTGGTGTTGAAAATTAGCACTGTGCTATAAACACTTACAGCAGTGCATTTGGGACCTGTGTATATTTAAATATCACAGCATCAATGTTACTGCGTGTCCATGTCAAATAAACAATAAATAAATAAATAATAATAGTAATCAACAGAAATAAATGTTCCAAGTTTGTTTTTGAGAAGTAAAAGTTCACGACAATGTCCTTAAAACAACAAAAAAGCATGAGATTATTGATCAAAACAACCTAATGTGTGGTCTGTGGAGGCTCTCAGTCATCCAGGTAATGGGTAACCAATGCTGATCAAAGTGGCAACTGGACCAGGATCAGATTCTTGAAGACATTTGCCAGCCTTTAGGAAAAGAGGCGAAAGGTCCTCAAGAATCCGAGCTCGGTTTATTTGCAACTTCGATCAGTGTTGGGGAACCTAATGTGGTCTTTCTGACCTCAGTGGCGTTGATATTGACAGCTCTGCTTTTTCTGGGGGTATTTTAATGAAGATATTCATACAGCACTTTGTAATCAGTACTACTTCATGTATAATGTAAAAGAAAATCATATTAAAAGCTCCTGTGCTGTCGTAGCATCCAAGCATGGGGGATGGGGATGCTGCTAGCATGTTAGCTAATGGTTTCTGACTCACTGGACGGTCAGAAAGCACAGCCTGGGCCTCGGGGACGAGCTGCACCACGGGGCCTCCACCTGCTCGGCTCAGTCAGGTGGCTGCTGGTCTGCTGTCAACCCCGGGGCCCAGCTCGGAGCTGCGCCCTGGGGCCCTGCCGAGCTCCCCCTCCTCAGAGGAATATAATCGCTAATGGGATCTGTGTGAGGTCAGAGGAGAGCACACATGAGCAGGCACACATGTGCTCGCTGAGACATCATGAGCGAGGGAGCACGCTGGCTGAGGAAACACACTGCTTCACTGATCTTTGAGACGGCGGATCCTCCCACACTTACACGCAGGCAGGAGGACAAACACACACACCAACACGCATGCACAGAGCGGGGAGATTCTGGCTCTGAGGACAGCAGTTCTTTTTCGGCTGATGCTGTCAGATCGGCTCATCCTCAGAGGTGATCACTGGGAGCACACACACTCATAAATTCTGGGAAATGGAGTAAACAGTGATAGAATCAGATCACAGCAAACAAACACATTAATATTTATGAGATGCAGCGTGAGAGCATGTGTTAATGCGGGCTGACGGGGGCTTCCACATCACAGCTCTGTGTTAAAAAAAAGAGCATCCGAGGGGTGAAAGGGTTAAGGGCACAGAGAGGGCAGGACAGAGCGAGCGGGGAGAACACAGAGTGAGCTCTCTGCAGCCACAACACGCCACAACCCAGACACACTTGTTACATCTCTGTGTCGCTGCAGCCCTGAACCCCTCCTCCAGCCACAGTCTCTGAGTTTGGATTGCGTCACAGTTTTATTAACTTCATTCATTCTTCCTCCCTTTTAATCCACTGAAGAGACTCCTTTATTTTAGATTCAGTGAGCCCTTGTCTCAAACAGTAAAAACAGATGAGGTTTGTGGGGATGAATTCATTTCCTCCTTGCTCATAGCGAGGTGTATTTTAGGTGATGTCCTTCCAATCAATCTCTCGATCTTTTCTCCAAAACAAAAATTCAATAAAAGAGAGTTGCATCTTAGATACTGTTGGTTATGAGAGGAATGCACTTTTCCATGAGGATGAATCATGAAAGGTGTTTTTAAAGAGGGTTGAATTAGATACAGTTTATTAATCAGAAGTATTCCAAGAGCACAAACCTCCATCTAGATCTGAATCTAAGATTGGATCATCAACAACATGCAAACAATGCTTCCTTGAGCATGACCAACATTCACTGAAAATGTCATGAAAATCAGTCAAGAACCTATTAAATTACTGGCATGAATGTTGACAACTGCAGTATTTTGCAATAGCAAAAAAAAATCCTTTAAAAACCACCCTGGATCTGCATCCAAGTTTGGATCACAACCAAAATCTAATCTAATCCTGAAAATGTCATGAAAACCCATCAAGATCTTATTAAGTAAATAGCAAAAATGTGGGAAACTTCACTATCTTGCAATGATATCAAATTGTTCAATAAAAACCTGCAACTGCATCTGGGTTTGGATCACCACCAAAATGTAACCACTCCTCCCTTGTGCCATGACCAACATTCACTGAAAATGTCATGAAAATCAGTCAAGAATGTATTTAGTTAATGGCAAAATGTTGACAACAGCAGTATTTTGCAATAGTAAAAAGTCCTTTAAAAACACCCTGGATCTGCATTAAAGTTTGGATCACCATCAAAATGTAATCACTCTTTCCTTGTGTCATGACTGACATTTCCTGAAAATGTCATGAAAGTCCATGGAGAACTTATAAAGGAAATGCCAAAAATGTGGAAAACTGCCCTATCTTGACAAATCTGCCTTGTGCCATAAGCAACATTCCCTAAAAATGTCATGAAAACCTGTAAAGATCTCAAGTAAATAGCAAAAATGTGGGAAACTTCCCTATCTTGCAATGTTATCAAATAGTTCAATAAAAACCTGCAACTAAATCAGAGCTCAATCACCACCAAAATGTAATCACTTCTTCCTTGTGCCATGACCAACATTCCTTGAAAATGTCATGCAAATCAGTCAAGAACCTTATAAGTTACGGGCAAAAATGTTGACAACTGCAGTATTTTGCAAAGGTAAGAAATCCTTTAAAAACATCCCTGATCTGCATCCAAGTATGGATCACCACCAAAATGTAATCACTTCTTTTTTGTGCCATGACCAACATCTTCCGAAAATGTCATTAAAATCCAAAGAGAACTTTTAGAGGTGTTGTCAAAAAGTGAAAATGCCATATTTTGCAATGTAAGCAAATCCTTAAAAAACCTTCTGGATCTGCATCCAAGCCTGGATTAGCACCAAAATGTTATTGCTTCTTCCTTGTGCCTTGACCAAAGTTTTCTGAGAATTTCATGAAAATCTTTCAAGAAACTACCAAGCTAATAGCAAATATGTTGACAACTGCAGTATCTTGCAATGTTAACAAGCAAGTTAAAACATTCCTGGATCTGCATCTAAGTCCAGATCCCACAAAAATCTAATCACATCTGTCTCATGCTATGGCCAGAATTCCCCAAAAATGCCATACAAATCAGTCAAGAACTTCTTACGTCAATAGCAAAAACGTGGGAAACTTCACAATCTTGCAATATTATCAAATCCTGGATCTACATCAGAGTTTGGATCACCACCATAATGTTATCACTCCTCCCTTGTGGCATGACCAACATTTTCTGGCAATGTCATGCAAATCAGTCAAGAATTTTTTTAGTTAATGGCAAAATGTTGACAACAGTAGTATTTTGCAATAGTAAAAAGTCCCTTAAAAACACCCTGGATCTGCATCCAAGTTTGGATCACCATCAAATTGTAATCACTTCTTCCTTGTGCCATGACGAACATTTCCTGAAAATTTCATCAACATGCATTTTAATGCAAAAATGAGGAAAACTGCCCTATCTGGCAGTGTTAACAAATTCCTTAAAAAATCATTGATCTGCATCGAAGTTCAAATCACCACCAAAGATCCTGATTCAGATCACTTTTCCTTGTGCCATGAACAACAATCTCTGAAAATTTCCTCAAAATCTGTCATCAAAGAGCTCATATTTTGCCTTAAATCATGTTCATATTTTCATTTCTAATGATTATTAAGAGTTTGTTCACAGTCACTAATGTGGTCAACTCTGTTGTGACTGACCCTTGATTTGCAGGCACAGTTATGTTTCAAGAACAGAAAATATATATATTTTAAAGCAAATACACTGGTTTCTATCAGTTTCATGCTGCTGTCCTATGTAAAGCCCTTTTCTAAGTTCAGCTCAAATAAAAGCTAATTAGCATGCTGCTTCAGAAATGTTCCTGTGTTGAATCTCTCAGCCTCTGGAGAGCCCCACTCCCATCTGTATGTGTGTTAATATTAGGATTTAGCTACAACAGAGACTGTCAGCCAATATTTAGTTTATCATTTTAGGGCTGCACTAATGTTTTAATATCTTTACACCTCAAACAGATCAAACGACTGTGAGTAATGTGACAGGTGTTTCTTGGAGTGCCAAATCCAGAGGGAATTAACACCAGCTCTGCCATTTTTAGCATCATTGAGCTCTTTTCCAAGTTTCCAGCAGCAGCGGCTGGATGATGAATGGAATAAATTAAGGTGTTAATATTTGTCTCTGTGTGTCAGATAATAAACACACCAAAACTGTTTTGATAGTAAAGCGGTGAAAACAGTCTTGATTGTGATGTGCAGGAGGAGAAGTACAAACATGGTGTTGTTTGAGGAGGCTGCAATGATGCTAATTCAGTGATCAGAACCATCCATCCATTCATCAGGTACACACTTATCCTTTTTGGGGTCACCGGGACTAAAGCCTATCCCAGATGACATTGGCCGGGACCCGGGGTACACCCCGAACTGGTCGCCAGCCAATCACAGGGCCACATATAGAGACAGACAGCATCCGCACTCATACTCATACCTAAGGGCAATTCAGAACCACCGTGAGTTGAACCAGTGATTTTCAGACCAAAGCTGTTATTCCTCTTCACTTTTTCCACATATTTGCCTATAACTCAGAAAGTCTGTGACAGATTTTGGAGAAATTTTGAAAGAATATTTGTCATTGTCCAATGATTAAGTGTAATGATTTTGGTAGTGACCTGAATTCGGATGTGGACCCAGGAATTTCATGAAGGATTTGTAAACACTGCAAGATGGCAGTTTTCCAAATTTTTGTTTATAACTCAAAAATTCAATAACAAATTTTGATAAAATTTTCAAGCAATGTCGGTAATGGCATGAGGAAGAACTGATTTGACTTCGGATGCGGAACCAGGAATTTTTTTTAAAGATTTTTTAACGTCTTGAAATATGGCAGTTTTCTGCATACTTGCTAACAACTCTAAATGTTCTGAATGGATTTTATGGCATTTTCAGGGAATGCTGGTCATAGTACAGGGAAGAAATATTCAGTTTTTGGAGGTGATCTGCATCAGGACGCAGATCCAGGCATTCTTTGAAGGATTTGTTGGCTTTCCATAAAAGGGCAGTTTTCCAATCTCTTGCTGCCAACTTGCCAAACAATGTCAGAAATGTCTTTGTGGAAGTACAACTTCTAGTTGAATTTTTTTTTCTGTTATTATTCATTGTCTAACACATTGTGACACTGGGGTCGCCATTCTGTGAGACATACATAGTCAGCAGAGCAAATGGACATAGAGGATGGCAGCCATCTTGTGTGCACATGTGCACACCTATAGCCAGCATGTCCAGTCTAAAGCTTCATAAAGGTAAACTTCACTGCACACTGATGTTGACTAGGGTGACCATACATCCTCCTTTGCCCAGACATATTCTGTGTTTTGGTTGTAAAATTATGTCAGAGGGGATTTTATAAAATTCTCTAAAATGTCCGGGTTTTTGCTCAGCTTGTTCTACAGACGAAGCTGTCTCCGGTGACAGAAAAAGACATGCATGATTCAAACTACCGTAACTCCTTGAGTATCCACACTATCAAAATAATTCGAATGGATTCTAAAAGCAAAGAAGTGGAGCTTTCTAGTGATATATGGTACATTACTGTAAAGACTGGATTGCCTGAGGAGGAGGGACAGGAAGTGAGCTGACTGAGCCGGAGAGCAGAGAGAGGAATCAGAGGTGAACATGTGAGTCATTTATCAGTGCTTTATTGGTATTTTCTGTGTAAATAACATAACAATAGTGTAACTAATGATATTATTATCATTCTGGAGTGTTTTTTGGCCGCTCTCTTGCCATATTATTGCCATTTTTATGCCATAAGTAGTTAAATAATATCATAATATAAACAATAATTAATAATAATAATGACATATAATATAAAATATGTTGAGTTTCGGTTTTGTCCTCTCCAAAGTGTTGAACATGCTCATTTAGAATTGTTTATAAAGAGGAACCTGTTGAAAATTCAAATCTCTTTTTTACTTTTCTTCTAATTACACACTGTTTTAAGCATTTACAACTTAATAATGACAACTACTTGCCAAAATGTTTTATTTTTGACTGAAAAAAGGTGCAAAATAATTTACTCAAAGGGCATTTTCTGACACATTTATCGACATTAAAAGGCAAACAAAGACCAGGCAGCCATTTATATTCATAGTAGTAAATGGGACTAATGGCGTTATTCCAATGTACCTGCCTGTCAAGATATTGAACGTGCATGCCACATCCAACATGAGGCAACACATGCTGATGAGGGTCGTCTTTTTGGGTTTTCAGGATATGGTCACCCTAATGTTGACTGCAATGCATGCTGTTAAACTGGACTCTGAAAGAGGAGTTATCACAAATCTCCAACACAGAAATGAACCATGCAGTGTTTCATCAATATTCTTTAGGATGTGGTCCGGTCTCACAGCTGACATGTTCTGTCCTGCTGCTACCTTACACTAGCCGCTGTAGAGATCATGTCCTATTTTTAGAAAGCGCTGAAAGCAGCTCAGACAAGCAGAAAATATCAAAAAGCACATATATTTGCAGAGTTACCCTGCACCGGGACAGGACATGGAGGAGGGCGGAGGACGGAGGGGTAGGGCAGGTGGTTATTTAGACTTAAAGTGTACGTCAACTTAGATTGCTGGGAAATGCCAGGAGGAGCATCCATCTCCATCCCTCCGCTGCTTTTTCATCAAAACGAAGAATAAAGAGGAGAAAGCGCTGCAGAGGCTTTATGTAAATTCAGCATACATTAGTGATGTATGTAAATCTGCAGAGGACGCTTATGGATTTACATTACAGCGACTAACAAGCTGCACAGTGAGATGAGAGAAAGCAAAAGCATTTTAGTAACAAGGTCATCATCTCAATGACAACAATACAGTCACACAGCTGCTGCTCAGGGATGAATATACGCTTGAACCACAAAATATCTTTTCCGGTTTGTTATTTCTGTTCTGTGTCAAACAAACTGGTTTAAATGTTTTATTGTCTCCTCGTCCCTCTGAGGCAAAAGCACACCACCACCATGGGACTTCAGACAATCGAAGTACATTTATAACTGGAGAACGCGTGTTAACAAATCTTTAATGCTGCAGAAAAAAGCTCAGACTGGAATTTATTTAAAGTGTGAATGTGCAAGAAAAGTGATTAATCCAGTAATGAGATGTTTTCACCCTTGGGTGGTGAACAGAGAAGGTCACGGGGTAGATAAAAAAAGATGCAAAGCAACAGTGACCTTCAGGCAGCACTGCATCAACACAAACACGTATGCACACAAATAATGCACACACATTAAGAAAAGCCTGTGTGTGTGTCTGGAGGAGGAAGAGAGCTTCTATAAATACAGGCACATAATGGAAAGATGGAGGGGTGGGAGATATAAAGAGCCGTAAACACTGGAGCAAACTCAACCCAGCTTTTTATGTGCTTTATGTCCACATTCAAGGGCGAAATGAACAGAGTTTCAGAAACTCCATTTAGGACGTCCCTGTATGGCCATGGAAAACAGCATTATGGGACTAAAATGTCCACTGTGTGGCAATGTGTCCTTGTTTTGATGTCACACTCCGAGATTTTACCACTTTCTTTACTTTCTTAAGTAAATAGAGTGGTGCAGGAAGCGAGTTAGCATTTAGCACTTCCTGGTTCCCAAGCCTGAAAGTAAATGGGATTAAGACTATTGTTTTGAGATAAATGCCTGAAATAAGCTCCATTAAAGGAACACTCCGGCAGTTTTGTTGTTTTTTGACTGTGCGTCCTGGAACAAGGAAAAGACGGCCAAAGCTTGCCCACTGCTAGTTAGCTTAGCTCAAACACTGGGAGTCAATGGGTAGAGTTAGCCTGCCTCTGCCTACAGTCATCAGATAAACTCTTCAACAACTCTGAATGGTTCTGTGTGCTTGTTGTGACTCAAAAATATGTTTTAGTCATAATTTAGTCATCTAAATTGTTTTCATTTTAGTCTAGTTTTAGTTGATGAAATTTCACAACATTTTAGTCGATGAAATCTGCTGTAAATTTAGTTGACTAAAATATGAAGTGTAAAGGGTAAGGCATTTTTTATGTTTTCTTGAATTTCTGAAGTCATGTTTTACACTTGGATAAAATCAAACATCTAATTAACCCTTTATTGAATGCTAGTAAAATTTGATTGTATAAATGAACAGAAACAAATTGAACTTTTGTGTGAAATGCAGTCACCTTTATTTAGGCTACCTGGCAGAGCATCTCAGTTACAATACCAGAACTGACAACAAACAGTGAACCTGCTCTACATGAATATATCAATTCATAAAGAGAGGAGCTCTGATTGGATCGCTCCACAACTTATCCCACCACCACCAAGCTAAGGCAGCTGTGATTGGATGTCCCTCTGAACTCATCCAACCTTTCCACACAACCAAAGTAGCTGTGATTGGATATATTCCTAACTTGTCCCTACTTTCTACATGACCAAATTAGGTCTGATTGGATTAAGTCTCTGTCAAACATTTTCATCTAGTTTTTATTTATTGATGAAAATGTCAGTTAATCTAGTTTTAGGTTTTGTTCATGTGCACTTGTTTTTTTAGTAACTGTCTAGTTTTCATCAGGGGAAAAAAGGTTGATGACGAAAATAATTAGTCATCAATATTAACACTGCCTAGGATCACTCAGATGGTGTAACATCATCTTTTCAGAGCTGAGATAGTGACATAACCAAATTCTGAATGAAACATCAACAACCATCTCAATTAGGCAAACTGTTGGACCCCTGGAGATGAAAATATCCTGAGAGGTTAGAGGAGGGAATGAGGATGTGTGCCAAGGATCAGTATGAGAGAGCGAGGCAGACTGAGGAGGAGGGGATGGGGGGGATAGGTGATTGAGCGACGGTACCCGGAAAGCATGCCTCTCTTTTAACACCGCCACAACTCAACCAGATGGGAGGGTTAATGAGGAGGGAGTCATGCCTGAACACGACGCCACGGTGTCGGGCCGCTCCATCAGGGAGCTCCCAAAGACCCTACAGAGTGTGTAAGGCAGGTTTACAGTATGTGATGTGTGTGCGGAAGAACTGAGCTAAAAAAACGACGGCGCTGACAAACACCATCTGTGTGCTCGGAGGAGCGTGGACAACCAATCTCTGTCTCATGCACGCATGCATTCAGACACATGAACTCACTGTTGGCCTGCTTTTAGGGGTAATTGACAAAAAGGTGAAGGCCCTCCCCCTCTTCTGTGTTTCCTCTACAGGGTTCAAACCGTTAACCGTCGGACTAGTCGTCTTGCACACGCGGCTCCATTTCACTCTCAGCGTTATATTGTGAAATATGCAGCGAAAGTAAAGTAAAACAGCATCAATTATTAAGACCGAGACCATAAATTATACAGACAGCGTGTTGCATTTACACGCTTCATGACACAACATGGATTGTTTTCTCAGACCAGACCGCTGCTCAATCAGCCACAGTTTTCACACTAAAACAGGGGTGGGCAACTGGCAGCCCAGGGACTAAATGCAGACCTTTAATGTATAAATATGGCCCACAAGAGAATTTCAATGGTGAAAAAATTACATTCATGAAGGAAGCATGACAAGATCTGCAGGGAAACATTAATCACAGCAATATTTCCTATGAAAAAATAAATAAGTGTCTTTACAACACTTACACAAGCATCAAAAAATGTATTTAAGAGGAACAACATACTAAAAATAACTTTAAAAAGTAGCTTAAGCTCTCACCATCAGAAGCCAAATGATCTTAAGTAATATTCTTATTACTATTATTATTATTTTGTCGTTATTACTCCTGTGGACTGATAAAAGAACCAGAAAAACTGGTTTGATATTTAGGAGATCTACAACTCTGCCACAATACTGTACACTTTGGGTTTTATTTATTTATGTATGTATTAATTTATTTATTCATCTGTCTTTTTTTTCTCCCTTTCTCACTTAGTCTTGAATTTGTGCTTATAAGTCTGTGTGATTTATGTTTTATCAGTAAATGAAATTATTATACCCAGTGGCAAATGAAAATTAAAATAAACATTATCTTAAAAAAGTAGCTGAAGGTGTCTGTTGTCTGTGTTTAGCTTGTTAAATTAAGTATGACTATATAATATGACTATATATTTATTGACATGACACCAAATGCACTATAATACCTTGTAAATGCTTGGCAAAAAATACTGAGCCTATTATTTTTCTGTTAAATTTTAGATAACTATTGTTGTTAAAATGAGAGCTACCATCTGTTGTCAGTGAGGACAAAGCTGGAAACCAAAACTAAAGTTGACCATCCCTGCAGTAAAACATTGTTGATTTTTCAAACTTTGTGAAGGTAAGTGAGTAACTTTTGACTGACAGACCAAACAAACGTCCATCATCTATTCCTTTCACAACTTTCAGGGTCACAGGGGCAGGAGCCTTTCCCATCCGTCTGTGGGAGGAAGCCGAAATGGCCGGAGAAAAACCCATGCAGGCACGGGGAGACCATGCAAACTCCACACTGGAAGACCTTGACCAACAGAGGGAGTCGAACTACCAATCTTTCTATGAGACACTAACTTAATGTGCCACCAAAAAACAAACAAAACACTTTAAAATAATCTTGAAAGTTCATTGGATTAACGGGATTAATCTCTGAAATTGACCTGCATTAATTTCAGGGGATGCGTCAGCTGCCATTTTTGAGGAAGGGCATCCTGAGAAGACTTTTTCAACTGAAGAGAAGCAGTAAATATGCTTGCAAATGGTGATGCAAATAAAAAATGAATTGAAAAATAAAAATGACATGACTGAAAATTAAATAGTGAGTAGGATGTTGTTATCAGGTGCTAGGGTTGACGTACCTGTTTTGAAAGAAAAATACTTAAAGATGTCGTATAAGTTTTTTTTTTTTGTTAGTTTAGTGTGGTTTTTGTGTCTCTTCTGTGAAACAAGAGCACCTCCATGCACGATACTACAAAATTCAGGCCATCAGGACGTCAATCTCCCCTTCTCCATAGTGCCAGAAGCTGCCTTAATGTTGCTTTAAAGACTTTTTCAATAAGGCCTCTCATGCTCTGAAAGGCAAACATGACTGCACACATGCACGCAGTAGCTGTCCCACGTGTTCTTGTCCTGGTGTGTCGAGGCCACATACTAAGAACTGCACTTTCAGTAGTTTGTGAAATCCTGTAGTCATGAATTTCAGATTAATCTCAGAAGCCTGCACAGAGGTTTGCACACACTCTCTTGTTGCTCACTGTCCTTTTCTGCTCCGCTCTGCACTCACAGAACAAAACATTCAGTTGTAGCTTTGGGGCAACAGCTGAGACCTGAGAGCTTGTTATTATACCATTTTAGAGTTACTGTTTGCTCTGAAACCGAGGATACACCAATTAAAATCAACTGGAATGCTTCTTATAGTGGAGACAACTCTGAAGTCAAAGAATATGAGGAAAAAAGTGGTCTTTAAAAGTGCTTTAGTGGAAGCCCATCCTTTAAAGACTCAGGTAAACGCTTTTATTCATGCCAAAACGACTGATTAAAGGGTCATGGAATACAAATTATAACTTAGAGTCAATAATAAAACCGGATGAGTTTTTAATCTGCAGGAGGAAACCAAAGAACCCAGAGAAAACCAACACCTGCATGAAGAGAGCATGCAAACTCCACACAGAAAGGCCTTGAACCGGCAACCCTTTTACTGTGTGGCACAAGCACCACCTGCTGCACTACTGGGACATCGGTGGCGCAGTCTGAGAGTGCACTTGGTCAGTAATCGAGCAGTTGCAGTTTCAAGCCTAGCTCTGGCTGTCACGTGGCAATGCGTCCTTGGGCAAGACACTTCAGCCAGGGGATCCTCAACACCCCTAAGTTGACAATCGAAGATGGCTGCTTCAGATGTAAACAGTTATTAAGCTCCTGTAATATCCCATATAAGCCCTTCTGACTAGTGTTTGTCTCACTAAATCAGTCGTATACATTGTATTGTTTGATGTTTATTTATGGAAATGCTGCTATAGTGTTATTTACATTCTTCATGTGGTATGTGGGAACTACAACGCAGGGCGTGCTAACAACAGCTAACAATAGCCTGGTAGATCGGCAAGATTTTTTTCCGACTTAAAACTGAAACGTTGGCGTTTAAATGGGCACGAAAGGGCGTGAATGTGTTAGTTGATACTGATGGATAATGTGATGTGTGAAGATATGACCCGCGGTGTAAAGCAGCTTTGAGTAGTCAAAGACTAGAAAAGTGCTACATAAGCTCAAGTCCATTTACCACTGTGCAGCCCCAAAATTACAAAAATATATAATATACTGCTCAAAAAAAGGTTGAAATTTACATTTCAGTTGATTATTTCTCCCCTTTGATCACACCAATTGGTATTGAATTTTATATTGTTGTAAAGCCTGATTAGGCACCTTTACAACACGGTTTAACTTGGGTTGGGAACCAGAAGGTGGCAGGTTTAAGGCCCGATCAAAACATACTTTGAAGTTGGTTTGGTAGTTGGGGAGATGCAAGCTGACTTTCAGTGGCACTGCCGTGGGTTATGGAAGTTGATAAAGCAGCTGGAGGAGGTTTGCGTCCCTTGCCTCTAGAGCCTCGGGGTGTAGGGCTTGCACCCTCGAACTTCATCGGATGAAAACCTCTATGATTGAAGGAGGGCTGACGTTGCTGGTGGTGCAGCCCAGTTCTCAGGAATGATGAATGGTGAAGTGTCGACCACACCTGACCTGACATGACAGATGGACAGTTCCATATATCTGTCATGGAAAGACTTCACAAGTCCAACTGGAGAAGAGCCCGTAGAAAATGTTTTCAGGGGCAGAACCTTCAAAAACAACTGCAGCTGTAGATTGGACAATCGGTCTGTCAGTCACACTCATCACGGACCAATCCATATCTCCATAACTGCCAACAGTATGACGTAGCTTAATTCATCTTACACTAAATTATACCACACAGATGTATCATCTACCACTTATATGTGACATGAACCTCGTCAACGACAATCCCCACCAAGTTCTCCCAGTAAACTTCTGAGGAGAGCAGATTTTATCAGGTATTGCTGAGTAACCACGACTACCATAGACTAACCGACATCGTCTGGAGGATTTTGACATCTTCTTCTCTGATTTGATCATCCATGAGGGCAACCAGCAGGGACACGATTATCACAGTGGGGTTAGGAGTCCTTTCCATCTTTTTCACGACCAGAGGAACCAGTTGGTAGATCAAACTCTTACTGAAACCAGTTGGGAGAAGAGCAAAAACATTGTTTCCCATAAGAAAAGCTTCAATCGACGTTCTTTGCACCTCCTTCAAAAACGAAATTGAGTCCACTACACTTTACCAGTGCTGTCGTCATGTCTTCACTTTCTGCCTCTCTTCTATGATTGGGTCGTTCAGCTTTTAGCCGAGTGAAGATGTAGAGGATTGGAGCTTGGCAAGATGGACCTGTGTGATTTCAGACAATGAATCAGGCAGGTCCATCTGCTCTGCAGGGTTAGACCTGGCCTGAATAAATACTGATTCTGAGTTTCATCCCCCAAAGTCTCAGGACAAACACTGCAGACAGGAGCATGTGGGCAGTTACCTTTATTAGTCCTATGATGATGGTTTACCAACAAGTCTCCTGAATCTGTCCTCTCTGTATTCAGACAGTGTACACTCAGGATGCTTTCAAGGTTAAAGAAACCACATTGATCGCTGCAGAGGCAATTTAACCAACACACAGTCCTCCTACAGGGAGCGAGCAGTGTAAAGAATCTTGTTGTGCCCACCATATTTCACTGAGACAGAGTTGGTGCCATTAAGGGTAACATTTCTGCTTCCACAGGACGGACTCGGAGAACACTTTGTACCTTTGGAAGGAGCACCTGGTAAACTGTCACCTTCAATCCTCGTGGGAATATTCAGCTCAGCTCCGAACCAGCTTCAGTCCCAACCTCCAAACTCCATCTGTTATCCCCTGGTGTTTTCACGTCTTTGTCTTTCTCTCTCTCTCTTTACAGCTTCCTGTCCTCCCCCGTCGACTGTAAATGTTCCCAGCAGCCCATTCCTTTTCTTCGCTCTGTATTTGTTCTGTCACTGATGTAGTCTCTTTCTCTCCATGACATGGAGGAGGGACGCTCTGCCGCTTTGCTCTGTCTCTGTTACACTTCACTAAAGCCCTGTGCTGTGCATTAGTTCAGCCTGTGTTTAATTGCTTTTCTCTTCCAAGAAACCTCCCTGCTGGCCAAATCTGAGGGATTCATGCGTCAGATGATTGGGGTGAGACCAATAAAGACACGCTGTGGTATTCTGAGCTGTGCTAAACATTCAGCACATGAAATTATCTGGTGCCTCTACAGCGTGATGGCACTGATATGATGCCCAGGAGCCACGGGACAGCAGGTTGATCATGTCTGAGAGTGACATAACGACACAGCTGCTGTCTCAAAGCAAACTAGAAAAAACACTTAGAGAGCGCAGACCTCCACCAAGCAACTCAGCTCCAGCAGTGGCTTTTCCACAACCCCAGGATCACCACATCCAGAAAAGAGCCAGGATCCAGACCAAACTCAGCACATACATGGAGGTTGTTATCCTGTATGAACACAACAAGTTTTGGGAACATCACTTATTATTTTGATTTTATATTAATTATTGAATGCCATCAATGGGACTTCCCATGAAAAAGTTTTTTTTTGCGACATCAATCTGATTGTATACAGATGAAATTTACCTTGATGATAGAGACATGGACCTATATTATCCTGTGTTGGAGGCGAATACGTTACGAAATGGAAGAGATGTGATTTTTTTTAAATTCATCCAGACCAATATCCATATCACCACCAAAATTTAATGGCTTCTTCCTTGGACCAAACCACCCCTCAGGTAAAATTTTCAAGTAAATCCATCTGGCAATTTTTCCATAATCTTGCTAACAAACAAACAAATAAACATATGCAGGCAAAAACATAACCTCCTTAGGGGAAGGTAACAATGGAGAGGTCAGTGAATTCATGCCATGATTCAGGGATATGACTAAAAACTGCCTTAGCTTAAGCAGAATGTTGTTATTGAAAAAAAAGGACAGACTTTTGTACACTCTTGCAAAATTTTCCCTCAAGGTTTTGAGAAAAAGCATGCAAAAGCCTGGCCATTTTTTCCCCCTCTTTATATTTTGTTCCCCTTATGTCCTCTCCAGGTCTTTGTGATTTTCAGGACACTACATGCAAAGTATTTTTTTTGTACTGTGTCAAATACTCACACTCATACTCATATATGATGAAAATGATGCCATCTGGTGTGTACAAAATTCATGCCATATGTATGAACACAGTCAAAATTATGCACTGCAAACAGGTTGCTGTAAAGTTTACAGTAACTTACTGGCAACAAGATGCCAGTAAGTTACTTTAAATGTCTTTACAGTAGCATTACTCTATTTTAATTACTGGATTTTCAAAAACAACACCCTTACTGTATTTTCATTGACAGTATCATTGTGGTTAATTATTTAACAATTTCTCCACTGCATTCAAATTACAGTGAATTTTCTGTGTTATAATTCATTTAACTATACCTTTAACTATTTAAAAGATCATTTATAGCAATATATAGTTTTGTTAAGAAAAAAAATGTCATACATACATTTTTAATCAATCAAATACTTTTCTCAAGCATTATTTAAAAAATGGGAAATGTACCAAAATAAATCTTCCCTTTTTTCCAGGGGAAAATGGAATTTCGGTAGTGACTAATAATAAACTATAAATCAACGAATCTTTATTTTTATGGTGCCAAAGCATAACAAACATAATCTCAAGACACTATGGAGTAGACTGAAGCCATGCTGATCCTTCACCCTTTTCAGCTATTTGCTGTATAGATATTTTACAGTAGGTAACTGTAAATACAGAAATCAGTATGCTTTTCCACAGTCCATTGCTATTCACAGTAAAATACTGTTATGTTCACAAAAGTCATTTACAGTGTATCAACAAATGAAGAATGAAAAGTGCAGAAAATGTACACAGCAGTCCCTCTGACTGGCTGCAGATGGACAAATGTCTTTTTTCATTTCTTTGAGTCGTAGAGATATGCAGTTAATAAGAGTCAAAAGGGTATCAGTGAGTCAGTGGTGATAATCTCAAAGTTAAATATTCATGTCACAAGTCGGATAAAAGTTTAGACTCTCATTAAGCACTGATCCAAACTTAAATCATAAGAAATATTAAAGTTTCTTATTTGTCTTTTTAAAACATGCAGAAAGACTCCAGCGTAGACACAGTCAAACATCCCCCACAGTCCACTGCCGAGTACAAAAAGAGCATCACATTATCTAAATGATCCTCCATGTGAGAGCACAGTTTGGCGTCAAATGGACAGTCATCAGAAACAATGACGATCGACTGTGAGAAGAGATCATTTCACCTCATTTAACCGCCCACAGAATGTCACTCCTCTCCACAACACGGCATGTTTGTCTCTCCCACATATCTGACCACCGGCCCTCTTCATTTCACCCCCGTCACCCTTCGTGCTCCAAGCTACTCGAGTGGATCCATCTTTATTGGCATGTAGCGAGGAAGACAGCTGGACCTCTTCATTTCTGTATAAATCTCCATCCGAGCCCGACAGCGGCGACTCTGACCTCATTACAGCTGGTAACAAGAGTTATCAACACCATTCGGACGCTGGATTTATCTTCTCATTCCCCGGCTACTCCTCTGTCTCTGCTGCCGCACAGACGACAGAGGGATGCTGGTGGCAGAAGTTCAAATCAGGTTAGAGGAAGGAATTTCAGGTTTTATGGTGCACAAAAGGCTGCAGACAGCCCTCATTTTCTGGAATTATTTAGACTTGAAGACAAACTCAATGCTGAATAACAACAGCCAAGAAGATTCAGGGTTTTCTTCGACCAGACTGCAACCTAAAGTCTCAAAGTCGGCATTTTTAGTCACATTACAAACCTCGATGAATCATTCAATATATTTCATCAGTCCATGAAGACAACAACCAATAGGAAGTGCATAGGAGTGGGCAAATCCAGCAGGTGATTGGCCGATTGGTCTATCAATTACATTCATTACAGGCCAGTTAGATAATGTAGGCGGGCGCAACTGCCGCAGCGTAAAATACAAAACATTCGCCACTTTGTAGGTCAACCTCATTCCAAAACATGTCGAAAGTGGAGCGAAAATATCCTTACTATAGAGAAATGATCAAAGTGTCATTGGTTTTTCATTTTATAAAGAAATCTGGTCAAGATCTGAAAAACTGCTACTGAAGCTGCTAGCATCTATGCTAATCTCTGTAGGAGCAGTCTCTTCCTGCTGTCGTCTTGCTCGTAGCTCCAACCTCCTCCTGCTTTAAAGGACTCTGATTGGTTGTCCCGCTTTTTGCTAACCATAACTGTTGTACAGTGGAGCTTGGCAAGATGGGTTTACTTCTTTAAAGACACTGGATCAGGTGGATCCAGCTGCTATGCAAGGTTAAGGCTCCGCTGCTTAACATGTAAAAGCTAATCAGTCACTACCAAGTATGGATTCATTGCAATCAATTTGAAAGGACAAACTCTCAAGGTCACTGTGACCTTGACTGCTGGAGCTGCAGGTTAGTGCTTGGTTGCTGGTGATACTTCCCAAGCCAGTCAGGACCTTTGTTTGTGGAGTTTCTCCGCGTGCATGTCTGGGTTTCCTCCCACAAACCAAGAATCCTCTTTTGGTGGACTGTAACTCGTAATTGCTCTAAAGTGTGAATGTGTGTTGTCCGTGTAGACATACTCGCCCTGTGATTGGCTTGCAACTGCTTGTAAGATGAGCATTTTATGTAAGCATGTCTGCAATGGTTTGTGCATGCACCCTGTGATTTAGTTTTGTATATATTTAATTGGAAAATTACATAAAGTGCTAATCTTAGTATAAAAATAGATAATGTAACATAACAGGGTAAAAAAATGAGTCACAACAAGCACACAGGGCCATTTAGAGTTGCCGAAGAGTTTATCTGATGACTATAGGCAGAGGCAGGCTAACACTACCCACCTACTCCCAGTGTTTGAGCTAAGCTAATTAGCGGTGGCAATCTCTGCCTGTCTCTTCCTTGTTGCTGCACGCAAAGGCGAAAGAATGGAGTTTATTTGCTTGTCATGGACTTGGGAGTGAGGCAAGACACGAAAAGAAAAAAAATATCGGCATATCCCTTCAAGTGTTCAACTAAACATATGCATACATATAACTTCAATCATCAGTTTCATTTTTTTAACATTTATTTTACAAACTGAACATTTAATTATTTGTACCATAGTCTGTTAGCAAACTGTCACAGTTGTGTCAAAAGATAATACTTTGTTTGCCGTCTATTTTGGATTCACCAGCTTGATAAACTGTCTTTTTAATATCATGTCACAAAACATCATGTATGTAAAGCTGCCTCGATGTTCACAACATTTCATCGAACTGTAACACAGAGCCATGCCCTGTTTTCCCACCCTTTCACATCAATAACAGACATTTGGAGAGCTCATATTTCACTCGTCACGCTGCTCTGCTGTTTGTAAAATATGACTAAAAAGCACAAAAGAAATAAACGTGAGCGGGAGCCCGTGTCACAGCTTGAGCTAACCTACAGTATTTAATGTTCCTGACACCAATATATCTGCAGCCCTGCTATTAACCTCGGGGTGGCTACACTATATTACTGTGTCGCCTTGATTTAGCTGCCTGTAATTTCTGCTTCTCGCTCTTTCGGAGCTCCACACAGAGGTTTGTACGCAGCTCAGAGTGTGGAGAAATGTTTCTGTAATGTCCATGTGGAAACTAGTAATTATGCTTAAAAAGGAGCTGCGACACGTAGAGCAACATGTTTCTGTTTGGATCATTAGTCAAGGTGAGATGCAACAAAAAGTGTTCTGACATGAAGTTTTCATCTTGACTCATTTCTTTAACCCGAGCAGAAATATTTTGAGTTTACAAAAAGATCTTCACTTTCTGATCAAAGCTGATTGTGACTTACAGAAACCTTTGAGCTTCACTTCAACAACAGGGCGACAATAAAGGGATGCCAGTGATCACAAAGACATGACAATGAGATTGTGTGCCCCTCACGCACAGCAACAGTTAGCCTTTTTCACAGTGTTTTTACTCAAAAAAAAGCTCCATCATTATGAGACATTCACATTGTTCTTTTTCATGGCCCAAAAAACATAATAATCTGCCATCTGGGAGACCATAAGACGTCTGCACCCCCTGGCTCTGTATTAAGTTGTTAGAAAATCTAGGTAGGGACACAGTTTTCAGCCAGTCAGGGCTCAGTTCTCAGTTGGTGTTCCTATTGGATGCTTTACTAGTGAAAGACGTGGTTTGTGGCTCTTGTAGGGCTGCAAATACACTTTTATAATGCTAATGAAAGCTAAAGGCTAACAAATACAATGGATTGGTTGCACATAAGGGAGGGGTCATTGCTAGAAGCAAAAACATTGACAGGATTGGGGAGTAAACTTAACACTCCAGATGGATCATTCAGTATATGTCACTAGTCCATCTGGGAAAGAGCCCATAGAGAGTGCTTGGGAATGGGCAGAACCTTTCAAAAGCATATCTGGCAGTTGATTGGATGCTCGTTCTGTCAGTCACATTCATTATGGGCCAATCAGATAATACTGTAGGCTGGCGCTACTGCTGCGATGTAAAATACAAAACATGAGCCACTTTGAAAATCAAACTCATGTCAAAACATGTCAGAAGTGGAGTGGAAATATCCCGTCTATTGAGAAGGGTTTTCAGTGTTGTTTGTATTTCATTTAATAAAGAAATAAAGTCCGGATCTGTCCATAGACTGTAAAATGCTTGCACAATGCCATGCAGCGTCCACCATCTGAATTTCAACGAGGCCTTTGTAACGCTGTTGACGCTCTCTAGTGGACGTTGCCATACTGCTCGTGCCATCCCAACCTAACTCTATCGCCATCTGCTCACCGGACAGAAAGGACAAGTTGAAGCCGGACTAAAGGCTGTGTGATCAAGAGTGACTCTGCATTTCCAAAACCGCAATCTTTCAAAAAAAAAAAAAAGCCTCATTACAAGCACGATATAAAAGAAAAAAAAACTCACAATGAGAGCACATAGATGTGTTATAAATTCAGGTTGAAGTTCTTTTTTGAACTGTTAAGATGTTTATTAAGGCTGTAAAAAATGTCTTTGCCCTGCACACAATCATTATGGTGTCAGGTTTCTGCAGCCAGCCTCAAGTGGACACTCAAGGTACTACAGCTTTGGGCATGGGCCAGCCCTGGAGGTTGCCACCTTGATCTGACAAAACTGTTAAGACTGTTAGCATCTATGCAAATCCCTGTGCTGCTGTCTTGCTCGTAGCTCCCACCTCCTCCTGCTCTTAAGGACGCTGATTGGGCCGTGCCACTTTGGGCTGCTCTCAATCGTAGATTGGAACTTGGCGAGAAGGATCTGCCTGATTATAGACCTTGAATCAGGCTGATCCAGCTGTTGCATCTGTTGCAGTCTCATCCAGTTTTAATTCTGCTAAGGTGTTGAATTTGTGTTGTTTCAAAGTGTGGGATGGCTTTGGAGGAGCACGAGGGAGCATGACACTGCACAGGTTTCACCTTCATACAGATGAAACAAAGAGGGTCGACTCGGTCCCTAATCCATCACTGTGACGCCCACAGAGGGGGAAATGCAGGGGGACTAACTAGCCCAGCTTGACGTGGCTAGCTTCTGATGCTGCATCATAACACATAAAGAGTGAATGAGGCACATTAATGAGTTTTAGTCGGAGGGTGAAGCAGATGGTGACCTGGCCAGAAAAGCACAGGAAGCATGTCCAGATAGTGCGGCCCACACTGTGAGATGTTTCTTTAAAGCTTCACAGATGTTGAAAATAAGAAACTAAACAAAATAACAGAGACAGCCTCCAGCTAGTTCAGGCAGAAAACTCAAGCAGCACTCGTTTCATACTTGGCATGCACAGTTCTCATAATCTCCTATCACACAATATCCTCCTGATTTGGAGGTTTATGTAAGATGTGAAATTATCAGCCCAACTCCCTCTCAGAGCTGTTTCCCAGCAAAAGTGGAGGCTCTTGAGAAGCTAATCGAGAAATAAATAAATATTGTAAAATATACATTATGGATTTACAGTTTTAGTCCTGCTGAAGTTAAAGTTAGGTTATAATAAATGATAAAACTTAACTGTGGTTTGGAGGCTGTTATGTTTGTTTGGATGTGACTGATATATTGCAAAAATATTACACATCCATCCATCCTCTATACCAGCGATCATCAGTTACATTTGTACAAGGGCTGTTGTTTTTCATGACCAATGCTTTGGCGGGGCAGAACAGAAAATAATAAAACAATGAAATTAAAAAAAATTTGGTCTAAATATCATATAATTTGTTGATTATCTTAAATTCTTCACAGGCTCTTACTATTCAATAGCCTTTAAAAGTGAGAATCTGTCCCTATCACCACATTGGGCAATTAATATATCTTCTTTCTGGGGTCGTCATATTTTTCATTGCTGGATTTGACTCCAGCATCGTGTCAGTGGTTCTGGGTAATTACTTTTTCTGTAATATTTTATTTTCATTTTCTGAGAAACATAGATACATCAAGTGACAGTTGTAACACACATACTCTCAATGAGACAATAAGACAATCAAAACAAATCAGCAAGGACAGCACAGACACACAGACATAAAAAATTATTTTAAAATAAGTTACATTGAATAACTTCATAATAAGTATTTCCTTTGTATTTCTACTTAATCTTATGCCATATTTTTTTCTTCCTTACTTGATTCCATAAAGAAGGGTACACACAAAAGGATTTTCTAAATCTGAAGAGATGTTTTATCTGTTAATGACCCCACACATGAAGATAAAAAATCAGGCATTGAACAGTTTTGATTGTACTGTGTGTGGTGTGCTCCGATAATCTCAACACAGCACACCACACATATAACCATCTATAACCACCTCCAAAACAGAAGTCTGATCAAACCAGATCTAACAGATCTAACGGCTTTCCACACACATGAAGATTTTTGGTCGTAAATATTGAACAAGTTTAATATTTACGACCTGTTTCGGAGCCGATTATTGGGACAAATTCACTCTTAACACACCTCAGACCACAGGATAATCTTATAGGATAATCTTATAAGACATAAAATAATTTGGTGTTTGCCATCCTTGGTTGTGAAGGGGGAAAGTTGGGACAAAAACAGCCCCATGATCTTTATGTGTATACCCAGCTTAAGGGAAGAAAAAAAGTAATTTTCAACATAAAAAGTTGTTCTTTTTATGGCTATGGTTATTACTAACAAAAAGCTATCCTTAAAACTTAAAAGAAATCTGATCCTGTACATTTCTTATTTGATACAACTTAAGGGAAGGCCTTGTGGGGCCTGATGTGGTCCCTGGTCTGCCAGTTGATGACCACGGCCGTATGCTTTGGGCTGGTATGAAAACATTGTTTATACTCCAATAAAACTATAGTAAAACTCATCGAAGGCGGGGCGCGTTGGCACCAGTCTAATGTGGAACTTTGTCTGAACTCCTCCGCAAACAGATCACTGAAGCTCAGGAGGATTTCCGAGGTGTGATGCAGCTGCAAAACTGTCACCGAAATGGAGACAAAAGAGTCTGCGGAGTCTTGAGAGTGTGCAGATGAGATCTCTGTCAGTGTGGGAATCAATAATTAAGGCTGCTGCTGTTTGTTTGTTTGTTTAGTTCTGCTGTTCACTTCCTCTGTGAACAGGTCAAACTCTGAGTGTTTCTGACAGTGAGAGTGAGAGCTGGAAACAGAGCAACACTGCGAGGACGCATTAACAGATCAGCAGTGTGGTGCAGCCGTTCAGTTTTCATCCAGTCAATTATCTTTGATTCTGATTGTGCTAACTAGCTCAGGAAACTGTATGTTATAACACATGTGGATCCCATTAGCGTATGTAGTAGTGGGTAAGCCCTTTAATTTATGTTTACAGTAACTTTTTCATTGACTCCAGTTTGTTTTTCTGTTAGAGTAGTTCACAAATAGTGGCTTTTTTCCTTTGTTACTGTAAGAATCATCGTCCCTGTAGAGATCATTAAAGTTTCCTGTTTTCTTAAGGTTTCAGTACAAACAACAAACTACCAGAGGACTACACCTGAATGGATTTGGTCCAACAGCTCCTGTAATAAAAAAACAACTCTTTCCCCAAATGCAACCCATCCACATTAGTGAGAGGCCCAGTATACATGTGTGAGCAGGTGTGTGTTTATTCTGTATATTAGCCTGATGTCAGATCACACCAGAGAATCCCTGAACCTCTTTTCTGCATCTCTGGAGCAGTTTTTCTCACTTTGCTCACTCTCACTTCTTCTCTCTTTTAATTTTCAATCTTTAAAGGGATAATGTGTAGCGTTTTAAGAAGAAATTGAGTCCATTTCTGATAAAACCTCAGATACTGCCGCATCCACGGAGACCGCTTCAGAAGCCGCCATTGTTTTCAAACATGCAGTCGCTTCCCACTGTCATCAGGTGTTCAGTTTCCGCCTCTCTTCCCTGATTGGGCCGTCCAGCTTTTGGGCCCTATAAAATCTGTGTAATTTTTTTCCCAAATTCCGTTTTAGTTGTTCCCATATTCTGTTTTTCCCATTTTATTTTTTTCAGAATTTGGTTTTTAGTATTTTATTCAAATTTTACCCCGAGACACAGCATTATGTAATGAAATCAGGTGGTCCTCACACACATCTTTACGGGTCCAGTCAACAGTATGTTGACCAAATTTGCAGAACATTTGATCTCCTGACACATAATAATCATTGGCAAACTGCTCTGTCCTGTACTTTGGAGTTAGATGGGAGTTTCGTAGCTTCGTTGCTGACTTACGCGCTGTGTTGAGATCGCTTTTGGTGTGAATGCAGGGTCAGCCAGTGTCTCAGATGGCCGCTGTGACATGTTGATTTTGTTAATGAGAGGAAGATGAGGAGGAGAGGAAGTGAAGCTTGTATTGTCCGTAGACTAAGTGACCCCCTCAGAGCATTTTCCCAAGAGATATGTTACTTTTTACTCAGAAAAAAAAGGCTTTTATGTTAAATGTCAGCCATTTCCATGATATTCCGTGTTTATATTGAATTCCGCATTCAAAGTCTAATTCCGTGATGGCTGTGAAGTCATTAGCAAGATGGATCTGCATGATTTCAGACAATGAATCAGGCAGGTCCTTCTGCACTGCAAGGTTACCGTAATGTCTCAATTATAACACCCATTATTTTTTCTCTTAAATTTGGTCTAATTTTCGGGTGCGAATTATACACAAGTACAAGCAAAATACTTACCATATTTCGTCCCGCCTACATCGCAATTGCAACACACTCGATACACAAAGCCGAAATATTCTCTTTCTCTGTGAAAACACAGGCTGCCATCTAGTGAGCAAGCAGATGTAAAATAGCTGCGCTGTGATTGGTCAAAGACATCGGCATGTTGATAGCTACTCCCTGATTGGTCGGTACACTACGACTGAGCACGCTCGGGGAGAAATCGAGTAATTGTGCATGTGTGAAGCAAAAGGCATTTCCACATCCGTTTGAGAGAGAAAATCCTGTAGGTATTTGTTGTAAAAATACTGAAATTTCATTGATTAAAACTTTGAACAGAGGTAATTTTTGAGTTGTCTGACTAAGGCTTGGGCAAAATTTGGGTGTGTGTTATATCCAAGTAAAGTGTTTTTCAGACAAAAATCTTGAAAATACATGTTATAATTGAGTGTGTGTTAAAGTTGAGAAGCTACGGTAAACTTGAGCCCCTGTGACCCAAAAAGGAATAATGCTGTTGTCCCTCTAACTTTGTCCAAGTCTACAGTCAATGAAAAACCTTAATATAAGCCTGGATCTTCAGTGTTAGCTTCTGTAATGATCACTACACTTCTACAAATTTCCAGCTAATTTCCAGAAAACCAGTGTTTCACTTGGTTTCTGTTAAATATGATTGTTTAAAAACACGATTGAGAGCTGGCAGAGCAAAAAAAATACCGTAATTTCTCGATTATAACACGCACCCCATATTTTCACATTTTTTGCCTGGAAAAACGCTGGACTTGAATATAACACGCACCCACATTTTGCCCAAACCTTAACCTCTCAGACAACTCAAAAATTACCTTTATTTAAAAGTTTTAATCAAAGAAATTTCAGTATTTTCACAACAAATACGTGATTTTCTCTCAACCGGATGTGGAAGCACCCTTAGCTTCACGCAAGTGCAATTACTCGATTTCTGCCTGAGCATGCTCAGTCATAGTGTAACGACCAATCACAGCGCAGCTATTTTGCGTCCCCTTGCTCACAAGATGGCAGGGCTCTGTGTTTTCTGGTGAGTGGTAACACTTGAGAAATAAACAATGATTACACAAAGTTAATCTAATTAAGACCCAAAATATTTGATTAGGACAGTTTAACAGTCAGTTTAACAAGAATTACGCAAGTTTGGTGGGAATGTTTCACAGAGAAAGAGAATATTTCGGCTTTTTGTATCAGATGTGTTGCAATCATGATGTTGGCGAGATGAAATATTTTAAGTATTTCGCTTGTACTCGTGTATAATGTGCACCCGAAAAATTAGAGCTCATTTAAAAATAAAAAAGTGCGTGTTATAATCAAGAAATTCAGGTCCTGAGCTGTGTCGGCAGTTTGATGGGTTGACATGCACATTTAAGGCTGAAGAGGACACAGAAAATATAAGTATAAGCAGCTTCTCACAGCTTTAATGTCACGTCTTTATGCTTTTCGTCAGACGGGGGTGTTGCATAATGCAGGTTTAAGACTTCGGATGTTCTCCACCAGGAGGAGCATCATCTGGCCTGTCTGCTTCATTAACCCACCCTCAGCTTCCCCACCGAGACAGGAAGTAAAGCAGGGAGGGGATCTGGATCCACCGACGGATGGATGTATGTGTGTTTGGGGTAGATGTAAAAATGGGGCAAAAGGAGCTCAGTGAAAACAGGAGTGATGACGTGCAGAGAGGAGGCATGGAGAAGACAGCAGCGGAGGATTAAAGCTGGTTTAATGTGACAGGAAGTCCAAAACTGTAAATATACAACACTGCACCAGTCAATGGAAACCCTTTGACTTCTTTAAATACAGGCAATACAGAAGATCAGACGACTTGTACTGAGAAAACACGTTGATTTGGTACACCAGTTGAGCTGCTTGTTAACTCATGGCTAATCTGCCAATCACATGGCAGCAACTCAGTTCATTTAGGCATGTTGAAATGGGTAAGGTGACCTGCTGAAGCTAAAACTGAGCATCAGAATGGGGCAGAGGGGGGATTTAAGTGGCTGGTGTGTGTATTTCAGAAACTGCAGATCTGTTGAGACAGCCATCTCTAGGGTTTTATGACAGGGCTGGGCAACTTTCATCACCAATCATGCCTCATATTTCCTTTTTCAGTGTCTCAAGGAGGAAAAAATATTTAAATCAATTAAAAACAGCAAATATACAGCTTCAAAAAAGGATTGTAACAACATTTATATATTTTAACTCAAACACAATTAAAAATTCATGATTTAATGAGCATGATACATAAGTAACTTAAGACTATTTTTAATGCAATAAAAGAATGTTAACCAGTTTTTAAAGCACAGATAAATTCCCTCTACCACTGTTTCCAAATATACTATATTTTAATGCCTTATAGAAAATACAATCATAACAAAGTAAGTTCTTTAATAACTTGTAAAAACAAATCATGTACCAGCAAGCTAAAGTTAGTAGAAAAATATGATCACCCATCCTAATTTGTGCATTGTGTAGAACTGGTTACTCATGATGAATCATATTGAGCAGTTGTTGTTATATTTTCTCCTTATTTCCAGTTTGTTTTTTTATTGATTCATGGGTTGCACTGAGTGAGGTGAAGGGGCCAGTTGCCCGTTCTTGATTTATGGTCACAAAAAGGGAAAATATCCAGTTTGAGATGATGGAAAAGCAACAGGAACTCAAACAATCACTTGTGACAGATCTTTTAATCATTTTAACTACAGTCTGCACATATCATATTTAAAACTTGTCTCTATTTTATAATATTTTTATTTTTTGGTTTTCTTTGCTGCCAAACTATGTTTCACTGTACAGATTTTGGTGCCAAACAAGTGTTTATAGTAACAATATAGGGCTATTTTATTCTATCCTATTCTGTTTTATTACAGCCAGGGCATGTACAAGATCATTTCTGAACACAAAACAAGACAAATCTTGAAGCAGATGGGCTACAGCAGCAGAAAACCACACCAGGTACCCCTCCTGTCAGCTTAGAACAGGTAATGCAAATGTTGCCTGGTCTCTTGTCTCTTGATTTCTGCTCTAACATTCAGATAGTAGAGTCAAAATTTGGCGTTAACATCATGAAAGCATGGATTCATCCGACCTTCAGGCTGCTGCTGATCATTTTTGGCACACTTTGGGCCCCTTAGTACCAATCTAGCCCGGTTAATGCCACAGTCTCCCTGAGTACTTTGCTAACATGTCCATTAATCATGGTGTACTATCTTCTGATGGCTACCTCAAGCAGGATCATCTCAAAATGGTTTCCTGAACATAACATTGAGTTCACAGTATCACAGTGGCCTCCACAGTCACCAGATCTCAACCCAACAGAGCATCTTTTAGGTGTTGTGGAACAGGAGATCGACATCATGGATCTGCAGCAACTGGGTGATGCTATCACACTAACATGGACCAAGATCTCTGAGGAATGTTTCCAGCACCTTGTTAAATAAATGCCATGAAGGATTAAGACAGTTCTGAAGGCAAAATGGGTCCAAGGTGTACCTAATAAAGTGGCCAGTTAGGTTTTTTTCTTTTTTGTTCAGTGTCTTGTAAAGGGAATATTATCCCTTATCTGTTTCAGGTCACAGGGGGCTGGAGCCTGTCCTAGCTGACATAGGGCAAGAAGCGGGGTGCACCATGAACCAGTCGCCAGCCAATCACAGGGCCACATAGAGAGACAAACAACCATTCATACACCTGCCCACACCTGAGGGTAATTAAGAGTCACCAATTAACCTAATGGGAATGTTTTTGGTCTGTGGGAGGAAGCTGGAGTGCTCCACACATGCATGTGGAGAACATGCAAACTCCACACTGACACAGGGTTCAAACTACCAACCTTCTTGTTGTTAGGCATGTGCACTACCTGCAGCACCACCGTGTTGCCACAAATGCAAACAGATTGCTGTAAATCTGGAGCTCAATTCAAGTGTTCATAATCAAAAATTCTCATCATGGACCTGATCTTACTTCAAATATATAATGTTTAGTGATGATTTATGTCATTGTCTGTGTAGTTTTTCAGTCAACCTTCAAAAATTTAAGCAGTTTGATGCAGGACACAGAACAGAAAACAGACTACAAGGGCAAAATTTGCAAAATGTTGAGTAATGTAGATGTCAGACACTGCTGCGTCTCTGTTTTGTCGTCTAATGTCCTTATTAAAAGAAAACTCTGTTCCCTCAAAATAATTGTGTTTACTTTGTGCTGACAAGTGTAATCACTGGATAACATGCAGCTTCTTTTATTAAATTTACTGCACAGCACAGAGACGGTCAGGATGGAGAGGCTGTATCAAAAGTGTTTGTCTAAGAAGGAGAAGAAGACAAACTTAATTAATCCCAGAGAGGAAATCAAGTTACTTTTTTAACTCTGTTATAAAATATGCTGCAACAACATGAGCACAAATATATGGACCTGCTGTCAAAGGCAATGTAGGTAACGTCATTTAGATATATTTTAGTTACACGTTTGCTGGAAATGTCCTCATTACCCTGAATCAAACAGAGACGAAAGTTCTGCCAAAATTCTCATCATTCATCACCATTAAACCATGTCAAACAACAGTTAACTTCAGCGTCTTGTGACACACATTAACTCAGATTCAAATTACACCAGAGAATGGCGGAAAAACTGTTCTAACATCACTTCATTTACAGGAAATTTAGTTTTTTGGCATTACCAACTGCCTTTATAGCCTGACACACCAGACTGACGGTTCAGCCATGTCTGTGTGCAGCCCTGCTTGCTGCTAAGATATAAAAATTCCAAGCTGTTGCATCATGGTGGCCACAGCTGTGACAAAGGCAAATTTAGCATTCCTGCTCCTGCAGCTTTAATGAAACCTGCTTGGTTGCAGCCACACAGACTTCACCCTCCTCTGATACTTTGATGCTCAAATTGACTGATGTCAAGCTTGGCTGCATTAAAAAATTATTATATACCGAGTGAAAAATTACTTCTTTAGACCAGAAAGTGCCAATTTTCAAATGGAAAAGAAACCAGCCACGAGGGAGCGGCAAAAGAAGCAAAAATATAATTTATATTTAATAGCTTCTGTAAGATGCAGCCTGGCAGAGAGTGTTGATTTACTTTTAAGGCTCTCTGAAGAAAATCCACCTTCCTGCACTGCAGTGGCTTCTTTTCGACACACCCGTCTTGAAAATTTTAAATCTCAGCGCTGCATAACAAAATTATTTCTCACCTTGTTCCTCCTGACAGCCGACAACAAAGTCTGAACTTTTTCAAACAACAGCTCGAGGCGAAATAACAGAGCAGCTTACAGGAGGGACTCGAGTACTCCTGCATGTGTACAGTATGTTTTCTTTAACTCTTGATATTAAAGTACATAAATCCTGCTTTGCTTCAGCTTCTAGAGGATCCTTTCTTTCACTTTTACCTGCAATCATTTACATTTTACTGCTCATCCGAGTTGAACACTTTTTGTTTCTCCCTCCTCCATCTCCTCCTTTGTTTCCTCACAGATTAAACATCTCGCAGGTCCCCACAAGCAGCGCAGAGAGGAGAAACCTCTTTTTTCTCAAAGCCATTAATGTGCATCATCATGCAGTCTGTTCCCACAGGATCAGGCAAGTCAGCGGATTTACTGACTGAGAGAGGAGGGGGTTTAAGATCCCCAGTCAGGATTCAAGGACAATTCATTATCACTGTCAGGGTGCGGCAGGGCACGAGGAGGAGGAGGAGGAGGAGGAGGAGGCTGGATGGATGTTAGTGGTGGTCTGAAGGAGCGCAGTTCAATAATTCGCGTTTTGATTCTCTGACTGAGCCGAAGTGAGAAGCCGGGAAAATGTCAAGGGCACCGCATAAACAAGCCGCTTCCCCGCTCGCTCTCCAAATCCACTGCAAGCTGTCTCGGAGAATAAACCCTGACGTCAGCTCGTGAATGTGCAGAGAGAGGAGAGAGCGGAATAAAGGCCAGCTACAAATCTAATCAGTGCTGAAAAGGTGTTTTCATATTTACGCTGATTTACTAGAGAAGGCAACACTACAGCTGGAAGACAGGCCGCGGCAGAGACAGCTGCCTATCAGAGAGAGAGCTTTTCATCAGTTAAAAGGCCTCAAATGATTGTGCTTTTTAATCATGATTGCAACTCTGTCATGCTTTATTTTTGACTTTATCTGCCTCACTCCAAAGTTTGAAGCCTGTGACTAGGGCTGGGCAATATATCGTTTAAATCGATTAATTCAGATTGTTTTCTGCAGAATATTTAGAAGTTAAAAATCTAGATTTTTTTCTTGACTTACTCCAACCATAAGTTGTTGCAATGTTTGAAAATATAAATACTGATAATGTACAGTTTTCATTATGGTAGACCCTGTCAGGTTTTACACAAGCACTTTTATTGGCTTGGATTTGGTCAAATATTGATCAGAGAGCTCTGTCTTAATATCCTGTGAAAATCGCTCAGCCTTCATTGTTTATTTAGGCAAACCTGCCTACATAAACACACACACACACACACATATATACAACATATATATATATATATATATATATACAGTGCTCAGCATAAATGAGTACACCCCTTCAGATTTGTCATTTTTTCCTTTCAAAATCAACATTTCCTATGGCATACTATAGCACAAAATACTCCCCCAAATGTGGGCCATTGATTACAAACAAGATTTTTTAAGTTGCACACAAAAAAGTTTTTTTCTCAATTTAAGATCAGGATGCAAAAATGAGCACACCCCAGTCAAAGGGGTGGGAGCAAAGCTAAATTTTAGCTATCGTATTACCCATATTTTCATCCTATGGTAAAAAAAAAATGTTATGTTAAACTCAGCTTTGTCAAAACTTTGGAAATTGTTCTTTTGTTCATTTAGATATTGATTACTACATTACTTTTAATAGGGGGTGTACTCATTTATGCATCCTGATGTTAAATTGAGAAAAATACTTCTTTGTGTGCAACTTAAAAAAAAACTTGTTTGCAATCAATGGCCCACATTTGGGGGAGTATTTTGTGGTGTAGTATGCCATAGAAAATGTTGATTTTGAAAGGGAACGAAAGGTTTGCTGACAAATCTGAAGGGGTGTACTCATTTATGATGAGCACTGTATATATACTGGACATTAATAAATCCAAACAATAAGTAATAAAAATATGTTAAAAAAAAAAAATATTTAAACCTTGCACTGTTGATTCAGAGGCTATATTCTAATATCTTTAAAAAAGATGCTCTGATTTTGGCATTGTTCCTTCTAAAGGCGCTCCTAAAAATCCAGCACCTCCCTGTTGGCCCATTGGCTGATCCCCTCCACTGGAAACCCCCCCCCGTCCCCCTTCACGTCCTCGTTGGGTCCACTGGGGTGCTTTATAATATGAAGCTTGAGAAGCTCAGGTTTACACTAAAAGGCTCTGTGAATTCATTTTATGTTACTTGGGATCCTGGAGGGTTGATATGAGTTATTTATTTACTCTTGGTTATTTATTTTATTTAAAGTTTTTTATTTTATTTTATTTATATTTATCATTATTACTTTACTATTGTTATTATTCATGTGTTTGTTTTTTCTAGTTGAAAGGCCTTGTAATGGGTGGTGGGCAGTAAAGGGAGTTGACATTCAGATGTAACAATTAATGTTTATTCTATATTGTTATACCTTATGTTGTAAATCACACTGTCTGTCTAAAACATTTAACATGTTCTATAGATGAAGTTGGGAAAACAAGATACTCTGAGAGAGAGTACATTTCTAACACAACAAACAAGTGTTGATAGCAGTCACTCTGTAAAGTGTTAAAAGTGTTAAAGTCCAAACGGAGTCAATAATTACACTTCATTAGTGTTAACATGGGGTGGCGCAGTAGTCTAGCAGGTAGAGCACGTGTCACAGAAAGAAGGTTGCTGGTTCAGACCCTCAGGGCCTTTCTGTGTGGAGTTTGCATGGATGGGTTTTCTCCGGACACTCCTGCTTCCTCCAACAGACCTAAAATATGCTCAGCAGGCTAATTTGCAGAAAATTGGACTCGAGTCGACCTGAGTCGCCAATTTGACATCTTGCAACTCCTCTCGGACTTGAAAGGTAAAAACTCGAGACTAACCTCGGACTTGGGTTAGGGTTGACTCCAGACTCAACTCCACTTGAGACAACATGAGTCAGAAAAATTGTATCATATGTTTTTTTTTTTCAGTTTATGTTTTTTTTTTTTTTTTCACGTGGATATCATTCTAGCTACCTCTAAAAAAATACACTTGAAAAAACGTCAGAAAGATAGTTTGAGCCTGCAAATTAAATGTTGCCAAATGTTCCAAATAAACATATTTTTTAGTATCAAACATGTCATTTCTTTAATGGAATGTAGCCTTTCCCATCTACCTCGGTCTAAATGATCAGACGTGTAATGTTGTAATGGATAAATGAACAGCTTCATGCTGGCTTAAGCTCTTTTTTGACATTGACCTTAGGAAGATAAGGTTTCTCTCTCCAAGATATAAACCTGAGTGCTCTTTGGGCGGGCTGGGGAACAATGGTGAGGGACTTGACTTGACATAACTTGTGACTCAGCTTGACTTGCCCACAACAGAAAAAACTTGGGACTTGCTTGAGACTTGGACCAAATGACTTGACACTAGCTTGGGACCCAGATCAGGGGGACTTGGGCAGTTGTCTTCTAATTGGTGACTCTAAGGTTGTCTGTCTATCCGATCCCAACATCCCAATGCCAGCTGGGATAGCTCTTAACACTTCCGAAGTGTCAATATTAACTCTGATAGTGTTCATTTGACTGTAGATTTTTCTGTGTATTCTTTCAGAAGGGTCATGCTGCACTTTTAGGGGTCTTCTCCTGCCTTAAAGCCTCTGTGTTGACCTCTCACCTCCTCAATCTCTCAGTTTCTTCCTTCTCCAACAGCCATCAGCCACTTCTCTGATTTTCTACAGAGTTATTAAGCCACCATTCACGGCTGCAGAAACACCAAACCTCTCCCCATCAGCTCACTCGCTCTCTCTTGTCCCACCAACCAATCAGGGGGAGGATCTGCTGTGATCAAAGTGTAATAATCCGCCAATCACGGTGCAATCAGGGGCTCTTCTCTGCTCGGTTTGAACACTGAGACAGTGCGACAGCAGAGCACACGCCGTGGCTTAAAGGGGATGAATGGCCCGGCAGAGAAGTGAGGACTGATAATGATTGGCTCTAATAATAGTCTCATCATTAGAAGGGGCGCTGGTAGCACAGGGTGAAAGGTCTCTGTGGGAGAGAGGGGCAGGGGGATGGATAAAAAGAAGAGTGTTGGAGTGGTTAGTGCTGAGGGGGGGGTCCCGTGTTTATCAGGAGCTCCATGGAGACAGATGAGAGGGGTCTGTGGCAGAAAGAGGGGAGTAAAGGGTGCAGGAGTAACAACTATCTGCTCCACTGTGTCAGTGAATCGATGCTGACTGATGTAACACTGCTGCTTAAAATGTGTCACACCACAGTCACTGAGAATGCTGCGTCCTGATTGGCTGGTGGTCTAAAATGTGTTTTAAAGGGAACCCTGTGCGCCCCGAGCGAACACATTTCTCCGAACACCTCACGTCCTGTCAGAAATAGACCTCAGAGTATTCAGGAGGAAGCGTGGAGAGGAATCTACGAATAATGCACAAGTATTTGGAGCCGCCTTCGGTTTATGAAGCAGGAATTTGATTCATCTGAATGTTCTGCTGATCCAGGAGCTGTTTATGAGTTGTTATCAGGAGCTGAGGACCAAAATTACGATTGATTTATGATAGATACCTCTTATAGCTGCCACAAAGGAAATAGACAAAACAAATAATTCCAATGAAGTCTGGATGCTGTGTAAAATATAAATAATAACAGAATATAATGATTTGCAAATCCTTTTTGACCTTTGTTCATTTTAATACACCACGAAGACGGGATATTTAATGTTCAAGCTGATGAACTTTATTATTATTTGCAAATATTCACATTTAAATTGGAAGCCTGCAGCATGTTCCAAAAAAGCTGAGACAGGGGCATGTTTACCACTTTGTTCAGCTCTCCTTTAACAACTGAGGATAATTGTTGAAGCTTCATAGGTGGAATTCTTTCTCATTCTTGCTTCAGTTGCTCAAAAATCCGGGGTCTCTGTTGTTTTTTGTGCTTCATAATGCACCACACATCTTCAATGGGAGACAGGTCTGGACTGCAGAGGCACGATAGATTTAAAATTTGACTTTTACTATGTTTGAGCTTCTATAAATTGTTGTCTATTGTTATGTTTTTTAATCAGTTCAACTGAAGTCATCAGCTTGATTACATAACAGTTAAATTTTGTGAAATTTTTATTTTGAAAAGGTTCCTCCTCTTCTCCTGTCCTGTCAACTGTGTTACAAGTGTTTTTTTGTGTCATAAATCTCTTAAATTTTGGATAAACTTTAACAAAAAAAGATGGGGGATATCTCTGCAGAGGGAAGTCTTATATAAGAATGGTAAAGAGCTCTAAATTCAGTGTAATGTGAATTTATGTTGAAAAAGGTTGCATCCTTCATCGTTGTACCCCATAACATCCACATTATGAAGCTCAAAATTCATATTTTTAAATCAGTTGGACAGATAAACTCTAAACCCCTGGCGAATAGACGGAAACACTTTCAAATAAATGTGTTATCAATCTGTCGTATTTCATATATGTTTTATATGACACAACATTTGTCCATAACACAGTTGACAAAATAATAAATCAAATGTTCATTTTCATTAAAATATTTTAAAAGTCATTTGAGCTTAAACTTGCCAATTAATTAATTTAGCACATCAAGGGTGTATATTATAGAAACATCTAGTTTATTTATCAAAAAACAATACTGATATCTTGAGTTATGGTTGACATGACATGTACCCCTAATACCCTCAAATCAACCAACTTAAAAAAAGAGTTTAATTGTTCCAGACCAAACAAGCATGTTTTGGTCTGTGGGAGGAAGCCTGAGTACTTGGAGAAAACCTTAGCATGCACATAAATAACATGCATTTAACACAGAAAGGCCATGATCAAGATTTGTACCAGCTACCCTTTTGCAACAACACTTCTACCATTCAAGATTTGTGTGCCACTTTCTGTCCACTTGACTTATTTTTTGTGGTCTTGTGGTTGAGTCAGTGAGTTTTGTATTTGTTTATTTTTGTTTTATCTCAGTTTAGTGGAAAAAAAATCTTTTGGGCAAACAGTAAAGTTGTTATCTTAGTGATTATTTTATATTTAACTCTTTTGCTGTATAATATTATAAAATTGTCTGACATGATATAAATAATGATGTAAGAAACTGAATAAGTCTGTTCTTAATTTTACCCAAAATTCTCAAATGTGCACTCACAAAAAAAGGTAAAAAAATGAATAAAAGGAAGCCTGAAGATCTTTAACCCACCAGTAGCTCTGAGAAGAAGTATTTTGATTGTCATGGGATTTTAAGATGCTTCATTGGATCGGACAGAACATCATCGGATGGTCGACCTATACCTGCCAACATCTGCGTCCTTCTCTGACATTTGGAGCCGCGCACAGATCAGCGGTGCACACGCACACCTTTAATTAGGTCTTAGGTTGCCGGGCTGCAGTGATGGATAGGCTGAAATGTTGCAATGTGTACACTGTGTTCCTTGGAAAGTCTGCCAACCCTTGCTGACATCTGACAAACATACATAAATTACTGATCTGTATGAAATAATAATGCACAGTGAGTCTAAAGGCCATGCAAACAAAGAGCCTCCCTGGAGGAAAAAAATGGGGACGTTGGGGGCTTGAAATACAAGAAAGATCAGGAGAGAAAAAACAGGAATTTGGAAAATCTTGGCCAACATGATGCTCATTCCTGCTGCTGGATTAAGGATATTTCTCTTACTGTCAGTTGGTAGCAATAATGAGCCAAGAAAAATTGTAAAATTACAACAGGCAGGGAAAAAAGAGCAAAAAAATCAATATTAACAACACAAAATGTACAAAGATTCGGCTCTGAGATGCCATCAGAACACAGCTTTGAAGTTTCTTGCCTAAAATCCAACTCAGATATTCGATCACTGGCAGGTCCATGAATCCCTTAGTTTCAGTGTAAATCAGGGGTGTCCAAACTATGGCCCCGGGGGCCATTGCCAGCCAACAGTCAACTTCTTGCTGGCCTACAGCAGCTCCAAAAGAATCATGGATATTTGGCCAACATTGTAACATCAGTTACAGTTGCTTGGCTATCTGTTCCATCACAAGGTCAGCAACACAAAAAATACTGCGGATCAGCTTCAAGCACCAACACACCCACAGAGCTTGGAGTTTTTGTGCAGTTTGCTCTTGTTTTGAGTCTGAAAGTGGTGATGGGCAGCCAGGATCTCCTCTCTGCTGCACAGAGGGTCACGCTCCTATTGACCAGGAGCCCCTGAAATCTAATTCATCACTCCAAAGACTATTGCCATGTCCGATTATTAATGGAAAGCTCTAATCTAGGCTGTTTTTTTTTTAGGATTTGTATTATTTAAAGGGATACGCCAACATTCTATTTGTTTTCTTGTCTTGCCTCACTCCCAAGTCCCATGACAAGCAAATAGACACCATTCTTTTGATGGTGCATGCAATAACAAGGAAGAGATGGGCAAAGCTAATTAGCTTGGCTCAAAAACTGGGAGTCAATGGGTAGCGTTAGCCTGCCTCTGCCTACAGTCATTAGATAAACTCTACAGCAACTCTAAACAGTCCTGTGTGCTTGATGTGACTTATATTTTTTACTGCATTATCTATTGTTAGACTAAAATTAGCAACTTATGTAATTTTCAAAAGATATACATAAGAAACTAAATTAAAACTTGTTGACCTACTCAGAAGCACGTCCATGGTGGCTTGCACATGTGCCCTGCGGTGTAGTTTCATATGTACTTTTGAAAATTACATTAATTGCTAACCTAATCTAAAAATTAGATAATGTAACATAAAGTGGTCAAAAAAGCGAGACACAACAAGCACACGGGACCATTCAGAGTTGCTAAAGAGTTTATCCGATGACTGTAGGCAGAGGCAGGCTAACACTACCCATTGACTCCCAGTGTTTGAGCTAAGCTAATTAGAGGTGTGCATGCATTGCCCGTCTCTTCCTTGTTACTGCAGCGCAGTTGAAAGAATGGTGTCTATCTGCCTGTCATGGACTCGGGATTGAGGAAAGTCATGAAAAGAAAAAAAAAAATGTTGGCGTATCCCTTTAAACCAGACTAGAATCTACATTTTCATAATGAACATCATCAAACTAATTAACTTTTGAAAATTACTAAAGACACAACACTTTTCTGGAATTAAATTGCTTTGCTGCTTCTTACGTCTGATATCAGTTACTAGATTTTGTTGTCTGCCGCTAAGTAAATTCAACTTTTGCACAAATTGTAACATCAATGCATAACTAACTTTCCTGCAGAAGCACCAAAAATACGACAGACCTGCCAATCTGGTGTCAGACTTAAACTGTTAAACTGTGTGGTGGTCAACCCCAGACTCTCGGCTCAGGTCTACTGCCGCCCTCAGAAGGACTCGGACAGCCTGATTGTATTTTGGGAGTTTTAGCCCAGATTGACAGAAACCATCTGTCCATCCTCCATGTTTTTCTTTCTGCAAAAGAGTGGGTCTGCAGGGTCAAGAGGTCATCGCAGCTGTGGGCCGAGGACAGTCAGGTCACCATTAAGTCCCTCCTGAGGCCATCAGTGAGTGCTTGACCTCCTGACCTTTAACTAATGAACAGGACAGCTGATGAACCAAGTCCTGGAAGGGTTTCTCCATCAAAGAGTCTGGAATCACTCTGGAGATCTAATGACCATCAAACCAGAACTGCTAATTGTTCGGTCACACCTCCTCATTTAACTGAGGAATATGTCACTCATTTATCGTCGTGGATTCAGAGTTTCTAATAACGGGTCGACTGAGAATAAACTTGTCTGATAGAGTCATTTAGGCTCATAAAGCCAAACTACCTCATTAAAATCAAGTTAAATCACCCTCTTACTCCGAGCTGAGTCATCACACTTTCTCTTCTCACAACTGCTATGGTCGAGGTTTTTTTTTACACAAGACCCCACGGCACATTCAAACGGTGTAGAGAGATGAATAGCAGGGTTCATTGTTGTAGAATTGTTGATCAGTATTGAGGATAACACCATCCTTTACCCAATTATAGGTCTGACTGTAACAAGAAACCGCAGCAATTTATCAGCCGACATCCTGAATCAGTATAATACAAAAGCCTCCCTCTCCTAAATTTAAGAAGTTTACCAGTACAACTCCACAAATGAAAACAAAACACTGGTGTGGCCTTATTTTTATATGGTGTGTATTATTTTATATATTTGTTTGGTATTGTTCTGTCTGTAATTATTGAGTTTGTTAGTTTTTTGTTTGTTAGCTCAGGCTATGAACGCTGTAGTGTGGCAACTCTTTCTTGCCTCATACCGTCCCTATACAAATAAACATCAAGTAAAAATAAATATTTCTTAACCTGGCAGTGCAGCTGATTTAGTGTCTATAATCAGTTGGATCCATCTCGTAAGGCTCCAATCTACAACAACTGTGCTCAACCTGCAACAGCACGGCCTAATCAGCATCCTTTAAAGCAGGAAGAGGTGGAGCTATGAGCAAGATGACAGCAGGAAGTGACTGTACGTACAGAGATTAGCATAGATGCTAACACATATCTGGATAAACAGGATATTTTTTCACTCCACTGCCGACATGTTTTAACGAGAGTTTGTTCTAGTGGCTCATGTTTTACACCGCAGCAGTAGCAACTACCTACAACAATATCTGATTGACCCACAATGAAAATGATTGATGGAACAATCGTCCAATCACCAGCCAGATATGCTTCTGCATGTTTCCAAACACTTTCTATGAGCTGTTACCAGATGGACAAGTGAATCATATTTAATGGTCCATCTGGTGCGTCTGCTTACTACTTTCTATTCCTCCCTATAAATTGGTAAATATTGCTTTAATGTTTGTTTCTTTGACGGCCTAAGACATGATACAATGCATTTGGATTTGGATTAAAAGCAGATATGTCAGTAAAATTAACAACATAGCCGTTAAATAACGCTGAAAAAAGGTTATCATTTGCTTGAATTGCCTGTTTAGATTATATATTAAGCACTTCTACTATATTTTAAACGTTGATTAATTCCTTAAGAAGTTCCTAGAGTAAACTGCAAATAATCATGGTAGTCCAATTAAAAGAGTCCAACTGTTTGTGTTAATTTGGCCCTTTGGCACTTGATTATACTACTTATTATCTTTCCTCCTGAAAGCATCTCTGGTACAAACTCATGTCCTTGCTGTGACAAAAAGCCACAGACTGAGAACCAGCCATATTATTGTCTTAATTACCTGGTTGGTGTTTTATTCGTTGGACGTCCTAGTTTTTTCACAGCCACATCACGACAACCTGCCTACATCAACAGAGTAATATCAATAATGTGTTGTAATAAGAAGAAGTTCCTCCGGCACTGTGGTCTGCTGTCCATAATCAACATGAAGAAACCTCCCAACTGAGTTACAGATGTCAGAAACTGTGTTCGTGTTCTACGACTCAGTATTTGTCACAAGCAAAGACACCACTGTGACTACAACAAATCATTTTGAAAAGGCCAGATTTAGCTCAACGAATGGAAAAGATCCACCATGCTACACATTTTTTAAGGGATATGCCAACTTTTTTTTTGTTATTTTCGTGTATTTCCTCAATCCCGACTCCATGGCAAGCAGATAGACGCCATTCTATCATCTGTGCTACAGTAACAAGGAAGAGATGGGCAAAGCTCACCCACCGCTAATTAGCTTAGCTCAACCACTGACAGTCAATGGGAAGTGTTAGCCTGCCTCTGCCTACAGTCATCAGATAAACTCTTCAGGAACCCTAAACTGTGTTTTTTTATTTTTACAGCATTATGTTATGTTATCTATTTTAGACTAACATTGGCACTTTATGTAACATTTTAAAGAAATACATACGAAACCAAAATGCAGGCCGCATGCGCAAACCACCGCAGACGTGCTTGTATGTTGGTCAACAAAACAAAGCAAGTCCTCTGTGGTTTGCGCATGTGCCCTGTGGTAAAAACGAGTCACAACAAGCACACAGTTGCTGCAGAGTTTAGCTGATGGCTGTGGGCAAAGGCAGGCTAACCCTACCCATTGACTCCCAGTGTTTGAGCTAAGCTAGTCAGCGGTGGGCAAGCTTTGTCTGTCTCTTCCTTCTTACCACACACACAGTTGAAAGAATGGTGTCTATCTCCTTGTCATGGATTCAGGAGTGAGGCAAGGTGAGTAAAAAAAAAAAAATGTTGGTGTATCCCTTTAAGTAACTTTCTGTACTCCAGCTCCCTGTTTTCTTGAACATGAGTCCTCTGTACATACAGAAACAACCTCTTGATATCTGAAAACTGCAGCGTCATGCCCCCTTTCCCGCCATTTCCTAAAAATGTGCAGCAGCTCATGCGTGCAGTGCGTCCTCGTGTGTGTCAGCTGTAACAGCATCCTCCAGTGTGCGAGAACAACTCCCCTGGCCAGAGTGTGTTCCTGTTAAAACCCATCTGTGACTTCACGGCTTACTCACTGCGATGGGAGAGCAGACCTGCTGCTATCTCCTCCCGCCCCCCTCTCACTCTCTCTGTCTTTCTCTTTAGATATTCCAGGCGTCTCTGTCTCACAAAGCAATCCACTTCAATCTGTTAGGCATTCATTAGCGCTAATGTTGCATGAACAATGTTGATATTAGCGAGTGACTGATACGGTGGTTTGAAGGTCGACTTGGGCTAAATCGCATTATTAGTGTGTTTTCTGAGTAACTAATAATGATTTTTCCATTTTTGTATGAATATAAAATCATCGAGGCAGCTTAAGCACATTACAGAGCTGCAGACCCTGTTTAATCTGATCAGGGGTTAACGTGGACGAGGCCTGCAATGACCATAATTATTGTGATAAACTAACACGAATGATAGCTCCAAACTTTGCATAACTTTCTTTTAAACCAAGCTTAAACTCTGCTCTAACATACAGCTGATTTATCTGTTCCTTCTGATTCATAAAACTTGTTCACAGATTTAAAATAAAAAATTATAAGACCTTGAATTAAAAAAGTACACCACTCAGTTCACAAAATCCACTTGAATGTTGTGTTTCTGTGCATCACAGCCTTCACTTAATAACAAATTATGGTCTCTTTCACCTCACTATTTTGTTTTGTTTCATTTATTTATTATTTTGGATAAGCACTCATACTCCTAAAATCATAAGTAAAGATATTATTGGTTTGGACCTTATCTGGGCATCACATTCAGGCATTTTAAAGGTCAGTATATTTATTGAATTTTGGAAAAACACTTGATAAACAGAATTATCCTGATTTTAGATCACTGTTAAAATGACACAACTTTAAAAAGATTTAAAAAAAAACACCTTGGCCATAACTTCTCTAAAAAAAATCCTCCATCATTTTCCTTTGAAAAAGTCTGGTTTTGGGGTCAGTTAGCCTAAAAGATCTGATTGGGAAATACACTTAGAGGAAGATGAATGAATATTAAAATAAATATGTAAAAAAGGCTACCATGGGTCTCCTAGTGGATTTCCAATCTGTGGTATTGGTTGGATTCAAATGAACTTAACTGCTTTTTTTTTTTTGCATCTTTGAAGGCTATTACACCTGTTTTTTTCTATTAGGGAGCTGAAATGTGACATAAAGACTCGTCGACCCTGAATGCATCAGACTTTGACAACCCAGCCTATGTTGAGAAGGCAGAGAGCTAGCTAGGCTATAACTGCAAATGTAAAAATCTTTAAACGCAACCTAAAAACTCATTCATTCAGGCTAGCTTATAAGCAGAACTTTATAATTTCAATGATTATTATAGTTATTTATTTATTTGTAAGTATCACTTTTTACCTCACTTTATTACACTGTGGTTATAAAAGGATCGACATGGCCGTCAATAATACTCAGTAAAGCTGTGGGGTTCAGACATGCTCAGTTGGTACAACAAAATGTGTCTCCCCGCCTCACAGTGAGGGCACAAAGATGTCTTATTCTATATGCAGACCGAAGTTGTTTTTTGAACCAGGCTGTGAAGATGATTCTTTAGGCCGTTAACTCCACACACAATCATTAAGGCCCAGTTTACACGACAACAAAAACATCCGAAAACTGAGAGTTTTTCTTGTGTTTGCACTTTCTGTTTACATGAGAACGGTGCCTGGAGTGCCTGAATCTGCAAACTTTTGAAACCAGGGTCCAGAGTGAAAAGTTAAGAAAACTTTTCATATTCGTCCGTGTGAACAGGAATCGCCTTTGTCAGGGAAAATGGGGATGCATGTGCAGTACCTAAGAACAATGACGCACCCAAGAACAACAACAGCTATGAGCAACATGCGTGCTCCTAACTGTGCTCAGTTTTAAAAACTTCTGCGTCTTGTGCGCTCACTCACCATTGTTGTTTGTGAAAAGTTTGTCTTCACCGGAAAGTGTTAGTGCGCAGATGTGTGTTGTAGCACTACTGTTTCATTACAAACTTATATCGCCAACTTCTGGCCTGGCATCCATGCTACTGCGATTTCAGTCATTATCGCAGATCCGCGAGAACATGCATCATTATCACACTGTCTCCAGACTGTTTTTGAAAACACAAAGGAAAAACCTTTCCATTTCTGGTGACAACGTTTTGTAAACAGGCCCAAAGGTGTCAGGTTTCTGCAGGCAGCCTCAAGTGGACAATCAGCAGGACTAAATGATTTCAGGAAAAGATCTAATTGCGATTTTTCTGGCAGATATTGCAATTTCAATTTCGAGTGCAATATTCACTATGTTGACAGTATAGACAATAGTAAGGAAATCAATGATCAAAAGCACATAACACATTATTCATCATCTAATATTGATGATAAATAATCAGTTTTCATTATTTAAGGGATACTCCAACTTCTACTCCTAAACAGAGACTTTGTATTGTTGACCTGCTAACCAGCACTTCCATAAATGCAAATTACCTGCAAATTTGTGAAATAGTTGACAAAACAGATTCTGGGTCGGTCAGGAGCACTGCAAAAAATTGCAGATTTGGCGAGCACATTATTGCGTTGTCTAAAATTGCGATTTTGATCAGAAAACGATAAATCTTTCAGACCTAACAATCAGGGTACTACAGCTTTGGGCCTCCATGTTCAGCTGATGTCACTCTGCTTAAACCCAATCCTTTCTCCGAATCAATCATCCCACGTGGAGCTTCAGTGTTTGAAATACTCTTGCCACAGACATAGCACCAAATACTCTTCAACTTAATACTTTATCTCCTGTTGAGAGCTCCACAGACACTTTTCAAACACCCAGTTTAACTATTTAACCGTCAAAAATCATCGGCACTCCGATGACAGATAAACTAAAAAAAGAGGACATCCTGCTCCCACTGAGGTGAATTAAGGCTGCTGTGCTTAATTAATGAAAGCTGTGTTTACTACCATCATCAAATTTTCCCAGTTCTGCTCTGAGCCTCATTCCTCTCCGTGGTAATCGAAAGTGAGGCATCAGGCATTGAACGAAAGCTCAAAGCAGCTCAAATCTGAGACGGGGCCCTCTGAGTGATTAACACAAAGTAACTGGCATGACTTCCTGTCCCAGTTTGGAGCGAATCCATCCCAACATCTTCACATCCTAAAATAGACTTCTAATTGAGTAAGAAGGTGACGAAGCAGCTTCACAGCGCTGATGGATTCAAAGTGTTCAGTTATGCCTTTAAAACAGACATTACCAATCAGACTCAGGCTGATCTCAGTGTTTGGTCCTGGTCACTGCCTGATGTTCTTCGAAGAGCTCAAAAGAAAATTATTGATATCTGTTAGCACCACATCATCTGGTACATCATTCAGCAGCCTGTCTTTTGACTTGATACTCAGAGATTAAGCAAATGGAAAGACTTCTTTGTTTCTGGATGAAATTTGAAAGGTTGCTCTTTATTCCTTCACATCTGAAAATGGGTCCAGTTTCTCTTTCCCATCATGCCTTAATCACAGCCAGGAACACTCAGAAGTAAAGCTGGCCTCACAAATGACCCTGTTCTCACCTTTTTTAAGCCAGAGCGTGATTGACCCTCATTTCAGTCCCCCGCTGGCCTGAGCTCAAACCTCTTCAAGTGCAACTGAATGTTATGTCATTGCAGGGGTGGGCAACTCACGGCCTGGGGACCACACACAGCCTCTCTACCCCCTCAGTGTGGCCCACCAGTCAATTCAAAAATACAAAAAAATGTAAATACATGATAAAAAAATAGAAAATATGTCACCAAGAGATGAAAAACTGCAATATATTCAAGAATAAAGGGATGTAAGTGTTTCTGTTAGACCCCGTTTTATGCATTACTAAAGGTAACGTTAGAACATGAATTTAAGTAAATTATAACTTAACTTGAAGTGATTTAAGAACGGAAAATTTTGCCATGGCATTTATGATATTGTGAGCCAGGTTAATAGTGGGAGAGTGGAAAACTGCCCTGTTGTGGGGTGATAACAACCCTTTTAAAAAATTCTGGATCCACATCTGGAGTCAGATTGCCATGAAAATCATATCACATCTTTCTTAAGCCATGACTAACATTACCTAAAAATGTCATCAAAAATCACCTGAAAACTTTTTAAGTTATAAGCAAAAATGGGGGAAAATGCCCTATCTCACAATGGTAACAAATATTATAAATAAATTCTGCATCAGCATTCAGATTCAGATCAACACCACAATCAAATGACTTCTTCCTCTTTAGACCATGGCCAACAATTCCTAAAAAAGTCATCAAAATCTGTGGTAAACTTTTTAAATTATAAGCCAAACTGTTTAGAAAAAGCCCTGTTTCATAATGATAAAAAAAAAAATCCTAAAAAACTATACATGGTTCACATACAGATTCAGATCATCATCAAATTCAAATCACTTCTTTCTTGTGCCAGAGCAAACATTCCCCAAAAATGTCATGAAAATCCATAAATAACTTCATTAGTTATTAGCAAAAATCCGGGAACGTCCTATCTAGCAATGTAAAGAAATACTTTTAGAAAATCAAATCACTACTATCTCATACCATAAACAAAATTCCCTGAAAATTTCCTTAAAATCCCCCAGAAAATTTTAGAGTTCTTAGAAAAATTGAATTGACAACAATATCATTGCTGTTTGTTTTTTTTTTAAATTATAATTTCAGTATTTTAATCTACAACTGTATTTTAGTTTACATTTCTATATATTTAACTATTTAACTGGTCATTTATTGGCAAGACATCATTTTTCATCCAATACATTACTTTTACTTAAATTTATTTCACCCAAAAATGTGAAAAATTTACTTTAAAAAGTCCTCCCTGTTATTAGTCAGAAAAACAGAATTTTCTCTTGATCCATTACCTTTTTCAGTAACTTACCGTATACACATTTTGCAGTAGGTTAGTGTATATTCTATGGTAAATGCTGTTTATTTTACAGAAATCAGCATGTTTTCCCATTACCTTTAGCCATTTACAGTAATTTTTTCGTATTATTTGTTACAGTAGGTAGCTGTAGATATGATGGTCAAATACTGTGAAGTTTTTTTTGTGGCTAGAAAGTGATTTTTTTTTTTTATTTTAACATTCTGTATACGGACACGTAATTTCTCAAACATAGTACGCCCTCATTTGTCACACACACCTCATTTTTTCGTCCTTTTTTCCAGGAATGTATTCAAATATAACACGCACTCACATTTTGCCCAAACCTCACTCTCTTTAACAACTGAGAAATCACTTTTATTCAAAGTTTTAATCAATGAAATTTCAGTATTTTCACAACAAATACACGTTTTTCTCTCTCAACCGGATGTGGAAACACCTTGTGCTTCACACATGCACACTTACTCGATTTCTGCCCGAGCATGCTCAGTCAAAGTGTACCGGCCAATCAGAGAGCAGCTATCAATATGCCGATGACTTCGACCAATCACAGCGCAGCGTTTTTGGTCCCCTTGCTCACAAGATGGCAGCGCCCTGTGTTTACATGGGAGTGGTACCTTAACACTTGAGAATTACATGATCATCACACAAAGGTAGCTAATTAAGACCCAAAATATTGGATTAGAGCAGTTTAACAGTCAGTTTAATAAGAATTACAAAAGTTTTGCGGTAATGTTTCGCAGCGAGAGAGAATATTTCAGCTTTTTGTATCAGATCTGTTGTAATCACGATGTTGGTGAGTCGAAATATTTTACATATTTTGCTTGTGCACCCAAAAGTTAGACCTTATTTAAGAGCAAAAAAATGCATGTTTTATACGAGAAATTACGGTTCTCAGGCATCCTACTGCTCACATTTCTGTGAATGACTTGAAGTTTTGTTTCTTTCCTCCGTCTGCATTTCAGACATTCAGGACATCCCAGTCACAGACCAGTCAAGGAACATTTAAGCAGCTTCATCTTTTTTTTAAAGTTCTGCCTTAATGAATTAAAATCTCTCTCAGTCAAAACATTAATAAAAACCCACATTTCTCAGCGTCAGAGTGTTATGTTCAGTGTTGCTCCTCCACTGTGCCGTTAAAACTTGGCAGCCGAGCGCGGGGCCCTCTGGACGGACTATTGATTTCAGGAGTGAGAGAACATCTGTTGGCTCAAATTAACAGTTTACTGCTTTTCACTGCGAGTTGTTTCCTCACAGCTCTTCCTCAACCCTCTTCTACAAACACACATAAATATAAACACACACTAAATACACTGACACACACACACACACCTCAGGGGGGGCACTTACATAACCAGAGCACGGATCAGGAGGGAGGAGGAGCAGAGGGAGGAGAAGGAGGTGAAGAAAAGGAAAACACTGATTTAATAATTCATGATGTCTTTGATATTTACAGGGTAAAAACTCGAGGAATACGGTTTATACGTAGATCTTTTTAAGGGCTCATAAGTTTGACAAACCTGTGAGATAAATGAGAGCATTTTTGTGTTTTGATGACGTTTTTGTGTCGTAAATATGCCGATCAGGCAAAACATCAAGAGCAATTAGAGAATTATCTCCTCATCATGGCATCTATTTGCAAGTGGAGATTTTAGAAACAGGAAAATGGGCGAGCTTGAGAAGACCAGAGTGTGATAGTTGAACAACTGGGTCGGAGCCTCTCCTAAACTGGAGCTCCAGCAGTGAAGACTGGGAATGCCCTTAGAGGTCCAAGGAATAAACGGTGGAGACTGGTAACAGGGTCATGGCTCACTGATGCACACTGGGAAGAAAGGCTGGAAGAGGCTGATGGAAAATTGTCCAAGTACACAGTGCATTACAAAGCAACAAAAGGGCGACCAGCAAATTGTTAGGCATGTGGTCATAAGGTTAGGCCTGATCTACGGAGCCCAACGAAGGCAACAACAGCTCAGTGCAGTTCAATGAGAGGAAAACACCTTCAAGAGGAGAAAAGACTCAAGTTCAGAAACATCCATCCATCTATTATCTACACCACTTATTGGGTCACAGGGGCTGGAGCCTATCCCAGCTGACTTTGGGCGAGAGGCGAGTACACCCTGAACCGGTCACCAGTCGATACATACATATATATATATATATATATATATATATATGCAGATATACATATATATATTTATAGATATACATATATATAGTAGGGCTGATTACAAATTTTAACCCAATTAACCCAGACATCTCTGGCAATGCACTTCAGGCAGTTTGTCCAAGTAGACTTGCCGTAGTGCAGGCTGCTGCACATGCGCAGTTGATCCGGCAGAACCAACCAGCTCGAACTGGAGGACACTAAACAGCACGGTGGCCATGTCCGTGGAAAATTTTAATACAAAAAAAACGCAAGACAGAACAGTGGACCGACATACAGTAATATGCACACTCTGTAGGAGGGAGTTTTCTTTTCACCAAAGCACTTCCAGCTTAAAGTATCACATCAACACGAAGCGTGCATCAGTCAGGTGTCCTGCCAGCACTTCGGCTAATGCGTCGTCTAGCTTGCAACAAACCACCCTCATGTGATCAATATAGATTAAAAATAAAAGATATTTAATTGTGATTAATCAAAATTAATCCACAGCAACCCTGCAAATCAAATAATGGGTTGAAAAAATAAAAACACATGCACTGACAGCAAACAGGCTGCAACTTAGAGATGAAACAAAGCAGAAAACAATCCAAACCCAGAAAACACTGCAGTTTTCTAATATATCCTCCACTAACAGGAGCCTTCAGAGATAATCAGTGTTATTCAGCTCACCTGTCAGCGGTCATATTGCTTTGCCTGATTGGTTTATGTAATTGTTTCCTGTCTAATTTTGTAAAAGTGCTGCAGGCTGTCTTGGCTCGGACACTCTTGTAAATGAGATTTTTAATCTAAATGAAGTGTTTCTGGTGCAATTAACTTCATATAAATGAATAAAAATAAAGATGTTACAGCTTTTTTCTGCTCAATTACAAATCAAGATTCTATACTTTTCTTTGAATTTTGACTATTTGCTGAAACGAAGCTTTAAAACATCTGTGTTATGTCAACCTACAGGGCCACTGGCTGTTATGCAAAAGTAATTTAACTTATAATTAGCAAAATGTTGTTGCTCAAGAGAAATAAAAGTTTTATATAAATAGCCAAAACTTTTATTTTTTATTCAGTATTTGTGCAGTTAAAATAATATTTATGAATGTAACTTTTGTTTTGGTTGGAAATTTGCAAGCAATTGTTAAAAATGAAAACAAAAAGAAGAGTGATTAAATGAGTTGGATACTCACACAAAAAAATCATAATATATTAGGGATGCACGATATCGGTTTGGTATCGGTATCTGCCAATATTGCAATTTTTGCAGATATTTCCAGCTGATATATGGTCACACTTATCAGCCATATGTGGGCTTGAATATTGGCAAATTACACAAATGTACAATATTGATGCACCTTCTCATCACTGCATGGGTACACTGAAAAATCAAAGGTTTTATTTTTCCAGTGTTAAATGCTGTTTTTTTTGTTTTACATCTGTTCCTCGCAAAAATATACTGTAACATTGAAAGAAACAAGTCCATTTTTGTTAAGTGTAGAGCTCGAGCTCTTGACCAGAAGTGTCGGTAAGGTACACTGTCAAAAGGTTGTTGTAAATTTTACAGTAACTTACTGGCAACAAGATGCCAGTAAGTTACTGTAAATGTCTATACAGTAGCATTACTCTATTTTAATTTACAGCATCGTTACTGGGTTTTCTGTATTTTCATTCAAGGTATCATCATTTTGTTTCAATTTACAGCATAATTACTGTATTTAAAAAAAAACGAAAAAAAAAACAACATCCTGATTATTTTTTCATTTACAATATCATTGCTGTATTTTATTTTACAACTTTATCATGCATTTTAAATTTCAGTGAAGTTGCTGTATTTTAGTTTATATTACTATATCTTTAACTTTTTCAAACATTTTTTTATATGCAAAATACATATTTTTTAAAATAAAAATCACATCCTTTTTTCTCCAATAAAATACACATTTAATCAAACATTTGTTTCACCAAAAAGTGTAAAACATTTACTCAAAGAAATCTTGCCTGCTAGTGGTCAGTTTTTCATGAATTTTCATAAAATTTTCTCTTGCCCTTTTCAGTAATTTACTGTCAAGGCATTTTACAATAGGTAACTGTTGATTATATGGTAAATGCTGTTAAGTTTACAGAAATCAGCATGTTTCCCCACAATCTTTTGCCATTTACAGTAATTTACTGTATAGATTTTTACAGTAGGTAACTGTAGATATTACAAACACTGTTAAGTTTACAAAAATCAGTTAGTGTTTCTGTGATAATGACTTGAAAAATATCGGCATATCGTCCCTAACACATATATATTTATTTTTTCCATATCGCCCACTCCTGCATCTAAATAAACTAAATCTAATGACACAAAAACAACACTGATAAACATTAAAGCAGCTCAAACATGAAAATCACTCCAGCTCTGATCTGCACTTTCAGGATTATTTCCTCATTTTCAGGCTTAAATTCCACCTTTTTACCCTCCTTAACGAAAGCCTTCTCCTTCATCACCTCCTCTTCCTCCCACCCTCCACATCCTCCATCTTCCTCCCTGCTCCGCCACATTAATCTCTCATTAGCGACCCCCCCCCCCACCTTCTTCTCCTTCCTTTTCTTTTATACCTTCCATTACACACTCGCACACACTCTCCCGTATACATCGCCTAAAGGCCTGTACGTTCTCACCCACGTATCAGAGGGATCCTCAGACGAACGCGGGGCCACACACGGCCATCTGAAGGGCGGCACTCCAGAGAGGAGGAGGTCCTCTGAATGGAGCCTGCAGAGGGGTTTATGGGTAATGGGTTTGAACAGAGCCGGCATGCAGCGCACACACATTATATGTGTTCAAACCTGCTGATGCACACACAGGAGTGTATGAAGCATGTATGTGTGCAGCAGCAGAGGAGATGCATGGTCTGGATGTGGATGTGGAGTGAGTCAGAGCACCTCTTGAATATAAATGACTCAATGCAGATTAAGATGTCACTGTTTCATGGAAGGCGAAGGCAGGGGCGGCATGTAGGAGGTCAAATTAACCCCGTCCACCCCCCGCGCTGCACTCTTCTGGCTGTTGGAGAGGTTACCTTCAAACACACAACAAGGATCAGGCGGGTGGAGATGAAGCACACACCTCAGAGGAGCAGCGCTGAGAGACAGCCTTTTATTGAGCACGCACTTGAGTTCATGATGCAGGAGCATGGGGTGATCCCACTCAGGAGTTCACAGAGAATAGTCCAAAAGTGAGAAAATATCCACTGAGCAAAAAATGCCTTGTTGATGCCTGTTAATTATGTTGACTAATTATTTTTTTCATAGTTTTCATCAACAACCTTTTTTCGCCTGATGAAAACTAGACAGTAACTAATAAAAACAAGTGCACATGGACAAAAACTAAAACTAAATTAACTGACATTTTCCTCAACAAATAAAAACTAGACTAAAATGTTTGACAGAGACTTAATCCAATCAGACCTCATTAAGTCATGTATGAATTGATATATTCATGTAGAGCAGGCTGTTTGTTGTCAGTTCTGGTATTGTAACTGAGATGCTCTGTCAGGTAGCCTAAATAAAGGTGACTGCATTTACACAAAAGTTAAATTTGTTTCTGTTCATTTCTACATTCAAGCTTTACTAGCATTCAATAAAGGGTTATTAGATGTTTCATATTATCCAAGTGTAAAACATGACTTCAGAAATTCAAGTAAACGTAAAATATCCCTTACCCTTTACACTTCATATTTTAGTCGAGTAAATTTACAGAAGATTTCATCGACTAAAATGTGAATTTCATCACTGTTCAACACTGTTTTGGTGGCACCATTGACTGATATATATCAGCTAGCATCAATACCCTGCTATCTGTCCTCAGGTGCAATGCTGGCTGGCGGCTTTCGTGGCCCTTAAAAACCCGGACGATCCCTTTAAATAAGTGTTCTGTCTTCAGCAACATCGTCCCACAGTTCCTCCCCGTGATCCACCTCTGGATGTGGGTGGAGCCTGACTGCAGAGTGAACCTCTCGGTGACACAGAAGACTTCTCCGCTCAATTATTCTCCTCACGTCCTCTCCTCATTTTCATTCCACTTCAACGTGGAGAATCTGAGCTTAAAGAATTATCCCGCAGAGCATTGTTAAGGTGAATCTCCTCACTGAGGCCTTTTTCTCGAGTGTATCAGCCGCATTGTACTGGAAATAGACTGGATATCCCCACTTCTCCTGCATTAATCCAGTGCCGTGGTCACACTGCCAAGATTTTCTGAATACCCTTCATGCCATCCCTTCTTTCACTTGTGATTTCGATAACAGGCTTCTCAAACACAGGCGGCTGTCAGGAACACCTGGACCTTCTTGTTGACTTTCAGTTGAGGGGGTGGGTGTGCTCACATCTGAAGCACAGACTGTCGAGAAGCCATTCAAGTTCAAGGACTCACTAACAACCTCTCTGACTGTCCTGAACTTCAGCACATTAGCAGCAATGGCACCTTGACAGCGAGGCACAGATCCATGAAATGATGGCGCTGCTGGCTCACAGTTTCATAATAAAGCACGCAGGCTGTTGTGTGAGAGGAGGGATATTCTGTGGAAAGAGCAAAAAAAGAAGGGACGGGCTGAAATCTGCAGCCGGCGTGATGAAGCTAATAAGTGCAAGTTTCAGGCTCAGGCAGACAGAGTAAGCGATGCATCATGCAGCATTTGTAGGTGACATCAGGCACCGTTAAACATTTCACTCCCCACATGATGTTCCTCCAGGCCGCTCGGTGAAATCTGTGTCACTGTTATGACCTCGTATCCTTTAAATGCTCAAACACAGACGGAGCGCATGCTGCTGCTCGTAGAATTCAACAATCAATGCTCCCCATGTATCAGCCCCTGTATTTGTTAGCTTGTTGTATTAGCTGCAGTGTTAATTTTAGTCTTTTGCCCAAAATATCTTTTAGTTTTAGTCAGAATTTAGTCATCTAAACTGTTTTAAGTTTAGTCTAGTTTTAGTTGATAAATTTCTCAACATTTTAGTCGTCAGAATCTACTGTAAATTTAGTCGACTAAAATATGAAATGCAAAGGGAAAGGCATTTTTTGTTGAGGAAAATGTCAGTTAATTTAGTTTTAGTTTTTGTCCATGTGCACTTGTTTTTATTTGTTACTGTCTAGTTTTTGTCAGTGGAACAAAGGTTGTTGACGAAAACTATGACGAAAATAATTAGTCAACAAAATTAACACTGATTAGTTGGCTAGACATTTTAGGATATCACTCACTTTCTGTCTTTTTAAGTCATTTTCTGGACTTGTTTTATCTTTGTCATTGCTCTCTTTTAGTCAAAGTCAAGTCAAAATGTATTTATAAAGCACATTATGACTTTCATGTGTAATTTTCCTGACACTAGAAAGGATGCAACTCTACTTCCGAGAACACCTCTTCCCTCACATTCGCTCTTGTAATCAGTTGTCAGTATTGGCTACATTATTACCTTCAGTAAAATACATTTAAAGTCATCATATTGACTCTGGTTTTATTTTGATGGGTGCTTAAGTATATTTACAATCCCTGAAAACATAAATAAAACAGAATACAATTATTGTGAATTCTTTCTGACCTATATTCAATTGACTACACTCTAAAGATAAGATATTTAATGATCAAACTCATAAATTTCAGTGTTTTTTTTGTAAATATTCACTCATTTTAAATTTGACGCTGGCAACATGTTCCAAAAAAGCTGGGACAGGGGCAACGAAAGACTGGGAAACTTCAGAATTGCTCAAAACTCAACAGGTGAACAGATTAATAAAAAACAGGTGAGTGTAATGATGGGTTAAAAAGGAGCATCCTAATCATTGACAAGCAAGGACGGGGCGAGGTTCAACACCTTGTGAACAACTGCTTGAGCAAGTAGTCCAACAGTTTAAGAACATTTCTTAACGTGTAATTACAAGGACTTTAGAGATTACATAATCTACAGTCCATAATATCATCAAAAGATTCAGAGAATTTGGAAATACCAAGCAAGAATGTGAAAGAATTCCACTTAAAAAACTTCAACAATCAGTGTCCTGAGTTCACAAACGCTTACTGAGTTTTGTTAAAAGGAAAGAAGATGTAACACAGTGGTAAACATGCCCCTGTCCCAGCTTTTTTGAAATGCGTGTTTTAGGCTTCAAAATGAGTGAATATTCACAAAAGAACAGTAAACTTTGTTAGTTTGAACATTGAATATCTTGTCTTTGTTTTGTATTAAATTGAATATAGGTCGAAAAATTGTAAATCACTGTAGTCTGTTTTTATTTATGTGTTACACAACGTCCCAACTTCATTGGAACTGGGGTTTGTATAATCAAGTCAGGCAAAGGGTTTGTTAAAAGGCTGGGACTGTCTAACAGAGACCAGATTAAATATTCATGATTCTGGAGATTTTCTGAACTCAATAAGGAGGAAGTCTCATTAAAAACGACATAAAGACTGATTTTCACAGTTTCCTCTAAATTTGCTCTCTGGTTATTGTTACACAGACAATATTACCCAAATTATACAGAATAAGACTTGTACTGGTTTTATGGACAATTACATGAGCCTTTCATTGAGCATTTGTTTTATTAATGCATTTTTAAAACACAGGATTCCCATACAACAAGTAAAGCATCAGGTTTTGAACATTTTCAGCCCATTTTTTATTCACTGCAACTGATTTTTGTAAACTTAACAGTATTTTACTGTGATAACTACAGCTACCTACTGTAAAAGGTCTGTACAGTAAGTTACTGTGAATGGCAATGGATTGTGGGAAAGCATACTGATTTCTGTAAACTTTACCGTAATATTCACAGTTACCAACTGTAAAATATACAGTAAATAACTGAAAAGGGCAATGGATCAACATGGCTTCAGTTTACTCCATTGTATAGTGGCCCAAGATTAGTTGATTAATTGATTAAGAAAAAAGGCAAGATTCCTTTTAGTAAATGTTTCACCTTTAGAAACAAATGCTTTTTTTTTTTTTTACAAAACAATATATTGCTATAAATGATCATTTAAATCGCTAAAGGTATAGTAAAATACATTATAATAAGGCAACTTAACTATCATTTCACAAGCATTAAAGATGGCGTAGAATAATAAACTGCAATGATACTGTAAATGAAACACTACAGTAAGGATGCTGTTTTTGAAAATGAAGTTCTGTAAATTAAAATAGAGTAAGGCTACTGTAAAGACATTTATTGGTTACTATAAGTTACTATAAAATTGACAGAAACCTGTTCACAAGTTTGTTTGATCACAAAGAAATAATATCTCTCACAAAACGAGCATTATCATTTATCCTGTCTACGATTTTAAAAAGAGTGCTCTCCATTAGGCTGTTTTAAAAAACACACTTATGTGCAGAAATGCATAAGCAAACCACAAGAAAGCCTGTTCATGCTGGGCTGAAGTGGCTCAGTTTGTGTATTCATCAGTACAAAATGCAACAAAGTGCAATGAAACAGACTTTATGAATAAATCATGACGGGCATGAAGCATATTTGTCACTCAGGCTTGACTGGAGAAAAATACACCAGAACTGTGGGCAGAAATGCGGAGACAGTTTCTTCAAAGTAATCCATGAAAGCAATAAAAAGGCAGCGTTTGATTCGCCGTCAGTGCAGGGATTTCCAGTGCTGGAGTGTGGCTGGTGTACTTCTAATTGTGCCGTTTGAATACTTCTCATTCTGCCATGTTTTTAAGTCAATCGAGCAGAAAATTAGCTCCAGCAGCTGCTGAACTGAATGTTCTCCACTCTAGCTCTGACATGAAACACGCTGATTCATATTTTCTTCTTCTGCAAAACTCCAGAAAATGACATTTGGATGAAAACTGATGCATGATGCATGAGAGTAAAATCACAAGACTTAACAAAAGATGGGATTTGATCAGATTTTATCAATATCAGTGTTTTTATTGATGCTGCTTATCGACCCGATTCCCTGATCGATGCCTAATGATTTTCTGTTTGGGGGGAAGAAAGCTTAAAAAGGTTTTCAGTGGCAACAATGTCAAATACACTCTTGGTATTTGATGCCATGCAGCAAGAGCTTCTGCAAGTTGCCTGTGTTTTTTATCCTCAGCTTTTCATCGATAACAACGGCCTGTACACCAGACTAGGCGACCACAGAACCATTAGTTGGCGCAGGGACTTGCCGACGAGCAAGACAGAGGAAGAAGGAGGAGCGACACCAGCATCACCAGCAAACAAGCACACTGTTTTTACAGATGCAGCTGCTTCAACTTTCCCCTCCCGGCCAAATGCCAGCGGAGTTCCATACAGTTACCAGCCAACCTTCAGCCACTGGGAGTCTAAACAGGGCTTTCGTAATAAATGCATATTACATATTACTGTGGGCTTGTTTTTGTTCTGAATTTCTGTACATGATGGCATTTTACATGCCAAGCAGAATTTTCACTATATATCCTATAAAATTTAAGTGTATATAAGTATACTTTAAAAAATATCTTAGTTTATTCTGTTTTATTCTATTATCTGCTCTTATTTAAATTGCACTAACGCTGCATACACAGAGACCTGGATATCTGTGTTTCTTTCATATCACGTCACATGGTCTGAATGACATTAGAGCCGAGTCCAAAAAACACAAACATGCACATGAGGAACATGAGAACTGGGAGAGGAGCGCTAACACAAACCTGTTGACGTTTTATGATTGCTTTTCCATGACTCGTTCCTCCGCTTCACTGACTCTGAAAAGTTCCTCGAGTCTAAGCTGGACTTGGTAAATTAGCCTTTCCTTTGGTGCCCCTCACTCATGAAATTTGCTCCAACAAACTCTAAAGATAACAGCCTTTCCGTCTCTTACAGAGTTTAAGACTTTGATTACCGACCACTGTTCCTCTGTTTGTTTTAATTTGTTTTTGCTGCTGCGATTGAATGATTTTGTTTAATTATTGTTCATATAACGTCTGTGATCTGAACGACATTGAAAATGAGGGAAACCTCAATGTCTTTTTGTGAATGAATAAAGGCTGGAATGAAAAGATAATAGCAAAGGCGATCAGCTTGAAATAAAATTATTTTTATTACATAAAAAAATTACAGATGTTTCTTAGAAAAATAAAACAACTAAATCAACAAAGCAGAGCATGTCCGAGGAGGTTTGGGCATGCGCCCAGCAGTTTATTTTTGTATGTATTTATTACGAAAATTTTAAAAAGTGCTAATCGTAGTCTAAAAATAGATAATGTAACATAATGCTGTAAAAAAAATTAGACACAACAAGCACACAGGACCATTTAGAGTTGCTGAAGAGTTTATATGATGGCTGTAGGCGAAGTAGGCTAACACTACCCATTGACTCCCAGTGTTTAAGCTAAGCTAATTAGCGGTGAGCAATCTCTGCCCGTCTCTTCCTTGTTACTGCACGCACAGTCGAAAGAATGGTGTCTATCTGCTTGTCATGGACTCAGGAGTGAGGAAAGACACGAAAACAAAAAAATGTTGACGTATCCCTTTAAGGCATTGATTAATGAATCAATTCTTTGCAAAAGTCTTCTTATAAAGTGAAAAAAGCCAATAACATCTCTTTCAGGAAGATAAACTATTCTCATTTGTCCATTTTTGGTAGGATCTTAATTTCTCCACTGAATTAATCACCAGAAATGAATCTCAGTCCGTGGGAGACGCTGAATATCTCCTCTGCGACCCAGGCAATAACAAATGTCCGAACCACTGTCTCATTTGTTCATGTTAATTACAGCGAGGTGTCACAATTAACTTGATGCTGATGCATGACTGCATGTATCAGTGAGCGTTGCAAAGAGCAGAACCCCCAGAACCATAAATCAGCAGCCAGTGGCTGTAGGAGCGGCGACCTGCTGTGAGTAATATGGAGACTTTACAGTTAATCAAACATGTGAAACTGAATCTATCAGAGGGTCTTGGGCGGCAGAAAGATTATCAATGGGACAATGGGAACATACAATAACATTTGTCCCCGTCCTCCCACCAATTATCCCCATCAGCCGTCCCGACAGCAGTGCTCCGAGCCGCTGAATGGCCTAATCTCTCCTCACAAATTAGCTCCCTCTCTCATCTCCCCTTCCCAAATGTACGCTGTGCCCTTAAACGCCACATGCTAACGCTGCCCATTCATATCCATTATCTCAGAGCCGACGACAAAGGAGCGAAACAAGGAGGCCGAGCCGAGGGAGGGGAAGGCATAAAGACCCTGGGAAATGCAAAATGTGGGGGTGAATACGAGCGAGGCGCTTCGATCTCAGATCCCCTCGCTCGCCCTGAGCGATCAGAGCCATTGATTGGCTCATGCAGTTCTGCTCTGATTTGGCTTTGGCCAATCAATGTGCTGCAGACTCACTTCCTGTGACTGTGCAGCCGTCAGACTGGGAGGTAAGATTCAGAGTTTTCAGGAATTTTGAGTTTTTACCGATAATATGAGGCTGCTGTCAGCATGAAGTCCTCGAACAAGAGTGAGCAGGGCCGGGGAACGAGGACCAAAAACAAGAAGTAAAGAGTAAAATCAGAAAGTAGTCAGTACATATATTCTGTTCAGATATACGGTGTTTCATAACTGCACAACACAACAACTAATAAAAAGTATTTTCACAACAAAAAAGGACAGTTTACACGCAACAATAAAAAAACAACACAATGAAAAATCGACGACAAAGACAAAACAACAAGTCAAATAATACAAAGAAAAAAAAAACAATACAACAACAAATATGAAAATAAAATAACAGAAAAAAGATAAACAAAAAAATAACAGGGACAAAATAAATCTGAAAACATGACAGACCAATAAAAAAACCCACAAAGAACTAGAAAAGCACTCAGAGAGCACAGACCTCCGCCAAGCAGCTTCATTCCACCCCAACACAATCTCCCAATGACAAAATATCCGAAAAGGGTCCTATCTGGCAATGTTAAAGAATCCTTTAAACAATTCCTGGATCCGGATGGTGATCCGGATCAGTCCCAAAATCTAATCATTTGTTCCTTATCCCATTCCACACATTTCTGAAAATTTCATCCAAATCAGTCCATAACTTTTCAAGTTATTTTGAACACAAACAAACAAACAAACAAACAAACAAACAAACAAACAAACAAACAAACAAACCAATGCCGGCAAAAACATAACCTCCTTGGCGGAGGTAATAAAGGCACAACAGCAGTAAGACAACAGACAGAGTGCAACAAAAACATTTTGGACAAATCAATTAAAAAAAAATACACAACAAATAAAAAACACTACCAACAATCAAAAGCAATACAAAACAACAACAAATATTAACAAAACAACAGACCAAAAAGGGAAAATAAAAAGCACAACAAATCAAAAAACAAGTCAAAAAATAACAGGAAGAACAAATAAATATAAACACAAAGTAAAAAATACTAAACCACAAACCACTCCAACAAGTCAACTTCAATGACATCTCAAAAAAACTGAAGGAGAATAATATGCTGTGTTTGTGTTTTCTGTTAATTATTGTTGTGCTGTTTCGTAGCTGGACATTTTCTATTATGGCTGTTTCATTGTTTTTTTCTGTTTCTTCCTTTTTTAATTTATTGTGTTGTTTTTGTAGCTTGATGATATTGTGGCTGTGTTTCATTGATTTTGTTGTATTTGTTTTTGTTGTTGTTGTGTTTTTTACTTGTTGTGGTTTCAATTTGTTGTGATTATTTTATTTGTACATTTTTTTACTTTTGTTTTATTTACCTTTAAAGCATTATATTTTTGACCTCTTAGTGGAATTTTTTGAAATTTGTTGTTGTGTTATTATTTGATCATTCTTGTCTCTGTGGTGATTTCAGTAAACATGAACAAACAAACTAAAAGTTAAAAGACATCCGATATTAATAATTATTAATAATTGTTCATTTTCAAATATTAATAATTTCAGCCAAAGTACAACTAGCTCTTTTAATTGTTCAAAAACACACATATCTTTCTTTACACCGAGGCTGAAAGAATCAGACTCTTAATTAGCAACCATCCATTCAATGGTGTATTCTTAAAACTCAGAATACCTCACAACTTTATTTCAGAGTCATTTACTGACGTCTCAGCACTTCGGTGCTTACTGGTTAATTAAAGAAAATTCAATATTGAATAAAGATGTTTCTGACTCTGCAGCATTAATCTACAAATATATCAGAGAATCTACGTTTATCAGATTGTTAAAGTTTTTTAAGCAGCTCAGACGGAAAAAACTTTAACAGCAGTCACAGATCCCTCTTGTTATGGTCATGCTGATTTTTCTTTTCTTTGAAAAAATCAAACACACCGGTTATTTATGAGTTTTTCTACAACACCACATTAATATTCATGCGGTTTCCCACAGTCCACTTTAAATTTACTGCAGCTGTCAACTGATTATTTATGTGTGCATGTATACGGTATATATTACCCTGAAAATTGTTTTAATGGCTCATTTTCTATTCCGCCCTTGTGCTCATAACCCACTTTTTCGCCTCTTTTCTGTACATTATTCTACATGCTGCAGGCACAACTCATTTCCCCACAGAGATCAATACGGCTTTATCTACTGTTATTTCACCTTAAAGGTCAATAACAGGCCAGACCTCACAGATAATGTTAGTTTCTGCTGTAAAAATGTAATGATGAGGTCGATGCTGACGTCAGCCTTGTATTAAGGTTTCTAATAGTCTGACAGGGAGGAGTGGACGATGCTCTGCAGGTGAAAACTTGACCTTTAGTGTCCTTAAATTTAGACGTCTGTGAAGCAGCTTGAATGAAGCATCAAAAACAGATTAAAATACATATTTCAGGGAAATTCAGTGGTTTTTTTAACACTGAGTTTGACAGGTTGAACTTTAAAAGTGCAACAATCAGGTTCACTTAAAGTTTGTCTCTTGTATAATAAAACTAAATGACATTAATATTCCATGTCCACTTTATAAAACGGATAAGCAAAAAATCCTCAGCATCACAAGCAAGAAATATGATAGCACTGATATAATTAATTTATATGGTAACCTTGAATGTCTTAAAAGGAGCCCTAAAATTAAATGTATATTATAATAATTATAATAATAACAATAATAATAATTATTATTATTATTATTAATATTTTTTAATTAATTTCTAATTAAGAAATCATAAGCTTGCAGACTAACACCACTATATAGATATGGATTTAGATCAATTTAACTCCATTAAAATGGCCTTATATTGGCATGAATGTGGGGCATTACTGCCAAAGCCTTTAACTAAAAAATAAATAATAAAACAATAAAAATTAATCAATTAATTAATTAATAACAATGATAATGAAAAATACTAATAATTATATCTAACAATAATAATAATAATAACAATAGTTATAACAATAAATAATAAATCAATAATACTACTACTACTACCAACTAATAGTACTACTACTACTACTACCAATAATAATAATAATAATAATAATAATTATTATTATTATTATTATTATTACTTTTTTTTTTATCGTTATTTACATAGGGCTCCTTTAAGAATTTCATCATCTACAGTCCATAATGTCATCAACATATTTTAAGAATTTGTAAAAAACTTAGCAAACCAACACTGAATGCCTGTGACCTCTGATCCCTCAGGCAGCACTGCATTATAAATCAGCATCATCCTGTAAAGGATATCACCACGTGGGCTCAGGAACACTTCAGAAAACCATTGTCAGTTAACACAGTTCATCTCTACATCTACAAGGTCAAGGTCAAACTCTACCATGCAAAGATAAAGCCAAATATCAACAACACCAAGAAACACCGCCGGCTTCTCTGGGCCGAGCTCATCTGAGATGGACTAAGGCAAAGAGGAAAAGTCTGCTGTGGTCTGAGTCCACATTTCAGACTGTTTTTGGACATCATGGACGTGGTGTCCTCAGGGCTAAAGAGGAAAAGGACCATCCAGACTGTTATCAGAGCAAAGGTCAAAAGACAGCATCTGTGATGGTAAGGGGGTGTTAGTGCCCATGGCATGGGTAACCTGCACATCTGTGAAGGCTCCATTAATGCTGAAAGGTACAAACAGGTTTAGGAGCAACATGCTGCCATCCATCTTTTTCAGGGACGTCCCTGCTTCTTTCAGAGACAATGAAGACACATTCTGCTCGAGTTACAACAGCGTGGCTTCAGAGCGAAAGACTGTTGAGCAACTGAAGTCGAACATCAAGCAACACGGCTTCAACAATTGGTGTCCTCAGGTCACAAACACTTATTAAGTGCTGTGAAAAGGAAAGGTGATGTAACACAGTGGTTAACATGCCCCTGTCCCAACTTTTTTGGAACATATTGCAAGCATTAAATTCAAAAGAGAGAAGATTTGCAAATACAACAGTGAACATCTAGTCTTAGTAGTGTGTTCAGTTGAATATGGGTTGACTATTGTATTCTGCCTTTGTTTGCATTTTACACGATGTCCCAACTTCATTGGAATTGTAGTTTGTACTTCCTCTCCGTGTATCTGTGAATGAAAGACATCCTCAAATCAGTCAATCACACTCACAGACACACGCCCCCGCACACACACACACACACACCACCCCCACACTAACCAAACAAACATAACGGCACTTCATTCTCTGCTTAATTTAGCCATTGATTTTTCTAACACCAGATCACACCACAGATAGCAGAAGACATCAGGTCACAGCGTTTTACGGCCTTTACGGGAACCCCCCACCAACACGCCCACACACACACACAAACACACACACACACACACACACACACACACACCCTGGTCCAGCACTTGTGTTGACAGTTCTCACAGAAAATTTCAACATTGTCTCAGTAACACTGACCTTTCCTTTTCCTTTTAAGCTAGGTATATAATACTTTTGAGACTTTGCTCACAGTTCATTGGGTGGCAGCACCACAGTAGGGCGATAAACCTTGAGTGAGGTTCTTGATTACATACTTGATGGTCACCACACCAATGAGGGAAGAGGCCACTGTAACCACTGTGGTAACCATGACCAATTTGGAGGGCTTTACAAAGACAATTGGAAGTTTCTAACCCAGACGGACATCAGTGCCTACATGGGTCTTTTGATTTGGGCTGGTGTGCACAGATCAAAAATCTACAGTTTATGAGATGTAGAGTCTGGTGGCACAATTTTTCAGGCCACCATGTCTCTCCAAAAATTCCACGTTGTCATTGGTGATTCGTTTTGACAACTGGGATACAAGACCAGGCCAGCGTCAACAAATCAAACTGGCAGCGATCAGTGAAGTTTGGGTTCAAGTGGGTGGAGCCTTTGATAAGAGGAAGAGGCGCAGTTCGTGTGCACCAAGAGATGTCAAAACAAGCATAACATGCCACAAATGCAATGCCGCACATAACAACCTGCACATATTGTCCAACATGTGCATGAGAAAAAACACTACTGAAGTTTGAGTCAACACTCCACCACATTTTGAAGCCTGATTTTTACCTCCCCCAAGGAGGTTATGTTTTTGCCAGCGTATGTTTCTTTGTTTGTCTGTTTGTTTGCCTGTTAGTTAGCAAGCTTACACAAAAACTACTGGATGGATTTTGCTGAAATTTCCAGGATGTGGGGTAATGGCCCAACTTAAAAGTGACACGATTTTGGTGGTGATCCAGATAACCGCTTGTCGTGAATGATCATTTTTGATCAATAACTGTCTAACTAATAATAATATCAACATGATTCTGAGTGCTAGGTGAGAGTTTTCAGGGTCAAGGAACCATATTATGATGGTAACTTTATCATGGAGCTATTGCTTATACTAGTAGATGTAACAGCAATATGTGCCCTACCTTGGCAGAGGTTTGTGCTCTCAGAGGGCCTTCCTTGTTTTTGTTATGTCGTTGTCCTTATTATTTGTATGTTAATGCATGAAGACATTGACCTTGGAATATAATGACAATGTCAAGTGCAGTTAAAGGATAACTTTATTTGTACATGACTTAAATATTCATGGTCACTTTGGACCGGGAACACAACAGGTGTTACTTTTTGTAACTGTATTAAAAAAAAAAAAAAAAAAAGTCCTTGATAACTTTGACCCAAAGTACTCTGAAAAAACAGTATACCATGTGTCATCTGATTATTTCTTATACTCAAAATAATCAAAAATATGTTTTTTAGAACTTGCTTTCAAGTGTGTAAGATCAGATCAATGAGTAAAATATAGGCCACTAAACATATAGAAGTTAAAAACTCGCAATATTCACTAGAACTTAAGTTAATTAAACAATTGAACATGAAAGTAGCGATAATTGGTAGAATACATTTTTTTAAAGTGAGTTTTAATTGCATGGTCATTTTTGACTGGGAACATACAACTGTTTAACAGGAAACGAACACAACATTAGGCTTAAATACATATATAACAAACAATTTTCAGATCATGGCGAGGGATAGAAATTAGTACTGGCGGACCAGGTTTGGCCCGGGGGCCGCTATTTGCCGAATCCTGCTCTTGAAGGTGTTTTCTGGGTTTGGATCGTTTTGGGCTTTGATTCGTTTCTAACTTGAAGTCTGCTCGTCTGTGATGTCACTGTGTAGACTGAGTCACTAGCTGTGTTCGAAATCGTTCCCTATCACGGATATAGTGCACGATATAGTGTGTTCACCATTTTGTAGTGTTGTTTGAATTCTCAGTGGTTAATTTCATTCACTATATAGTGCTCTATAAAATACCCACAAGGCACAGCAAATGTGAGTGTACATACTATGACGCAATGACATTTAGAAAATTTCAGTGTAGTGTCCGAAATCTCGTTCAGTCATTCCCTGTGTAGTTCACTATTTCATTCACACTACATAGGGAATAGTGAGTGAGTGAATGAGTGGACGGTTTCAAACACAGCTACTGTCACTGCTGCTGTCTGCAAACTTGTCCTACCAACTATAACTGCTGGTATCACTGTTTTCAAGGTCCTGATTGTCCTCCTCTCTCGACCTCTTTCTGGATAGTCCAGGATAGTCCACCTCAAATGCTACCTCCACCTTGGACCCAAACCCAGACCTAGTCTCAGGAACAGCATCATCAGTGTTTTTGTGTCTGTCACTTTCGCTTTGGCTGAGGTTGCCTGACATGTTTTGATTGTTTGCTTGATCCTCATTGTTTTGATTCATGCCCTGGTTGTCATTGTTGAATTGTCATTGCCAGGGTCATTTTGCATGCCCAGGATCATGATTTTCATACAAGTGAAGTTAAATGTATTTATAAAGCACCTTCAAGAAGACAGCAGTCAATCAAAGTGCATAGAAGCCATTAGAAAAAAATGAATGGATTATAGTAAAGCCAATAATTTAACAAACAGTGAATAAAAACAGACCTAGAGCAAAGTCCCCCTGCTCACATGGAAAATCTATAAACGCAATGTCATCCACCGAAATACTATATCATGACGCTGTTGTTGGTAATGTCCTCCACTAAAATTCCTGGGTACATTCTGACAATTTCTGCCATGTTCACTCATTTTGACTGGTTAGAGCTGAATTTAACTGCTATTCAAAAGTCTGCAACTCTGCGTTTTTCACTGGTTGACCTGTGACAACTCAATAGTTTTATTTAAATGTCATCAAAAGCCATCACATATCAATGTAATGTCTTATTATCAAAGAACAGAAACATACGTCCGCAATGTTTTGAAAGAGTGATACTACACGCTCCTGTACAGTAGGTGGCGGTATACACCTAAAAGTTGTTTGCAATCCACCAATCAAACAGAAGAAGAAGATGAAGATTTTATTTAACCAACTGACCAACCAATCAGAATCAGAGAATCACTGATCAAAGCAAAACCATGGTGGTTGTAATTTCCCAACAATTTACCCTTCACTAAGCCCCGCCCCCTTGGTTACTGTTGCTACGCATGTCAAGCTTTCCCTCCTAGAATGAGAAATATGGAGGTTTTAGCGATACTGGTGAGTGATATTCCTAAGGAAATATCTGCAAATTTCTGGACAAATTCTTGCTTTTGAGAGACACATTCACCAAATCAAATGGTCTCTGAGTTTGAATGAAGAGGACATTAAAATAGAGGGGAAAACACACAGATCTCAACGCAGGCGTCAACCACCCCATGTGTTGACACTTCACTTTCAAAACAGTCACATACAAGAACAACAATGTTCTTGGACAGCAGGGTGAGTCGATATATAAAGTTTATATTTAAATTAATGTTAAGTTAGCTTTTATTACCTCCACCCAGGAGGTTATGCTTTCGCCAGGGTCTGTCTGTTCGTTTGTCTGTTAACAAGATTATGCAAACTGCTGGACGGATTTACATTAAAATTTTAACAGAGGTATGGCTTGGTCAAAGGAAGAAGCCATTACATTTTGGCAGTGATCCACACATTCATCTGGATGCAAAAAATTCCCAACATTTTCTGAAAATCCCATAAGTTAACATTGGGCTGTATTTTAAAAAAAATCATATCTCTGACATACTTGATGTATTTGCTTCAAAACTTACAGGATAATATATTTATATAACTCTATCATCAAGGTAAATTTCATCTGCAGCTTAATCGAGGATTAATATGTGCTTTATTTCTTTCTGAGTTTTGTAAAAACAGTACATTTGAAAATTCATGGATAAAAATAATAAATATATTTTAGCATTAAAATATCATTTCCGTAAAAGAGCTTCTACATGATGTATGAACTGTTACAGAAACAAAAAAAAATATTTTGTTAATTACCAGTGCTGTTAATTATGGGAAGTTGTGTCATAAACCCTGGTCTAATACATTTGTGAAGCACTGTGTGTCTGCACACACACACACACACACACACACACACCGAGGCACACTCCAACACAAGAGAAAGAGGACGTCTCCCGCGGGAGAAAAAAAAATAAACCACTGACTACTACGGTTAGGAGATCCAACAGAGGCGGAGTGTGATTGTTCTGTGTGTGTTTACGGCTGCCGTCCCCTTCAGCGTTTGTGACTGTGCTTTCAGATCAGATGTGAACCAGCGGATACACACACAGCTGTAGTAACCTATTATTGCACACACACACATGAAGAATCATACAAGCACTGAATACACACATAAACACACAATGAGCTGTTTTCCTGGCAGGGTTTGTCTGGCCTATAACTGTCATCCAGGCCTCGTTTAAAACATCTCTGCTGGCTTATTTTTTAATTGAAACACTAATTTACTTAAAACTTATTTCTAAGGTCCCTTACACGCCTGAAATTGCAACATTGCTTCATTTTTCACTTTTTTTTTATATTGCTCTTCGTCAAGCTAACCGAACGCCGTTTGGGCAAAAAATTTGATTGTGATATCAACTGTAGTTAAGCTCTACTCGTACTAAAATGTGGATTATATGTACTCAAGTTTGATCAACTAGTGCACAAGTAGACTTTACTAGTGAAGCAAAAAGTGTCACAAGTACTACTAGTAGATTGAAAAATGTTGACTATATGCTAATAAGGGGCAGGGGAAGCAAATTCAGGCTTCCTATTGGCTTTTCTTCATTGTTTTGGGTCTATTGTCCTACTATAGAATCTTTCAGTTTTGCTAGTACTACTAGTAGACTAAAAACATTCTACTAATACTACTAGTGAGATATTTTGAGTTTTCTAGTAGTACTAGTAAACAAAAATTTTGTTTTTCTAGTAAAGGTTTTTGGTGTACTAGTGCGCAAGTAGACCTTACTAGTAAAGCAAAATCATCCACTAGTAGACAATGTTGTGTTACTAGTAGTACTAGTGGACCAAAAAAATGTTACTAGTAAAAACTCAAAGCTTTTCTAGTAGTACTAGCAACATAAAATTGTCTAAAAGAAGGCGATTTTGCTTTACTAGTAAGGCCTACTCGTGCACTGTGTGCCAAAAACTTTTAACAGTCAAACAAAATTTTAGTTTACTATTACTACTAGAAAACTCAAAATACCTCACTAGTAGTACTAGTAGACTGTTTTTAGTCTACTGGTAGCACTAGCAAAGACAAAAGATTCACTAGCAGTAGTAGTAAACCTAATGCACATGAAGTATAAGGGATTATAACCAAATTCAGCACCCTGATTGGTTATAATATTTTTGAAAGCCAATGGGAAGCCTGAATTTGTCCTCCCCCCCATTAGCACATAAGGCTTATTATAAGTACTCGTGAACATTTTTTGATCTACTAGTAGTACTAGTTACATTTTTTGCTACACTAGTAAAGTTAACTCATGCACTAGTTGACCAAAACTGAGTACATGTATTTCAAATTTGGGCATTAGTAGAGTTGAACTAAGGTTGATATCATTGATTTCAGTTTCGTGCCTAAACAGCTTTCCATATAATACACCCTCCTGCCACTAGTTGGGGCTGCAGTCTGAGTCTCTGTTCCAACAATCCAGCCCATTGTTGCAGCATGACCTAGAATTTTGTACATAATATGACGCCATATGTCAACATTTCCTCCATGGGTGATTAAAAATTGGCTCCAGCAGCGTTAGACAAGTTTGACACTGATTTTTAATGGGGACCTGAAGCTCCTGGAAAACACTCAGTGACCACCTGATGCAGTCATCAGTGAGATAAAAAACAAGCTGCATGCTGAGGTTAATGGCTCTTAAAAACTTAATATATCCTAAAGACAAAAACCTCTATGAAGACATCAGCATGGACTAAGAGACCTGAGGTGAGTACTCATTAGCAGTAGGTGTCAGATAGACTCTTTGGGAGGTTAATGAAACTATTTTAAAGCTGCATGAATTAAAATGTTTGATTACTTAGTGCTAAATAAACCAAATTAAAAGTCTGAATATGACAGAAAGCTCACAAAGCAGAATCTGGTGATACTTAGGTTCAGTGATTCTGAAACCACAGCAGCCCTGACAGTGATGTTGATTAACATACAGACAGATCAGAGTCACAAGCATGGAGCATCCTATTTCAGTTAGCTAAAGAAAGGATGGGGACTGTCCAAATTGAGACAAATGGGTGTTTTTTGGATTTTTGTGGGGAGATGGGACAGAGGACCTAAAAGCAAGGACACCTGGTCACCTGAAGCATGCTGGGCCCTGCCAAGCTGATCTCCTGTTTTGCTTAATGTATCATGGCGGGTGGTAAATATTGCACAGTGCTCATTACTGTCACCTACTGGGCTAAAGATGAAATCAGAGCAACTATATCTCCAAAAAACAACAACAACATATTTAACACAGAAAAAAATCACATTACTTTTCATTCTGCAAATACACCAATGTGATTCCCCTCCCTAACCCACGACAGTTAAAGGAAACAGTAGCTTAGCTAGCAGCTAGCATCACTATATTAATCATCAATGGACTAAATAAAGTCCAAAAAGTGATTTTTTTGGTTTTTACAAACACAGGAGAAATGCGTAACATCAATGCAATTTCTATTGTTGCTGACCACATTTATCTCTTTATGAAAACATCTTCTGATGGATACTTTCCGCAGGATAATGTTCTATATCACAAAGCTCAAATCATCTCAAACTGGTCTTTTCATCATAAGATAGACATCATTGTACTCTAGTGGCCTCCACAGTCAACAGATCTCAATCCAATGGAGCTAATTTAGGATGTGGTGTAATGTGAGATTCTCATCATGGACGTGCAGCTGACAAATCTGCAGCACCCGTGTGATGCTCTCATGGAGTTATGGACCAAAATCTCTGAGGAATGTTTCCAGCACTTTGTTGAATCGATGACACAAAGAATCAAGGCAGTTTTAAAGGCAAAAGGGGTTCTGTTGGTCGGTCAGTATGTCTCATCTTTATCGATTTGACCCTTATTTTCATCATTTATTTCCTGCATTTCTTCAATTCACAGAAATGAGAGCATATGGCTTTCCAAAGTAATTACTGAGATTGTAGAAATGACAAAAAAAGCAACAAAAAAAGGTCAATATGGGCTTCAAACACCAGCGGTCTCAGAAAATGAGGCAAATAACTAAACAGTCAATGTGCAAACTTCGTTGCATTACTCCAACTGACAATTTAAGCAACAATCATACAGACTTTCTCTCTTCTCATAAGTATGTTTAGGACATATTTGATAACCAGAGACATCCTATGTTTATAACAACCCAAAGCCAATGCTATTTGAGCCTAGACAAAGCCCATAAACCCTCATTTCAACCCTGAAAAGATGGTGCTTTCTTGCACTTTCTGTCTGAAACAAGACAAAAAGATCTGAATGTCACATCAGTGCATCAAATATACAAATAACAGGGGTCTGGGTTTGATTGATTGTGCCTAAGCAATGGTAAACAAGAAGTCCAATCCTGTCCAAAGTTTGATCTACTAGCTAAGAATCTCTAAATCTCACTGATAGACAAGAGGTAACTCCACCAACACGAATATAAAAATGAAGAGAAATGGATCCAGAGGACGTTCAATGGTGAAAAAGTGTCCAATCTTTGATGGATAAAAACAGAGCCATCAAAAGCTGTTTTCCTGTTGATCTGAGTGACACCCTGATCCCGTGACCCCACAGGGCCCAAGCTTCCCACAAACCTAACCATGATCACACAGTCTGATAACATGCTCCCGAAAAGCACAAACACAACATGAAGCTTTGAGGTCGACTTACAGGCGTTGGTGACGGCGAAGCTGTTGGCCGTCTCGATGTTGTCCACGTGAGGCACCAGGTTGAACGGGGCTTCCGAGGCGTTCGGGCTGGTGTTGTGCAGGAAGATTGCCAACCGAAAGGCAGTGTACTCCTGATCAGTGTTTCGGATGAACAGACCGCCTGAGGGGAAGAGGGAGAAGCAAAGAGATGAGGGGTTAAGGAGAGGAGAGGGGGATAAAAGCGTACCTGAGAAGAATCTGGAATTTTAGAATGAGAGTATAACTGAAGGCTTGAGATATGGAGAAAGTAAAATAAAGGCAGAAAATTCAAATCAAATATATTTTTTCAAAAGAATGATGCATATTTTAGGGGCCAGGAGGAGATAATACTAAAGCCAGATAGGTTATCAAGGTTCTCAAAATTAGGGAATGAAATGAGTCCAAAAACAGAGCCTTGTGGTACTCCATAACTCCACTAACTGCTAAGTTTGAACAGCCATTATGGGACTAATTAAGAAGACAGTAAGATCATCAAAGTGTCTGACACTAGAAAAAAAATGAGTGCATTAAGTTAGTTTAACTTTCTTTAAACTTAAGCCCAAACTCTGCTCTGTCTTGAAACTGGTTTAATCGCTGCCTGTGAATTAACAAAACTTGACACACCAGATGGACTATTTAATATATTTCATTAGTCCATATTGGCAACAGCCCATAGAAAGTGTTTGGATATGGACAAAACCGTTCAAAAGCATATCCAGCAGCTGATTGGGCAATCATTCAGTTCAATTCAATCAGATTCATTACAGGCCAATCAGATGATGTAGTAGGAGGTGTAAAATACAAAACTTGAGCCATAAAGTAAAACAAACTCTCAAAAATGTCTGTAGTAGAGAAATGCTGTCAGTGTTGTTTGTTTATTTTTCATTTAATAAAGAAATGTGGTGCAGATCTGATAAAACTACCCCTGAAGCTGTTAGCATCTATGCTAATCTCTAAACTGTAGCTCCACCTCTTCCTGCTCGAAAAGACGTTGATTTGGCATGCCGCTATTGGCCAGTCACAGTCATTGTAGTCTGAGCTTGGCAAGATGGATCTGTCTGATTAAAGACAGTGAATCAGTTCTAATTCAAAAAGGCGTTCAGGGGTCATGAGGGTCCTTCAGGGCCAAAAAATAATCAAGGAATGGCTGCCAAACCTGTTGAACCCTGGATGTTTCCCCAGCATCTCATATTGAATTTTCTTCAAATATAAAGTACAAAAAAAGCTCCATTAACCCGGCCTCAGAACTATGAGAAGTCTCTTGTTCAGGACTTTCAAAATAGCTTTCTTTGCAGTTATTCTGAATTGGATTACCTTCCTCAGGAGGCTGCTACAGCCGCTATGCTAACAGATGCTACCTGCTGCAATCGGGAGACATTTGCAAAGGTTTTTCACTCATTTATTGACTCACAGGCATCCTTTGCTTTAGGCTAATCAAACATTTCCATATTGCAATGATGACGGAAATGTGTTCTCTTATTAAGTCAAGACGAATAATTTATCACTTTACACCAAACACTTATCATTTTAGACCACTATGTGTAAGTCTCATTGGCCAATCCCAGTTGGTAAAACAGAGCTTGACCAAAACAGACAAGAAAAGTTTCAGGAAACAAAGTGTTAAATAAGCTGTTATGTCCTTTGGAAATTATCTGTATGAGTGCTTTCAGCTCCGACTCCATCACTTACAGTAGAGGATAATATCACTTGTCGAGGGTTGTGCCCTTTCCTCCACTTACCAATTTACCACTTGTTATCACTAAAGCTGCACTTGACACCTGAACACATTAAACGGTTGAAAAAAGGCAGCTGGAGATGTTTTATTTCATCACTAATGTCCCCAAGGTCAAAACTGAGTCTTGACAATGGTTGATATATTTGCTGGTTGGGCTGGTCTTACATGAAGTGCATACACGGCCACACTTGCAGATCTGGGGCTGCATGTTTGCTCAACACTGCTGGGAAATATCATGTATGATGACCTTGTTTGGCACCCAAGATTAACCATATATGGTCATTAATAATAATCTTAAACCCAGTGTATGCCAAAGCTTGATCTTAAAAGTCAAATGGACTTGGGCTTGTATATTTCCTTCTAAATAATCTGATAACCCAAAGCCATGGGTCACACTTACATATTTATTCAATATTCACATACTGTGGGAGTGGCTGCTATGATGAGTGTCAATCCAGAGTTATTAGTAACATTCATGCATATTTACATGCAACAGATGAAGCAGTGGGAGCAAATAAAAGTGTGAAAGTGTCATGGCGTGAAGAGTGGGTGTCTTCCCTAATTTCCTTCTTCTGCAGGTGATAATTTTTACGCTATACGCTCAAGCTGTTGAAAAATCATATGATCATGTCCTCTTGTTTGTGCCCAGGGGTGTGTTTGCCTGAAAATGAGGAGTATTAAAGTGCAAAGTTGGTGTATTTCTAACTTGAGGAAAAAGAAATTGACTTTAACATCTCTTTTATGACTGTAGTCAGATTGTTTCTCCTATTTTGAGGATGCATAAGAAAGACTAACACACCTCTAAACGTTCAAAATGGGATGAGATGCACAACAGCGCAACTCTACCACTAAATGTCGCAGCATTTGTTTTAATACTCAGTTTAAAGTTTGGACAGAGAGCGGAGAGATGGCGTGGCAGTTTTGCAGCGTTCCTTTGTGAGCTATCCCCATGCGCTCCAGTAATACTCCCAGAAACAAGAAAAACACAAAGGATTAAAGTTTTTTCTGCAACATGAAGTCACTTTTACCTGTCTGACCAGTAAAATTGAAGAAGAAGACTTAGAAGACTTGGAAGAAATATCTAATGTCATCAAGATTTTCTTAAAAGGCTGTCCATTGTGTAACTTGAAGTAACATGCAGAATCTTGTAATAATCTTTTAGAAATATTTAAACTGTAGTTCTCTCCAAAGTCACTGTATTAGGTGGAATCATTCATTATAGAATTGTTTCAAACTATAATTTATTAATTGATGTTCATGTACCCTGATCTTTGTGCATCTAAGAGACCATCTCAGTGACTGTCATGATGTTGTTGTTTTCACTGCCTTTTATTTTCTGTTTCATTTTTAATAGCATTTTGAATTTTAGTGATGGATTGTGTGGACTGTGTTTTAATGTGTGGATCCCAGGAAGAGTAGCTGCTGCTTTGGTGGTAGCTAATGGGGATCCAAATAAACAATAAATTTGTGTAGCATTTGTATACACACTAATGAATCTCATTGTTAATTCTGCTAACAGAATATAAAACGGGCTGTCCAGTGTGTTTAACACACATAATCAAAAACAGATTTTCCAGTAGAATAATGAGAAAATCAATTGCTTAAAGCAAACAGTTTTTTGAGATAGAGTAAACAGGTCAATCATAAATATAAACTTGCCTGATCCTGTCATTTTTAACAGGAAATTTAATAATTAATGAGGTTTTGCTTTTACATTTAAGTGTCTGACTCGTCTTTTTGGATCGTTTCTGATGATCTGGATGCTTCAATTAAAAACAGCATTTTAATCAGCGCTTTAACATATTTTATACATCGTTCTTGTGTAGGTTCTTTAGATAAAAGCACAATAAAAGAAGAGTTTAATGATCCATAAAAAATCCTGACTTGAGAACTACATCAGCTGTGTAACTAGAAAAAACAATCTGCTCAAAACAGCTAAATAAAGCCATTGTGTGTTTCACATTTTAAGCCGAGGACAAAATACAAGATTTTTCACCAGATATTTTCCATAATTCCCAGTTTGGTAAAGTCTGCATCAGTCTGCAATTGTTGAGGATAGTCGGCATGGCTAGTTGGTACAAAAATCTCCACCATCTAATGCAGACTGGCAGTGTGAACTGATTATTGCCACAACTGCAAACACTTGTTACCAACAGCCAATGAAAAAGAGAGGGTGGGGCACAGGAAATAGTGTCAGAAGACAACGGGAAGTAGTGGAAAAATCCAAACAAACTGTCGCCCTCATGAGATGTTGCACAAGAGCTTGATAGGTTTAGTTGGAGTTCCATTTATCTTGAAACCTGGATGTGAGAATTGGAAATTATGTCCCCAGTCCCAAGAATCTGACTTGTAAGATCAACTGGAACGCATCATAAGTTGGTTTGATGATTTCTTTTTTGGCCAAAGGGCACCTAACAATGTGACTGAAGAGGCTGAGGTTCCAGTTCAGAACCCTCTAACTGAGAAACAAACAGCTCTACCACTAGTCCACGGCCTCCACATCCATGATTAAGATGTCATGAATCTCAAAGTCATCAAGGAAAGCAGTGGACAAGATGAAATATTGATCTGATGATGATGGTTTCTGAAAAGCCACGGGTCTACCCAGGCAATTACAGCTCACCCCATAGGGACCATACATATCTTTATCAAATGTCAGGGCGATCCATCCAATCACTGTTGAGACATTTCTCCATGGAGGGAAATGTCAACATGCTGGTGGCAATGGAGGAAAAGTCAAGGGATCAAAGTCAGTAGGATAAATCCTCTGGGAATTTTTGCACAAAGGCACCCTGAAGATATTTTTACAAGAAAATGAATCTTTGACCTGCTGGTGGCGCTCCAGGAAGGTCAAGAGTCACTGAAGTCAGAGGGATTATTTCTTAGGAGAGCGTAAATAGCTTTATCACATGTCACTGGGATAGTTTAGACAGACTGGACGACAGTGGATAGCATCTTTGATGCAGGGTTGGGAATCAGTGTAAATTTGGAGTTTGATATAATTACCAATTTATTCTGATTAAGAAATTCTACAAAAAGAAAACTATTAGGAATAGATGGCAGGGTTTTGATAGAATTTGATTTTTGGCAGGAGACTGTACACTAGATCCCTATTTGGATTGTAAGGGTGTAACAGTGCATGTGTTCTACCAAACCATGTCTGTAAGGGTTTGGTTAAGTACAGTTGCATAATAATCTAATAAGTGTATAAATTTAAGATTGAAGATTTTATTCAATTAAAACAGAACTCTACAGGGTTAACTAACTAGACAGCAAGGCTAGAAATCAAAAACCAATTCCAGTTGAGAATCAGTAACATCTAGCTCAAGAAATCTCCATCATCAACCTACGTCCTCAACAATAACCTTGCAGTGCAGCTGGATCCACCTGATTCAATGTCTGCAATCAGGCAGATCCATCTTGCCAAGCTCCAAACTACAACTATTGTGAGCATTTAATTAATTAAATGAAAAACAAGTAACACTGAAAGCATTTCTCAATTGTAAGGATATATTCGCTCCACTTCCTGCATTTTTTTGGTGAGAGTTTTTCTGTAAAGTGGCTTGCATTTTGTATCTTACCCTACAGCAGTTGCACCTGCCTACAACATTACCTGATTAGCTAGTAATGAATGTGATTAAGAGAACGATCTACCAATCACCTACTGGATTTGCTTTTGAAAGGCGTTGCCCATTTCCAAACACTTTCTTTGTTCTCTTTCCGAGATTGATTAATGAAATATACCAAACGGTCCATATGGTGTGTCAGGTTGGCTCAAAAATTCCCTTATCAATTCCTTCACTTTTGTTCTGCATGTCCTGCAAATCGAGACGTCACACTGTGATCAGAGGCAGCCAGAAGAAATTAGTCAAAGATGAAATAAAAGGAGAAGGGAAACAGAAGCAATCAACACTGTGGCTAAATCTTACACAAAATGATGCCAACTGCAGAGTGTTCAGTGTTAACTCTGAAAACCCAGTGTAGGTTGATTTTTATACACCAAAACATCAACAGGAATTGATAAGTACATCAGCAAAGAATCAGATCATTAAGCAGAATCAATAGTTACTTGGGTATAAAAAACTTCCATCCCAACTCGACAGTGAGCCATAATTGTTCACACTATAAGGAAGAAAACCAGTTCAAAAGTGGATCTCCTGGTTGGAGCTGCAAGTTGTTTAGCCAAAGCTTCACGAAGTGCGAGACTTAATAATGCGGCTTCTCCTAGCTCTTCATTAGAGCTCTTTAATTTCAGTAAGCCTGATCGGTAAAATGGGCACTGCAAACATGCTCTTCTGTCACTGCAAAGAGGTGAATCCTGACATCCATATTTAAAACATCAAGCCAAAGTTGGCAAAGGTCCACGTCATGTGAGGAAATGCACTGAAATCTGAATTTTGGCCATTTCTTTTGCCTGTTTTTGCATATAATAAAGGAGCAACCCATCTTTGTCATATCCAGGGAGCTTCATTTAGATCAGTTTGTGCTCCAGCGACCAAAACCTGGCTGACACAACTAGCTGGACATTATATTAAAAGGCAATAAAAGGCCAATATTGCTCAGCTAAATTACTTTGCCAATATCCAATCAACGGCTGTTACAGCTCTCTGACCTGATCTAAAGAGAGGAGTTGCTGGGGGAAGGATACGTACCCCATACATTACAACACAAAATAATTTCAAACACAGGGGCTTTGTTGAGGAAAAGTGAAATGCTGTAAAGAATCTTGCTGTAGCGTCTAGTTGAGCCAACGCATCTCTGGCCAGCCATCTCCCCTCAAAGCTGGCTGGGTTCCTGCAGTACCAATCATAGATACGAGTGCCATTGGCCTTGAGCAACCCCACTTCAAAAGTCCCAAACTATCACTTTAGTGAGATACAGAAGAAGAAAGATGGCTTTCAGTACACGACTACTCTTCCCTCAAGATTCCTTCAGGCAACATCCAGTGAATCCAAGGCAACATTAGTCATGGAAGGTCTGTCATGGTGGCCATCATGGTTACTATACTTACTAAACTATAAATATAACATATTATCCATCACATGAGGTAATGCAAGTACTAACAACTGTAGATATAAAACATATTATTTTTGAATTAATCGAGACATGTCAGAGCAAAAGTTCTACATATTTTACCTTTGGGAAAGTCAAAGAAAAGTACTCGCCATTATTGGGGACAAACTAACAGCTTTGCTCCAGCAAATAAAAGCATCCTGTTGTAATGAAATGGCCACACGAGGATTGTTAGAAAACCGCTGCTGGAGTTTCATTGCAGGATAACTTTAACGTGGTTTTAAAAGCTCTAAATAGTTTAACAGGGTGTCACAGACTCCTGTAGCTGTGGTCGAAGAGGACTCCTGGATCATATTAAAGGCTGACACAACCAGCTGGACATTATATGAAATGCAATAAAAGGCCAATATTGCTCCGCTAAATTACTTTGCCAATATCCAATCAACGGCAGTTCTGTGTTAATCCTACAGAGGCGATTCATGACTCCAAGTATCATCAGGCTCTGTGACAGAGAACAGTAGTCTGATTGTGTACATATTTATCTCCTTTATTTTAATGTTAGAGAAAGATATGATTCTGCTTATATGCCCACAGATCAGCTCTTCCTTTATTTTATTTCCACACAGGTCAAGTGTCAAAGATCAGTTTGGCATCAGAGATAAGACTTCACACCTGGATTTTCTTCTTTATACATCGATGCAGAGTCCACATATGATGATTCTGCAGATGCCATTCATGATTCTGCAAATGTCAGCAGTGTTTAAGGTTAGAAGCAGTTTGTTTCACTTTAGAAAATCTTCCCCCGGGCTGTGTTTTTCTTTTCTTGTTTTTCTTTCTGTAATCGTGTAAATGTCATTTAAAGCAAAATGCCAGCATGTGTTTTTTATGGACGACCTCTTTTAAAGATAACTACAGAATATTTCAGACAGTAAGAAGGCATTTTCTGTAAATCTTGTCCATCTTTTAACTTTAAGCATAACAGAAGAAGTTACAAAGCGAGCAACTCTGTGGTGGCTTTATTTCTCTGCTATGTGTGTAAGTTCCATGCACTGAATAAAATGATGGGTCAGAACTAAAGGTGGGGAGGTTTTTTTGGTAATGTCATTCTGAAAAATATTTATTACCTCTGGCAAGACCATTATGTCCTGGCATTTGTCTGCCTGTTTGTCTGTCTGTGAGCAAGATAGCTCGGAAAGCTATAAACAGATTTTGATGACATTTTAAGGGAATGTTGGTCATGGATTTATTTAAAGAATTTGTTAACACTGCACAACAGGACAGATCTCCACATTTTCCATACTAACTCAGCCAGCAATGTCAGAAATGCCCTGGGCGGGTTTTGCGCTCTTGGGGCACTTTTGGTTTTAATCTTTTCATAAAGGAAAAAAAATGTACCTCAATTATCTTCACTTTTGAACTCCTAAAAGTTACTGGTTCATGCTTAAGAGAGAGAATATATCTGCGCCAGTGTTAATTTTGTTGACTAATTATTTTCGTCATAGTTTTCGTCAACAACCTTTTTTCGCCTGACGAAAACTAGACAGTAACAAATAAAAACAAGTGCACATGGACAAAAACTAAAACTAAATTAACTGACATTTTCATCAACAGATAAAAACTAGACTAAAATGTTTGACAGAGACTTAATCCAATCAGACCTAATTTGGTCATGTAGAAAGTAGAGACAAGTTAGGAATATATCCAATCACAGCTACTTTGGTTGTGTGGAAAGGTTGGATGAGTTAAGAGAGACATCCAACCACAACTGCCTTAGCTTGGTGATGGTGGGATAAGTTGTGGAGCGATCCAATCAGAGCTCCTCTCTTTATGAATTGATATATTCATGTAGAGCAGGTTCACTGTTTGTTGTCAGTTCTGGTATTGTAACTGAGATGCTCTGCCAGGTAGCCTAAATAAAGGTGACTGCATTTCACACAAAAGTTCAATTTGTTTCTGTTCATTTGTACATTCAAGCTTTACTAGCATTCAATAAAGGTCAGAACGTCAGATAGAGCATTCACAAGCAAACGGTAAACATGGGGCTCCATGACCTTGAAGTTCATCCTATGACCTGAGAATCTTTATACTTTAACCTTGAGTTACGGTGAACATTTGTACAAAGTTTGAGGAATTTTCTTTTGAGCATACTTGAGACATAGTGTTTACGATCAAAAGATGGAGGCTCCATGATCTTAAACTTTGACCTATGACCTCCGAAATAATTTTATTTCATTGCTGATTTGGGGCGAGCATCTGTGTAAAGTTTGGAGACAGTCTCTTGAAGGGTTCTTGAAATACCTCATCCATACCACACGGGACCTCCACATTATATAGAGTGGCCCACCAGTTGTGTCTAAATATCATTGAATTGTAAACATGAAGACAACATGACCGAAGCCATTAAAGGTGCTTAACATGAGATATGAATACAACGACATACACAAACTCAAATATTTAATAGAAATATTTATATCTAATCTACATTGTTGTTACTTTCATTGTTTTCGGCAAGTAATTAAAGAAATAACTTTGCAATAATTGTTTCTCTAGATCTCTTTCATGAAGCATTAAAACAAAATCTAAAATATTAACTGATACTATATTTAGAAAATGAAAAAGGTAAAATATTTGTGCCTTTAAAATTGAGATGGTTTTGTTGAGTTTAAAGAATATTCAGTGGATTTAATGTTGTGTAAACTGGCTAGATTCTTTCGAATTACAGGTCAAGTTGATTTATCTACTTTATGAATAATTTTTGTGTTATAATACATGAATATTGTTTTACTTTGTCCATGGCTGCTTTATATTTGCATTTTTTTGCATACATTTTCCCCCATCCAAAGTATCCACGAATTTATAACAGTGTGGGCCTCAGGCTGGGAATATAAGATTTTATGTGGCCCTCTTGGTGATTTGTCCATTCCTGCTCTATGACTCTGCACTTTTATTCTTTTTTTATTCTCTTTATTGGGATTTTAACTTTTATAAATACAGATGACAATAAAATCTGAGACATGTGTATCCATACCTCAAACAAACACAAAACTAAATGATAATAAATGAATAAAAAAATGTGTATATATATATATATATATATATATATATATAAAAATTTTAAAAAAAAATGAAATACAAAAAATAAGATAATAATAAAATAAATAAATACATTTAAAAAAAAATTAGATTTCAATAGTAATAATAATACAACATGGAAGATGTCAAGTGCTCTAAATTGTTATTTTTTTTCTCATGTGGGGCTGTTTTTGTTACAGAAGTCCCTCAAATATATTCGTCTTTCCTTTCAGGGTAAATTTTATTTTACCCTGCACCCTGCACTTTACTGAAAACTTTCTAAGTCCATCACTCGGACGGTCATTTTGGGAGTATTTTTGTGGTATCAAGTCCACAAGTGGGGAATGAACATGAGACACTATGACCTTGACCTTTTAACTAAAACATATGATCATTCATCCTGACGGAAGAGCAGACATTTGCCCATATAGATAAACTCTTTATTTCTCATATCAAATCATCTGAAAAGTTTGATGATCTTGCCACGAACAAGAGGGAATGCCCCTTTTACACATTTCAGGTTTGAAATTCATCTTCATCGCTAATTAAAACAGGATAAAAATCCAGCTCTGACCTAAATCCCACTTACTCATCTATGACTTTCCCTTCTGCTCGCTGCTACACCAAATGAGATTCAGAATTACACACTGAAGGCGCCCCACACTTTGAAGTTTAAAATGCCATATGGTTTGCCAAAAAACAAAACTCGTCTCGCTCCAAAGCACCCGTTTATTTTTGACCCTGTTTCTACCTGTTGTAGGTCATTAAGACGGAGACACCTGGCCCTCGAATCTGAAGGAGTTAGAGGTGTTTTCTCCACTCTGCCTGCAGTACGACCGGATTTTTAGACACAAATTAGCCAAGAGAGCAACATCTTAGATCAGGGACAATGCAGGACACTCCAACTGATGATGCCACAATACAACTGATACAGCAAAACTAGGGCTGTGTCTTTTAAACCACTTCCAGCGCTGCGAGCACATCCTGATTCTACTGTACTTATATTGTAGTTACACAAAAACTACTGGACAGATTCTGCTGAAATTTTCAGGAGATGTTGGTAATGGCCCACCTTAGAAATGATTTGATTTTGGTGATGATCCAGATAACCACCATTAGCTAATGATTGATTTTGCTCAATAACTGTCTAACTAATAATAATATCAACATGATTCTGAGTGCTAGGTGTGGGCTTTCAGAGTCATGAATCATATTATGATGGTAACTTTATCATGGAACTATTGCGTATAGATGTAACAGCAATATGTGAGCTACCTTGGCGGAAGTTTGCTCTCCGAGTGCTTTCTAGTTTTAAACAATATATTTATTGTGTTTTATGTGACAAGACAAACAACAATGGTACAACTGACATGTGATATACATTAAACCGACAACTTAAGCCATCCGAATAAAATAAAAAAAAAAATAAAAAAAAAAAAAGAAGAATGGTTGTTGGTATGTATATATCGTAATTTCTCGTTTATAACACACATTTTTTTGCTCTTGAATAAGGTCTGATTTTCGGGTGCGCATTATACACAAGCACAAGCAAAATATTTAAAATATTTAGTCTCACCAACATTGCAATTACAACACATCTTATACAAAAAGCTAAAATATTCTCTTCCTCTGAGAAACATAAACACCAAACTTTTGTAATTCTTATTAAACTGACTGTTAAACTGTTCTAATCCAATATTTTGGGTATTAATAAATTTAACTTTGTGTAATGATCGAGTTATTCTCAAGTGCAAGCACAGGGCACTGCCATCTTGTGAGCAAGTGGACCAAAATAGCTGCGCTGTGACTGGTCGAACACATTGGCATGTTGATAGCTGCTCTCTGATTGGTCGGTACACCACAGCTGAGCATGCTCGGGCTGAAATCGAGTAATTGCGCAAGTGTGACGCAAAAGGTGTTTCCACATCCGGTTGAAAGAGAAAACTGTGTATTTATTGTGAAAATACTGAAATTTTATTGATTAAAACTTTAAATAAAGGTTGAGTAGTCTGAGAGCGTAAGGTTTGGGCAAAATGTGGATGCGTGTTATATTTGAATACAGCGTTTTTCCTGGAAAAAAGTATGAAAAAATGGGGTACGTGTTATAAACGAGGGCGTATTATATGTGAGAAATTGCGGTATATACAGATCCTCTTTCTGAAGTATGACTAATTTTTTATATTATTTTTCTTTTTATTTCTTGTTATTATTTCCCTCTCTGACACGGATATATCTGTACATGAATGGATGCATGCATGAACATGTGTTGATGTATGACTGTATTTATCTGCACTTGTGTGTATAAAGGGGACTATTTTCTTTTATTTCTATTTTTCTGTTCTCTCCAGTGACAGGAATACCTGTGCAAGGATGGATGTCTATCTTCAGACTAGGGATGCACTGCATTATCAGTTTGATATCGGTATCAGCCGATATCAGCCTAAAAACTTAAGTATCGTTATCGGCCGATATTGAAATTTTTGTATATATATACAGTGATATATCAACCACTCATATCGGCCATATATCAACTGGATTATCGGTAAATTATACAAATGTTTAATATTGATGCACCTTCTCATCACCGCATGGGAACGTTTAAATATTGAGGATTTCATTTTTACAAGAGTTAAAAGCTTTTTTTCTTGTTTTACATCTGTTCATGTGATAATATACTATAACACTGAAAGAAACAAGTCCATTTTTGTTAAGTACAGAGCTTGTGCTCTTGACCTGAAATATCGGTATCGGTATCGGTGATGATGAATCAAAAAAATATCAGCATATTGAATACTGGCAAAAATCCTATATCATGCATCCCTACTTAAGCCATATATTTGATTTTGTTGTGTATATTTCCTATTCTGTATCCAATGCACACTGTCTCTGGATACCAACTGCAATAAAATATATGGATAAAAAACAATAATAATGATGGTGAAGAAATAAAGCATGAAAATACACAACACACAACTCAACAACTCAGCACCATTTTCCAAGTTAATTGGCTTCGTAACGTCCGATTTCCCCCGACAATTTAAGTCGTTCCAATACAGTGCATGATACCATCTCCTTCACCCACATATGCATTGAGGGCACATCTATTTTCCTCCAGTATAAAGATCTCAACCTCCTGATTAAAGGCTTATCGATAGTGTAGACCTTCATAAAGACTCATGAGAATCACATCCACAGAGCCTGGCTTCGTAAAAGATGAAACACTGTTATTCATAAGTGAAACAGGATCCTAAACACTGAACCCACAAACCCTTAGAGATCCTGAAGATCGTGTTTGAATCCATTAGCTTCAACATCTTGTTTATTTTTACTATATTTTCTGATTCATCCCTGTTTTCTTCTTTCAAAGACAGATTGACTTGCTGTCAACTCTGCCCCTCCATAATGCTGCTGGGACTTTCCAAAGCCTGGAGACGCAGAGAGCGAGGGAGTCCGGAGCAAACGAACACGCCTGAATCAAAGTGGATCCATAATTCTCCCGATCCGTCTTCATGTGTGTGACTGCTGTCAGAATGGATCTGAGGCAGCGGCACATCACGTCTCTTTGTGCACACACTTCTGTGGTGCGTGCACATGTACACGGCAGATTCACTCTGCTAATACGTGTTGATTTTTCTCTGATAATTATCGAAACTGATGAGTGTAGCAAAGAGGGGTGTTTGCACTCCGAGGGCTGACGTGGTTGAGGCTGCGAGTTATGAAAAGTGTAAAGTACAGGATCAGCGTGAGAAGATTTTGACACTTTCAGAGGTCATTCAAAGGCTGATGGGAAGATGATGACATGGACAGAGATGTTTGAACCATCAGGCTAAAGTGGGCAACTGCGGGGGTCCTCGTGCTTCAAGGAGATTCTTGATGCAGCCATTATAGGGGGGCACTTATATCATGTAGAGAAAGGGGTTTTCAAAGAGTGGGAGAGAGAGAGACTCTCCTGTAAGGACTCCCCTCCCCCACTCAGCCCCGCAGGAAACAAGGCTCCAAAGAATATAAAAATACTCCTGAAAAAGTCTGGAAATTCAGTTGATCATTTCTCCCCTTTCACTACACAAATTGGTATTTCATGTTGTTGTTGATGAGTCACCTCAACAACAAGGTACAACAGGAAAAGATTGTGCATTTGATTTGAATGTGCCCGATTACCTCCGCCAAGTGGGTTATGTTTTTGCCAGCATATGTTGTTTGTTAGCAAGATTACGCAAAAACTTCTGGACAGATTTTGCTGAATTTTCAGGAGATGTTGGTGTTTTTTTCACCATACCAGTGGCATCACCTATGGAATTTGCATTAAAAGGGTTAATCCATAATCTTTTTAAAAAAATGTATTATTAATATTAATCAGGGCTGAGCTTGAGGAAGAGATTTGGGCAAAAAAAAATGAAAGAAATATTTATCTGATATGTTTTTACAGCAGCTAAAGTTGTGGCTTGTAAACAGCCAAAACAGGAACAAAGGGAGTAAAAATTAAAATCTGATGCTGCGCAAAAAATAATAAATGCAACAAAGTCAATGTTAAATGTTTACTAATCTTTGACAGATCCAAGAGTGTAATAGCACGTAAAAAATCTCCAGCTTCTGATCATTTTTTACATTAAAAATCAGTCATTTGTGTTTTTTTTTCACCAAATCAGTGACATCTCCTATGAAATTGGCATTTAAAGGGTCAAAATCCATATTTTTTTTAAAATGTTTAATAGTTTTGATCAGGACTGAGCTTGATGAAGAGGTCTGAGTAACAAAAATTGAAAAAAAAAAATGTATCTGTTGTGTTTTTACAGCAGCTAAAGTCGTGGCTTTTAAAAAGCCAAAGCAGGACTAAAGGATGTGTTTTAATACAGCACCTGAGGGTTAATAAGCAGGTGTACCTAATGAAGGGGCCAGTGAGTGTATTTGTATCTTTCTCTTTTGACTAAAATCATGATGTTTCTGTTCTTCAAATGCCCTTCGGAGAGCCTTAAAATTGTTTTGCTCAGATGCTAACGTTGCTCCTAGGTCTTGTGGTGGTCTTCACGCTCCCCCACAGTCTGCCTCTTTTATAAAGGATGTGTGCAACACTCACAGAAGAAGAAATGAAATAATTTGAAGATTTTTTTTTTTTAACACGGGGCCTATCTGTTGAAGCAAATCCAGAGTTTCCTCTCCCGAATCAGCAGCATGCTTTATTCCAGCACGATCACACAGCAGAGGCTCACACCAGGGTAGCCCCCTTCCCCCCTCCTCCCAGATCAAGTGTCCCCCGATGCAGAGGTGCTGTTCTGTAACAGACCCTGACCTCTGACCTCCCACCTCCCTGGAGGGGCCGGGGCTTCCAGTATCACGTTGATATAAAAGGACAAGGAGAATCATTTGAACAGCTTGTCATTTTTCATCAGCCTCAGCGTTTCTGATGTGCCTCGACTCCTCTGCGAGCGGGCGTGAGGGGACAGGGAGGTATTAAAAAGGCAGTTTGATCGCAGAGATTAGCTCCAGAAACGAGGCTCTTACGTCATCTTTGAGTGGATTTAAGTAACCCCGATCATTGATTTCTCATGGTAACAAATATGCAGATCAATTCAAACTGATTTTAGCCGATAATATTGATCAATCCAGCTCTGGGGTATATGTTGAGCTTTAGATATTGATTTCTATTTAAACTAAATATAAGGTAAGACAATACTGTTAAAATCAATATAGTTTATATTAATCTGATCTGAATCTTAATTTTCACTTTTTTTACCAGTTCTTCCCATTTTTTAATTGCTGTCAACAAATATCTGAAATCCTAAATATGACAGAAAATCCTTTAGTGTCTACCTGCTTGTCATGGACTCAGGAGTGAGGCAAGACACAAAAACAATAAAAATGTTGGAATGTTCCTTTAAAATCATTTTTAAAAACACTTAAGGATTATAAAATGCTTTGACAACATCAATACACTGTAATGTTGCCAGTTTGTTGGCTTTAATTAGTTCAGAATCAAGTCAATGTATTTATAAAGGACATTTAAGTGCTTCACAGCGGCAAGGACAAACACAGATGAACATAAACATCGGGACACTTGAGTTGTTATTTGAGGATGCAAATGTGACACAAACATATATCGAAATAAAATTAAATAAAGAAACAAAAGTGATCAATGGAAGATTCTGAGGGGTCAAAACATAAAAATATAATAAAGTAAAAAAAAAATTAAAGTAAATTTAATAGTGAGTAGAGTTTGACTGCAATGTGTAATAAATTAAAACAAAAAAACACTATTAGGTTTCTACAACTTCTATCTTACTGCCATTGTTGTATCAAATACATCCATTATCTGTACCACTTGACACTTTGGGTTCCCACAGAGCAGGAGCCCCAAATGACATTTGGTAAGAGGTAGGGCTGGAACATAGACTATACTAATATATTTATATTTAAACAAGATAGTTGTTGCACGAAAATCAGGCTGTATGGTCAAACCAATCCCTGCTTTAAGCTTCATTATTCTGTTTTAAAAATAATTTATCTGGAAAAAATATTGAGATGTATACTGAATATTGCAGTTCAAAAAAAAAAAAATGCTGTAGGAGTGACTTTTGTACATATCTCCCAGCCAATCATAGGGCTGACATGTAGAAACAGACAACCATTCAGCCCCAAAATTGACACCAAAGGGCAATTCAGAGTCACGGAAGATAAGTAAACTCTACACAGAAAGACAAAGTTGGGATCGAACCAGCAACTTTCTTCTGCATCACGATGTTGCCCTTAAACACATATTGAGCTTATTACCTTCGCCAAGGAGGTTGTGTTTTGCCAGTGTTTGTTAGTTTGTGAACAGTATATCTCAAAAGTTATACGCTGATTTTGATGAAATTCTCAGGGAACGGTGGTCATGGCTTAAATATGAAGGGATTCGATTTTGGTGGCGATCCAAATCCAGATCAATGAACTTTAAAAGATTTGTTTACACGGCAAGAAAAGGTAGTTTTTCCACATTTTCAGATATAACTGAATGACTTCTCCACACGTTTTCAGAGAATGTCGGTCATACAAGGAAGAAGTGGTAAAATTCAGGGCTAATCCAAATCTGGACGCAGATCAAGGAATTTTTTTAAGAATTTCTCAACAGTTTGCCACATTTTTGACAAGAATTCGCTCCAACAATGTCAGAAATAATACTTTTTAAACTTTCTTTTCTTTGTGTTTTCATCACTTTCACTGATAGAACAATGGGTAAAGTTGGAAACTAGTGAAAGAGTGGAACTGACATGCATGAAAGGAGCCACAGACCAGGTTTGAACCAATCCCACAAACTCAAGGACAACAGCCAGGATGTGACAACGAAGCTACAGGGGCCTGTTGAGTTGTACACCTGTAGACCTGAGGTTTCTGGCTGCTGCGTCGATACTATTAAAGTGGATGCAGTATTTGCATTAACTACAGCATTAAAAGGCTCTTCCTGCATGCTATAATCAAACGTCTTTGCTGTGCTGTGGCTCTTAGCAAGATGGCTGCCGGTTCGACCCCTCAGTTGAACAGTCTGGTTCTGGTTTCCTGTGGATAATCCAGTTTTGCTCCCACAAACTAAAAACATGCTTGTCAGGCTAACTGGTGACTCTGAATTTCTCTAAACGTGTGTTTGCCTGTGCACGGTTGTTTATCTTCACCTCCCACGCAGTGAGAGCTCGGATGGGCTCCAGCCCCCCTGCTGAGTGAGGGATGAGGGGCACAGATAACGGATGGATGGATGTGTGCAGGCCCATCTTTCTGGGTAATATCAATAAAAAAATTCTAATTAGACAGCAGTGTTGGGCTCTAAGGGAAAAAGGTTGGAAACTGTTTTATACCAGTGGTTCATAAATTGGGCTTAGAATCTTCTGGAGGGCCTTGAGATACAAAGACGGGTCAAGAGATGTTTTCAGAAAGTTAATTTCTAAATAACTCCAAATGGTTTATTATATTAACCTTGCAGTGCAGACTGATTTCTCTGATTCAGAATCTAAAGTCAGGCAGATCCATAGTGCAAATCTTAGAGCTGGTCTGACTGAGTTTGGTCTGACCAATCAGAATCCTTTATGGAGGGAAAAGGTGGGAGCTTTGGCTTGAAGACGGCAGAAAGCAAGAGAACAATGGCTGCCTGTATGGAGATTAGATCCCTTGCTGTAGTGGAGTTTTCATCAGAGCTGGACAACATTTCCTCATCAAATAAAGAACAGAGAAAACATTTCTCCATTGTTCTTGGCCAGCCTACATCACCACCTGATTGGCCCATAATGAATGTTATAGACAGGGGGATTGTCCAATCAGAAGGGTTCTGCCCCTCTTGAACACTTACTATGAGATCCTGACCTGACGTATATCCTGAAGTTATTTGAAACTGGCTGTCTAGCAGGTAGTCCATGGGCCTCACAGCAAGTAGGTTGCTGGTTTGAGCCCCCGTCTTGTGTGGAGTTTGCATGCTCCCCCTGTGCATGCATGAGTTCTCTTTTCCAGAGCACATGATCATCAAGGTGACTCTAAATCGCCCTTATGTCAGAATCAGAATTGTTATTTATTGCAAAGCATATTTGCACATACAAGGAATCTGACTTGGTAAATTGGTGCAAAAACAATCAACATATAAGTAGAATAAAAATAAAAATAAGGGTCAGGAGTAGGGCTGAAAGGTTTAACGTTTTCAGATTGCAATCACAATTTCAGACAACACAATCATGTGATCACCAAAGCTGTAATTTTGCTGACTGATCCAGGATCTGTTGTGTCAACTATTTTACACATTCACATTTACAGAAGTGCTGGTAAGCAGGTCAACAACACAAAGTCTCTGTTTAGGAGTAGAAATTGGAGTATCTCTTAAATAATGAAAACAGATTATTTATCATCAATATTAGATGATGAATAATGTGTTATGTACTTTTGATCATCAATTTCCTTACTGTTGTCTGTACTGTAAACATAGTGAATATTGCACTGAAGCTTGATTTGAAGAAAATCGTGAATCGAATTGAAATCGCAAAATCTACCAGAAAAATCGCAATTAGACCTTATCCTAGAATCATTCAGCCCCAGTCAGAAGGAATAAAATTAAGTATCAAAATAGGTAGAAAATAGTGCAAAACTGACCTGGATATACATCAAAAATATACAAAATATACAATAGACGCAAAAAAGAACAAAAACACAATCCGACAATAGATACAAAAGGTCCTGTGATGAGCACTGGACTTTTCTGTAAGTGTGAGCGTGGATGGTTGTCTGCTTCTCTATGTGGCCCTGTGATTGGCTGGAAACTGGTCTGGGGTGTACCCACCCTCTTGCCCAATGTCAGCTGGGATAGGCACCAGCCTCCTAGGACCATGAAAGAGATAAACGGTATAATAAAGTGTGGAAGAGTGAGTCTTCCCTGTAAGAACATGTCTTTTGTACCCCCTACCCAACTCCACATATCCTTACAGAAAATAAATATATATAAATAAATATATTAATCAATAACTTAACTCCACTGTCTTCGAACAGGAGAACTGGGACTTTAATTCTGAATAAATTCTAACATCTTTGTCTCATCTTAAGAGTTTTTAAAGATTTTTGACATATTGCCCGACATAATCAAAGACCAAACAAGTAAGAGCTTCAAAATTGACCACCTTCACTCACTTTGTTTGTCCTTTTTTTTACCAATATAGCCAGCAGCTGTTCCCAAAGTCCAGGCTGTGTCCATGAATTTTTTCAAGACCAACTCACAAACAAACAAAATTATAGTAGAATTGGTTGCAGGCTATTTCCTCTTTTCTCTGTTAAAACCATGAACTGTTTCCTGAAAGACAAATTCAAGCTGATTCTCAAATAGCAGACCTTGGTTGAGCAGGACATCTTTTGTTGGTTTGCTTTCTCATTCCTCGCCCTCCCGAAGTCCTCTCAAGCCCCCCTGCCTGGCTTTTTTTGTGGTGGGCTCTAAATTATGGAGCGACCTACATCTTAGAGTCAGAATGTCCCCACCTTACAGACTTTAAAATCTCATCTTTAAACCTCTGTTTACTTTTGGGCTTTGAACTCAGCATGAGAGCTGTGTGTTTTCTGTTTTTATGTGTATTTATTCTCTTAATTTGACCTTTATTTTAACAAATCAGCTTCTGTTTTTATGTGTTTGGCTTTAATGATTGTTAACGGTGCTTATTCAGAAGCATGAATGGGATATATTAAGCTGTAATATCACCAACATTTTACTCTTTGGTATAATAACTCGATTTAATGTCTGTAATCAGGCAGATCCATGTTGCCAAGCTCCAAACTACAACAATTGTGCTCGGCCCAAAGCAGCATGGCCCAATCAACGCTCTTGAGTAGGAAGAGGTGTGAGTGAGACAGATGCTAACAGCTTCAGTAGCAGTTCTGTCAGATCTGGACCACATTTCTTTATTTAAAGAACAAATAAAAACACTGCAAACTTCTAGGGAGGACATTTTTTGCTCCACTCCTCCTTTATTCCTCTGCAGTGGCACCCGCCTACTCCAATATCTGATTATCCTGTAATGAAAGCGACTGACAGAACGATCGTCCAATCACCTGCTTCTGAAAGGCTCTGCCCTCCCCAAACACTTTCTATGGGCTCTTTCCCAGATGGGCAGATGAAATAACTTCAATGTTCTATCTTATGTGTCAGGTAAACAAAAACTATTTAAAGCAAACAAAGTCCATACCTATTATGCAAAGTGAAATTAGCTCATAAATGTTTGGAAGCCAGTAAAGGGTTAATTTATAGCTCCAGTAATCAAGTATTGCGGGCAAATTCCCATACATTGCTAAAGCTGCATGAATCCCGTCTGCAGCCTGTCAGCACAAAAATCATTTAAAATATCAATAAAGGTTCATTTGAATTCAGAAAGCTTTATTGGCATGATTGTTATGGAACAGCACTGCCAAAGCATTTCTTTAAAAATGAAAAATTCAGAAAATTTAAGTAATAGAGGAATTTATTAATATTAATGGCAAAAAATGGATTATATTATACAATCCATTCATCCATGGTCTGTACCACTTAACCTTTTCAGGGCCGCGGGGGGGACTGGATCCCAGCTTTCAAAATGATTTGGTGTAAAACAAGTGTAAAAATGATGTTTCTGTAAATCCATCGTTGTCACTGTAGGATCTTCAACTCTGAACTTTTCACTCTGAACTCTGAACCTGAAGGTGACACTTGTAGAGTTGATCATGTTGTCTGTCCTTCATGTGCCACAAGCCATGACAACTGTTTTTTGTAAATAAAGTGATCTATCCAAACATTTGTTCAGCTAAATTTCCCAACTAATATATAGTAAACAAATAAAGCAGCGTTTACACTTTGCAGTGTTAACAGAGTTAACACTAAAAAATTTACCCTGAAAGAGTGCATTCCTGTCACCAGCTAAGTTTTGACTAAAAGTCACACTGCTAGGTCTTGCAAAGTTTAAAATTCAATTAAAAAAGAGTCAAAAACTACATTTGGTGAGAGTTAAGTGTCAACTTTCTGTGGTGTAGACACTAAAGAAGTGTTAATATTAACTCTGACAGTGTTAGACTTAGACTTTGTTGTCATTCAGTATGCAGCAGGTGTAAACAGAACAAGATTTTGTTTGCTAATGCAGCAGTGTATAGATTCAAGTGTAGTGCAAATATAAGAAATATATAATAAAGTGCAAATGATAGTAAACATGCATGAACTGCAAGAAGAAGTAAATATTAAATATGACATATGTACAGTAGGAAGGTTAAGTCAAAGCTTATTTAATTTCTTTTTTTCTCTTTAATTTAATTTGTTTCTGCAGATTTTGCTGTGTAGTGATGGAAAAAAAATATTTATCTGATTGTATATTGTTCTGATTTTTCCCACAAACAACTCAAAACAAGCACCAAAGGTACATCTGCAAAAATGGCAGCCAGGTTTTCAATCAAACAATCAATCAATCTGTGTTGTATAGCACCAAATTAGGATCAATGTTATCTCAAGACACCTTAAAACAGAGTAAGTGGATGTCATACTCTTCTTTTTGTTTTATTTCCTATTATTTATTTAATTTTAAATTACCAGTTTTATTTCAAAGCCAACATGCAGCCATCAGTAGTGCAGCACTTTGCCACGGGTTGTGCCCCCTCACTGATATTCTGAATTAGGGGCTCCAGGACGCCAAAAAGGGTCTAAAATCCCCTGTCAGCAGAATTGTTCATATCTGCCTCTCAAATATTGAACTTTTTCACTATAATCTGCTGATTCTGATATTGTCGAGATAATTAAAATTACAATGAAGCATCATGAGCGAATGGGTCTCCTACAGGAAAACGCATGAATGACTGTTTTTCTAATAATTGATTTTTTGGGAGGGTTGTGATGATCAACATCTGACTGGAGGTCACAGTTTGCCCTTCTTTTCATTCCCTGCCTTTAAATCAACCCAGTCAATCTGCCTGCCAGAGAAACGAGCCCCACGAACCCATCCATCATCTCCCACTCCCTCCTGATGGAGTTTTTGCGCACCATGCGTGCACGTGTTTGTCACAAAAAGACCCCAAATGTGTGTGAAAAAGAGGAAAGAGAGGGGGCTGTGCGGCCTGTGGGACTGAGGCACAGAGCGAGGACCGCGGCTCTGTCAGAGTGTTAACACAGTCAATGCACAGGCAGCCTGCATAGGGAATACGCACACACACACTTTGCTGCTCTGATCTGCTGCAGTGGCGGAGTGCACTGGGATACACACTCCGTAGCCTGCAGATACAAAGCGCATTAGGTGTGCGTTAAACATGCACGGCACCAACAGCAGCTCTGTGCATGTGGGGGATCAGAGGGAGGCTGCAGAGGAGGCGAAGGCGCACTTTGAGGAGTGCTGAGGTGTTCAATGGCAGCATGCAGGACGTCCACACATCCATCCACATTCAACATCACGGGGCTGACACTCACCGATCTGAACGCTGCTCGGGAAAGCACCCATTGTCAGTCCCCAAAAGCCCGAGAACATCAACAGAAACCAGTCGCGAGAAGAAATCCTCATTTTGTTTCGGTTATAAACTGATGAGAGACATCGAGCAGGTCCAATTAACACCCCCGGGGCAAAAGCAACATCACGGGGTACAGGGGGAAGAAAAAACAAAGAGAGAGGAAGAAAACCATTCAGGTGCCCGTTAGATATCCATGTCTGGGGCGCTTTTGGATGTCCCTCTTGTTCTTGGAGCGGAGCACAGGAGAGCGGAGCCGCGCGTTTTGTGTGCCGTCAAACTGCGTCCGTCCGTCCGGCGCTGGAGATTTTGCGCACAACACCACCAAGAGGAGAGGAGAGGAGAGAGAGAGAGTGAGAGAGAGAGGGGGGAGGAGGAGGAGGTGGAGGGGAGGGCAGCATCAGCCAGCGGCGGCCAGTGCGTCTGGATGCGGCTCAACTCACATCACAGCGGCAACACACATGCGCCTTTTTTTACCAGAGAGAGAGAGAAGGGGGGGGGGGAGATGGTGACAGGAAGACAGGAAGACCAGACCTGGGCAGCAGCAGGAGGGGGGGCAGTGTCAGGAAGTCTACTATCTCATTTAACAGCAGAACTTGCAGAGATGATGGTCTGACAGAGCGCAGAATAATATCTACAGTGACTGATGGCTGACAGGAGGGATATGGTGATAAAAGCAGGGGCGGGTTTGGAGACGTGGTGGCCCTGGGCTCAAGCATGTGAGCAGAACCTTGTAAGGCTTGTTGGGGGAAAAAAAACATGAGCTTCTGTCAGACTTTTAAGGGACGGAGGATGCCTCATGAGGGTTTCCTAAATCCGAAGAGATGCTTTATCTGTTATAGACCCCACACATGAAGATCAGAAATCAGGTATTGAACAGTTTTGATCGTGCTGTGTGTGGTGTGCTCCGGTAATCTCAACACAGCACACCACACACATAACCATTCTGTCCCGCAACTGATCCAGAATCTAGTCCTCCAAGACAGAAATCTGATCGAACATAATCTAACAAAAACGAAGAAGAAAGATAGCAACAACCATAAAGGTATACCATAAAATACCAAATAATAGCCAGGGCATTTATTTGTTTGAATCACTGAGCAGACCAGGCGTTTATTTGGGACCAGGCAGCTATTTGGGACAAGTGTTTAATTCCTTTCTCACAAAAATCTTGCTTAGCAAAAAATTATTTATTTGCACCAGTATTACACCTTTACATTCAAAGCAAGATGACAGTACCATAGTCATACTCTTGTCTTCTTCTTTCAACTCTAAACACTCTTAATTCTGGTAAGGAATCACCAGTAGTTAAGTTAAGGTCTTACTTTTTTTTTTTCGCTGTACCGAGCCATGGCGATCAGCTGCAATGTACCAGTAACTGATGTGACTAGCCTCCTGACGTTAGTTAAGGGCAAATAACATGTTTATTTGGGACCCGGCGAATAATGGGAACCCAGCTATTATTTGGTATTTTACGGTACGTCCATGGCAACAACCGGAAAACACAACATGCAACATGGAAGAGGACATACAAGAAGAGGGAATGGTGGTGGTCTTTGGACTATTTTTGAAGGAAAAATCCAGAACTAAATAAAAGAAAAGACTGTGGAAAAAATCCTGGAGACACGCGAGCTAGTCCTCCATTTCTGAGGTCCACAAACTTTTTGTTTCAGGTCAGCCATGTTTGTTTTTATTTATAGATGATTTCTAGAAGCCTGGACTGTTGAGGACACACGTTTGAGCTTGTGGACATAAAGTGAAGTTGAAAAGTGCCTTTTGCACAACAATTAAACTCAATATCCTGAATTTTAGGTACATTTTACCAAAATGAAGCACAAAACCAAGTAGGACAACACTGTATGTCAGTGTTTCTCAACCAGGGGTCCATGGTGTAATTGCAAGGGGTCCTTAAAGATAAAATATTTTTTTAAAAAGATCCTATAACAATAGGATTTTTTTTTAAACTCAAATGCGACAGACCTTTTTCTACCTAAAGTACAGAGGGTAACGGGACTTTTTCTCTGGTTACATCTGTTTCACAAGTGTAATTTATTTATTTAAGTTTGTATAATACAAACTTAATACGATCTGCATCCTTTTCATAATATGAGCCCTGTTTCAGTGGGCAGACACCATTCATTAATAATAATTCTATTACTGTGAATCATCTGCTGGAAGGTGTTGTGGGAAAACTCGTTAACTTGCAAAGTTCAGGTTAGAACTTGATATTAAGCACAGCTACACAAAGAAGAAGAAGAAGTAAAAGCAGATCATAGCTTCACTTTGGTCCATGTGTCAGAACACAAAGGACATGCAATTCACAGACATGAGGATTTCTGGTCGTAATTATTGAGCACGTTTAATATTTCCAGTTGCGGTGGCCCTGATCCTCTTCCAAGAGGATAAAGTGACTCCTCACGCCACAAGACAATCCAGTGAGATCATCTTCAGGGCCTCCAGAAAAATGGGCTTTGCTGAGTTTTGTCAGAAGAGGGGATTTGAGCTGAAAGTCGGGCCGATTGTCATGTAGCAGGAAAAAAGTCTTGAACAGAGTTTACCTCTCTCCTCAGCAGTTTATATCAACTTTTCAAGATTTACCTAGTGTATTCTTGCAATTTCACTTTTAATTAAAGAAAATAAATCCAAAAAAATATACTAAATTGACAGAATACATATAATTCTAAAAGATGAAAAAAGGGGAAAATTCTGCACACAGACTAAATTCCACAAAAAATTTGGACAAATTGGTGAAACTGTTGACCATGTCGCTCCCCCTGTTTCACTCACTTGTCCAAACGTCACTAAATGTTTGTGCACTGTCAACATTAGCTTCTCTTCACTAAACTTTAAAATACAGCTTAAAATAATTTCATTTCTGTACCTCAAAAGCCCATTGAACAGCTTTCAAATGTCTTTACAGTGTGTAAATGATAGTTAAAAAGATCTCTACAGACACGGGAGGGGGCCTGATATTGACTTTTACCAGGGGCCTCCATATTCCTCACTCCACCCCTGCTGAGGGCTGACAGTGAGACAATCTATCACACATAAATGATCGAAATTCTGAACAAAAGCTCTCTCATCTGTGCAACCTTCATGCTCAAATCATCCTGCTTTGAAAGGTGCCATTTAAAAATGCATTAATTAGCAATTAATAGGATTATTTCCAGCATGCTACATTCTACAGCCTATTGTCCGTGAAATTATATTTTTCCCTCCTTTTGAGGGATTAAAATGGCTCCACGCTGGAGCCTAATATCCTAATTTATCATCTTTTAAAGGATAATAGCAGGGTGCAGTGTGACATTCGGCTGCAAATGAATGTTCAGAATGAAAATCATGTGAATAATAAATAAGATGTAAGCAAATGCTTTCTCTGCTTATTAAACCACACAAATAAAAAAACATACACTAGCTGACCACTTTATTAGGTACAGCTTGCTTGCTGGGTTGGACCCTTTTTGCCTTCAAAACTGACTTAATTTAATGGCACTGATTCAACAAGGACACATTCCTCAGAGATTTTGGTCCATATTTTCATGATGAGAATCTCCTGCTCCACCACATCCCAAAGGTGCTCTACTAGATTGGGATCTGGTGGCTGGGGAGGCCACTAGAGTGAGTGAACACGGGTTCAAGAAATCAGTCTGAGATGTTTGAGCTTTAAGACAAGGAGCTACTGGACGTGTCCATCAGGAGATGGTCCACTGTGGTCATAAAGGGAAGGACATGGTCTGCAGTCATAGTCATGGAGGGTGTGGTACTTAAATGACGCTCAGTTGGTGATATGGGGTCCAAAGTTTGCTGGGAAAATATCCCCCACACCATTATGCCACCACCAGTTTAAACTGTTGATACGAGGTAGGATAGATCCTAAGGCGGAACGATTTCAGGAAAAGATCTAAATGTGATTTTTCTGGCAGATATTGCGATTTCAATTCACCATTTTCTTCAAATCAAGCTTCAGTGCAATATTCACTATGTTAACAGTATAGACAACAGCAAGGAAATCAATAATCAAAAGCACATAACACATTATTCATCATCTAATGTTGATGATAAATAATCTGTTAATATTATTTAAGGGATACTCTGACTTCTACTCCTAAACAGAGGCTTTGTGTTGTTGACCTGCTTACCAGAACTTCCATAAATGCAAATTTGTAAATAGTTGACACAACAAATCCTGGGTCAGTCAGGAGCGCTGCACAAAATTGCAGCTTTGAAGATCACATGATTGCATTGTCTGAAATTGCGATCGCGATCCGAAAACGATAAATCTTTCAGCCCTAATGCATCCATGCTTTCATGGTGTTTACACTCTATTCTGATCCTTGGTTCTGCATATCTCTCAGGATGCACAATATTGGACTTTTGCTGTTATCCGATATGCTGATATTTCCTACGCCATCATCGCCAATACAGATATTTTGTGTAAAGAGAATTTGCTCAAATTGACCAGTTGCTTTCAAGGTTACAGTCAATTCATGAAAGAAACAGATGTGAAGCAAAAAAACAACATTTTTTTCTTTAATAAATGAAACTTTGATTCATAAAAGTGGACATTGAGTGATGATGAGGCAAAGCATATACATATAGATATTACAGACAATATGTGGGATCTATGGCCAATCTGAACGGTCAAAATATCAGCAAAGATATTCATATCTGCCAATACTGATATTGGCCCATACTGATAATGTCTCAGCTGAAATCAAGACTCATCAGACCAGGCAACATTTTCCCAATCTTCTATGACCTAATTTTGGTGAGCCTGTGTGAATACCCTCAGTCTCCTGTCCTTAGCTGACAGGAGGCATCATTTGTTTGCTGTAGTTCATCATCTTTAAGATTTAACTTATTTTAAGTCCTTTACAGAAATGGTCAACAAATCTTCAAAATAGCAGGATCACTCTGTGCCATAGATTTTATTTTCTGGCAGATGATTGGACGATTATTCCATCAATCACATTCATAACAGGATAATCAGATAACAGTATGTAGGTGCTACTGCCGCAGTGTAAAGTACCAAATATGAGACACTAGAACAAACTTGCACCTGTCGGGACAGATGGCTTACAATAACAAGAAACAGATGTTAGGACAAATGTCATTTTGTCCCAAAAGAGTGCTTGGAAGTGATCCGTCCAACATGAATTCCCCAGAAGTGCTGTTTTGGCAGAACATCTCCCTCCAGGTCAACTTGACTTAATGTGGAGAGGAACAAATCGGGTTGTTATGAGAATAACAGAGAATATTATGAATATCCTAAATTTCAGTTCCAGGATGGGAAATTCATGGTCTGGTTAGGTTCAGGGAGATTTGGTTGGGATTTGCCCACCCAGTTTCCAAGAAATGGGTAAGATGATCAGGAGGAAGTGATGACGCACTTGCATGTTATAAAAAGTCAGTTCGTTCAGGTATTGTTCTGTACTTCACTTCCCGAATAAATCTGCACCAGACTACAACTGCTAAAGGCTCGTCTCCGTGTTGTTTTTCTGCATTTTTGTTCTGGCGAAAACTTCTTCACACCAAAACATGTTGGAAGTTGGGCGAAAACATCCTTTCTGCCAAAAAATGCTTTCAATGTTCTTAATTTGTTTTTCATTTAATAGAGAAATGTGGTCCAGATCTGATAAAACTGCTGCTGAAGCTGTTAACATCTATGCTAATCTCCGCACAAACAGTCACTCCCTGCTGTCGTCTCGCGTGTAGCTCCACCTCTTCCAAAGGACTCTGATTGGGCCATGCCGCTTTGCGCCGCTCCCAGTTGTATTAAACTGGAGCTTGGCAAGATGGATGTGCCTGAGTACAGACGAATCAGGTGGATCCAGCCTGACACAAAGTGATATTAAGACACTTTGCACCAGGCGTATGATGTTTGATCTGAAGCAGTCTGATCTGTGGAAAACTTCTTTCAAGCTCAGTTTTGAGAAGATCTGTCTGTACCATGTACCAAACACCAATCCCTCCATTGGGTTGCATGATGGTGATGGGTTTTGTCTCACAACTCACTAAAAAACTTGACTGTTTCCATCTTACAAACCACTGTGACAACAACTCTTAAATATCTTTGCTTCTTTTCCATATAATTAAAGCTTTGCCTCTGTGTTTCTTGCCTGCCTTTAGCCTGTTGTAAAAGAACTCCTGGCTTCAATAAGAGTGAGGTCGTGCCCTCCATTATTCACTCAGATTCAGATGAGGGTTTAATTGAATTGCATTACGCTGATGCAAAAGCCACAGAGGAGTTTGTTAAAAGTGGACTTTGAGTTTTATTGTCACTCATGCTGCGCTCAAGGTCAGGAATAAACCCACCCTCCTCAGGTTTGTTTTCTTTCTGAACTCCATTATATCTGCTGCTTCAAAGGTCTCATTTCCCCACAGGGATCAATAAAGATTCATTTTATTTTCAGCCACTGAAAACTGCAGCAGAGGATTTGAGAAACTGATTTGATTTCAGTGAATATGCTCATCTTGCTGCCGATACTGGATCATAAAGTCATTATAAATAGATTTTCTTATGCATATATTTCACGGGGGCAAAAATATACTCATAATATGATCACCAGAAAGCTTTTGAGGAGTGGTTTTGTCTATATGATGTACGAAAGAATCTGCAAAACTGTGAAATCTTTCATTGCCTGTTAAGTAAAACAATCACCTCTAAGTAGTTCACATCACATTAATATGTACTCACAGCTCACAAGGAAGATTGGTTAAAGCTCATGGTTTAATTTATAACTCTGAATAATAGAATACAGAAGCAGGATCAAGTCGTAGCCTCTTCAGTGTTTATCAAAAATCTGCCTGAGTCATTTTTCTAAAAGTCTCAAAAAAGAAAAAGCAAAAAAATCGTCCCACCAGTCGTCACTAAAGGGTTTGAATATGCAAGACAAAACACTCATTCAACTGCTCGTGAACACAACTACTTAATCAGCCAATCACATGGCTGCAACTCAACACATGTGGGCATGGTCATGACATTCATACCGAGAAGAACTCAGGTGACTTTGAATGTGGTGGTTGCTTCAATGTGCCAATCTTCTGACGGAGACATCCAGCAGCTCCATGTTACAAAGCTCAGATCATCTCAAACTGGTTTCTTGATCAAAACAATAAGTTCCCTGTACTCCAGTGCTCTCCAGTAACCAGATCTCAGTCCAATAGGGCACCTTTTGGATGTGGTGGAATGAGATACACTTTATTGGGAAAAGTATTCACTCATCAAATCCTTGAGGTCAGAGTCAACAGCTACAGACCTCCAAACTTCATGTGACCTTCAGATTAGCTTAAGAACAGTTCCTGGAGATCTTCATGGATAAGTTTCCATGGCCGAGCAGCTGCATCTAAGCCTCACATCACCAAGTACAATGCAAAGCATTGATGCAGTGGTGTAAAGCACACGGCTGGACTCTAGAGCAGAGGAGATGTGTTCTCTGGAGTGACCAATTACGCTTCTCTGTCTGGCAGTCCGATGAACAAGTCTGGGTTTGGAGGTCCAGGAGAATGACACTTGTCTGACTGCATTGAGCCGAGTGTAAAGTTTGGTGGAGGGGGGGGTTCATGGTGTGGGTGTGTTTTTCAGGAGCTGGGCTCGGTCCCTTAGTTCCAGTGAAAGGGACTCTTGATGCTTCAGCACACCAAGACAGTTTGGACAATTTCATGCTTCAACTTTGTGGGAACAGTTTGGGGACGGCCTCTTCCTGTTCCAACATGACTGAACACCAGTGCACAAAGCAGGTCCATAAAGACCTGGATGAAGGAGTTTGGTGCTAAGAACTTGACTGGCCTGCACAGAGTCCTGACCTCAACCCGAAAGAACGCCATTTGGATAAGTTAGAGCGGAGACTGTGAGCCAGGCCTTCTCATCCAACATCAGTGTCTGAGCTCACAAATGTGCTTCTGGAAGAATGGTCAAAAACTCCCATAAACACACTCCTAAACCTGTGCCTTCACAGAAGAGTTGAAGCTATAAGAGCTGCAAAGGGGCCAACATTTTATTAAACCCTCTGGATTAATAATGGGATGTCACTCAGGCTCATAGGTGTGTGAAGGAAGACGAGTGAAGACTTTTGGCAGTGAAGTGTATTTACATGACGTGCAGTCAATAACTCATATGAATGAGAGATCTGAATGCAACTGTGCTCAAGTTCTGGCCACGTAGCTGCAAGATGAGCTGCAAAAGCAATCCTAAACAAACTGTCTCTTCAAAACTGAAGCATAACAGTACAGATTAATTTCATCTTCTTAGCTTGATGGTATATCAGGTGGGAAGAAGAGCTGGCGTCATCAATGCAATAAAAACAGCTATAGGAGCAGCACAGAATTTAAGCAAGTGACATCAACAAGTTGCAGTGGTTGCTCTGTTTTTTGGCAGATTTGTTGACTTTAACTGCTCCTCATTTGAGGAAAAACACATCCCTCTGCTCTTACAGGAGTGCAGCTTCATCTGCTGTCCGAACCGGGTGAGGATGGGGCATCCACACCTGCATGAGCACTGCAACTTTTTGAGGATATTTCCTGGGGTTGTGTTGATTTTGACGCCCCCTGTGGACAAAGTGGAGTGTCAAGTTTGTCGCAGATGGACTTGTTTTCTTTAATTTAATGTGAATATTAATTCTGATCTGTTTCGAAACCATTAAAATTCTCCTCACAGACACTCTAAGGATTCTTGTAGACGTCTGATAGCAGATGAGTAAATGAGAGCAGACCAAGCAGCAGCTGAGGTTCCCCTCTGACCCACACCAGTGCTTTGAGACCCCACTTCTTACAGGAAGCGTGTCCTGTTAGTGAAGCTGACAGTTTCTTCTCGGGGGCATCCTGGAAGCATTTAAAGCATGAAAAGTTTGCTGAAGAAGTGGCAGAGTGCCTTAAGAGGAAGAAGTCATCCAGTGGAAGTCAGCTGCTGTGACTTTGTGAGCACTTCCTGGGAGACATTTGCTTCATGTCAGCAGAAGTCAGAAAGACCTAAAAGATCTCTCAGTATAAGCAGAAAAATGAAGTTTTCAGGAGGGGCCAGGAGAGCAGACGTGAGCTGAGGGAAGTTCGGGACCATGTAGTGAAACCATCTGACCTCTGCAGCATCAATTTAAAGTTCTCTGGGATCAGACAAAGGCGTCATGAATAAGAAAAACCATCAGCTAAAAACTGAAAGAAGAGAGCGCTTACAAACACTTGACTTATATGATGCCAAGTTTAAATAAAGAAAAAAATATATATATAACTGCAGTATGGTCTTCACAGCAACCCTGACACATAAATCACTGCTATCAGGCACAAACTTCTCACCTACAAAACTGCTACTTTGACAGAAGATACAGTTTTTTTGTACTTTGATTTAGTTAAAAGTTTCTAAAAACCACCACTGGACCAATAGAAAATGAAGATAGGATGTTTGTGCCTGACAGCAGCGATAAGAGAGACCTGCAGCAGCTGCCTGAAAAATCAAATGTCCTTCTAAAATGACATAAATACTGTAATCTCTGGATAATAACACGCACCCCATGTTTTCACGATTTTTGCCTTAAAAACACTATACTCAAATATAACACGCAGACAGATTTTGCCCAAACCTAACTCTCTCAGACAAAAAAATCTAAAATTACCTTATTCTAAGTTTTTATCAATGAAATCATTATTTTCACAACAAATACACGATTTTCTCTCTCAAACAGATGTGGAAACACCTTTCACTTCGACCAATCACAGCACAGCTATTTTGCTTCCCTTTTGCATCCCATTGCTCACAAGATGGCAGTGCCCTGTGTTCATCTGTGTTTTCCCAGAGTAAAAGAATATTTAGGCTTTTTGTATCAGAAGTGTTGCAATCGAGATGTTGGCGAGCAGAAATATGGTAAGAACTTTGCTTGTACTCATGTATAATATGCATCCGAAAATTAGACCTTATTTAAGACCAAAAAAATGCGTGTTATAGTCGAGAAACTACAATTTACAGGAAACAAAATCTGTTATAGAAAAAAAGGATGAGGAACCAACATTTTGGAGTAAATACAAAAAGGATTAACACATAGTTAGGATGAATTTTATTTATTCTTTTAGATAAGGACGTATCCTCTCAATTCTCTATCCTTTTTAGGTTTCATACCTATATATTTATGTCATTCATGTATCAGGTCTTGCATATGCCACCTATGTTTACCACACAGGAAAATCCATGACATAGAGAAAGCTGAGTTGGCTCAGAGTCAGAAACAAGAGTCACAGAAACTGACCGCTACATGCTCTTGTCTAAAGATAGCTGTATCCATAGAGGGACGCTACATGGACATACACTTGTCAACATGCATCAGCTTATAAAACTGAGGAAAGAACCTTTGTCTCCTTTTCAGTTTTCCCACTGAACTGGCCATAATAAACTGCTCAGATAATCCCAGTTTTGTATTAAGAATCGTTCTTTAACTACATCTCATACTATCACACATGGTTAGATTATTTCTAAAAGTACAAAAACTAACTCCTGAAAATATGAAGCAAATATGACCAAACCTGCTCCCCAATATGCCGTAAATGTAAAGAACAAGAAGGCACATACTATCACTTAATGTGGTCATGTCCAGTTATTATGACCTTCTGGTCTGCTGTTTAAACTGAGGTTGAAAAATTTCTTGGCATCAAAATTGAAATGGACGCAAAACTCTGCATTCTTGGTGCTAACTCCAAATCTGGTCGGAAAGCAAAAATGGTCAATGTAATGCTTTATGCAGCACGTCTCTCAATTTTGCACATTCGGCTTGATGAAAATCCAGGAGTAGACCGACCAGCATACGGATTTATCATTTGTCCATTTATTTATTTGATTTGTAATCTCCTGTAATCATTATTCTGTTTTTGTTATTCATTTACTATACATTTCTCCCCTATGTGTAATTGTGTTTGTGTGTGCTCTTTTCTCAGATATGTTAATCGTCAATGCAAGTTAATGAACTCACGCTGGGACAACAGTATAAGAAAGTTATGAATTTGACTTGTCTCTTTACAGATTGTATCCTGCACCCCTTGCATGAACTGTGTTGAGCGAATAATAAATAAAGAGAGAGAAAAAAAAAGTACAAAAACTTCAGGAGAATAAAACAGACTCGTAGGCAAAGGCCTTTATCCAGCTTTTACTCAAAGAAAATCAGGAACCTCTGGCGGCTACACAAACAAAAGAAAACCGGCTTTGGAGCAAAAGACAGGAATGATAAAAAATTCGATATGGCATGGTACAAAATTACTTTTGACTTGTTTGCTGTTCTTTCTGTGAGTTTTTAAGGCAAAACAATTCAATAAATCTTTCTGTCCCATCACTGCAAGAACAGAAAAACATAATAGTGAGTAGTATGCAGCTTGAGCCTCCTTGCAGTGGCTTTACTATGGTTTGTAATCAGCAGCTTAAAAACTGTTATTGCATTTAAAAAAGAAGTATTTGTTGATTTTGAACCTTCATCCTGTCATGATAAATGCACTTAAGCAGGCAGCCCTTTAAAAACCAAGTCCACCAGCTAATGTTTTTTTTATTCTAGGCATGGCTCATGGTTTTATAAGCAGAGATAATTCTCATGAATCCACCTTGAACACAGTGAAGTGCTCTGGTGTCGGGGTGAACGTGGTTCCTGAACAGGACTTCACCATGAGGAGCTGACCGTGGTGCTGAAATCATCTGAGTGAGCTGTTAGCACTGACTCAGAGGCCTTTACTGAATGATTTTCATGGTTTAGGGACATCAGGCATTTTGTCAGTCAGCTGCTGTAAACCACAATTACAGTGCAACACACAGGTCTGTGTGGCTTTCACTGGCAAGCACTTCTCTTTTTATGAAGATTGTTGTCTTTTTTAATTACTCTTAGTGGTTTATTGCTATGCAGGTACTCAGTTTAAAGCCAATAAAATGTAATAAAAGGCACATAGGAAGTAGACACCTTTGGCCACGCTCACCTTTGACCCTTCCTATCATGCATGGTACAGTTTCACTGGCCCGTGTTTGGAGGAGGTGAGTTTTGGCATGACACACGTGCTCATGCACGAGCAGAGCAGTGGTGACTGCATGTGATGGGAAAGCTCCTTAAAGTAATAATTGCAGCAGAAATTTGTTTTTGTCCAATGTCATGTTAAACGACCATTTCTGCAAGTATATATTCTGAGTAAAACAAACAAAAAAAAAACTACATGTTTTTTTTAGCACACCAGGATGTCACCTGATTATAAAGTCTGAGTAGCCATCTCGATTAATTTGGGCTGTGATTTTGAAAATCTTTTTTAAATGACTTTTTCTGCTCCTTTTTGTTTGAAAAAGGAAAGAGCACCGATGTGTGTAACAGATTATAACAAAACACATCTTGAGACATAAAGCTGGTTTAAAGCCTTTGGAAACATGACCAAAATTTTTATAATTTGGTACAAAGTCAAAGTTCAATGTGTCCTTAAGTATCCTTAAACATCTGAGAGTTGTGGTTGTATTTCAGGGAGTGAATATTTGTTTGTTGCTTTATTTTTATTATTTCTTCTTGACTTTACATCCTTTCTAAACTTTATTTATACTCACACAGTTCATTATCTTACTGAGAAGCCACTTAATTTACATGAATACATATATAATTACTTCATAAATAATCACAAAATGTTCATTTCTATATAGAAGTTATGGCCAAGTGAATCATTTTAGAAATTCCATTTTTTTACTAAATGAACAAATCATCTTATCATTGACATTATTACTGAATAAATATCTTCATAAATCGTAATGTTATTATCCTTATTAGACAGACAGACAGACAGACAGACAGACAGACAGACAGACAGACAGACAGATAGATAGATAGATAGATAGATAGATAGATAGATAGATAGATGGATAGATAGATAGATAGACCTCTCCAGCTACCAAACTAACTTCCAAACATGGTTCGGTTGGGACTTGAACCAGCCACCCTCCAGTCCCCCACCCAAGTCCTTCTGGACTGACCTACTTCCGCCCATAAAGTATTAAATACTGTGATAATACTCTTCATCTCTAGCATGTGAATCTTGCTAGTGCAAATAAAAAACCCTAAAATGTTTGTGTTTGGAAAAACCTTCCATTTTAAAAATAAAAGTGTCATCTGTACCATGCGGCTCCTGAAACTGAAGCTCTAATGATCAAAAACAGCTTAAATCCATGTTGATAAAAAGAGAAGTTCCAAAGATAAAGGTCCTGCACATTTTTATGAAGACATGACACTCTTTAAGAAAAGTAAACAACTTGTCTGCCTTTTTCAGGAGTGCAAATTTACGCTTCTGTTAAATGCTAATGCAGTTGTCATGGCGGATTTAGAGGTCGATGAAGACTCGAAAAATACATTTATAAAGAAAACACTGAGCGGAGAGAGTGACACAAGTAGACCAGGTATGATTCAAGCCTCTACAAATTGATTTTTAAGCTTTGTAAAATAGTCCGACCCTGTTTATAACTCATAAATAATTGAAGGAGAGGCTTGGGTTTGATAACGGATGGTGTGTGATGTGGTTCATGCTGTACAGAAAAGCAGTACACATCAGCTATTTTAGTCCAAACGCTCCTGTTCTGGATGGAGACGGCAGTGGTAAACACTTCACCATCTCCATAAACCTGCTATAAAGAATACTCTAGCACAACCTCTCTCCAGCCCTACAGATAACACTGTTCCTTCTCCATTATCCACTTCACCGCAGAGCTTCTCTCCCAGCATAGACCACATCATATAGACGAGACACCAGCGTGATGCATGTCAGGCATTTGCATCAGTCTCCCTGGGATTCAGTCTTTAGATCCAGCTCATTGTGTTTTCTCCCTCTGCATATTAAACAGACGCTCACAGTCATTCCTTCATTATTCTTTTGTCTCTATAATAGAAAATTAATCCTGAGATTAATCCTGACACTCGGCAAGGATCATGGAGCTAACGGGCTAAACAGAAACCAGTGAGTGCAAACAAGCAGAGACCAGCATGGGAACAAAAAAATGTTTATGCTTGATGCATCTGCGAGGTCGTGAGTGTCTGCACAGCCAGCAGAACGACACATATTCAGACTAAAGATGAGATGAAGTCCAAAATAATCAACCCAAGCCAAAGGATGTTTTCTCAAGGGTCAACCAGGATCATGCATTCATGGAATGAGCAACACAGCTAGACATGTGAGTAGCCCCCGAACAGCGTTAATGTTGACAGCACTTTTTAATGTAGTTTTAGTTATAGTCTTTTGTCTGAAATGTCTTTTAGTTTTAGTCATAATTTAGTCATCTAAATTGTTATAATTTTAGTCAAGTTTTAGTTGATGAAATTTTACATTTCAGTCGACAAAATCTACTGTAAATTTAGTCGACTAAAATATGAAGTGTAAAGTCTACATGACCAAATTAGGTCTGATTGGATTAAGTCTCTGTCAGACATTTTAGTCTAGTTTTTATTTGTTGATGAAAATGTCAGTTTATTTAGTTTTAGTTTTTGTCCATGTGCGCTTGTTTTTATTAGTTACTGTCTAGTTTTGGTCAGGAGAAAAAAGGCTGTCGACGAATACTATTAAGAAAATAATTAGTCAATAAATTTAACACTGCCCCCAAAATCCCCTGCAACTGGAGGCTGTTGTTCTGGCAGCATTTCTCAGTGTCAGCCCTCTGGACCAAGTCCTGTGAGACTGGTCAAGTCAAAGGCAGATCGAGGTGTAGGTTTTTGGCACATTTTCATTTGGGATGCAGTGATTACTCTATTAGTTCATTTGGCAAAATGAAAGCGAGACTATAGTTAGATCAGAACTAAGGATGGGAATTGATCATACCAGCTCCTTTATCGATTCCTGTAGATTTTTCTGTGTGGGCAGAAGTTGGCCTGCACAGGTTTCCAGTAGCAAATATGTCAAAACCATGTCACTCAAGAAATCCAATGTCATGCTGCATAGGTGAATGCTTTTGCAAGCTGTTGACGCTTTCTACCACCAAGTACCAGCCAATGTGGGGCTTTCATTGGCTGGTATTTGGCTGGAGGTTGGCAGGCAGTTGGCTGGAAGAGGTAAATTGAAGTGGCTGTAGCTGTAGCTTCTTAGTACAGGCACAGAGCTGATCTCTGTAGCTAATACCATGCAGCTCATACAACCCTACTTCAAAAATCCAGAACAATCCCTTAAATGCTTTTCAGTAAATAACAGATGTGGCATTTTATCCCAGTCAATCCACACGGTGACTATAAAGCTGATGAAGAGAGTGAGACAGGTCATCTCTGATCTAGGGGTCAGCATAGTGGTGCAGCAGGAAGTGCATGTGCCCCACAGCACGAAGGTTGCTGGTTCAAACCCAGTGTCAGGCAGGGCCTTTCTGTGTGGACACTGCATGATCTGTGGATGCATGAGTTCTCTGTGGGCACTGGTTTCCTCCCATAGATCAAAATAAAAAAACATGCTCATTAGATTAAATAGCGACTCTAAGTTGCCCTTCGGTATAAGAATGAAGCATGGCTGTCAATCTCTCTATGTGGCCCTGCAATTGGCTGGGTTCAGGATGTACGTCGTCTTTCGCCCAATGTCAGCTGGCCCCCCACGACCCCAAAAGAGAAATCCTTTACGGATCATCCAAAGATGTGACATATTTTGGTGCATTAAATTAAGTTTTTAAGATATTTCAAAATGTTTTCTGAACGAGATAAAAGGTAAGACAGTAACTTATAGATTAACATAGTTCATGTTGAATTTAATTTGGACAAAATCTTGATCTAATCCTCATTAACAAGACCCTGTACTGTAACAACGCTGAGCAACGAATGCATATAGATCACCACTTATATTTATGACTAATATAAATAAGAGAGTCATGTCATTTTTTTTTATTTTGTAAGGCTTCCTCCCACAAACCAAAAACATGCTCACTGGGTTGGTGGTGACTCTAAATTGCCCTGAGGTAAGTAAAGGTTGTCTGTCTCTCTAAAATGATCATACAGGGTCAATTCAGGCTACTCTATGGAGGTTCTTCGATCTCCTCAGAGGACAAAAAAATCCCCCACCACCTCGGCTTAATCTCAGAGTTATGAATTTGCAGGCAGATCAATGGGTGCAGATGTGCTTTATGTGCATATTTCCATTTCATGCTACTTACTTCACTACATTTCAAAGGGAAGTATCTAATAATATCCTCGTAGTGGTCCATTATATCACTCCAGGGACACACTTCAGCTGTAGCATGAGCTTCTTTAAGGTTTACAGAAGGCCCCACCAGCCTGTAATTACCCTCTTTACTGCAGCTCCATTCACTGCTTCATTCAGGCTGTTTGTTAGCCCTGTGTGGATTTCAGATTTTTCCAGGGGAGGAGAAAGTTCACTAACTCACTCACGTGGTAAAAAAAAACAGCGTATTTTACCACATTATCCATGTTCCTGCTACAACAGCATCATGATCTGTTCCCCGTACAAACATGGTGCATCTCCATCACTTATTAAAACAGCTGATTCAGGTTTCATTTATCACATGGTCAGATTTAACATCCCTCACTGACCTGCATGCTTTCAACTTGAAGTTCTCCTTCATACAAAAATGGACACAAAAATATTTCATACTCAGAGAAACCCTGAAAAGAAAAATCAAATAAATTTGACCTTTCAGTTTTCACAGTAAATCACAGCAGTATCCTCTTTTTTAACTGTGTTTACATCTCCAGAGTGCTCAGTTCATGTTTCATTTAAAGACAGACTCAAAAAATGATCAGAATTTGTTCAACCAGAACAGAGAAAGGTCAAGCTTTGGAAATGATGTTCTTACTTCAGGAACATTATGAACTGTCTCTTATGCTTCTTCAGAGGTTGTGCAGCAGGCATGTGGGCTCATGGTCTTGAAATCATTTTTTAAGCTACTATAGGAGTTTTTGATTCAAGGGACAACAGATGGAAATTAGCATTGTGCTGAACTCTCACGACATTGCGTATCCATTAATTACCTCCACCAAGGAGGTTATGTTTCTGCCGGCATATGTTTGATTTTTGTTTGTCTGTTAGGAAGATGACACAAAAACTACCAGACAGATTTTGCTGATATTTTCAGGAGATGTTGGTAATGGCCCAACTTAAAAATGCTTAGATTTTGGAGGTGATCCAGATAACTGTCATCAGCAAACAATCATTTTTGCTCAATAACTGTCTAACTAATAATGATATCAACATGATTCTGAGTGCTTGGTGTGGGTTTTCAGGGTCATGAATCATATTATGATGGTAACTTCATCATGGAATGATTGATTAAAGATGTAACAGCAATATGTGAGGCAAAAGGTAGTTTGCACTGTCCTGTCCAAGTAAACAGTAAAATAAATGATAAAATAGGAGTCAATTCAAAAGGCCAACCATATTAAACTACTTCCTTGCTTAACATGTGCCTGGATTTTGCTTTTTTTTAAGACTTTGTACTTTTTAATAGACATCATCACTGAATGAAAAATATAACAGAGTTCTGAAATATGTGGCGTTGAGGACAACCGTTGTAAAGTTGTAAAACACTACTTAACTGTACTTTTGGAGATTGTTAATCACTTATTCCAAATCCCTTTCTTCCTAAAGACTTTTCAGACATTTAAATTGAACTTTTGTGTGAAATGCATGCATATATCAATTCATAAAGAGAGGAGCTCTGATTGGATCACTCCACAACTTATCCCACCACCACCAAGCTAAGGTAGCTGTGATTGGATGTCCCTTTTAACTCATCCAACCTTTCCACACAACCAAAGTAGCTGATTGGATATATTCCTAACTTGTCCCTACTTTCTACATGACCAAATTAGGTCTGATTGGACTAAGTCTCTGTCAAACATTTTAGTCTAGTTTTTATCTGTTGATATCAGTTAATTTAGTTTTAGTTTTTGTCCATGTGCACTTGTTTTTATTAGTTACCGTCTGGTTTTCATCAGGGGAAAAAAGGTTGTTGATGAAAACTATGACGAAAATAATTAGTCAACAATATGAACACTGGTATTAACTATTTCTAAATCTCTGATCTGGCTCAGTAGTTGTAATGAGAGTTTTTAAAGTCTGTATTTGATGAGTCAGAGCATGTTCGTGTGCAGACTCAGTGGAGTGAGTGTGGAGGCCTGGAAATGGCTCAGTGTGTTAAAATCAGACTTCACAGGACTTTCTCAAACACTCTCCGCTCCCACAGGACCCCGGTCTGAATCTGACCGACTTTGTGAATGAGCTTTAGAGTGTGTGTGTGTGTGCACGTGCCTGTGTGTCTATGTGATGGATCTGTGCCATAACTCTGGAGCTGAACAGATGGGGAGCCTGCAGTGGGTTTTTCCTGCTCACATCGGGGGTGACGGGGAGTGTTGTTCAACCGCTGTCAGGGAATCCCGAGCACGCACGGCCAGCCTCTGCGAGCAAGCTTTTTAAAAAAAGACTTTAAGTTTGCAGCTCAGCGGGGAGTCCTCCGCCCTCCTCTCCGTGAACCTGAGATTTCAATTTCCAGCTCTTGACACTCAATTTTTCTAAGTGCCAGAAAAGCGAGAGAATTCTTTTGACGATTTTCAGAGAAACAGAGACGGAGACAGAAAAAGGTTGGTTAACAACTCTCCTCTCTGTGTTTAAGTATCTGCTGAACAAAAGTGAGAATGGATGTAAATGGGACTTCGGAGACATTAAAGCTCTCAGACGAGCCCGTTCAGAGGAACATCTTCAGTCGGAAAAGGACTGAGACGAGGGGATTTCATCAAAATGTTAACTTTCATTCGTTATCAAGAGCGGCTCAGATCAGCTCTCTGAAAGTCTGTTTGACAGTTAATTGAACAAAGATGAATTTGCAGTTTATTTTCACTTTGGAGGAAATTAAAGTTCGTCTTTTATCAAGCGGAGCATCAGAAGTGTAACAGATACAGAAATAATTGAGCCAATTATACATTTTAAGTAGGGCTGGGCAATGTAGTGATTGAATTGATTAATTCGAAATATTTCTTGAAGAAGATTTAAAAACTAAAAATTGATTTGTTTTTTTTTTCCTTACACTTACTCTTATTGTAAGTTGTTGCAGTTTTTAAAACACAAATACTGAAATCTAATCTAACTTTAGCTGTGATAATCAGTGGACGTACTGAACAGCCCTGTGTTATTAATATTCAATTAGCAGCACTAAATAAGCTGTTGATCACACAAAACACTTCAGTAACTTTGGCCTTTTTTAACAGACCTAACAAACATGAAATAAAAAAGTCCAGCTAATGAGAAGTTGTTCCAAAAAGACTTAAAAACATGCAGCTTTAGCTGAGTACCCACTCACTGAACATATATAAACATTTAATATTAAAACATGTGTCAATAATCATTACAGGGTATTACAGCCACCTGTTGTTGAGGAGTGTGAATAGACAACACTCCACTGCATAAAAATCCCACTTAAAAAAATAAAAGCACAGGTTTTTTTTCCTAACATTTTTATTTCCCCGGAGAATCACTGCTTTAAATCACGTAGGCAGACCTCGGCATAACTCACACCTCAACCTCTACCCCGGTCTTACTTTCTGAAATGTGAGGGAAATGACTGAATAAACTTGATCTCTGCTTCACTGATTTAGTTTACAGTGAGGTCTCCTGTATGATTTTGGTCCAATGAGGAAGAAACACTCGTGGAAATAAAAATAAATGCTTTTGAGTGTTTTTGGATGATAATAAACAGCAAAAGAAGAGAGTGAATGGCTCAATAAAACACACTAATTATTTTATTCCCCGTCAGTCAAACCGAAAACAGCACAAGTAAAGCAGACGGTCATTCAGCTCCTGTGTTTATTGGAAAAATGATATTATATTCATAAAGTGCGACACAAAGAGTCCTCTGCGGCTGACTCTGAGCAGCAGCTGTAGTGATTAGTCCCTGCGTGAAATTCAATTTCCACAGGAGGAAACTTCATTAAAAATTTATCTATTCGAACACTGTGAGGCATTTTTGACTGCTCCGACCAAATTTACTGCAGATTTGTCTCCTGGGATGGAGAAAAATACAGTTTTGACTCATCATTATATTAATTTAGTGGCATCTACTCATTAGGCTGATTATTCCCCCTGTCAGAGTTTAGTAAAACAAATATTTGTTTTTGTGCTGAGAGGGTTTTTATCATCGATTGTCTGCTGCATATTCATGTGATGAATCATTTTATGAATAAACACTCGCTCATTTTCACTGTTTTCCAAAGAGTATTACAACTGGATTTTTTTTTAAAAACAGTGACATTTTGTTAAGATTTATTCATGAAATTTCACTTAAGAGCCACTTTATTGAGTACTCTGATTCAACTGTTCTTTAACGGCCAATCACATGGCAGCAATTCAGTGCATTCGGGCACTTAGGCAAGGTTTCCTGCTGAAGCTCAAACATGAGAATCAGGATAGAGAAGAAAGGGAGATTGCTCGTGGCTTGGTTGTTAGTGTCAGACAGAAAGAGCTAATCTGCTGGGATTTTCATGCACAAATATCTTCAGAGTGTAAAGAGAATGGTCCACAAAAAGAAAAAATATCCAGTGCTGTGGCTCTCATAGGATAATGCCTTTTTAATAACAGAGGTCAGGAGAACATCAGAGTGTTTGAGATGATAAAAAGGCAACAGTAGCTCAAATAATAACCTGTTACAACTGAGGTATTCAGAATTTCATGTCACACAAAGTCAAATCTTGAAGCAGATGATCTACAGCAGGAGAAGACAACACCAGGTGCCACTCCTGTGAGCTAGGAACAGGAAACTGAGGCTACAACTTTCAAGAGCTGAAGAAAATTCAACAACAGAGGACTGGAAAAATGCCCCCACACAGGCATCAAAACCTCTTCAAAAAGAGTTCAGAAACATTATTTTGGTCTTTTTTTTCTTAAAAATTACCTCCACCAAGGAGGTTATATTTCGCCAGGGTCTGTCTGTGTATTTGTCCATAACACAAAAATTACTGGATGGATTTACATGAAAATTTTACCAGAGGTGTGGTTTGGTCCAAGGAAGAAGTCATTACATTTTGGTGGTGATCTGCATATTTGTCTGGATGCAAAAAATTCCCAAAATTTGCGGAAAACCCCATAACTTAACATTGGGCCGTATTTTAAAAAATCATATCGCCGACATCACTTGATGGATGCGCTTCAAATTGGACATGATAATATATATAATATGTCTCTATTATCAGGGTAAATTTTACCTGGATCTGATCCAGATTGACGTCACAAAAAAACATTGAAGTTTATAATGGCAAACCCCATTCATTTCTCCTCGGCTGCTCTGAGGGGGCTCTATGTCACTACATTACCCAGCTTCCTTTGCAATGCCAGCGGAGGAGTTCTCGACATGGACAGACATGAGCGTAGACTCGACCGTCATATCGGAGTGCATGGTGATCCAGAATTGTATCTTGGCGGAGGTCTGCGCTCTCCAAGTGCTTTTATAGTTCCAGTTGGTTTTGTATTTTATATGATTAGAAAGCCTGATTAGTCACCTTTACAACCAATTACAGCTTGTAAGGATTGTGCATTCGTGGAATGATGTGGGTAGCACCATCAAGAAAATGTGCAAAATCCCCTGAAACTGGAAGCTGGCGTTCCAGAGCGGCAGCATTAGTTGGTATCTTCCCTGGTACCATTTCTAAACCTAAGACCAAGTTCTATGAGGCTGGTTAAGAAAGACAGACCACGATGTGAGCATCCCAGGAAGTCAATAGCCCAAGAAGACCATTTCCTCACCCTTGCTCCTGGCTTCTCAAAAATGTCCAAAGCACAGCATGAATCCTCTCCTTCATCTAAACACAGACAAGCCTGCACGTTCATTTTAAATGCAAACTATGTAGTTGTTGATGATATGACAGAGGTCTGTCACAAAAAGTCTGTTAGTCCACTGGTAAAACTGCACTGTATACAAAATCCTGGTCTGGACTTTTAAGCGGGGCACACACACAAAGATTATCGGGCTGTTTTTGTCACGACTTTCCTCCTTCCTGACCAAGGATGGCAAACTCCAGATTATCTTCTGTTTTATATGATTATCCTATGAGATTATCCTGTGGTTTGAGGTGTGTTAAGAGTGAATTTGTCCTGATAATTGACTCTGAAATGGGTTGAGGCCGACAATCAAAAATATTAAACTTACGTGAATGTAGCCAATCAAGAAGCGAGCTGACTGAGGAACAAGGAAGCAGGCGTGCATAAAAACAAGCATGGCCGACCTGAAACATAAAGTTCAGTGGACCTAAGAAACGGAGGACCAGCTCAGTTGTTCACGTAGTCTTTTCTTTTTTTTAAGTTGGGGATTTTCTATCAAAAATAGTCCCAAGACCTATTGAGATAATTTTGTGTCTTTATTATGCATCAAAAAGAATGGATTTGAAAACAAAAAAAGTGCAAACAAAATTATTACAAAAAATTGCAGATAAAAAAAGTGAAATATATTTGTGATCAAAATTGTATCTTAATAAATCCACAGGTTTTGTTTACAAACCAAAATATTATTCTCATGAGCCACAGATATGTTTGGGTTTCCTAAAGTTATGCTTGCGTATCTTCCTGACTCTCATGGGCGGGACCTCCTCTGAAAACTGTAAGAAGCCACCTGATTGGTCAGTCTCACTCAGAGAGACGGGGTGACAACTTAGCCCTTAGCTGGTAGGTCTAAATTAGGAGCGTTAATGTCTGATAACGCTGGCTCTACCGGTTAGAAAAAAAAGCACTAGAAGAGAGACAAGTGTAACCTTAATAGCATCAAAAAGACAGAAAAGTTACTCAAATCATTCCTGTTTATCGATGTTCGTCTCCTTCGGTTTACTCTCGCCATGTCTCCCGTACCGTCAGCTCGCTGTCACCCTGTCTCTCAGAGGAGGTCCCACCCAAGACAGTCATGTAGAAATGCAAGCAAAACTTTGGGAAATGCAAACAAATCTGTGGCTCGTGAGAATAATATTTTGGTTTGTAAACAAAAGCTGTGGATTTATCAAGTTACAGTTTTACTCACAAATATATTTCGTTTGTTCATCCGCATTTTTTTGTAATTTTGAAATCATAATTTTGTTTGCAAAATATTTTTTTGTTTTCAAATCCATTCTTTTTTATTGCATAATAAAGACACAAAATACACAAAGACCACCATCATTCCCTCCTCTCGAACGTCCTCTCCCATGTTAGTGTTGTGTTTTTCGGTTGTTGCCACAGACATTTACGTTGATGAATGTTGCTGTGTTTCTTCTTCTTCATTTTTATTAGATCACGTTTGATCACGTGAGTTTTCTGTCTTGGAGGACTAGATTCTAGATCGGTGGTGGGACAGAATGGTTTGATTTTTTTATCTTCATGTGTGGGATCTCTAACAGATAAAACATCTCGTCAGAGTTAGAAAATCCTTATTTGTGGACCCCGCTTTAGCTGTGAAACACCCTAAAACATCAGTAGGCATAATATCCCAACTACTGCCTTAGATCCTCTGTGCCTTTTCTTTTCTTCTTTATTTGTGGGGTATGTTCAGAAAGGTTGGTGACCATTGACTAAGGGCATCAGATTTCATAACTCATCACTTGTTTTCAAAGGAGTTTGATTGAAGGTTTGTGCAGGAGAAAATACTCAGCCTACGTTTGTTTGCCGTGTAATCCAGTTTATGTAAGACCACATTATCCAGTTTGTGTTGTGACGTATTTCTTGTGCCCTGGAGTTCTTGTTCTTATCATCTCAAAGTAGTCATAGTCAGGCAAAGGTGAGCAAGACGCATTTGTTAATCGTCATTTCTCGTGTACACATAACAGTATAAATGTAGAAGACCTAAGCAGAATGATCAGAGACCAGCTCCATGTTCTTCTCCTCCATTACAGGTGAGGCAGTGACTTAATCTTCACTAACAAAGACAATATAACAGCATGAGGCTCCATCCAAAGTGCCAATTGCCCGCTGAGGTCTATAGTGTAGATGTATGTGACTGGTCATGCAGAATATTAGTCATGCAGCACAGGCTATGACTCGGTGGCGTCACCAATCGCTGTAAATGAGATCCTGTGGGCATTACTACACGCTGTATCAGGGTAGCTTACATAAGCACGCTCACACTAGAGATGGTTTTTACCTCCAGAGCCAAGAGGGGCACAAAAAGCAGAAGAGAAGTGGGCCGGGAGAAAGAATTCATTTGTCTCTCCTCCACATAAATAACCCGGCACTGGATCAAATGTCAAATTAAATGGCTGAGGTCTGGAGAAGGCGCGTTATTGATTTCCACAGCCTGGCGGTAAATGGGGGGGAAATAAGGAAAGAATTAAGGACAGAGCCTGATTTGACTGCACTGGTCCCAGACAATAAGCAGTCCCCCAGACAAGGCGGCGAGGACGGAGGGAGGGTGAGATAGAGGGTGAGGAGGAAATGAAGGAAATGGAAAGAGACAGAGGGGATACGAGGCCCTGCAGCAGCCTCAGAGAGGCGAGGTGTGACTCACAGGATGCTTCACGGGGGGGGATTCACAGCCATTTCTACTTCCATGTCGGAGCCAGCAGACAGACAGCGCGAGTCAGGGTCTCCTCTTTCCTCTGCCCTGTGAAAGATTGAAGCATCAAAATGTGAGCAACAGGTGCAACAGTCACGTCAACACAAAGTGAAAGTGACCACGATTGAAAACACTGAACAATACTGTAAATATTTCAAAAGCTAAGGTTAAAACATCTGCTGATACATCTTCATGAAGGCAGGGTCATGTGTGTGGGTGTGTTTTCAGTGGTTTTGAGGGAGTCAGGATGGCTCCAGGGTGAGACACACAAACATGCTCTGGTTAATTAAAACAAGCTTACATTCACAAGTGATAGAATAACACTCCTCAAGGTCGGTTCGATCTGAGCTGAATGTCTGCCTTTAATGTTAACTGCTGATATAAATATGCACTGACAGGGAGTCAGAACTAGGCGAGGTCAAGAATCAGAAGACCAGCTTGCGATTGTATAGCGTGATGTCTTCACCCAGGATAATTAAAAGGATCTCTGCAACTGTAATCCAGGGCTCTTTCTGATGCTACACTTCCTGCGTGAAGTGGATGGCCCGGAGAGAGACCTCATGATCTGATTACTCAATAAATGGACAGAACTGTGGTCTTGTACAACTTTAACTAACTTGTCAAACACAGCTTGACTTCTAACAAAACAGTAACTGAGATTTTAAGGTCCATTCACACATCGAGAAAACTTCAATAGTAAGGTGAAAGTACGTTCCCAGGTGAGTGTTGCTGTGTTCAGTGCAGGACTTATCTAAAGCAAGGAGGAACGTGTAAATGGAGTATGACTTTTCCTGATGGATTTAGACGTTCGCCAACAAAGACGTAGCATATAGCAAGCTAAACTTAGGGGACCTTTGGCCAAAAGAAGCTTGGTTCAGCTTGGTTGGTGACATCACTCAACGAATGCCATCTAAAGCAGAGTATGTGCCATTTCAATCAACCAGTGTTAGTTTTGACAGCACTTTTTTAAATTTGTTTTAAATTAAGTCTTTTGACTAAAATATCTTTTAAGTTAAGTCATAGTTTAGTCACCTAAATTGTATTAATTTTAGTCTAGTTTTAGTTGATGAAATTTCACAACATTTTAGTCGATGAAATCTTCTGTAAATTCAGTCGACTAAAATATGAAGTGTAAAGGGTAAGGCATTTTTTATGTTTCCTTGAATTTCTGAAGTCATGTTTTACACTTGGATAAAATCAAACATCTAATAACCCTTTAATGAATGCTAGTAAAGTCTGAATGTAACAAATTGAACTTTTGTGTGAAATGCAGTCACCTTTATTTAGGCTACCTGGCAGAGCATCTCAGTTACAATACCAGAACTGACAACAAACAGTGAACCTGCTCTACATGAATATATCAATTCATAAAGAGAGGAGCTCTGATTGGATCGCTCCACAACTTATCCCACCACTAAGCAAACACCAAGTTCTGGGCTAACATTTGTAACTACTACTAACCACTCCCTCCAGGATCAATATTGGTATCGGCAGATAAGAAAATTTCTGCCAGTATTCCCTGATTTTAGCCGTGCATCAAGATCCTGGAGTTTTGCGCTCATTGATCCTAAATTGAGAGTTTAAGCTCCCAAAATAGGGCGGGTTTAATGTCAGCAGGTAAACAAATCAGTGTTTTAGCTGCTAAAAGGGTGATAAAACTTGGTTTTATGTTACTGTTACAAATACATTTTACATTTGATTAAGGTGTGATTTTAACAGAAATACTTCCTATCATTTCTTTACATCAGTTTATCGGCAAAAATCCAACAACATGCATTCGTAATCACGTCGACTTTCCTTCAGCGTTCAACAATCATCTTGGCTCTCGCTCTCTCCCAGTTCCAGGCATCAACATCCCACTTTAATCAGACTTCCTTTATTCACCGAAAAAGACATACAGCTCAAAAGTGCCCATTAATGACATAAAATCTCACTGAAGTCTTTGAAAAGATGATGATTTTCATAAAAGCATAGGTTCACTTTATCGCATTACATGCAAAACCAGAGACATTCATCACTCCCCAAGCCCCTGAGGAGAGTCAAAGTGTGTTTATAACTACGCCACAACGATAAAGGAACTTAAATTGTTTAAAGAGAGCACCTCAGAGTCTTTTCTTGTTCATTTCCTGACTATGTAAAGCCAATCCAAAAAGCCCCTCAAACCTGGTATGTTAGTTGTGGAGTATTTTAGATATGAGCTGGTTATTAGAGTGATGGTTATTCTTCTCTCCATATCGTACATTTCACAACACATCAGGGCAAAGAAAATAACCAGGCAAGCTAAACTTGAACACAACAATACAGCTTAAACAGAGAAATTATATAACATGTTGATGCTGAACCGTTGATCTGTTGCAGACCCTTTCCTCTTTGTTCCACTTCACCTCTTCTCTCCGGTCATGAACAGAGAACCTGGCGTTCACGATGACCCCGATGACTCACATCCTTCCTGAGCTATCCTCTCGTTCGGGGCTCACCTGAAGGCAAGTGTAGGAAATAGTCTATTCATCTCACACAAACCCGTCCTGATGGCTTTCATCATCAAAATAATTTGGGGACTACTTGCGAAAGCCTACGGGGCAAGACAAGAATCCACACAGTCATTTATTCAGTGTCTTTAAATTTGGGACGCTGAGTCTGTGATCGTTCCCAAATAAGCTCAGGATTTACCCCAGATTGCCTCAGATTTATCTGCAGGGCACGTTGACATGCTGCCACGACTGTGGTGAAATATCGATCACTGGATTTTACGGTACTTTGGAATTTGATCACTCCATTTGGGGGTGGAAATATGTCAAAAGACTTAGGAGCAGCTCAGTATTAACAAAAATTAATTATTCAGTTTTATTGAGGAAAATTACAAGCTAAACAGCAAAATAGGGCTGTCTGTTTTCCTAAAAACCAAACTTGATTGGTTTGTGAGCACACACGGTAATAACAGATACAAGTCATTTCCATCAGATCACTTTAGTATCACTGCCAATGAAGCCCCTCTTTGTAATGTATTATAATCACATTATAAACATTTTAATAAGGTCTTACAATGCTCTAAAAATACTGTCTAATCATAGTTAGAACCACTCATAATATATATAATGCCTTATAATAGTAATCATAATATTGCCATTGTATATGACGAGTTATATTCTTACTTATAGTGACTTATATTGTACTTAGTTAAAGGAAATAATAAATATTTGTAATCTTTTACAACAATATATGTGACATATTGCAGATATTTTTCTTCACCATGCTTGGAGCATCTAATGACCACTTACAGTTATTTATAATTAAATAATTATGGATTATAACAGTGTTAATAATGTGTTATAAGCAGGGTTAATTTTTGTTGACTAATCATTTTTGATCTATTTTTCCATAGTTTTGTTTAGGGACAAGTTAGGAATACATCCAATCACAGCTGCCTTAGCTTGGTGGTGGTGGGATAAGTTGTGGAGCGATCCAATCAGAGCTCCTCTCTTTATGAATTGATATATTCATGTAGAGCAGGTTCACTGTTTGTTGTCAGTTCTGGTATTGTAACTGAGATGCTCTGCCAGGTAGCCTAAATAAAGGTGACTGCATTTCACACAAAAGTTCAATTTGTTTCTGTTCATTTATACATTCAGACTTTACTAGCATTCAGTAAAGGGTTATTACATTTTTGATTTTATCCAAGTGTAAAACATGACTTCAGAAATTCAAGGAAACATAAAAAAATGCCTTAAACTTTACACTTCATATTTCGTCGACTGAATTTACAGTAGATTTCATCGACTAAAATGTTGAGAAATTTCATCAACTAAAGCTAGGCTAAAATTAATACAATTTAGATGACTAAACTATGACTTAAACCAAAAGATATTTTAGAAAAAAAGACTTAATTTAAAACAAATTTTAAAAGTGCTGTCAAAATTAACACTGAGAAGATTGGAGCTTGACAACATGGATCTGCCTGAGTACAGACATCGAATCAAAGAGACCAAGCTGCCTTTTTGTCACCACAAGGAAAAGAAAAGTAAAGAAGGTAAAGCTTTAGGACTCTCCCTGAAAACAAGACACTTCATCCCAAGGGGAAACCTTAAATACATTTCACATTTCAAAGTGAGATTTGTGTGTATCACTGGAGGTCTAAGTCTACAGCTCCAGTCAATAAAACAAACTACAGTTTCCACATGTACTGCCCATCATCCTTCACCATCCACAGAACATTTCAGACAGCCCATCGTCACATACATCCACACGCAAGGACCCTGTGACAGGCCGCACCCATCGGTGCTCACTGAGGACACCCTGACAGTCCATCAGTCACTAGGATGCCTTTAAAACATTTATACATGGATTCACTCTCAAGGTTTATGTCTGCAGCCATTAACCTCCACAGCCATATATTCCCATAATGTGAGTGCTGCATTCCTATGCCTCCGGTTTTTAACAGGAAGTCTATTTACAACGGCACTAAGCCCAGAAATGAACCCAAACAACTAATTCAAGTCCCAACTAGACAGCTTGGTAAACACTTTCTGTGTGTACTGGGGACTTTGTTATTTCATTTGTAAATTCCCATAATGCAAGCTGAATACGTTTGCAATAAAGGCTAATGAAAAAAGGAGCCCTAAAGGAAAACTTTGCAAGGTTATTAAAACTAAAGAAACACGACTCACATGGGTGTACACAGAGAGGCACCTTCATGCATTTAGAGCATGTTAGCATTTCCATTTTTATTCTATACCTTCAAAACAAGCTGTTCTGAATCAATAAGCCTTTATCTGGTTTAGATGTTTGTTTTTTTAGATATACTCCTCCGTCCAAACATCATTTCAGTCACATATTTCTCCCCTTTAATGATGCCAAAAGGTATTGTATTTCATATCATCTGAAAGCCTGATCAGTCACCTTTACAACGAGGTACAGCTTGTACCTCATGAATTAAGCAATGCAGCTAAACATGTGTGAAGTGCCCCAAAAAGGGCCAGAATCCAACTCACCTTGGAAAACTATGGCATTATGGTTAATGATCAAATCAGCAATGAAGAAAATGAAAGGGAACTGGTCACCAGCCAATCACAGGGCCACATAAAGAGACAAACAACCAGCCATGCTCACACCCATACCTTAGGGCAATTTAGAGTCACCAGTTGATACTAAGCATGTTTTTGGTCTGTGGGAAGAAGCCCGAGTGCTCAGACTGAACACACGCATGCACAGGGAGAACATGCAAATTCAACACAGAAAGGCCTTGACCACCACAAAGATCGACCCATGCACGTGCACGACCTGCTGCACCACTGTGCCGCCCTCCATTGTTACATCCATACATACCATTAATATTCTTTTTTTTAAGTCTTTTACTATTATTTGTTGTTAAGTTTATGTGACCAGTTTAATTATTTTTATACAAACTATGTCTAAGAATTTATTTATTATTTATATATTTTTTCTTTTTTTTTTCCTCATTGTTTTATCTATCTGGTTTTATTTTTAGCACTTGTTCTTAAAAATATGCAAATCTAAATCTAATGGTGAATACAGAAATGTTTAATGCTGCCCTGGTATTTGTATGTGCCTTTGTTTCTTTTGTATGCACATCAATACAAATGTAAAACAGAGAAAAGTGCTAGTACAATAATTTTAATAACCAGTAAATACTCTGAAAGTCCAACATATATTATTAGAAATTGAAAAACTTACCCACTGACACTGAGGATAAAACTAAAGTAGCCCTATTGGCCACCACGGCCGCCCATCCCTGCTCTAAATCTTCCGGTCACCTTGTATTCCTCTAAATAAACTCAGTTTTAAAAATCACTTTTTGAAGGCTTTTGGACACATCTTTGAGTATTTGGCCTTCCTCCCAGCCCACAACATGTAAGAGTAGACAACAAAACCTGTATTTAACAGGCTGCATAAATGTAAACTTGTGGTATTTGGCGAGCTGTTGAGTTTGTGGATATACTGTTACGTAACAAGCACTTTATTTGCCTAATCCTACATCTTTGATTTGATTTTTGATTTTGATTTGATTTTTATTTTTCTCAAACAAGCACATGTATAAAAACAAACAATACGTATAATGGGGGAAAAAAATGGCACACTATGACAAAGTGCAAGTTCGAGAAGGGGCTGAAAGAAGCAAAACTTATCAAGTTCAGCCCCCTCTTACGCTGTCATATAATTTCAGGATACATGATACATAATTCATAATCCATATGATTTTAGAAGATTAAAACATTCAACTGTCATAAAAATAGAACCCTGATTAAAATAAATAAATTCTTTAAAAAAAGAATATAACATTAGCTGTCCAGATCTTTATAGCTGAACAAGAGTGTTTTTTTGTAGTTACTTTTGATTTGTTTTAAGTTAATGCACATTTTTAAGTCCTCATCTAGTTTACTCCACAATTTTACACCACAGAAAGAGATGCACATTCTTTTCAGAGTTGAATGGCTGGTCGGTTGTTTAACATTACAATTTCCTCTTAAGTTGTATGCTCCCTCTCTAACCATGAACATCGTTTGGATGTTACTTGGTAACAACTTATTCCAGGCTTTGAACAAAATCTGACCTGTTTTATATTTGATTAGGTCCCAGAAGTGGATTAATTTTATCTTGAGAACTCTCTTTGTGAAGTGCGGCCATTGTTGTTTTCACTGTTAGCAAGAAATCTGCGTACACCATGTCTAGACCCAAAACCTATCAATGCTTGGTTGTTGGCTGTAAACATCCACATATATCTTCACGTATAGGCTGTCAGCCTCGGAGGACCAAAAGGCCCAGTGGATTAATTTTATTTTTGAAGGGAATGAGCAGCTACAGTCGGCTAAAACCTGTATGTGTGTGCCAGTCACTTCACGTCTGACTGCTCCTTCAACTTCAGTCAGTTCCACACAGGACTGGCAACTAGACTTTTCCTGAATTCGGGCTCAGTACCAACCATCTGTCGCATGATGGAAATGTGAGTATTTTAATTCCATGTAGTGTTTATTTTGCTAACAGCAGGGGGGAATGAACCAGAGTTAACTGCTCAACATGATCGTCAATGTTCACATTACTTGTTCAAAGTCTTAAGGATAAACTTCAAAGTATGAACAGTCTTACATCAGTCAAGAGAAATTTAACAGTTGGCTGAACATAATCAGTCCTTTACCCTCCCCATTACCTATCCGTTTAATCAAATGTTAGCCCAGAAGCTAGGCTAAGTTGCGGCTGTGTCCCACTGTGGTGACTACGCCGAGGTTAGCATGTTGTGCGTTAGCCTGTGATGTTTGGGGGAAACGAGCCTCGCTGTTATCTGGTAACCTGCATGAATTCACGGTTCGTGTGTGTTCAGGATTGTAAGCACTCAAAGCCCTCCAAACCAGCCGTTCTGAACAGAGCGGTTATGTGAGCGTGGAAAGAATGCAGCTGTGCTTTATTCAGAGGCATTTTGGACCAAAGCATGTTACTAACAGTTCATGAAGACATCAAGGATCCATGTTAAACTGCAGAAAAGGAGCAAAATATAGGACCTCTAAGTCGCAGAGAGCTCTGAAAAAGCGAATATAAGTGGAAGTTAAATTCAGATAATTTAGTCAAATTCAGCCTGGAGCAAAGACAGGCTGATACGACCGTCTCTATGATATGAGAAGACATGTTTTCCCTCGGCTAACTTAGTTACAAGATACCTAATCAGCTCGGAGCTTATCAACGGCTTTTTTATTTGATTGGGGAATTCTTTCAAAGTGCTGCAGTTGAACTTTAACACATCAGCGGCAGAACATGAGCGTTCTGCTTGTCGAGCACAGAGCTGCACGGGGACTATCTTCACTCAATAACGAGCAAAAAAAAGAAAAGCCCAAAAACCATTGTGCTCTCATAGAAGATGAATAAGCACTCAGGTTTTTAATCTTTAACAAGTGGCCCTGTTTTCTGCAGCAGGATGCCCCTCGGAGGTGTACATTAAACTCTTTTAATGGAGACGATTTGGGGCTTTGTGTCTCTTTTTTCCCTCTGAAGAAACGATTTAACATGCACGTCCTCGGGTTACATCTCTCACTACATCCACTAAATATTTAGCCTGCTGTGAACCCGTTTCCATCATGAGTGCAGAGGAGCTCAGACTCATTGGTGAAAGTTAGCAGCCTTTATAACAGGTCGGTAGATGAGAGATCTTTTATTGACCTGTGCCTTCCTGTTGTACCTACAGCCACACTAAACTCTAAATACTAAACCTGTTTATACCTGCAGGCTGTGCAGAAACATCTAAATCAATAGGTTGTTTTCAGATGGTCTCATGCCCCCGCAGAGGGCTCAGATGGGGGCAGGAAATGAGGTCTACACTGAGAAGGGTTATAAGTTTTGTGTAGCGTACAGCAATGCCAGCAAGTCAAATGAAAAAAGAGTGGCAGAACTTTTGAGTCCAGAAAGTAGATAAACATGGAGTCAGAAAGTCTGAAAGCCTTCAGAGAAACGAAGGCTGGCATAGAAAGAACTTGTCTGATGATGGTTCTCAGCTTTATTTAGACAGCGACGACTGGAGCAGTTTGAAGCTTAGATAGAACAAAACTTCACAGTTTGTCTTCACTGTAATAATAAAAACTTAAAACCAATGGCATGAATGTTTCAGTAAACAAAACAAAATATTTTTTTGTTGTGTTATGAACTAATGAACTAATCATAGGAGTTGTCTGAACTATCCTTATTAAGTTACAAGTTATGTAAAGTTGGGATAATTTCTTGACTAGAGTTGGCAAAACTTAAAGTAATTAGTTTAAGGTCAGGTGTGGTCAGGCAAGATCAGGCCAAGTTCTGACCACATGGGTCATATAAAATCAAAATATCATTTGGTGCTGGACTGGTGCAGTGGTAATAAAATATACATGACGAAAAACATGCTGCAACTTGTCTAAGTATAAATCCTGCCCGGGGCTGTCTTTATTTCAAATCGTTTTTCTCTCAACTTAAAATTTTAAGTTTTGACCCAAAACTCAAAAACCTAATGCAGACAGTTACCTTGAAATTTTGAGTTTTCTAAATATTTTTACAGTGTTTGAGGTTCAAGTCCTGTTTGCCCATTGAAAAGAGCAGAAAGAGTAGGCCAGTATTCACATATTCAGCACCATATTTGCATGGAGTAACGTTAAACCTATAGCCTTAAATGTTACTCTCCTTGACTGGTACTTAGAAAATGTGCCACGAAAGAGGCACAAAATGAAAGTGAGCTAAAGCAGATGTCCGACACTGGAAGGAAGACCACTGCTGATCTTCAAACAGACATGAATGCTTCTAGACTAGAGTCTGAGAAAGTCCCCAGAATGACGATAAGCAGAAAAATTTACAGAACAAGGCTTAAAGGGAAGAACAGCTGCTATGGAGCCATCATTGAAGCCTGCAAACATCCAGAAGCACCTCAGATCTGCCAGGAAGCAAGAACACTGGGCAGCTGATGACTGGAGGAAAGTAGCCTAGAAAAGCCCAAGTCTGAACTCTGCGGTCAGCATATATATACTAGGGCTTTCACCTTGTACTCAATATTAAAATATCTGTTCCAGCACACGGTGAAAAATCAACATATAATTGCTCAACAGCACAAAAACAGCTGCATCCAGTCAATAACAACACTGGAACATCTGAGGAGCGCTGTGTGGAAGCACTTTGGGCTTCTCTTTGTGTTGATTATGTGCAAAGCAACTAGCACACTATGACAAATCTGTGAGCCTGTTTGTCGGCCTTTCACCTACCTCAGCTTAGCCGAGCCTTGTCAAGTACTCAGCCCATTGTCTTCGAGTCCTTCTTGCCAGGGCCCCTGCCAGAGGAGTGGGAAAAGGCCATCATGAACAAGATTACAATCCTCTGATGCAGGAGAGGTAAAGAGTAAAATAATGTAAAGACCTAATGTAAGGCTGAAAGATTTATTCAGATTGAAATCACAGTTTTGGACAACGCGATGATGTGATCACCAAAGCTGCAATCTGACTGACCCAGGATCTGTTGTGTCAACTATTTTACACATACTGTTTTACAAATTTGCAGGCAATTTGCATTTAAGAATGAATGGTTTACTCACAACTGCAAATCTGTTCTCATTGTTCGCTTAAAAGCGCAGTTCGAAAGAGTCGACTCATTCGCGAATGTCATATCACTGCGAAAGTGCTGGGAAGCAGGTCAACGACACAAAGCCTCTGTTTCGAAGAAGCTGGAGTAGCCCTTAAATAATGAAAACCGATTATTTATTATCAATATTAGATGATGAATAATGTGTTACATGCTTTTGATCACTGATTTCCTTACTGTTATCTATACTGTAAACATAGTGAATATTGCACTGAAGCTTGATGTGAAGAAAATGGTTTATCGATTTTAGCAAACAAGTCAAAGTCTATGTCCGAAATACGGATTTGAGTTTTGGATAAAGTGACAGCCCTATTATGAGCAAATAATCACTTTTTCAGAGTGTGGGAGCCTGCGTATCTACAAATGATGTGATTAAATCTACTGCATTCAGGTCCGTCCCGAGTTTTAGCATTATCTACTTCGCTGATTCCCCACAATACACAATCAACGCTCCTCATCAGCTCCAATCTAGCTCTGGTGTTTCTGGCTGACTGTCACATGACTGAAAAATAAGCTTTCAGAGCACCTGAAGGAAAACATACTGTGTAGCTCCACTGCAGCAGGAACAGCTAAAAGAGCTTCATCTGTATGTTGCTTTAGTGTCAGCCTGACAGTTTCCCACAGCCAGCAGCCATGTCTTACTGTGCAGACGAAGTGGAACCACTGCAGCAGCACTCCCATCCATACCCCCAGGATGCTGTATATGTATTATTTGTGCAAGCGTACATGTGGGTTTGTGTGTGTGTAAAAGAGTGGAGCTGTATATGAAGGCCTCTGTGCTGCCCAGTGTTATTTGTAATCTCAGCTGCGGCTCCAGGCAGGATTACTGTGTTGTAAGTAGAAAACAGTCCTGGTGTTTTATGATAAATACCCCTTTTCTTCCCTCCAACCTCTCTTTTATACAAACACACGCAGACACAGATGCTTTCATACACACTTGTTTAGCTCTAAACCAGGTTGGCCTCCTGTGTGATCTCACACTCATGACATTTTCTGCAGTGAATTCATTATTTTCTTCAGAGCTGCAGCCTGTGTGTTCATGCCCTGAAGGCTGCAGGGCTATGCCACCACAGAAACCTGAGTTCAGCCATCCAGGAGGGACCCTTATTTAGTTTTTAGCAGAGAGGAAACCTACAAGCAGATGATTTTTAAATCTTAGCCCATTTCAGAAGGCGGGAGGCTACAGATAGAGTTGGCTATCGTTTGTGGGTTTTCTGTCTTTCAGTAGACTCTGTGCACAAGCTTGAGGTCACGCTTCCAGCTGCAGCAAATATGTGCACCTTTTGGTTTAGATTTACTTCAGGCTGGGAAGTTTCCAAAGGTGAAGTGGTTGCACCTTCAGGAACCTAAACCTACCACACCAGATTAACATATTCACTTGTCCACCTGGAAAAGAGCCCATAGAAAGTGTTTGGGAATGGGCAGAACCTTGTAGAGGCATATCCATCAGGTGATAGGAAGATCGTTCTGTCAATCATATTTATTACAGATCGATCAGGTAATGCAGAAGACAGGTGCTACTGCACTACAGAACGTGAGCCACTTCCTAAAACAAAAGCATGTCAGAAGTGGAGCAAAATACCTGTGCTATAGAGAGGTTTATAGTGCTGATATTTGCTTTTCATTTATTGATGAAATACAGTCCAGATCTGACAAAACTGCTACAGAAGCTTTTAGCATCTATGCTAATCTCTGTACAAGTAGTCATTTCCTGTTGTCGCCCAGTTGTAGCTCCACCTCTTCCTGCTTCAAAAGATGCTGATTGGGCCGTGCCACTTTAGGCTGCTCACAGTCATTGTAGAGCAGAACTAGTCAAGAAGGATCTGACTGATTACAGACATTAAAGCAGACAGATCCAGCTGCTGCATAAGGTCACAGAAACCTGCCATCTGAGAGTTACTGTAAGTAAAGCTAGATGCAAACAGAAAACCATTGTGGCACATTTTTGCCCCAACTGGACAGACATCCTGAAGCTTCTGGATGTTTAAGAGCTCATATTTTGCCTTAACTCTGGTTCATTTGTTCCTTTTTGATGCCTGTTAGAATATGCACTGCAAAAACTCAGATCTAGGCAAGTGTATTTGTCTATGTTCAAATCAGATATATCTAAAACACTTATTCTAACCCACATTTAAAAAAGTGGAGATAAATATTTTACTTTAAGAAATAAAAGGCAAAATAAGGCATCAAATTGCTTGTCATGATAAGAAAATATCTGTCAATAAAACAAGGAAAGTTTGAATCAGTGAGATTTATCTCATTTTATTGGCAGATTATTTTACCTATTACAAGCAACTCAGGCCATATTTCTAGTTTTTGTATTTTAAAATAAGATCTTAATCCAGACATGTCAGAGAATTGTGGCTAGTGAGATTTTCTTGTATTGAAATTGGCCAAATACTCTCACCCAGATCTGAGTTTTTGCAGTGTGTTCACAACCACTAAAGTAAAAAAAAAAAAAAAACCTTCCCCATGTGGGTCCAGTCCACTTGGTTGACAGGTCAACTCTGTGGTAATTGGTCAGTTCAGTTCTGCTGACAACAAAACAATGGTAAGATGTCACACTGGTAGACCTGGAGTCCAGGTGCTGCAGGCTTTGTGTTTTGTGGCACTTGTTGATCAAACTCTAAAAAACACAATTGGAAGTGGAGCGATAATATTCAGTTTTTATCTGTTTATAATCTCTTTTCATGTCTTCGTGCTTCTTTGTCTCTGTTTAGACACTTAGCCCTCAAGGATATACAGAGAAACCTTGATAATTTTGACACTGTAATAGGTTTGTGTGGTCTTGAATCCAACAGGACATATAAAACTCAATAAAATGACATTATGGGCTCTTTGAAGCTAAAGTTTTAATTGAACAGAGGCCTCAACATTTCCCTATCAGATATTCTAGTCTTTACTGTTTTATGGTTGTCCTTATGCCCTCCAAAGCTGATTTTTCTCAATTTAATGCCCTCTCTAAATGCTTTAACACGTATGTTTCACTGACATGTGTCACTCCTCATCTATCGCTTCATTCTAAGAAAGCAGAGACTGAAGCCTTTGTGGAAGCTAAGCTAGTCGAGTCAGCCATAATTAAATACCCAATAGAAGATCCTGACTGCTAGCTAAGCAGCGTGTGTGCTTTCAAATTGAAATGCTCAAAAGCTTGGATCATTTCTAGGTTTTTTTTTGCCTGCTCTCGCTCTGTCAGCTTTTTCCTCTCTCTCACGGTATGCAGTGAAGAACATGCTGTAAAACCGAGCCATAATGGAAGATAAATTTGAGGCAGAGAGGGTTCTTATTCCTTGAATTACTTGACATCTTGACTTTAAAGTGGGATAGACGTGAAAAAATTGGAGGAACTGGAGTCTACAGAAGCATTTTTGCTTATTTCTTGTGATAAAAATGAGCCTCAAGTCATGAAATATTAAGCTGAAACATGAATACAGCTTTGTTTGAGGACATATTGATTGGCACAACAGGACAACCCTGAGGCACGGAGGCCCCCCCGCTCCTTCCTTCACTTCTATACAACAGTTGACGGCTTATAAGTGATCCGCGGGCTCATTGATCTGCACCCCCCGCCCTACAGTTTCATTTTCTATGGCAGAGGAGGCCCCTTGTAGCGTGAATGGAGGAGTTTCAGTCAGTCTTTCTCACTCAATCTCTCCATTCTGCTTCCTTCTCCGTCATTTTCGCCCATCTCATGAATATAAAATGCGGAGTCCCTGCAATGCACCCCCGCAGAAGGTCTGAACCATTAGCGGGAATAATCGGAGCCAAGATGTTGTGTTTTTGACTCGTCTGCGAGCTCCTTTGTGAACTGTGAGGTGGGCTGAAAGCAGCCATTATGATCTGTTAGACGGTTGGTGTGAGTCACGGTACATGAGTCATTGTAAATTGTCGAGGATCTGACCTATAAAGACCAGCGACTTTTGTAAATAGGTTAACTTTTCTGTACACTCCCACCTCCTCTGTCCTCAGATTCAGACTTCTGACAACCAGACAGCTCTGAACTGAACTAACAGCAAAGATCTACTCCTTAGGGAGACTGTGTCACCTTAATTATTGAACAGTTTGGCTCAAAAGTTGGCGAGAGCCCCCAAGGATTAACCATAATGACTACTCCATTGACATCATCAGGCTTACAATGGTAGTTGTCAATAAAATTAATTGATACGCACACTCACGACCCACCAAATTGAACTGTTCTTCCTTTGGTCCATCTTTTCACCAGGTCACATCATCAATAATCATTACTGTAATCGATCCAGGGATGTGGTTTATGAGCAATTACCCACGGAACTAATGGCTTTTCGGATTAACTCACTGTTGTCTTTTCGTGAATAAACATTTATTTTGTTAGAAAAAGAAAGAAATCTAGGTTTAGTTTGTTGTATTATGCCTTATCTAGGGCCCTATAAAATCTGTTATTTTTTTCATTTGTCTGTTTTAGTTGTTCCCATCTTCTGTTTTTTTCCGTTTTAATTTTTTGAGAATTTGGCTTTTAGTATTTGATGCAATTTTAACCCAATACACTGTATAAAGTAATAAAATAAAGACACTCACTCTTCAGGTGGTCCTCTCATGCATCTTTAGGGGTCCAGTGTACAGACTGTTGAACATTTGATCTCCTGACACATAACAATCGTTGGCAAACTGCTCTGCTCTGTACTTTGGAGTTAGCCGGGAGTTTCGCAGCTTCTTTGCCAACTTACATGCCGCTCGAGGTCGCTAATGTCGCTTGCATCGCGCCGCTCATCGCCCCTAAACGCCAGCGATCATTGAAAATGAATGGCAGCTGGACGCCGAGGACACACAGATCGCTTTTGGTGTGAACACAGGGTCAGCTGGTGTCTCAGACGGCCGCTGTGACATGTTGATATCATTACTGAGGGGAGGAGGAGAGGAAGTGAAGCGTTTTGTCCGCAGCCTTAGTGACCCCCTCGGCGCATTTACCCGAGAGATACGTTCCTTTTAAATCAGAAAAAATCTTTACGTAAAATGTCGGCCATTTCCGTGATATTCTGTGTTTATGTTGAATTCCGCGTTCAATGTCTAATTCCGCGATTCCGTGATCACAGATTTTATAGGGGCCTACTTATCTAAGCAATATTGTTGTGATTCTATCTTTGTATTTCATCTATTGGGTTATTTTCTATGTATTATTTTCCTATAATTATATATCTTTGAGTTTCTCACATCGACTGTAAAAGAATTGGATGTCATAGGAAACGCTGTTAATGCCCTCTGATGGACGCTGCCATACTGCACATGCAATCTCAACCAAACTTTAGGGAAACCCTCAACAAATCCTCAATCAAAGAAAAGCCTGTAAAGATGTGTGTTAAAGCCATAAAAAAAGTCTTTTCCCTGCATACAATCATTAAGGTGTCAGGTTTCTGCAGCCAGCCCCAAGTGGTCACTCTGGGTACTACAGGTTTTGGCACTGCTGCATTTACACCCCTGGAGGTTGCTGCCTGGTTTCTCTAATTGTTACCTCCACCAATGAGGTTATTTTTTTGCCGGCGGATGTTTATTTGCTTGTTTGTTAGCAAGATTACGCAAAAACTACTGGACGGATTTTACTGAAATTTCCAGGAGATGTTGGTAATGGCGCAACTGTAAAATGATTAGATTTCGATGGACACACATATATTTGTCTGGATCCAAAAACATCCCAAAATTTCAAAAAATCCTAATGTTATGGAGTTCTTGCATGTTCTGTATTTTGACCTGGTGAACCCTTCTGTTCTAACCCCAAGGTAAAATCACCCTCTGGGCACAGAGGAGAGGGCGGGAAGGGATCTTGATCACCGCAGGAGATTATATCTAGTTGTAAATTCCTGATATGAGTCTCCATCTGTTTTATTGTACCCCTATAGACGTACACATCTGGTAAGGAAGCTCTGTGTAGTTTTTCAAAGGGGCAGGGGCATGTTTAGATGGTATAAGAAGGGAGTGAAGCATTTGTTCATGGGGCCAAAACTCTGAACTGCTTGCTGCCGTGTGGTTGTGTATTGTTCCCTTCTCATGAATAACAACTTGGTGCATTGCTACCTTTCCAGTCTTGTTTTTTGACTCTCTATAGGCAGACCAAGAAATTTCCACAACACCACTAGTTAACATTGGGTGGAATTTTAAATTATGATCATATCGCTGCCATTTTTAATGGATTCACTTCCAGTTTTACAGGACAATATGGGTAAATTTCATCTGGATGCGATTCAGGTAATGTCACAAAAAATTGAACTTTATATTGGGAAATCCCATTGATGACATTCAATAACTCATATAAAATGAGAAAATGAAGTGATGTTCCCCAAATGTGTTGTGTTCATACAGGGTAACAGGCTCCATGTATGTGCTGACTTTGGTCTGGCTCTATTATGGATCTGCTGATCTAGAATTGTATTTTTTTTACAGGGGTTGTGGAAAAGCCACTGCTGGAACTGAGCTGCTTGGCGGAGGTCTGTGCTCTCTGAGTGCTTTTCTAGTCGTATCTGTGCTTTATTAGTTTGTCCTGCACCTGAAAAAAGCACAGTCAACTGCTGAAAATTGCCTTGAGGGCAATAGCATAGCCAGTCAGTTTTCTCTGTTTACGGACAAATATCATTTTGATTTACTGTTTTTGAGTTGCTTATTTCCTGTATTTCACATAAATTTCTTTCTGTTGAACGGTTATTCTATGTTAACAGTACCTTTAATAAAAGCTAGAGTATCTCCTGTCCTGAGCTTTCCACATGTGCCTCCACATAAGCCAACAGATGTCTGATTGTAACCTCACAGCTGAGTTCAACAGCTGAATCAAAGACACACTCCGTGATGCAAACCCTGCAGAGATGCTACCACACAACACAAGGCTGTTTCTGAGCGTGTGTGACAGAGACAGAGCACCTGAGCCCCCAAGAGGTTGACCTGCATCCATCAGGATCTTCCACCAGGTGTGAAAGACTGCCACCAATAGTGTCAGACTCACAGGGAGCAGCAGGAGGAGGATGTGAGGATGAGGAGGGAGGTGAAGAGTTGAGCCCAGACTCCCCATGTGAGGGTCTTTATCCACAGAGACGAGGATGAGATAAATCCTCACCTTTGTCCAGGTGCAGCGTGTGTGGGTCTGCTGCTCACTGCAGTGTTTCTCACCTTAATAACACACACACACAGGCTGTCCGCAGCCGTCATATCAGCGTCTCTCTGAACGCTCACTTCACTGTCACGCTCTCTTTTCTGCTGACAGAACAAATGCCTGTGCTCTGGTGATTAAAGCTGCTGTCACCGACTTTTCTTCACAGGCCTCTCTCTCTCTTTTCTGCTGCTCTCTCTCATTTTTCAGCTCTTTAATGCAGCTGCATTGCTGGAGGCTCAATGAACCTACAGTGGACAGACGCTGAAAACAGATCTGATTTAAGAAGAATGACAGAGACCAAGATTTAAAGAGGTAGAGACTAGAAGGTGTTTGGAAACGTATATCAAGACGCCTGAGAGTGTTTTAGCATGCAGTGCAGATGTCTTTGCTATTTTCTGCCAGCGTCATGTCGGTGAAGTGTTCTTTCATTTTGCACATTCATGTCTAAGGGTGGGTAAAAATATTGACTCATAAATGCATTGCAGTATCCCCCCCAATTCAATATCGATTCAGCAAATCCTCTGAATCGATTCACCTCCTGGCCAGTGGGGTGAGGTTTATCACAATTTACAAAAAGATAAAAATATTATTCAAGTTTACATGCACTTTACTATTTCAGTGTTTCTACAGAACTGTCACGTTTTTGTTTTACTTTTGCACTCCATATGCACAAATAAGTTATTATTGTGCAATTTGATCAGATGTTTTATTGCTCCAAAATGTGAGGTGACATAACACATATGTTCACGTTGGCATTAAAATAAACATTTAAAAGTTGTCAACAGGTACTCTAATTATGTGTGTATTTCTACTTCTTACTGAATCAAAGCATTTAAATCAATATTGAATCGAATCACAACCTAAGGAATCGACATCAAATCGAACTTTGAGGTTCTTAACAATCCCCGGGCCAATTCCTGTCTTTTTTTTGTCCTTCCTGTTTTATTTTGAAGCACTAACCCGTCTGTTTCAGATCCATTCCTGTCAGACCTGCCCCCATCTTGTCAAACCTGCTCCCTGATTATTTCAATCCACCTGTTTCCCATCACCCCTCGTTACCTCTTGTATTTAGCTTCATGTCTCCCTTTGTCCTGTGCCAGTTCGTCGTACCTCAAAGTCTTCGTCCTAGCATTACTCAGTCTTGTCTCTTGTCTAGTTTACAACCTTGCCTTTCTTGTCTCACGTTTTTTGGATACAGTCTTCTGTGTACCGAACCCCGCCTGGTCAAACATTAAACCTTTATGCCTGTTTGACTTCTGGTGTGGTGTTTTGCATTGTGTCCTTTTCATTCTGTTCCTCATTTATGACAGCTAGGCCCACTTGACATTTCTTTTGGATGGATTTGGAAAAGGAGAGAGGAGGGGGGAAGCAAGCGACATATGGACTTATCGAGCCTGGGCTTCCCACACTAGGCAGGAGCCGGCCTACGTTACATGCATGGTTGCTACCAACTCTGCCAAACAAGCACCACAACTAGAAATTTATGTCCTGCACTTTTGTTTCTTAATCCTTACTCCCCAGATGGACCCTTCAATATTAATCAATCAATCAATCAAACTTCATTTGTACAGCACTTTTCATACAAAATCTTGTAGCACGAAGAAAGTTACATAAAAAAATAATTAAAAAATTAATTAAAAAGCTGAAAATTAATTACAATAAAAATACATGACCTGACCCACCCTTGCAATCCACATACAGCACACCCACTTACTCACACACACATAGATATCAAGAGGTGTTTCTAACAGAAAACAGAATTAGTGGACTGAGGAAACGCTATTTTGTATTAAAAATAAAAAATAAAAATGAGGATAGACAGGAGCTAAGACTAAAATGACATAACAAAAAAGTTAGAAATAAATGAATAAATCATGATAAGAAATGAGGGAAAAAATACAGGGAAAAATTAATTTATTACTTAATTAATTAATTGATTAATTAAATTAAAAATAACAATATGGTAAAATAAAAAAAGGCAAACACCAAATGCATAATAAAATCTGCTAAGGTAGGATAATAAAGTAAAGTAACAGATGATATATATTCACACACACAACAAAGACCTGACAAGAACTTGGACTCACTTGGAGTCTACAGGAGTCTACAAGAGTCTACAAGTTCTGGCGAAAATTTGTTCAACGAAGTGGCTCATGGTTTGTACTTCACACTGCAGGAGTAGCACCTACTTACTACATTATCTGATTGACTCATAATGAATCTGATTGACATTATGACCGTCCAATCACCTGCCAGATATGCTCCTGAAAGGTTCTGCCCATTCCCAAACCAAAAATCTACTGACAGGCCTTCTGGCAGGTCAGGTTTACACTGGCATGCCTTGAGGACAGACCGGGTGTGCCTGAGAATTTGTGGAACAATGTGTTTTTATTACAATTATACAGCATCTCATGAATGAATATTTATACTCTCTATTAGCACTATATAAACTTCAATTTCTACACACAACTGCAAATTCAGGAATACCCTTAAAAATGAAAAATAATAGGTTTTTGGTGAGAAACTTAAATATCACATATATTTAAAGCATTATATAGTTGTTTGTCAGTTTCAAATAGGAATAAGAAGACTGAAAACTGAAAATATATGTTAGCACATGTTAAAGAGGCTAAAGAGGCTATACTAGTCCAAACAGAAGCTCCTTTTTTGTGATGAAGTTTCATAAAGAGTTAATACATCTCACAGAAAAACAAAGAGGAGTCTCTTAGGATACTGAATCTTGGTCTGAAAACCGAGGACTGGTTTGTGTCCCTGCTGCTTTTGGACCCTTACATGCGGTCCACCAAGACAGATTGGTACAAAGGTGGATCCATACACAGAACAATTCATGGACCTACAATAAGTTGGCCTCTACAGAGAGGAAGAGCTTTGGCTCACATGCTGAAAGTGAGTTATACCTGGGAAGGAAGCATGTTTGCCAGTTCCTTGATGCACGGGGCTTGGCATAGTGCAGCCCGAATGAAAAACATGTAGCCAGCAGTTTGCATGCCGACCACTCGCTGAGAGCGGAAATGGGGTAGGTTACATTTCAAGGTGAGTGGGAGAAAAGAGGGGGACTTGAGATTGAAGAGCAGAGGTGCATCTACCCTGTGATTTTAAAAAGTACCTTCAGGAGGGGATGGAGGGGAGAAACAACCACTCACTCGCTCATGCCCTCTTACAGTCAGGAGAGCTATCCTTTGGGTTCTGCTCATTGACGATACTGTCAAGACCATGTAGACTCACAACAAGCTACACTGGTGTAAAACTATGATAAAGACTCAACAGCTTGTAGTCAATCAACCTTGTTTGAAGAAATAAAAATACTGAGCTCTCAAACTCCACTAACAGCTATGCCAGAGTGTCACAGTGACGCCTCTGCCCAAAGTTATCTGCATACAGTGAGCTGCCTCTACGGAGGTCTCTTAATTACCTTACAGGGTTTAAATGAAAATATAGTAGATTATGTACCCAAAGAAGAAACTCAGATCGAAACATTGCCTTGTAATAAATGTAGTTTCTCATTGGGAGTTAAAGCTAAGAACCTGCCACAAGAGCAGTGTTAATTTGACAGCACTTTTTAAATCAGTTTTAGTTTTAGTCTTTTGTCTAAAATATCTTTTAGTTTTAGCCATAATTTAGTCATCTAAATTGTTTTAATTTTAGTCTAGTTTTAGTTGATAAAATTTCACAACATTGTAGTCGATGAAATCTGCTGTAAATGTAATCAACTAAAATATGAAGTGTCAAGGGTAAGGCATTTTTTATGTTTAATTTCTGAAGTCATGTTTACAAAATGAAACATCTAATAACTCTTTATTGAATGCTTATAAAGTTTGAATGTATAAATGAACAGAAACTAATTGAACTTTTGTGTAAAACGCTAAATACCAGATTGGACAACACACAGTGAACCTGCTCTACATGAATATATCAATTCATAAAGAGAGGAGCTCTGATTGGATCGCTCCACAACTTATCCCACCACCACCAAGCTAAGGCAGCTATGATTGGACGTCCCTCTTAACTCATCCAACCATTACACACAACCAAAGTAGCTGTCATTGGATATATTCCCAACTTGTTCCTACTTTCTACATGATGGAATTAGATCTGATTGGATTAAGTCTCTGTCAAACATTTTAGTCTAGTTTTTGTTGAGGAAAATATCAATTAATTTAGTTTTAGTTTTCAGCTATGTGCACTTGTTTTTATTAGTTACTGTCTAGTTTTCGTCAGGGTAAAAAAGTTTGTTGACGAAAATTATGACAAAAATAATTAGTCAACAAAATTAACATTGCTACTGAGATGGATCATTCAATATACTGTACTAGTCTATCTAGGAAACAGCTCGTAGAAAGTGTTTGGGAATGGGCAGAACCATTTAGAAGCATATCTGGTGGATGATTGGACGATCGCCCTGTCAATCACTTTCATTACAGGCCAATCATATGATGTAGGAGGCAGGTGCTACTGCCATGGTCTGAAGGAAAAAGCATGAGCCATTCTGCAAAACAAACTCTGCAAAACATGTCATATGGAGCGAAAACATCCCCTCGTTTCTCTTCCTGCTCTGAGAGGCCTCTGATTGGGCCGTCCCGCTCTGGGCCGAGCACAGTCGTTGCAGATTTGAGCTTGGCAAGATGGATCTGCCTGATTACAGACATCAAATCAGGTGGATCCAGCTGCACTACAAGGTTAGTGTTTACAAGCTTTGACCTAGGGCCTTGAAAGTCTTATCAGATCCTTAAATCGGGATGAATATCTCTTAAAGTTTAGAGAAAATCTGTCAAAGCACTGGATTCACTAATAAGGCCAAGATGAGTGTACGGGCAGATGGACGGACAGACAGACCGCCTGCCTCAGTGGCTGCTGGCATGGAGGAACTGTAAGTCAATAGATAGAGCAGATGAGCCTTCAGTTCTTCTCAGTAACACCAAAAACACACAGATTTTTGTGACAGCAGCTCCAAAATCATTTCTGTTATGTGCTGTTTGACTTTGAGGTGGATGGGATTCTTATAATTGAGCAAAAACTCAAATTATGGTCGAACCATCATTCCGAAAGAGCCCTATTCTTTAACATGGGTCCTGTTCTGAATTTAATATCATAAATATACATTTCCCGGCCTTAACTGTCTTCAATGAGCTCCCTCTCCACCACACAGCATCATTGAATACATCTATTTCACAGCAAAACAGCATGAATCATATCTGCTGCTTCTGCACAAACACACAAACAGGTATCATTACTCTCACAAGAAAAGCAATATGTTCCCTAAAAGAACGAGATACAACGCGGCTGTGGTCAATAGATTACGCTGTGCGACAGGCCGGCTGTATTGCATGATGAATTGTTTCTCATTACATTTCCAGTTTAGCTTTATCGGAGTTGTTAGTCCCATTACACAGAGCCGGGCTGCATGCTGCTGAGCACCAAACAAAACCAGACAGGCACCCCGGTCCAAATACGGGGGGGGAATAAAGTGGCTCTATTTCAGTATTCAGATGCAGATTTAAATATGTGTGTTTGTCTGGTTGACTAATATGAAAAATGATGCTTTTCAGGGAGTCAGCAGGTAAATATGCTGTTAGATTGTTGATTAAAGACCACATTTGGAGCTGAAGCACCAAGGCTTTTCTCTGCTCTGGTCTGGTTTGACACTTTGAGCAGTCATTCTTCGATCTTTAACATCATTATTGATTGTTTTAAATTGGGGTCCCCATCAACTGGCTGTGGAGAAATAAAACTACCATATTTCCACCTGTAGTCAGTTAGCGGCCAGGCCCTGAGTTGTGGTGACCTTGCAGAGCAGATGGACCTGTCTGATTCATTGTCTGAAATCACGCAGAGCCATCTTGCCAAGCTCCAATCTCCCACGACTTCACAGCCAAAAGCTTGACGGCCCAATCAGAGAAGAGAGGTGGAAACTGAAGACGTGATGGCAGCGGGAAGTGACTGCATGTTTGAAAACAATGGCGGCGGTCTCCATGGATGCGGCGATATCTGCGGTTTTATCAGAAATGGACTCAATTTCTTCTTTAAAAGAGGAGCAAAGAACGTCACTTAATTCTTTTCTTATGGGAAACAATATTTTTGCTCTTCTCCGTACCAGTTTCGGTAACAGTTTGACCTAAACTGGCTCCTCTGGTCGTGAAATAGATGGGAAGGACTCCAAACCCCACTATGATAATCATGTCCCTGCTGGTTGCCCTCATGGACGATCAAATCAGAGAAGCCGGGAAGCTGGGGATCACTGCTGGGAAACTGGGAGAGATGTTAAAATCTTCAGCGATACCTGGTGAAATCTGCTCTCCTCAGAAGTTTACCAGGAGAACTTGGTGGGGATTGTCGTTGACGAGGTTCATGTCACATATAAGTGGTAATTAATACATCTGTGTGGTATAATTTAATGTATGACGATAGTCTAAGGACTGAAACGTAGTTTAAGCTAACGGCTAACAACAGGGTCTAGCTGTTTGGTCCGTGATCAGTGTGACTGACAAACCTATCGTCCAATCACCAGCTGCAGTTGTTTTTGAAGGTTCTGCCTCTGAAAACATTTTCTATGGACTCTTCTCCAGATGGACTAGTAAAATATTTCCATGCCGGCTTTATGGAACTGTCCGTCAGCTTCCCGGCTTCTCTAATTTGATCGTCCATGAGGGCAACCAGCGGAGACTCAATTATCACAATGGGGTTTGGAGACCTTCCCATCTTTTTCACGACCAGAGGAGCCAGTTGGTAGATCAAACTCTTACTAAAACCGGTCGAGAGAAGAGCAAAAAACATTGTTTCCCAGAAGAAAAGCTTTAAGTGACGTTCTATGCTCTTCACTGAATGGGTCGCTCAGGTTTTAGCTGAGTGAAGTTGTAGAGGATTGGCAAGATGGATCTGTATGGTTTCAGAAAATGAATCAGGCAGGTCCATCTACTCTGCAAGGCTATATGGTTTGAGGAAACCCACAAAAAGCTGCTAGAACTCTTCCCATACTCCCAAAGGATATCTGACATTTTGATTAAACAAGCAACATATCCAGGTTTTTATTCTGTTTATTTTCTTTTTGATTGTTTTTCCATCTCACTGTTGGTATCGAGGCGCCTTAATAGTGGCAGAGGTCCATGAGAGCACAAGCATAAGGGGCTGTCCAGTAAACAGCTCTTTTAATGCTTATAAAGTGAGCATTGTAATTATTTCATTTAAGATATTTCCCCCAGCACTGTGTCCTTATAGCAGCCTCTGACAGGAAATAAAGCCAGGCTATTTTCCAGGAATGTAATCCTGATTAAATGGAGTATGTAAGAACAGCTACTCTAATCACAGGTCTCACGTTCAGCTCTACAATCTGCACGTATACAGCCCAGACAGCTCTATAATTAAACCGTAAACTATAATGGATATAAACAGCCGCAGTAAACACTGTAACTCTAAGTCAGTGTTAAAACACTAATAACAGCTCTGCAGGCTGAGTCACCCACCTCGGAGTATCCACATCTACACTGTATGGTTAAGGATTAATGAACGCTTTAGGAGACCACCCCACAGCAGTAGGGTCAGAGGTCATCTGCTGTTGTACTTCATCTTCATTTAATGCCCTGAAAGTGTGGAATTTAAATATGTCAGTGTTTTCACCTTTAAGTGGCCTCGAAGTCAAAAACAGTCCAGTATATCAACGAGGTCGAATTTTTAACAAGAAACAAGAAAAATGTTGTCCAAGTGTTGTTGAAGTGTTAAGTATCTCTCTCTGAGCAGGATGCATATATTTCAGGAATGAGTCCAAAAACTGCTGAGTTACACTGTAAAAAGGTTGTAGTAAATTTTACAGTGAATACTGGCAACAAGATGCCAGTAAGTCACTGTAAATGTCTTTACAGTAGCATAATTATTTTAATTTTCATCATTATTGATGTATTTAATTGTTTTACTTCTGTACTTTTATTCTTAGTATTATTACTGTCTTTCAATTTACAGAATAACTACTGTATTTTCAAAAACAGCATCCTTACTGTTTTTTCATTTACAGAATCATTGTTGTATTTTCTTAATGACAGTGAACTTGCTGTATTTTATTTTATATGACTATATTTGTAACTATTTTACTGATCATTTATTAGAAAGATATCATTTTGTACAAGAAAAAATCACTTACATCAATATTTTATCCAATAAAATACATATACTCAAACTCAAAAATGTGAAAGATGTACTCAAAGCAATCTTGCCTGCAATTGGTCAGTTTTCTTCACAAAATTGGAATTTTCTCTTAGTCCATTGCCCTCCTCAGTGATTAATTGTATAGACATTTTACTGAAGAAACTGTAGATTTTATGGTAAAATGCTGTTAATTTTGCAGAAATCAGTATGTTTTCCCACAATTTTTTGCCATTTGCAGTAATTCACTGCACAGATTTTTACAGTAAGTAGCTGCAGATATTACAGTAAAATACTGTTTAGTTTAGAAAAACCAGTTACAGTGTAACTTCCTGGTTCCCAAGGATGAAAGTTCACGGGACTCAGAATAACACTTTAGGATGATAGCTGAAATAATTTTCATGATGAACACATTAGATTTTCCTTTTTATTTTGACATAATAAAATGCATCTGATGTTGCCTGCTCGTGAATCGTAAAGCGTTGTCGTGTTTAAAAGGATGGATGCTAACAAACTGCTAACAAGGACTTAACAATTAATGTGCTGGGACCCAGCTAGGAGCATATCTGATCATTTTTAATAATCAATAAATTATACACTACTGCCAAGCCATGAGGACCAACTTGATTAGGTAATTTAGTTTAGAGGAATTATCAAAAAAAAAAAAGATCACAACAAGACATAGTAAACTGGAATTATTGTAGTTCCTTCTAAGTTGAACAGGTGAGTTCAAAAGCCAGCATCTGTGATGGTATGGGGGTGTTAGTGCCCATGGCATGGGCAACCTGCACATCTGTGAAGGCTCCAATAATGCTGAAAGGTACATACAGGTTTAGGAGCAACATATGCTGTCATCCATCTTTTTCTGGGACGTCCCTGCTTATTTCAGAGACAATGAAGACAGAGTGAAAGAGTGCAGGTACTAGACTGACCTGCTGCAGTCCACACCTGTCTCCCACTGAAAATATGTGGAGCAATATAAAGTACAAAATATAACTATGGAGACCCCAGACTGTTGAGCAACTGAAGCCATACATCAAGTAAGAATGAGAAAGAATTCCACCTACAAAGCTTCAACTGTCAGTGTCCTCAGTTCACAAAGAAAGGTGATGTAACCAGTTTAAAAATGCCCCTGTCCCGGGTTTTCTGGAACATGTTGAAGGCATCAAATTCAAAATAAGTTAATGTTTGCAAATAACCAAGTTTATCAGTTTGACATTGTCGAAAAGTGGAAAAGGATTTGCAAATCATTGTATATTGGGTTTTTTTCTTTTTACATTTTAGGAATGTCCCAACTTCATTGGAATTTGTACAAGGACATCCGCCTGATACTGTCAGTAGACCTGCTTATAGAGAGGACCAGAGTGCAGTCTCTGCATTTCCTGCACAGAAACTGCAACAGTTACTGACAGTTTTGTCACGGTGGTGTTATGAATTGAATTGAATTGAACTGCATGCTGAATTTCTAACATGTAAAAAAATAAACATGGGAAGTCGCCTTAAACAAATTCATGCATATAGCAAAACAGAACCACAAAAAAACACAAGGTAAACCGTTAAAGAATAAACTTATTTAATCCTACCCCTATTACCATGTACTACAGTAAAATGTTTAATTTCTCCATATTTATAATATTTACAACATTCAACATCTATTCAGGAACTAATAGTCTTTATAATATATTGGTTAAGTTATATTAAAAGCTACTCATAATCAAATGCACACATACTTTCACCTACATACAGCACTTAATTCATATACACATAAGACACCACTACGCACACACAGAAAAAAGATCATGTTAAATGGAAGACTTTTTCCTTTTTGGCCTTTTTTTTTAACTCTTTCCCCACCAGCATTTTTTCAAAAAAGTTGCCAGCCAGCACCTGCATTTTTGCTTAAATTGTTTTCTACATTTTTTTCTGTTCTGTTTACAACCCAGTCCACCCCTATCAGCCAGTGTTTAGCGAGCTGTTCAAAGTTGTCTGAAATTAGAAAGAGGAAAATGCAACAGATTTGCCTGAGAGGGAACAGTTTCAGTCACAATAAGTCTTAGAACTAAACAAAATGTTGTATGAGGACTTCCACATGCAACAGTAATTTTAAATGAGCCAGATTGTCCGTTTAGGTTTGATAGCATCAGCGCTGTTTCCTCTCTCTCATCTCAACGTGCAACCGGGTCTGTGGTTCGGCTCTCCTTATGGTCACAGGAGAGCAGAACTTCTCCACGCAAGAGTGCCACCAACAGAGTTCAATAAAAACACAGAATGATGGAAAACTCGTCAATGGCATCTTATCGGACAGAATCTGATAAGACAAAATTACTTGTGCATGAGTGGATTAATCAGAACATGAATGGCACATGGATCTTTTGATTGGAAAGGTTGCAGACCCCTGCCATAAGTGATAAAAAGATTATGTAAAAGTCAAGGGCAAGTGTGGCATGCGCAATGACTCGACAAAAATGTGCATTTGAGAAACATGCAGAGGCCTTACACTAATCAATCAATCAATCAAACTTTATTTGTATAGCACTTTTCATACAAAATTTCGTAGCACAAAGTGCTTCACATAGAAATGTACAATACATATTTTTTTGTTCGAAAAGGGTGGAGGATGAAGTACATAACTTATCTATCTACACCTCTTTTTCCAAAAGTGAAGTCTCATTCCAAAAAACAACAAATAATACAGCTCAGTACAGCTAAAAGCAAAACTGTAGCAGAGAATCTAAACATAACCCACAGTGAAATCAGTCTAATTTGATGTACACACCTTTGTCTTTTACTTCATACCATCCTAGTCTGGTTTTTTTGAATATGTTTTTGAACCTACTTATTGTTGTACATGTTTTCATTTCTTCTTCTGTTTTTCTTTAGTTGATATTCAGTGTAGTCTCACATTAGTCCTGATTGCCTGTTTTTTTTGAACATGTGTAAACTTCTGAGATTATGTTGACTCTCCCTAAGATGGAAAAACCAGTGGAACCATTGGAAATCACCATTTGCACTGTAAGTATTCAGTAAATATTCAGCTATCCTGTGCAATACATTTCCATGTATACATAGAAATATTTACTTTGATTCTTAAGATTTATCCTTTCTATCTTGTATTTGTACATAGAGTTTTCAATTGCATTGTTCTGTAGGATTTTATCTTGTATATATTTTGTACCTATACTTCTTACAACTATTTAATACCTTACTTCTGTTATTATTTTTTACATAACTATCTATTGCACTGAAATCTCGTTGTACATTTTGTTTAATGACAATAAAGGGCATTCTGATTCTGATATTGTATATTGCCAAAAATCCAATATGGTGCATCCCTGTTAGAATTAAACCTTCTTGTTGTCTCTGTGAAAAATCTCCCAGCTCCATTACAACACATCCTCCAGCCCATCTTTGCTCATGAGTGCTGCCAGCGCAGGTCGTTCCGGTCGACGTACGCACTTCTCACTAAAATAATCAACCTCAGCAGCTCTCGGAGAGGACAGAGTGTGAAAGAGCTTAAAACCATAACAGCTACAAAGTGCCCATGAGCCAACAGGCTGTGCATCATCTCCTCATCTCAGCTCTGTTCTCTGGCTCGGGTCAAACGCTTGACCGGTCTACGGTTATTTACTAAATTATTACACAGCCAGAGGAGGTGGACACTTATCGGGTCTGCAGCCCAGGCAGACAGAGACCCCCCCTCTCTCTGAGATGTGGAGGCGATAGCAGGAGCTTTAAGATGTCCTTCAGTACTGATCAGTTTGTCCCAGCCAGACTTTTAGTGGAGCTGTACATCAGACTGACATCAGGAATGAAAGCATTGGAAAAGCAGAATCCCTCGTGTGTTTCACGTCAGCCTGAGGTTACCTTGGGTCTTGTTTTTAAGAGATTGCGAGACATAATTAATGAAAAATAATTAAAAACAAGACAAGGAGCAGGGGTTATAAACCCTTCAAATGAATCCTCGGGTTGTAAAAGAAAGAGTCCTGAAGTATGTCTGACTTCTACATATATTACTGTTCGCTCTTTAATTAAAAACTGAAGCAAATAATTGTCAATCTTTAATGTTTAGTTGTAAATATATTAACACGTATTGGAGGGTTTTTAAATCTAGAATTGAGATTTTTAAGGAGGACTATTAAAAGGCTGAAAACGCTGTAAACACATCATGTTTTCTGTTTACCACATTATAACACCTAATTAAAGTTTTTAATGGTGCATTTCAGGCAATCAAACTATTTATACATCCCCACACAGGGAACATTTTATCATATGTGACATGCTTATAAACCAGAGGGTGTCCAAACTTTTTAATCAAGGGCCACAGACAAAAACTGTAAGGATGACTGGGCCACTTTGATATAATAATAATAATAATAATACATTCTATTTAAGGGTGCCTTTCACGACACTCAAGGTCACCTTACAAAAGTACAAATAAAAAGTGCATCAAGACAAGCATATAAACAGGCATAAAAACAGGTGTAAAAACAAGCAATACAATACAACTGACAGTACCAGCGATCAGAGGGAGTAGGAGAGTCTGAACAGATGAGTTTTTAGTCTGGTTTTAAAGAGGGGTAAGGACTCGGTGTTGCGGAGATCAGGAGGGAGGGAGTTCCATAACTGGGGAGCCGAGCGGCTGAATGCTCGGCCCCCCATGGTGACAAGGCGAGCGGAGGGGACAGAGAGATGGACAGATGAAGAGGAACGGAGAGTACGGGCAGGTACAGAGATGTGAATGAGGTCAGAGAGGTAAGGAGGGGCGAGGCTGAGGATGGCTTTGTAGGTGTGGAGCAGGATTTTGTATTGAATGCGGTATGTGATGGGGAGCCAGTGGAGCTGTTGTAGGATGGGTGTGATGTGGTGAGTGGATGGAGTCCTTGAGATAATACGAGCTGCTGAATTCTGGACCAGTTGAAGTTTATGGAGGATTTTCTGAGGGAGACCAAACAGAAGGGAGTTGCAGTAATCGAGTCGGGAGGTGACTAAGGCTACGTTCACACTGCAGTCAAAAGTGACCTGAATCTGATTTTTTGGCTCAAATGTGACCTGTATCTGATTTGTTTCTGACAGTGTGAACAGCACAAGTCACATTGTATCTGACATTTTCAAATCAGATTCAGGCCACTTTCATATGTGGTACTGAATCAGATACGTATCTGATTTTCTTGAATGTGACTGCGGTCTGAACAGCCAGGACGCATCTAATGTGACTTTGACGTCATTCTAGAGCAGGGGTCGGCAATTTACCTCGAGTCAAATTTTTTCAGAGTCACTTTTTGGCCAGAACATAATGAGAGGTTAATATATAGACATGATTATTAAAAAGTTTATACCATTTTTTCCTAAAATAAAGAGTTTTAGTTGATTTTCCCTCTACAAGCATGATTAAAAAATGCATAAAGGGGGGAGTGACGAGAGAAAGTGAGAGAGCGCTGGTGCAATCGACTGATGTCTCCATTATACGCACAATAAACAATAAACGTGAATGAATCATACATCTTTACACTGTTTGTATTATGATATCTGATAAACTTAGTTTATTAACACTGCACCAACAGTTTTAATGAATTTATCAGGCTAAAATAACAGTTTACAGGACGCAGAAAGACACTGATGATCCACTGCTGACCATCTCATCCGTGCGCATTTGCGCACTACTGTGTGTTTCTACGAGACAGCGTCAGTCAGTGAACAGTCTGCTCCTGTCTGATCTGCTCTCAGACAAACTAAGAAACATCAGAACAGATGATAAAACTAAGTTTTCGTCTCTTTGTTCACTTGTTCAGCGCGCTATCTCTGAGCTGTTTTTCTCTCCAGCAACAATCTCTCATCGGCAGGGGTCGACGGGAAAGAGCGGCCGCCTTTAGGTTCATAAGAAATAAAATATACTCATAATTACTTTAACAAGAGCTCACTCAAGGTGAGCTGTTGTAACATCAGGTTCTGCGTTATGAGAACAAACTTCTCTGGCATTGTGAAGCACCTTTTTGGTCTGTGTTTGTTGCCCTCATCACACCGTTCTGTGCACGCGTGTCACTTCTGAAGCGTGAGCTGTTCACATCGCAGTCTGCAGACAGGCCACATTTAAAGGTGTAATCTGAACAGCCAAACAAAAAAATCAGATTTGAGCAATAAATTGGAATTGAGCATTAAGGGCTGCAGTGTGAACGTAGCCTAAGCTGTGGACCAGAATGGCGGCAGTGTGAGGGGTGAGGGAGGGGCGGAGGCGGTTGATATTACAGAGGTGGAAGTAGGCTGACCGGGTTATGCTGTTGATTTGAGAGGTGAAGGAGAGTGTGCTGTTGAGGATGACACCCAGACTCTTTACCTGAGGGGAGGGGGAGATGGAGGAGTGGTCAAACCTTTATCCAAACCTTTAGTGTATGGAGTTTGTAAAAGTGAGTTAACGTAGGTAAATACATGTTTGTTGAAAAAAGCTCCAGGGAACAATTTAATAAAGCGAAGTGAAAGTGAAGTGAAGTGAAGTGAAGCTAAAAAAAAAAGAATAGCCATCTCTCTAATAATGTCTTAATAAGGCAGATAGCCAATCACACATTGGTGTGGCTAACTGGATTTCAGGGGCCCTAGTCGGCCCAGGCTACAACTGTATGGGCCCCTGGTCAAGATGAGAATGACCCCTGAAATGCTGATTTCTCATCTCTAAACAGCATTGATATGACCAACAGTGTTGGGGAAGTTACTTTTACAACGTAGTGTTTCCTCGCTACTCATTACTTCATAAAAAAGTAGTCTGTTACTTTACTTTTTCTTGCCGCCATGCTGGAGGGATTCATGAAAAAAGGCACAGCAGAGGCTGTACTTCCTACGACAGCTCAGGAAGTTCGGCCTGCCCCAGGAGCTGCTGGTCAACTTCTATACAGCCATCATCCAGTCCGTCCTCTGCACGTCCATCACGGTCTGGTTTGGATCTGCAACCAGGCAGGACAGACACAGACTACAGAGGACAATCAGGTCTGCAGAAAAAATCATCGGGATCAATCTGCCCTCCATCCAGGACTTGTTCCGGTCCAGAATCAGGAGACGGGCAGGTAACATCTCTGCAGACCCCTCACATCCTGGACACAAACTGTTCAGACTCCTTCCCTCAGGTAAGCGATACAGAGCACTGTACGCTAAAACCACCAGGCATAAGAACAGTTTCTTCCCCCAGGCTGTTGTCACACTGAACTCATAACTGCAAATTGCCTGTCTATTGTCCATATCATCATCCCACTTATATGCAGCTGTGTACCTTGTTTCTCTTCTTATTATCTTTTTTATCTTGCACATTTTACATATTGTACATACTCTATTTTATCTTTATTCTCACCTTAAGTTAATTTTTAAACTTCTTGTTTATAATATAGGATGTACATTGTGTGTACCTATTTCTTCTTTTATTTTTGTACTTGGAGAGTGAAGTGAACCGGTGACAAATTCCTTGTATGTCTAACATATGTGGCCAATAAAGCTGATTCTGATTCTGATTCTGATGATTGGCTATATGAATTCATGTTGGGTGTTGGATGTATATATTTGTATATATATATATGTATATGTGTATTTTATATATGTATATATGTATCTATGTATATATGTGTATCCATAATATGAAGAGCTTTGTGCTCTATTGTAAAGTGTCTTGAGATAACACTTGTTATGAATTGGCGCTATACAAACAAAGATTGATTGATTGATTGATTGACTACTTAGTTACCCTTGATGAAAAGTAACTTTTTACATTACTCGTTACTTTTACATAACTTTTATGTTGCTCGACTGTGGGCAGAACCCCATATCTGTTCCTGAATGTGTAGGCCTATATGAAGTTCTCCCACGGAGGACCTAACAGGTATTTCTTCTGAAATAAGAAACCAGGTCAATAAAAACAAGCCCAAAACAAGTAACCTCCAGCTATTTCTTTTTCTAATGTGATATATGACCTTTTTTTTAAGAGAAATCTACATAAAGCATGTTTTAATTTTCATCTATATTATATTTCAGTTTCACAGTACCAAGCAGGAAGAAGCCCAACATCACTTATAATAAGCACATCTGGCAACTATGGCTCTGGCGCACGCGCCATGTGCATGAGTGTGTTTGGGAGCGGGTGCGATAACCAAGAAACGCGTGAGTGGAAAGGACAAACTACCTACCGCACTCGTGGGGAACTGGGAGAAAAATAATCTGGGGGGATTCACAAAGGCTGAGGAGCCCCAATAAACAACTGCACGTCAAGAACCAGGCCCAAAAAAACACAAACTGCAGCCACGACTCACAAGACTTGCAAGTGACGTTACAGAAAAAAAGGCCCAAAAACGCTTACAATGAGTAGACTTGGCAACACTGCTCGTGTTTATTTCAGGTAGCTGAGAAGACAGCATTGGTTCGTGGGAAAAGTAACATTGCACCAAATTAAAAAAGGAACTATGTGTCATTATCAGATTTTCAGTAGCAGCACGTTACTTTACTTTTTACCTGAAAAAAGTAGTTATGTTACTGAAACGTGTTACACACAACAGTGATGACCAATTACTACAGAGCAGACTTGTAAACCAATCAGAGCAGACTGGGCACACGGGGAAAAGAAGCCTTGAAGAGGCAGTAGCTCTGACAGAGCGTCTGAGGCAGAGGGAGAATACAGCACCATCAGGGACACTGGACATGAAATCTAGGTGGATCTTTCAACAGTAGTGATTGTAAAGACACTATAGCAGTCATCAAAAATGAAGATAAAAACCCCTTTTAAGGCCAAACAAACTCTTGATGTATAGGCAGTAGCTTCATAAGGAGGGAAAAAGCTGTTACCACTTGACTGGCATTGTAACCACACGGTTGACTTTTTTTTCCAACACCATATTGCTGTATTTAAAACCCTAAAGACCTATTGTTGTCTGTTTATCCTCAATCACCTCACTGAATAGTGTATGTACCAGTGTTTATATCCACTGGTTGGCGTTGCTTTGCATAAATATCTTTGTCTGAAAACTGTGGGAAAAACAAAAACAGAAGTGACTTGGGGCAGCACAGCTCCACAGCAACCTGAGTTAGAACAGATGTCCAAGTATGAAATATAAATCCCATATCATTTCTAGACCTTCTAGCAACCATAATTTCATTGAAGTCAATAAATCTGGAAATAAAATATATATCCATGATCCCTCAGAAAGCTGAGTTAACTGCTCAAAAAAATATAAAAAATAAAATAAAATAAAATCCAGAAATTAAAGAAATCCGTTCTAGTCCAGGATAACTCTAAACAGGCAAGTCAACCAGCAGGTTGACCTGATTACGTTCTGATTGAGTAATCTAAAAATAAAACCTGAAATGTTCCTTAATGAAAAGGCAGGAGCACAATTTTAACCATACAATTATTTTTTGCAAATGTATTTGTTAGTGAGGAAGTCAAAGGTTAAAGGTAACTTTCTTTGCTCGCATTGCAAACAGTTCCTGAACCAGAAAGCTTTATTCTGGGAGATTCATCCCTGTCACAAAGAAGAGGGTTTATTGCTTGGTTAATTCACCTTTTTAGAGAGCTTGAATAGACCTTTAAAATCATTACAACACATAGACAGAAATGTGGGTAGAGTTCAGGGTGTTTCTCTAATACTTTTCTTTTGTTACTGCAGAGTGGTGGAATTAAAATACTTCACATTCAAGGCTATTTTTTTTTTTTTTTTTTGTAAATTTGTAATTTCTTGGTGATTGTGTATGTATTAAAACACTTCACCACTGTTGATCCTTGAAGTTTTTTCCCTCACAGATTTTTGTTTGCATAATTTCACATAACTTTTCTTTTTAAAATACATTCACGCAGCTGTTATTTGAGGAAATGTATTCGACCATCTGGTACACCAAAGGCTCTAATCATGTATCCATGGTAATTTAACTGCTGGGACGGAACTGGAACCAGTTCATAGCTCGCTGAAGAACATACGTATGTCAGCCATGTTACATAATCAGACATGTTCGTATGGAAAAGCAGGTGGACAAAATGGCATCAAAGTCAAGTACTTGTGAAGGGCAAACTCAACTATACAGAGAAATAATAAAAAAAACAGACAATTCAACAGAAGTATGTGAAAGTGAAGGCGCTTATTGTCAATGTGGTGGCAGAAATAAAATGTCCATGGACGTACAGCTGCTCTTTTTCAGTCGACAGACAATGTATGAGTTTATTTATGCCAGCTAATTAACCCTCCCACTATAGCCCAATCGGAAATTAATTTGCCTCATTAATTGCTTTATCGCCAGAGAAATGATGCAGATTTGGAGCTGCATCAAAGAGGGGAGATAAATAAGACTTTAAGGATGAAAATATTAATAACTGAGGTGAAAATGATTGGACGATTTTAGCTTTATTGGCATGGACGTGGGGAATTATCGCCTAAGGATATTGTTAATAGAATAAAAGAACGCACATATATTTAAAATAAAAGCACAAAAGTTAATTATAATGATACAAATTTGTATTGTGATAGTAAAGGGGGGGATGAAGATATGCAGAGCTTAACAAAGTTATTGGACGACCACCTGATGTGAGGTTTATGCTGGTCTGAGTCGTGCAGAAGCTGCTGAACTACTGGGACTTTTACCTTCAACCATCTAAGGTGAATAGAGAATGGTTCAAAAAGGAGAAAATTTCCAGTATGAGACAAGTAAAATGGTCAGAGTGGCTGCTGCTGTCGAGTCAACATGGACCAAAATCTCTGAGGAATGTTTCAGCACCTTGTTAAATTTATGCAATGAAGGATGAGGGCAGTTCTGAAGGAAAATGGGGGTCCAAGCCCATACTAACAAGATGTACCTAATAAAGTGGCCAGTAATTGTACATGCCACAGTTCTTCAGATCCGTGTTTCTTCATTGGTCTGGCTTCAGGACCCACAATCACCCTCTTAATGACAAGCTGCGACCCAAATCCAAGGAAATGTTCAACTTCTCAAATGTGTTTAATGAAAAGGTGCTGCACTTTGAACATGTGATAATACAGAATATTAGTGTGCCAACACAAAAAATAAGTTTAATAAGAGACCAAAATGACCTGCGTGAGGTGATTCTAGAGAGGGAAATATATCCTTTACACTCAAGTAGATGCATTTTTATTTAAACCCTAATGTGCCTCTTAGGGACAACAGGCTTCAAGACTATCAGTGTAACTGTAGCAGTGATCACCCTGCATCAGTGTGTACATACTGGACAGCTCTGTATTAATAATATTTAATCAGCAGCACTAAATAAGCTGCTGATCATGAGGCTATCACACAAAACACTTCAGTAACTTCAGCCTTTTTAACAAACTCAAAGTGCTTTCACGCACAAACATGAAATAAAAAAGTGCAGCTACGAAGAAGTTGTTTTAAAAAAATCTTAAAAACATGTTGCTTAAGCTAAGTGCCTACTTATAAATATTTAGCAAAGACCTTTCAATAAAAACATGTGTCAATTAGCATCACAGGGTATTATCCTCACCTGTTGTTAAGGAGTGTGAATAGACAGCACTCTACTGCATAAAAACTCCCTTCAAAATAAAAGCATCGGATTTTTTTTAGCATCATTTTTTGCTGAGGCAAAGGCTCAGGACCCACTGTAAAAGGTTCACTGCTTTAGGTAGCTTTAGTCCATATAAACACATCCTGTGATATTTTTATTGCACTAAAAATCAAAATAATAAGATTTCTGCCTTCAGCACTGCTGCAGCCTTCAGGTCTGAGCCGAACACTTAAAAAAAACACCTCCATGTTTAAATCAACAAGCTTAATTACTTAAAATCAATGAGGAAAACCTAACAGACTCATTATGCTTTAATAATGCACAACAAGACCATTAAATATTTATTGGCATTTTATTAAGTGCTTATTTATTAAGTGGAGGGGTGGTATCTGCATCCATTTTTAATCGGGGTTCAGAGAAATCGCTATAGGAGTGAAGGAACAAGGAAAGCCTCTCCAGGAAATTTTCTTATTAATAAGAGCACATGTTTTTCCCATTGTTGTTACAGCCGCTTAACACGCTAACACATACTCCCTGTGATGCTGTGCAGCAATCTGTGAGGGAGGAGAGCAGATTAAAGGGCTGAAAACGGCTGCTAGATCTCATGAGTCACAGGTATGATTCTGTAAAAGCCTTCGTATGTGAAGACAGAGGGATCTTTAAACTTTGTAGCCTAATTTATGAAGCAAGAATAAAAAACAGTGATCCTCAACGTGCTGTCAACAAAAGATGGAGGCAGTGTGAGAGTGATTAGACATAAAGAAACATCATTTTTGGCCTCATTTTTAAATTTCAAATCTATATTTTTGTTTAGAAGAAGAAGAAATAATGCATGTTTTCCCTAAATGGCTTTGATTAACTGAGGAGCATCCATAAGGTCCCTCTCTGGTTTGGGATGAGGCCCCCTCGGCCCCTCTGTGCTCCGCCCCTGCTCTCCTTCCAGCATCACCCAGACATACAGACATACACAGAGTAGGAGAAGGTGAGTCTTTATGGATTAATCTTCATAAATAATTTTGTTGCTTGTAAGTAACTGAATTAAGCCCTTTTCACCAGAGGGTTCAGTTCGGTTCGTCTCGGTATGGCTCACTTTTTGTGGCGTTTCCATAGCCTAAAACCGGGACAGGACCCATTATAAGTCAACCGTACCGTCCTACTTTTTTGGACCCTTCTGTTGGGGTGCCAAGCATACCGATCCGACCCCAGAAGGTGGAGCTAGAAACACTGCAGCCCGCTGATTGGTCGAAGTAGACGTCACTTCCTGTGCAACAGCGGTATTAAAGAAGAACACAGCTCCGCCACGTTTAAATCTCCACTCGTCTTCGTGAAGATAACTCTCAAGGCTTTTTTGTTTGGAAAATGGCATCAAGATCGGGCGTCCCATGGTCTACTGTGGAGGTGCAGACCTTCCTCAGTATTCTCGGTGAAGAGAATCGTTGCTCTTTGTTTACTGTGTCGCGTTTTGTTCTTTGTTGTATTTAATAGCCAGGTACATTGTGTCGCGCTGCTATCGGCATCCGGCTTACATGCCGCCTACCAAGTAGGGTACAGCTGGCTGTGGAAACACAACCAGGATCAGGCCTTACCGATCCGGCCTGGGCCAAACCGTGCCGATCCATACCGGACCACTTGGTGAAAATGGGGCTTAAAACACCAAAGACGACAGCCACACTCTAGCATGCACATACAGCTGGTTGATAAATGATCAAAACAGCATGTTTGTGCTATTAACAGACTCTATACTCAGTCAGAGCATTGATCGATGAACTTTAGATAATGCTATCATGTTTTTTGCAGCGCTCCTGACTGACCCAGGATCTGTTGTGTCAACTATTTTACACATACTGTTTTACAAATTTGCAGGAAAATTTGCATTTAAGATTGGCTCATAAATGAACGGCTTACTCACAACTGCGAATTGGTTCTCATTGTTCACTTAAACAGCAGTTCAAAAGAGTCGACTCGTTCGCAAACGTCACATCTCTACCGCGAAAGTGCTGGTAAGCAGTTCAACAACACAAAGCCTCTGTTTAGGAGTAGAAGTTGGAGTGTCCCTTAAATAATGAAGACAGATTATTTATCATCAATATTAGGTGATGAATAATGTGTTATGTGCTTTTAATCATTGATTTCCTTACTGTTGTCTGTACTGTAAACAACTGAATATTGCACTGGAGCTTGACTTGAAGAAAATCGTGAATCGAATTAAAATCGCAATATCTGCCATAACATTAATTAAAATCGTTCGGCCCTACCATACATGACAGAGGGCCACTTTGTGCATTGTGTCGTTGTGCCTTTCTGAGTAGCGTCATCAAACATGCAGACAGAGACACACAGACGGCTCAGTTATCAAAGGAGGGTACGACCAAAAAGTGGGTGTCATTTCCACAGATCGCCATTCTTCAAGATGAATCTGATTTGAACGCAGGCGTAGGATACGATCAAATCTCAAGTCTGGTCATACTCATCATAGCCTCGAATAAAATCTGTCTAAGAAGAAGAAGAATCTTTGTTTCATCCATCCAGACGGACAGGTTTCATATTATAACTTACAACTAATTCTCTTCATTCTCTGCAGCAAACATTGTGGAAGATTGTCATGAAAAAAAATGCAGTTTTGTGACAGAAAACTTAAAAAATGTGCAGTTTTTGTGGGGCTCAGAGGTCCAAATCATCAAATTAAGTAGTCTTATCAATTAAACCTGCACTAATTATGCTTGAGGCTGCACTGATAGTCACAATGGGCACACCTCAGCATTTTAAACTTGTATTTTTGTCGCACCAGATCATCGAACGCTCCCTTCCTTTGACATAAAACAATAGGTTTTACATCTGCATCCTCTGTGCAGAACTTTACTCCACGTGTTGGTAGAATAAGCACTACAGCAGAGAACAGTCGTGTAATTTAGATACTACTGTAGTGGTTCTTGGTATGTATGAGCCTCGGAGATGAATGAATGTCTTTTTCTTATAAGTGCTGCTACGAATGTGCAGCCGAGTGGAAAGCAGCAACTTGTCAGGAACCAACTGAATGGGAAATCGAGCACGAGTTATTCACTCATCTACAAATATTCAACTATTAATAGAAAACGGGCGACATGCCATCCCTGTCAGAACTGCTTTGCTTGGAGTCTCTACATCACTCCGTCATCTGCAACCTCCTTCACCGCCTCCCTCTCTCCCCCTCCTGCGAGCACAGCTGGTGTGTAACTGGTGGATCTGCATCTCGCTCTGATGTGATTGGTGGATGCGACACCCGGCCCCGGGCCCCGATGCTCTCAGTGACACCTGCTTTTCACACAGGACGACAGTGAGAGACACAAACGCAGCATGGTGCCCGTTAATTATAAAGGGTTAGTCATGGATACGCATGGAAAAGATGTTTTCTCGTACGATCAGAGCATCACCGAGTCACTCTCGCGAGCCTAAAATAGTTAGAGGGGGAATCTGATGTGGAGAAAAAAAATGCTTAGTATGTAAAATCCTGCACCAGTGTTCTTGGAAAATCCTCTTTTTTCCCCTCAAAGTGCTGAATTAATGAGACGAACATGTTGAGGGGGGTGAAATGCATACTGCATGTTGCTCATTTTATGCCCATATGTAATTGTGCCGCAGTGTTTCCTTCCAAACAGGGCCAAGACTCCAGTGAATGCCTGCAAGACACCAAGCTTGAGTTTATGCGGCTCATGCCATAAATAGAAACATGCCACCCCCTGTAGGCTAAAATTCATCCCCACCCCTTTAAATTCAAGGCCGGCCTAATCCCTTCGCTGAGCCGAGAGTTGCACAGCACTGAAATCTCTCTGGAAGGAAGTGCAATGGCGAATGCTTTGATCCGCCATGACAACAGCAACTAAATGGAGCCGATGAAGTGTGGCATATGGCCCGCGCTTTCTGCTCCCCGCACACTTTGTCGATGCGTCTGAATGGATGGTGTGCGTCTCTGCAGAGCCGCGTGTGTCAGAGTCACTGTGAGAGTTGTTTGGGTGTCTTCCAATGTGCACTCGCCTCATAGTCTTTTGACTTTGTGTGCAACTGTGAGGGGAGAGATAATGTGTGCACGAAGACACAATTAGATCCACGATTTAAGAGCAGACGGGCTGGCCAAACCATGCAGAATCCGCCCTCTTCATGCCGGGAGAAGGTTTGATTCTCAGCAGTTAAGAGGAAAACAAACCAGACTCCGTCACTCATTGGACAGATACTATGGCGCATGCACCAGGTTAAGATAAAGTTCACACTAAGAGCAAAGACGAGGGATCAACAGCCCAAGTTAATAATCAAGTTTGGAGTGCTGGTTTGGTGGAGTGGTAGGCAACCAGGCACAGGGTTCCCACTCTTTTCTAGAAATCATTTACCAAAACTTTTCCAGGATGCTCCCCCCAACACACACACACACACTTTGTAGTGTCCTTTTCTACAGATGTGCCTTAAATTGTGTACATTTACCCAGATTGCTATGTTTATCTCAGGTTAATCCAGCCTTCAAAAAAACAAGATTAAAGGTTGATGACCAATATCTCTAGCTAGCTCCACGTATCATATTAAAATTAAAATGTATTTATTTCTAATGCTCAGGCATGAACATTGTCTGCTGGCTATCTTTTTAGTCAGGCTTTTATGTAGTGTCTTACTATTATAAATTTAGGATTTATACTTATTTTTCATCTTCATTTACTCTACTTTTTATAAATATATTTTGTTGATTTACTGTTTGAGTAGCCTAAATTTTCTTTTGCCATTTTTTTAATTATTTCTTTTTATCACCATTGTTTGAGTTTTGGCTCTGAGCCGTTTCCAGTGAGGGTTGGACTCCGCCAGGGCTGCCCTTTGTCACCGTTTCTGTTCATTACTTTTATGGACAGAATTTCTAGGCGCAGCCAGGGTGCTGATGGGTTCCGGTTCGGTGACCTCAGGATCAGGTCGCTGCTTTTTGTAGATGATGTGGTCCTGTTGGCTTCATCAGACCGTGACCTCCAGCTCTCACTGGATCGGTTTGCAGCTGAGTGTGAAGCGGCTGGGATGAGAATCAGCACCTCCAAATCCAAGTCCATGGTCCTCACCCGGGGGAGGGTGGAGTGCCCTCACTGGGTCGGGGATGAGATTCTACCCCAAGTGGAGGGGTTCAAGTATCTTGAGGTCTTGTTCACAAGCGGAGGAAGGATGGACCGGGAGATCGACAGGCGGATCGGTGCGGCGTCGGCAGTGATGCGGTCTCTACACCGGTCCGTCGTGATAAAAAGGGAACTGAGCCGCAAGGCAAAGCTCTCGATTTACCACTCGATCTTCACTCCTATCCTCACATATGGTCACGAGCTTTGGGTCGTGACCGAAAAAACACGATCCCGAGTACAAGCGACCGAAATGAGTTTCCTTCGCAGGGTGTCCGGACTCTCCCTTAGAGACAGGGTCAGAAGCTCGGTCATCCGGGAGGAGCTCGGAGTAGAGCCGCTGCTCCTCCGCGTTAAGAGGAGCCAAGATGAAGTGGATCGGGCATCTGGTTAGGATGCCTCCTGGACGCCTCCCTGGTGAGGTGTTCCGGGCACGTCCCACCGGTAGGCGGCCCCGGGGAAAACCCAGGACACGCTGGAGGGACTATGTCTCGCAGCTGGCCTGGGAACATCTCGGGATCCCCCGGGAGGAGCTGGACGAAGTAGCTGGGGAGAGGGAAGTCTGGGCGTCCCTGCTCAGGCTGCTGCCCCCGCGACTCGACCACAGATGAGCGGAAGAAGATGGACGGATGGATGTTAGAGATTTTATATTTTATTCCTTACATGAAATATTTTATCTACCCATATTTTATGGCTAAGCCTGCATTAGTTACTGAGCACATTTTTACTTCATTTCATATGTTTGATTTTTGTTCACTAACAAAGTATAAAGAGGATAAATACTTTTCCAGGACAATTTACTTTTTTCCTCTTTTTCCATATGTTTTCCATGACTGGGAAATTGGTCAATCATTTTCCAGGTTTTCCAGGATGTGTGGGAACCCTGAGGCACATCCCATATATTATTATTATTATATATTTATTTATTTGATGGGGGCAGTGCACATTAATGAACATGTAAATATGCCAGATTATAGCATCAATGCTGATTTACATCTGCAGTCCCGAGGCAGGTAACACAAAAACCTGATGCCAAAGACTCCACATGTACAAAATGATCACAGTAAGAGGCACATCACCCTGACAATCACTGTAATAGATAGATAATCTGTTTTTGATTTTTAACCCTTTAACGCCTTTTGTGTCATATTTGATACACACTTTCATGATACCTCTATCTGATCAATATGATCAACAAATCACTAAAAAAAACATCTGAATACCATCAGATAAATGATAAAAATGTCCTCAAGTGGATTATCAGTTGCCAAAAACACCTAATGTATCAAATGAGATACAAAAAATATGTATGTTAAATTTTATGGAAATTTTGATTTTTTAGGATTTCAGTAGAAAGTGAAATAAACATTTCAGCTCCAAAAAATTTAGAATTTTCTGGTTACAATTTGTGTTTTCAGGTATTAAAGGGTTAACAAGCTACTCGTCTGTTTCCAGAGCACATGAGGATCAATGCCGATAATTTATCTTGTCTCTTTTTATAAATTGTTTTAATTGTTTTTATCTTACCCTGTAGCACTTTGAGATTGCAAAAATGTAAAGTGCAATACAAATAAAATGTATTATTATTATTACTATTATTATTTCTGTCATCGCACTATGGTGACAGTTATCACGGTGCACTAAGGCTGTCAGTTTTCCTCAAAATCAAACACAAATGGTTTTCAAACATTCACGCAAATAACCGAAGATATTTGGTTATTTTGTTAGTAGTAAGGGAGAGAGACTCTTTCATTCGCGTCTTCGGTAAAGACCCTGGTGGGAAAAAAAACGCAGTCACAGGGGGTTGAACTTTTGAGGAAGCGTCGCTGCACTCAACTGTATAACTTGTAAGAAAGCCAACGGTTGAGCCCGGAATTTGATGTGGAGGACAAGTGAGTAAACTGCTTTGCACATAACCGACACACAGCCCAGTCTTTGATTTTAAGTTTGCCATCAATGGTGTAGAATTGTAGATGTGCTGCTTCACTCAGTATTTTACATTTGAATATTTATTTACTCTTTGGTTACAGATATTTATTCCCGCGCTCAAACGGATGCACAGACAGAGTAATTTGAGTTGAACAGAGAGGGAGCCATTTTCATTTGGGTAAACGTGGCTGATCCGTCATCTGTCAGGGCTGGGCGGGGTGGAGCATGTTTGAGTCTGAAAGAGACAGATGTATTTACAGCTCATAAACATCTGGATCCCCACCCTCTGAGAGGATGGATGTATCCGTCCATCCTTACAGAAAGCCTCATCCGTTGTTCTACCTGAAAGTTCATATTCACTGGAGTTTTTACTCCTCTTTACTGTTTCAGATGTAAACTACAGTGACCGAGCCAGTCAAATTTGTGATTTAGAGCCTTGTAAACATAATTAACTTGACAAACACCTCCTGACACAGTGTTTTTCTAATGTGCATTGTGAACAGCACGGAGCAGAAGAAATGGCTGCTGTGAATGGGACAATGTGGAGAACACATGGCTGGTGCTGTTTTGGCAGCATTAAATAGAAACTGGACAGGAAACAAATGTTTTCTTCCCTCTTTGTTTTAAACAATGACCTGCAGATTCGACAATGACTGAGCACTTCAGTCATATTTGTGTTATTGTTCAGGGGAGTTGATTCATTTTTGCAGCCTTTTGATTCTTTCAGCAAAAACAAAAAAGAGCCGAGCAAATTAATTTAAATGCGGCTCATTAATTAATGTTTGACTCCAGAATAGCAGAAGGGGCATTTAGTGTTTGTACTCATCAATAAGGCCAATATCTTTTATTTGGCAGCTTATGTGGAAGTCACAAATTAGTTTATATGCAACACAGTAAGGCTGTCAACTTGTACTCAGTATTCAAATATGTTTGAGCATAGGGGTAAAAATACTGTTCTCAAACTTTAGAGGTACTTTGAAAAAGAAAACAAAAAGTTCTGCAGCACATTAGCATGCCTGTACAGTGAACCACCAGATCCAACAGAGGGCGCTACCAATGCAACAACAGTAAGTTCACCTAGAGGAAATGGAGGACAAGCAAAACAACTCTGTGGAAGCTCTTTGGGCTCCACAGCAACAACAACAAAATAAAAAATAAAACCAGGCTGCGTGCTGATAATGTGAAAAGCAGCTGGCTTACCTTTCACCCATGACAACTCTGCAGTACAGCTGAAAGGTTTATCGTTTTCAGATCGAAATTGCAATGTCAGACAACACAATCGTGATTGCCATAGCTGTAATTTTTTGCAGCACTCCTGACTGACCCAGGATCTGTTGTGTCTACTGTTTTACAAATTTGCAGGTAATCTGCATTTACAGAAATGCTGTAAGCAGGTCAACAACACAACACTTCTGTTTAGGAGAAGTTGGAGTATCCCTTACATAATGAAAACAGATTTTTAATCATCAATATTCGATGACAAATAATGTGTCATGTGCTTTTGATCATTGATTTCCTTACGGTTTTCTATACTGCCAACACAGGGAATATTGCACTGAAGCTTGATTTGAAGAAAATCGTGAAAATCGCAATATCCGCTAGAAAAGTTGCAATTAGATCCTAAAAAAGTTCAGCCCTACGTCATCCCATGATCAAACTAACTCCAGCAAACCTTAAAACACAATTACAGCCAGAAAATCCTAAATTTTTGGAGCTAAAATGTTTATTTCACTTTCGAATGAAATCCTAAAAAATCAAAATGTCCATAAACTTAACATATATATTTTTTGTATGTCATCTGATTCATTAGGTGTTTTTGGCAACTGATAATCCATTTGAGGACATTTTTATCATTTATCTAATTGTATTCAGATGTTTTTCAATAATTTGTTGATCATATTGGTTAGATAGAGGTATCATAAAAGTATGTATCATATATAATACAAAAGGCATTAAAGGGTTAAAGCAACATTTTATATCTCCCCTGAAGATGAGAATTTAAAATTATGGACCATTACTCTAAATATATCAAAAAGTCAAACCCAACTTTTGGAAAAAGGCATTGTTTAACTTGAATAAAAGTTGCCCTTTACAAAACAAAAAAGGCGTGACAGGTTAACTTTTGGAATATAAATGCCCTGTCCCTCCCCTTCTTCCTACCCAAGCATCACACTAAACCAGCGTTGTACCACTGAGATTCTGGGGTTTGAATTACAGAGCAGTATTTTCCATAAATATATCCTCCAGCTGACAGACTGTCCCCCCTCTGCCTGCAAATTCACACATTCACTGCTCCAATTCTGCTGCTTCAGGAACCCAAACCGGCCCCTGACACAGAGAGCGGGCTGACTCGAGCTTCAGCATGAGCGCTTTCTCATTGCTCTTCTGTCACACTTTAACGTGAACACTTCATCTCATCACCAGCCGAGCCCCGGACCAATGAGGAGGGAGGAGAAGCAGAGAGACAGATATGGAGTCTCAGTGTGGAGTGGTCCATCCTGACGTAGTCCGCTTCACGGCGCCGCTCTCCTCTCTGCGGCGTGTTTGCTCATATATATTACAGTTTGTGTTCACTGATCGCTACGCCGTGTTGCATATTAAATATTAAACATCCAGCCATCATGCAAGATCTGCTGGACCCATGCTGAAGTACTTTGAGCCCTTCAAACTTCATTTGGATCAAAATGTTCTCGGCTTAATGACACACAGCGCAGCACCAACATGGATGCTGTAGCTCGTGTTTAATGCATTAGCAGGCAGATGGACAGATACGACTGAAGAGCTCAGATTTGCTGTAATTTTATGTTGTGTTATTTTCTGGCTGTCTCAGCACCCAGCAGCACTGATTATTATCTACCATCAGCTCTATTTATGAACATCATCCAGCTTTTGGTAGATATTTTTGCCTCAGAAGATAAAAGTCAAGCAAAGATGAAACAGAGATCATTTATAAAATGTTGATTAATTTTTTTATGATCCATACTGGCACTGTGCTGCCGAGCTCAAAACCATTACACTGATTGGTTTGACGGGGGCGTTATCATTAAAGATCCATTTTAAAGCCTTGAAAGGCCACGAGAGCTGCACAGCATGTTGGTTCTGATGACACGTTGCAGGATGGCGGCTCTAAAGATATGACACGAGCGGAGCACGGATCATTTTTCAGCGATATGATGCTTCACTTGTTAAGTGAGTGGAGTGGTTAATCCCTTTAATGGTTCAAGCGAGAAAAAAAATGACATCTTTGCATTTCTTAGATACTCTGAGCCCCAAATATCAATCAAACTTTATTGGTGCAGCAGAGCTAATGTGAGAGCTGCAGCTCATGGTGCTTCATATAGGAGAACATACAGCAAGAGGAGACAAAGGGTGCTTTGTTAGTAGTTGATTTATTGTTGATAAAATGAATTATTGTTGCAGTTTTCCTTTGGATCACTGGAGAAATACTTGCTGTAAACTAAAAGGGCACTGATGCATGATGGCCGCCACGCATCCTCTGCTTCAATACAGCATATTGGCTCTGCACATCAAAAAATGTCAGGTTTTTATTATTATTTGATTATTATTATTATTTTTTAAATTAAGTTTTGGGCTTGTTGTGCCCCCAAACCCAGGAGGGATCTGATGCACACTCTACTACCAATAAAAACTCAATTCAGAAGTTACAAACTATTTTGTCCAACTCTAAACACAAACTTAAATTTTACTGTAAGAATGATGTTTCCACCAAAAGATATTCTTATAGCCAGAATTAAATTGATCTCAAATGTTGCTATTACTGGTTTCATCATAATAAAGCTGTAGAGGATCTACATGAAACTTAGACAAAAGCCTTACTATGTCTGTTTGGTTACAAAAATCAAGGTTAGACAGATTGTTTAGAGATAACAGTGTTATGAATAACAGACTCTCCCTTCACCACTGTATAAAAAAAGGACGTTCCACCTCCAAACAAAAGGAAATTAAGCGCCAAATAATACAAACGTCACTGTGAAATTGAAATTATGTAGATTTCTCTTTAAAAAAAAAAATTGCTGGATAATGCTGTGATTACTGTTGTCGATACACTTTGGGTGATGTTTTCAATGGCATAGCTCAAAGTCAAAGCCAAACTTCATGAATAAAGCATATTAAAAATTTTAACAAATTTAAAGTTGTTATGAATTCTGATAAAGCATCATAAATGTCAATAATTTACACCTATTGGGATACGCATCGTATCGTGAGGTTGCATGAAATACCCAGCCAAGTATGTGGCCTGATGTTCAGGGTCCTCTGATCAAAATGATTTCTCCTGATGTCTTATCCTAACGCTGTATTGTTAATCTGCGTGATTTTAGCCAGCCTTTAAAGTTTTCCCTGAAGTTATTGTCAAAGTTAAAGCTCTGTTCTGAGGTTGTTCGTCACAGATGCCGATTCAAGACAGAATCATTATACAACAGCTCAATAAAAGTCAACAGTAAAGCAGAAAGAAAGACCTCTGCGCTCATGAACGTTACAGATCCGGGTGTCATTGAGGAGCTGGCAGCGAGGCCGGCTTTGCATCGTAATTTCAAACAAGCCTCCGGAGTCCTCAGAGCCACAGAGGAGACAGCTGCCAATTCAGACTGCCGCGCCTCAACGCTGTGATGGATGAGACTGTCTCGTTCTCTCACCTTGCTCGTGTAATTGAAGCTTCAGTTGTTGTCACACTGCACGGCTGTGGTCAGAGGGGAGGCCGCAAAATAACAACTCTGCCCTGCACCTGAAGGCAGCACGAGGGGGAGAAGCACCCTGGTGTCCTTTACTGTGAAGAAAGTGTTGAGTATGAGTCAATCAGCACGATCGAGCCAGTTCCACCACACTTTATCAGACGTCTACCCCAATAAATGTGCAGAAAAGTTTTGAGAACTTCTCACTTTGAGGAGGGGTGTAAGGAAATGTCAAAAAGGTTGCACTGAACATTATGGTTTCAAAGTCAAAGACAAAAAGAAAGAAAATAAACATGCCATTAAAAATCCTCTTGATTTGATCATCTTCACGTGCTGAGAAGGTTTCATATTAATGCATCCTGAGACAGGAGAACAGTTTCTAATTCTGGATCTGGATTTATATTTCTGTTCATTTGTCCAGGATATATAGAGACTTCCTGAATCTGTCCTGTTTAATTTGAGCTGAACAGCAGTAGACTCCAGCCTTCATCAAATGAAGATCCCCTGTGATGCCAGTGTTATTAATGACAGCACTTTTTAATTTAGCACTTTTGCCTAAAATATCTTTTAGCTTTAGTCACAATTTAGTCATCTACATTCTTTCAATTTTAGTCAAATTTTGGTTGATGAAATTTCACGTTAGTCGACAAAATCTGCTGTAAATTTAGTTGACTAAAATATGAAGTGTAAAGGGTAAGGCATATGAAACATCAAATAACAATAACCCTTTATTGAATGCTACTAAAGTTTGAATGCATAAATTAACAGAAACAAATTGAACTTTTGTGTGAATGCATGCATATATCAATTCATAAAGAGAGGAGCTCTGATTGGATCACTCCACAACTTATCCCACCACCACACAACCAAAGTAGCTGTGATTGGATATATTTCTAACTTGTCCCTACTTTCTGACCAAATTCGGTCTGATTGGATTAAGTCTCTGTCAAACATTTTATTCTAGCGTCAGTTAATTTAGTTTAAGTTTTTGTCCATGAGCCCTTGTTTTTATTAGTCAGGGGAAAAAAAGTTGTTGACGAAAACTATGATGGAAACAATTAGTCAACAAAATTAACACTGTGTGATGCTAAAAAGGGAAGCTAACCCTTAAGAGATCCTCGGGACATTTTGTGTCTTTCAGTTTATTTATTTCCAAGCCATTAGGCTGTGTTGAATGAATATACCTCAATTTTGCCAGAGGGTATTTATCTAAATAAAACTTTTAGAATTGTCATCCCAGATCCTTCAAATAGTCTAAAATGACTGAGCTACACAAAAACCATCACATTTGTTCCTAATGACAAAAATGTCCAATTGAAAACCATTGAAAATGGTATTTTTAATCCTACATTTATCTTAACATATGCTAACATATTCCTCTGGGCTAAGATTTTATTTTGGACTATAAGTTTTTAATTTATAACTTTTATATTTGCCAAACAGATGGCTCGTTTGTTTCCTGTTGAAAGCATGATGCAAAATATTGCACTTTTTACTGTGTGCTTGCAAAAATATAACAATAAAGCAAAATCAATAATGCTGTCAATTACTGACCCATCTCCTAATAATATTTTTCAAAAATATACTAATAATGATTAAAAAAATAATAATAATCAAAACCTTGAACTATAGTTTGAGGACATTATTTTTGGGGGTTTTTTTTAAATATTTTTTAAATAAAAAACAGTCGAGTTGTGAAAACATACTAGTCTTTGAAGAGTTAAATCCCCAAAATATAATTAACCTTTTATTTGTACAATTTCAGGTTAAGTCATTTAACAGGTTGCCTCTACTGAAGTGGGGAACAAGTTAGTACAATATTTATACAGTTGATTTTAGGAAGCTTGTATTTTCTGTCACTAAGACCACAAGTGTGAGTTTTTATTTTTAATTTAGCATGGCAAAAATAATAATAATAATAATAACAATGCATCAAAATCAATGTTCAACCAGTGACCAGTATCAAATCTTAATTATAATAATAATCAAATACTCATTGAAATGTATTTTATGGAATTTTTTTAATTTGTTTGTTTTCATTTTTATTTTTAAAAAATGTGTGATTTGTATATTTCAGGCTGAGGCTGTTTTTTTTTTAATGACTCAATAACATGTGGGGGGAAACATTAATATGTAATATTTTTACAGTTGATTTTAGGCAGCTGGTATTTTTGTCAATAGTACCACAAGTGTAACATTTTGTTTTTCAATTTGACACTGCAACAAAATTTAACAATTCATCACTGGGCCTATTTGAAGTAATCAAATACTCATTGAAATGTATTTTATGGAAGCTATTTGTTTTTATTTTGTATAAAAAATACTGTGATTTGTATATTTCAGGATGAAGTTGATAGGACTGACTAGTTTAAATTGGGAAAAAAAATCTTGATGTATAATATTTTACAGCAGTTTTTTGGGAATCTGATTTTTTTAAGTCACATTTTTTATTTATTTATTTTGGGCACTGCCTACACGTTAAGCCGTTTTCCTCAGTGCACCAAAGCATGATTGAGGTTGTACGTCATTGTAAAGGTTACTAATCAGGCTTTCCATCGATATGATTACAGTACCAGTTGGTTCTACAAAAGGGGAGAAATGATCAAGCAAAAAAAATCTCCATTTTTTTGAGTTTCTACATGTAGAGTGTTTTTCTCCTTATTCTACAGCATATCTGTGACCCCAAGCACCAATAAAAAGTCCAAATTCACTGCCTGTAGATCAATCTGTACGGTCAAAGTCAAATCTAGAAAACCAGATTCAGATTGTAACCCATTTATCCTCATTACTGTCAGATATCTGTCTCTCTACAGCAAGGTCAGAACTTTGGCTCTGTTTCATTAAAGACTTGTGAGAACTTACAGCCAAAACTGTCTTTAAAAATCAGTCAAGTTCAGTCAAAAAAAAAAAACATTTCAGCAGTGCTCTTGACTGTAAAAGCTGCGCGGAGTGTTTTTGTGTGTGTTTCTGGATGATAAAAAAACAGAGGACTGGAGCACAGCATATGGCTTTGTTTAGAAAATGCCTTTTTTGTTTGAGATGGCCAGACGGAGAGATGCAACCCTGAAAACAAAGCCAAGTCCTCGGAGGCAGCAAACAGGAAATGTGGGTCAGCACAGATTCACCACAACAGAGAGGGGAGCAGCTTCAGCGTCAGTATGACTGATGTATGTCTTCTCCTAAATCATCAAGTTTACTCTGCCTTCATGCATCCCTCCATCCCATCATTAGCACGCTCGTTTTAATATTCCGACCTCATTTTCCGTCCATGATTGGGAAAAATCTTCATGTCAAATCATCGTATCTGTGGCCGTAATTGCCCAGGCAGTCAACAGATGTGCTTTAAAGTGCTAATGCAGGAGCGCAGAGGGCTGAGTTGTTACATGAGCGGAGCGAGCTGGAGTCAGCACATCCAGGCCCGTAACAAGCCCGCTGCAAAGTCACTTAAAAGTCAATCAATGCTGTTAAAGTAAACTTTGACTGCTTCAAATAAGAGGCATCGGGGGCTTGTTTCCCCCTCGTGTGCTCAGAGGAGGAGCTCTAATGCCTGAGTTTGCTCGGGCTGATCGAGGCAGAGAGGATAAATAACAGACGGAGCCGTGGTCGGGGGCTTTGGACAACAAATACTGGAGTCAGAGGTGGACGTGGGCTTGAAGTGAGGAGTGGGATGAGCACTATCAGTGATGGACAGCAACTCCTATTCTGTAGTTTTAGTAATATTTTTATTTAGAGGTGAAGAGGAAGAGGAAGATGGATGACCTGCTGCTGTGGACCTGCTGGACTCCACGTGCTCTATCCTGCATCAACCATCAACAGAAATGACACCATTTAAAATAAATTCATACTTTTAGACCAGTTAAACTCATTTTAATGGCAGTTCAGCTATTTGCTGCTATATTTATCAACATCATTCCTCTCCCGATTATACTGATTGTACATACTAATGTTAATATTAGATTAATCTCTCTATCCATGGTTGTATTGATTATACCTCCATGGTAACTATCTTTACAACCACAAAGACACGAGGACCCTCTTGAAAATGAGATGCCACAAGGGGCTTACCTTTAATAAATGTATATTCAACAAAGACAAATGTGGTGCTACACAGATACTGATTGACTGAATCTAAATTCAGCAGAGACAAATGTGATGAGCACAGATTTATGATCTGAGCATCCATGGGATTGTCGCTGTCATTTGTCCCTTTGTCTCTGCCTGGATAGGTACAGCTATGGATTTATGTATATATATATTAGGGATGCAAGATATTATCGGTTTGATATCGATATCGGCCAATACCAGCCTATAAAGTTAAGTATCGTATCGGCCGATATTGAAATTTTTGCAGATATTAACAACCAATATATTGGCCACACATATCAGCAATATATTGGCTGGAATACTGACAGATTACACAAATGCACAATATTGATGCACCTTCTCATCACTGCATGGGTACATTTACAAATCATGGGTTTCATTTTTGCAAGAGTTAAATGTTGTTTTTCTTGTTTTACATCTGTTCCTCGCAAAAATATACTGTAACACTGAAAGAAACAAGTCCATTTCTCTAAAGTACAGAGCTGGCCTCTTGACCAGAAATATCGGTGTGTATATATCTGTGTATCTATAAAATGAGGAGAATGACTTCAGCCTACTCTATTGTAAAGTGTCTTGAGATAACACTTGTTATGAACTGGTGCTATACAAATAAAGACTGACTGGTGGAAATGACTGCTTGTTGCAACCAAGGTATGGAGAAGACCATTTCTGAACACACATGCTGGATCTTGAAGCAGATCTTGAAGATGGGCTACAGCAGCACAAGCCCACACCAGGTATGACTTCTACGTCACAGTTTCTGCTGCATCATTCAGACAGTTGGGTCAGAATTAGTGATGAACAACATGAACTCATGGATAAACCCAGGCCAGCAGTGGTGCTGAAATGCTGTTGGGATACTGTCTCGGCAAACTCTGAGCTCTTCGTACCAAATGGGCATCATCTAAGTACCACAGTTACAAGAGAATCATGTTTTCATATTTTTAGACGTCTAATTCTTTGAGAATAAAAGGATTTAACACTTAAGCCTGTGTTTGTGTTAAAGGCAAAGAGGCATTTGTTTCCATGAGAGTTCAACATGGAGTCAAGTTATAAAACTGAAAACTTTAAACTCCACAAAAACTAATAATGCAATGAAATCCATGTCATTGCATATCTTCGTCCAAGACTCTGATATTCAACAATATATTCATATATAGAAAAAACAATTGGCATCATATTCACACTGCTGGTATTTAAAGGGTCAGTGAAGACAAACTCCATGAACTGCCCTTTTTGCATTTACACACTGACTTCATCTCTCGGCCCTCTGAGGGTTCCTCATCCAAAATCAGTTCATTTCAAAAGGACGGCATAAAAAGAAAGACGGATAACGTTTTGGCCTCGGCTAAAGAAACGTATCATAAAGCACCTTCTGGTCAAAGCGCTCAACCTTTTCCAAGACACCCTGGAGAGTCGCTCTTTTCTGGAGCTTTTAAAGCACCACTGCTGTTTAAAGAAACGTCTCCCGCTCCTCCATCCATCACACCGTCCGGTCATGGGCTGAGGCTCATACCGAGTTATTTTTAGACCATCCAACTTAAGCAGTGCATGTGCCTAAACCTGTATGGATCTGCAGCCAGGACCAGAACCATAGTTGCCAGGTCTGCTCAGTAAAACTGACTTTGGGCTTCTTTTTTTGAAAAGTTGCTTGTAAAAAAAAGTGGCTTGTTGGAATCTGATGCTCACTCTATTACCAATATAAACTTAATTCAGAAGATACATGAACTATATTGTCCCACTCTAAACACAAATGTAAATTTTACTGTAAAAAGAGACGAAATGATGTTTCCACCAAAAATAAATCCTTATAACCAGAAGCAAATTGATTGATTGAAATGTATTTATTACTGTTTTAACCATAATAAAGCTGTAGAGGATCAACGTAAAACTTAGATAAAAGCCTGACTATGTCTGTTTGGTTACAAAAATCAAGGTTAGACAGACTGTTTAGTGATAACAGAGTTATAAATAACAGTAACCCTCCCTTCACTTCTGTATAAAGAAAAGGATGCTCCACCTCCAAACAAAAGGATGTTGAAGAAGTAAATTAAAAGACAAATAAGAAAAAATGTTGCTGTGAATTGGAAATGTAATGTAAATGATAATCAAAACACATTTTATGTAGATTTGTCTTTTAGGAAAAAAATAAATATCATATTGGAAAAAAACAGCTGGAGGTGACTGGTTTTGGGCATGTTTTTATCGACCTGGTTGCTTATTTCAGTAGAAAAATCTGGCAACACTGTCAAGCATTCGCCCCTGCATGAGTACTGTCTCACAGTAATCACATGTTTTATAAACTGGTTTATTCTGACGTCCAGACAGCCTGTGGTCTGCCCACTTTTACTCAACAATGCTGCCTCTTTATCTTCATTCTGTGTGGAGGCCATCAGGAGAAATGCATCTTGGGTAATTAGAAGTGGTGACAGGTGAACACCTTGAGCCTGACAGAGGCAGATGGACTGAAAAGGTAAACAGCTTTTCAGAGACTAATAGTTCACCTCATGTGGCTGAGTTTGAACAGCAGCCGCACCGTGAGCGAGTAAATCTGAGCCCGGTGTCGATGTGAGCGCTGACGGGGAGTCAAAGACATTAAAACACTCAAAAGATTTAAGACAGTGAAGTTGGATCATTTAGAGAAACATTTCATTTACAGTTATTTAAATTGGATTGTGATTGAGACATTGTTGGAGGGATTGGTGGGTTGGTTTAATCTCTTTCTCTCAGCTACAAGTATTTTAGATGTTAGGAAATATAACTCACTGCTGCTTTACTGTCACTGTGACGTCAAGCTCAGGCTGTGAAACTAATGTTATCAGGACAAATATTCAGTGCAGACACTTCAGTTTTCCCCTCCAAACCAAATGCCAGCCAAGTTCCATTCAGTTGCAAGCCAACATCCAGCCACTGGGAGTATAAATAAGGGTTATTTTGTTATTATTATTATTTTATTTTTTTAAATTTGCGTTGCGACAATTCGCAGTGAAATTGTCAAGCAAACAATGCGAATTTACCTCGTGGCCGGGTCATGCTTGTACATGAGATCCTGATCTCATTGGGAAATCACCTGGTTAAATAAAGGTTCAATTAAAAAAAAAAAAATCACATTTACCCCATAAATTTCAATGAATTTCCACCACGCGACAAAATGAAATTCGTGTTTGGTGTTGAGTGTGTAAAGACTTTTATAGCCTGTGATAGAGCTGAACGATTTTTCTGGCAGATATTGTGATCTCAATTCGATTCACGATTTTCTGTTTACAGTTTACAGTATAGACATCAGTATGAAATCAATGATGTAAAGCACATAACACATTATTCATCATCTAATATTGATGATAAATAATCTGTTTTATTATTTAACCCTTTAATGCCTGAAAACACAAATTATAGCCAGAAAATTCAAAATGTTTATTTCACTTTCTACTGAAATCCTAAAAAATCTAAATTTCCATAAAATTTAACATATATATTTTTTGTATCTCATTAGATACATGAGGTGTTTTGGCAACTGATAATCCACTTGAGGACATTTTTATCACTTATCTGACTGTATTCAGATGTTTCTTTAGTACACTATAAAGTCCAATTAGTTATCATTACTTATAATAGCATGCAAATCGATTGCACTTAAAAGAACAAGTAAAGAGAACTAGTTATTTTAAGTTGTATTTACTAGCACTTCCTTTGTAGAGTACAATTACAAATGAGTTTAAGCAACTAAAACAATCAAGTAGAGTGTACTTGATAACTTACTTTAGAATACTCTTGACTTAGTAAGGACTACTCAGAATGACTATTTTAATCTACTAAATAATTGCATGTTAAATTAAGTCTGTTCAGTCCATATAACACACTTATCTAAGATGGACTAACTTAGCATTTCTAAGTTATCATTTACTTGAACAGCAATCTGACTTACCTGCTAAAACCATGCAAACTCGACTTCAGCAATCTAGGTGGTTCAAAATGATCATATTGATTGGATAGAGGGATCATAAAAGTGTGTATCAAATACGATACAAAAGGCGTTAAAGGGTTAAGGGATATGCCAACTTCTTCCCCCTAAACAGAGGCTTTGTGTTGTTGACCTGCTTACCAGCACTTCCGTAAAAAGCAAATTTCCTGCAAAGTAGTAAATGAGTATGTGTAAAATAGTTGACACAACAGATCCTGGGCCAGAGAAATCTGTCCAAGGTTAACTTAAAATAATATTTTTAAAAACCCATCAAAGATTTATTTTCTAAAAGTGTTGTTTTCCAAACTCTCTGACACTGAAGGCCTAAAAAACATCCTAAAAGTGAACACAAACATCTATCCAGAGACGTTAAAATGACCCACTTCACATCTCATTCCTCCTCCAACACTCTGGCTCTGTTTTCTTTGGAGCAGCTCAGCCGCCTCATTTGGTAAACATGAGGAGGCTTGTTGAGAAAACTTTAAACCCAAAAGTCTAGTTTTTCAGCCGCAGGAGCTTCAACTTAAAAAAAATAACTGACTGAGTGGATTAAGCCTGACCAAAACAGCAAACTATGGGAAACATGCCGATGATTTTCTGACTCCTGGAGCCTTGGGTGTAAATACAGAGCTCATGCAGAAGTGCAGAGCAATAACTGCTTCTCTCCCCCTGCAGTCAAAGAGTATTAGGGTCTGCAGGGCTGGGGCTGGGGGTCTTTAATCTAAAGGTGAAATGCTGGTCAAACAGCAACTCCAACCATGAATGAGCATGAATTATTACATTTCTCTGCCTCCGAGCTCTTGATGTAATACACTTGAAATGGACAGAAGCAAATTGTCTTCACAGGCTCCAAACTCCATCACAAACCCTCTAATAAGTGTCAAAATGTGTCGGGGGAAATGTCACCCTGCTGACGGAGCCAGAGGAAAGGTCAGGGGATCATAAAAGGATTCAGCAGGGCCTGTCCTCTGGGGGTCAGGACTTCCTTTATGAGAAATGGCACTTTACTCAGTTCAGTGGGAGCTTTCAGCCACGTCAGCAGCGAGAGGAGCTGAACCGTCACCGCTCAACACAAGAGTGTCCGTTCAGTTCAGTTAGGTATTGGTTTGGAGTAGGAAACCCTGGTCTTGATTGTGTCTCAGTGTTGCCAGATTTTTATACTAAAATAAGCAACCAGGCCGATAAAAACAAGCCCAAAACAAGCGACCTCTAGCTATTTTATTTTCTAATGTGATATATTACTTTTTATTTAAAGAGAAATCCACATGAAGTGTGTTTTGATTTTCTTCTTCATTACATTTCAGTTTCACATTTTCTTCTTATTTAGCTCTCAATGTACTTATTCAACATCCTTTTCTTTATACAGAAGTGAAGGGATGGGCTATTGTTATTTATCAGAAACAGAATCGTTTTTTATTGCCAAGTATGCGTCGCATACAAGGAATTTGACTCCGGCAGTTGTTTTCTCTAGTACAAGGAGGTTAAAAAAACAACACAAACTAAAATAAAGGTAAATGTAAAAAAAAGAGGATAATATTAAACTCTGTTATAACTCTGTTATCACTAAACAGTCTGTCTAACCTTGATATTTGTAACCAAACAGACATAGTCAGGCTTTTATCTAAGTTTTATGTTGATCCTCTGCAGCTTTATCATGGTGAAAACAGTAACAGCTACATTAGAAATCAATCTAATTCTGGCTACAAGGATTTCTTTTTTGTGGAAACATCATTTTTGCCTCCTCTTTTACAGTAAAATGTACATTTGAGTTAAGATTGGGTGAAAATAGTTTGTGTATCTTCTGAATTTAGTTTATATTGGTAGTAAAGTGTTCATCAGATCCCTCCTGGTTTGGGGGCACAACAAGCCCAAATGAACAACTGCACTTTTGGAACAAGCCCAGAAAAACACAACCTGCAACTGCCAATAAAAAAGAAGCCCAAAGTTGCTTATAATAAGTGGACCTGGCAACTCTGGATTCAGCCTCGATCCCTGTTGCAGTGTTACTGTTATTGAAATATGTAAACCTGTGCCACTGATTAAATCGTCATAGCACTGACAGTTTTTAGACAGTTAATGAGTTTGTGAAGACAGAATATCAAATAAACAGATAATACAGAGATTATATACTCGCATACAAAGCATGCAGCATCATTCTGTTTGTCTTTTATACCCAGATTTGATGCATGAGTTAACATTTATTATGTCTGGTTTATTTGATTTTTGCTTAGTTAAATGAATATGAAAAATGCCTCTGAAGATTTATGATGTGAGCTCTGGAAAACCGTAATAAAGTCACATTTAAAAAAGCCTTTCACATCCGCAGCTGTCTGAATTTAAATCACAAACCAAAGATAGTCTCTGTTTGATTTATGGACATGTCTGTCTCCCATGATTCTCAAGGGGAACGCTGATTTAAAAAAGCATTAGATATATAGTAGCCTGTACGCTATCTCCTGAGAAGTTAAGGTCATGTGTTCTTTGTATAATGTGTCTGTAATCTCCGCTCTGAGCTCAACATTCAGAGGTTTTGAAGCAGTTTTATTTTGTAATTTTGATGGACAAATTCTAATGAAATATCTGTGGTGTTTAGCAAAAAATTGTCTCAGTCTCAACAAATAAACTGTTGTTAAATCCAGGTTTTATCACCTGAGGCCCTTAAACAAGATTAATTCCTTTTTATTTATTATTGATTTTAAATGAGTGATTCATGCTTTTATTTCTTTACATATGGACAACTGTTATGCAGTGTTGTTGGCTTACATCAGACTTCTGTTGCTCGCTTACAGTCAGACTAGATTGTATTTTAACAGGAACTAAAAATCGAACACAGCAGTTTAAAAATGATGTCATAATAATATCACAACAAGTTTTTATAATGATCATTTTCATTGCCACATTACTGTTTCATTTTTTAAATCAACAAAAAAAATATTAAATAATACATAAATAAATAAATATGTAAAATATATATATATATATATAGATAGATCGATAGATAGATAGATAGATAGATAGATAGATAGATAGATAGATAGATAGATAGATAGATATTTTGTATTAGGGCTGTAAAAAATTAACACGTTAACGCGAATTAATCCATTACAATGATTAATCTGATTAAAAATGTTAACACAATTAACCCATCTGCAGTGCAGAATGACTTAAAATCACTTAAATGTCTCTGGCAACGTGTTTCGGGTAGTTTGTCCCTGTGGACTTGCCGGAGCACATGCACAAATTAGCAGTTGATCTGGCAGAATCAACCAACTCGAAATGGAAGACATTAAACAGCACGGTGGCCCTGGCTCTTGGTGGGAAATTTCAGTATAAAAAAAACGCAAGCTGGAACAGTGGACCGACATACAGTTACATGCACACTCTGCAGGAAGGACTCTTCTTTTCACCAAAGCACTTCCAGCTTTAAGTACCACAGTAACGCGAAGCATGCGTCAGTTGGGGATCCTGCTAGCACTTCAGCTAACGCATCGTCCAGCTTTCAACAGATCACCCTCACACAATTAATGTAGATTAAAAATAAAAGATATTTAATTGTGATTAATTGAAATTAATCCACAGCAACCCTGTGATTAATCTGATTAAAAATTGTAATTGTTTGACAGCCCTAATATATACACATAAAGCCAAACCAAAGCAGTCTTCTGCACTCTTTCACACTGTTTACCCGATATCCATCCATTCATTATCTATACCATTTCTCCCTGTCGGGGTCACAGGGCTGGAGCCTATCACAGCTGACATCGGACGAGTAGCGGGGCCAATCACAAGGGCCACACAGAGAGATGGGCAATTTTGAGTCACCAGTTAATCTAATGAATGTGTTTTTGGTCTGTGGGAGGAGGCCTGTATGCTCAGAGAAAACCTGACTGACACAGGATTCGAACCATCAACCTTCTAAGAGTTGGCATGTTTCCCCTGTGCATGCATGGGTTCTCTCCGGGCACTCCGGCTTCTTCCCACAGACCAAAAATATCCTCATTAGTTTGACTGGTGTCTCCAAATACCCTTAGGTATGAGTGTGAGAGTGAATTTCTCTAAAATGGCTGGCGATGGTTCAGGGTGTACCCCGCCTCTGGCCCAATATCAGCTGGGACAGACTCCAGCCCCCCCGTGACCCTGCAAGGGATGAGTGGTACATTGCTTGTCTAATGTTATCTATGATGTTGTCTGCATCACAGTGTTTTATACCCTTTCTGAAATTCTACATATAGATATATAACATAAGACTGATATCTATATATCAGTCTTGGCATGAAGATATTTATATATCTATTCACAAACAAATCAGTGTTGCAAGCATGGTGAAATGTTTTGGTACCTTATTTCAGCTGGTTGTGGGAAGTGTCCAAAATGGGGACATATTAGCTTTTTTCATATTTGTGGGGACACAAGGCTTGAAAACGATGTGGTCCCAGCTAACTCGGGATGTCTTGTTCACCCTGCCTAAAGCACATTTCAGCTGCAAGGTAATTTAAAGTCCTTCACTCAATATATCAAAACACAGTGGATAAAGTTTGAAGAACAAAGTTTCCATAAAGTCCTTATTTCTGTGTTAAATGAGGACACCTCTGTTTGTCTGTGGGTACAGTGGATCCATCTCATCAAACTCCAGACTTCTGTGTGTTTGTATTTTTTCAGTGATTATCCAAAACAATCAATCTCCTCTTATTTCTGTCAGAGCCTCACCTCTTCAGCTGCTTCTGTAAAAACCACAGAGAAACAGCTCTCTGAGGACGATGCAGGCGCCGGCTAATTATCAGCTCATTAGTTCAAACTGCTGGACTGAAAATGTTAACAGCATGTCTGAGCACCTCCTGTGTCCCAAAAACTGCACAAATATAAGAGGAACACCTAAACTGAGGGACAGATGAGACCCTTTTTGGGCTTTTTGCAGCCTGAATGCATCGTCTCCCCCCCCAGCCTTCAACCTTCAGGGGTTCTGGAAGAATTAATGACCAGCTAAAATTTATGAGGAAAGTTATGAATAATGTTTACGTATTAATCATTCATGGTGGCCAGCCAAGCACAGAGACTACGGCTCCGCTGGAAATTACCGGCTCACCTCCACAACATAAATTATCCATCAGGTTTCAATCCCTGCACGGTGAGCTAACCGCAAACTATCTCTGCTAAAATACAAGCCGCAAAGTCCAGGGTGCAGCGGGGAGGACGCGTATTAATGAATCGATCAATCATCAGTGTTTTTGTCTCTAAATTAAGGTGCAATCTGTGTAACACTGGAACAATGCATCACTATCTCATCGCGGAGATCTTTAGCTGCTGTTAATCTGCTCTTAATGGTGTTATTAGGGATCGTGTTTCCCTGAATCAACACCGCAGCCCCCACAAATCCCCTCCCTGGTGTTTCTGCCGGCTCTGAAGAGATAAATATGTTGGAGGAGTTTTATCTGATTTGTGTTAAACTTGTCCTGTTATTTTTAGAGACAGCATGTGCTGTCCACACTCTGCTGCACACTGCGGCCCTGAGGTCAAAAAACAAAAACTAACACCACGGTGACCTTCAGATAAATCCAAACGTGTCCTGACTTTGTCATAAATCTGAGGAAATTTCTGATGTGATACTGAGACTGTGAAAAAAATAAAAATATAATATATACTATGGAGTAGTGCATATGCCTCACAGAAAGAAGGTTGCTGGTTCAATCCCTGGGCCTTTCTGTGTGGAGTTTGCATGTTCTTAGCAAAAAGTAGTTTATTCAAGTGTACTACCAGTATACTTATTTTATACTAAAACTGAGGCAGTATACTTGAAGTTTACTTTTTATAAACTATATTTTTTATACTTAAGAATAGTATAGGTAAGTATACTTGGCTTATACTTCAAAGTATAAAGAAAAATCTTAGACTAAGTACATACTTAGACTTACACTTATACTTTAATACGGTGGGTTGCAAAAGTATTCATACCCATGACCAAAACTCAATTTCTCGGCACAGAACAAAGGAAAAGTGTGTGTTTCACCTGTTTGCATGAAAGGGAATAGCACAAACACAACAATCCATCACTGTTTTTGTTCATAAGCACTCTTTACTATAGATAGATTGCTTAAGTCTGTATTTCTTTGTTGCAAAAGTATTCACACCCTTGCACCGAAGTCATAGTCAGTACTTGGTTACATCTCCTTTGGCAGCAATAACAGCTTCCAATCGCTTTGGATAGCCAGCATGAGTTTTGCGCAATGTTGTTTGGACATTGTTGTTTGGACTTTGACTTGGCAAGTCTAGAACCTTCACTTTCTTCTTCCTGAGCCATTCTTGTGTCACTCAAGGTGTATGTTTTGGATCATTATCCTGCTGAAAGGTGAACCTCCTCCCAAGGTTCAATGTATTTTGCACTATCCATAGTCCCTTGTACATGGACAAGCTCACCAGGACCGGAGGAAGAGAAACACTTTAGTATTGTACTTTAGTATTCTTTTATTTCTTTCTGCCACAAAGCACTAATACTCAGTATATCTTGATCCAGGTACAGAATAAGGTCAAGTCATTGTGCTTACATTTAATTCAGCAGAATAAAAATGTTTTTCACTGCACACATTGGCTTTGAGGTATTACCCCTGTTGTAAACTCACATGTTCAAGATCATATTGAGCTGGAGTTTAAAAGTTTACAGTAAATAGTATGTGTGCTCAATTTCATTATCTTTATGTACCTTAAAAACATAAACAGAGAAGCATTTGACTTGACTTTATTGATCAAGTTCTAGTCCCTCTCTTAGGGGTTTGGGGTATACCTGCAGCATACTTCAATAAACTAAAATGTGGACTAGAGGTGTATGCCTAGTACACCAGTAGTATAAAGATAAGTGTACTTGTTGTATACTTGACAGTGTACTTTTGTAAACTTAAAACGACCCTATAAAGTAAACTTAAAGTATACTTTTATAAACTTAAAAATGTTTCGATTTAGACTGAAGAAGTATTACATTAGTATGGTTTCCAGTGCACTCCAAGTACATGGTCTGTAGCATACTTCCTATTCTTATACTTATACTCAAGCATACTTAATTAAATGAACACTAGGTAATTGGGTCATTACACTTTGCGCACAGTCGTTGCAGATTGGAGTTTGGTGGGATGGACCTGCCTGATTAAAGACATTAAATCAGGCAGATCCAGCTGCACTGCAAGGTTAGCCTGGCTATGGGAGCGCTGAAATCCTGGGACCTGGCACTATAACATGTTACAACAGAAATGTATGAACTTAAAACCCCCACAGATACAAAATTTTCTATTTTCAAGCCGTCAAAATGCTGTTGACATGGAAACAAACAGTCAAATTATTTGTAATATTATTTTGGACTGAATTTATCACTGTGTAAATGTGGACTGATAAGTTAAAAACAAACAGCCTAATAAGGTAAGTGAGCAGACAGCAACCTTGCAGTAAAGTTGTTTAACAATCATTTTAAAAGTCGAAAATAAATTGAATTAATTTTTTTTTTCCCCGTCCTGTTCCCTCAAAGTGAAAAAGTTGATCTGCAAAATAAAAAGAAACTTTTCTGGCGACCTCTGATCTGTGAAACTTAATTAGAGCAAAGCAAATACAGATGAATACTGTGCTGATTGGAAAATTAATAATTCAAAGAGTGAAATTAAACCTCAGGAACACTGAGCAGGCTGAAGATTTGCAACAGTAGTCAGGGCTGCCCTTGAACCTTTTTGTTTTTGCTTGTTTGTTTGTCTGTGCGGGTTCCCATTCATCCAGGTCAAGGTAATCAAGAGCTTAAACAAAGCAGCACTTGGGCTGGTTTAGGTTTTTGAAGACGATGCTCCTCTCCTCCAAAAAGGCTTCTTCAGTTTTAAGAGTTGACGAGGGGAGAGCCTAAAACATAGGCCTGTATCAGTCTTGGGTATGCTAATGATCTGGATGGTCATAAAGTTGGAGACACAGCTTCAGTATTAACAGATTTTAGAAGAGAAGACTGAGTTCTCACTGACAGACTGGTTTTAGGAGGTTTTTGTAAGAAAACTAAAAGACTGAGGATCACACGTAACTGTGCCTGATGTGGGATCACTGACGACACCTCTGAAGGACTGTCGAGCGTACTAAATCGACCTTAAAGAGTGGACCTAAAAGCTCTGAAGTCTGTTGATTGGTCACAAAAATCATCAATTCTCATGTGACAGCAGCCAGAAAGAAGACAAAACCTCAACATTTTCAGATAAACCGTGGATCTAGAGGGATTCGTTCACTGCTGCTGTAAAGACTGTCCCTACCAACCAAACCTGACTGAACTAAACCAGACCGCTCAGTGGAAACAATGCTTTTGTCGCCACTTTCCCTCTTTCGCTGTTCGCCATTGTTGTTTCGATATTCTCATCATCTTCTGAAGATGGTAATACTACTGATGATACTACTACTACTAAAAGCAATCTACTAGCCCTACTTGTTTGTAAAGGTTTTTGGCGCACAAGTTGGCAAGTAGACCTTACTAACAAAGCAAAATTGTCCACTAGTCGACATTTTTGAGTTAGTAGTAGTACTAGTAACCTTATAAAATGTTCCTAGTAAAGACCCAAAGCTTTACTATTAGTACTAGTAACAAAAAATTGTCTACTAATACACAATTTTGCTTTACTAGTAAGGTAACACACACTAGTGTGCCAAAAACTTTATAGTGAACAGAGTTTTTGATTACTAGCATTACCAGTAAACTCAAAATATAGTAGTAGTAGTAGTAGTACTTATAGACTGTTTTTAGTCTATTATTAGTACTAACAATGCAAAAAGATTCACTAGTAGACCTAATGCAAATGAAGTAGGAGGAGTTATAACCAAATCCAGCACCCTGTTTGGTTGTAATAATTTTGAAAGCCAATGGGAGCCTGAATTTGCTAATCCCTGCCCCTTATTAGCATAAAAATCTTATTAGTAGTACTAGTGACACTTTCTGCTTCACTAGTAAAGTTTACTCTCACACTGGTAAATCAAAATTGAGTACGTTTTCCAAATTGAGTACTCATAGAGCTGCACTACAGTTGATATCACCGACATCAATTTTATGCCCAAACGGCTTTCCGTAGTCATATCAATATGTGGACGTGCACTTCCCCTCGCATAATTGAACTGATAAAACAATTATTATCCAATCTTTTCAGTATTTCGTTTCAATTAGAAGTTTTTCCCACCCTAGAATTTAATGCTCTTACTTATTTATCCAACTCTAGACCCACACTAACGGCTCGGCGGATGCATACTGTGGTTTGAGGGAGTTGTATGACGAGTTGTGTGCATAGTTGCCAGGTCAGCTTATTATAAGCAACTTTGGGCTTCTGACATTTCAGCTTCACTAGTAAAGTCTACCAAAATTGAGTACATGTACTCCAAATTTGAGTTCTAGCGTTGCACAGATGGACTGGTGAAATGATCCATTTGGTGCATCAGGTTATCAAACATCACTTCTATCCAGGATCGAAGGAGTCTTTTGTTTGTTTGTTGTTGTGTTTCTTCGGTTGGTCTTTGTTGTGGAAGGAGAAAGATATTAACACAATTACTAATGTATATCTGTTTTTCCTGACATATGGGGAGGTGTTAATCTCTGTAAGTGTAAAAATCTCTCTCTCTTGTGTGGGAAGGTGCGTCATTCACAAATTAAAGTTTGGATTCAGCTCTTACAGCCTGGCAGCGTTCCCTCTGGTCTGAAGTCCTTCACACTCCAGACTGTGAAGCATTGTTGTTGTGTAAGAGGTGGAGAAACACATGATTCAGATTGACTCTTTGACCGCACACTTTCAAGGCTGAAACGTCTGAATCATCACCTGAGTGGGCTCCAGAGAGACAAGTCAGAGAGGATGAGTTAGAGGAGTGGCCAGGCTGGAAATCCTCTGACTTTTTATGTTACTGGTCCGACGACAAAGCGGCAGAAAGCCAGCACAATAATGAGTTTCACAGGAGCGGTGTGTTTAAGGACGATAAGCGATGCTTTGGGTGAAGAGGAGTCAGCAGATGAGTGCAGCTGCTTGTTATCTTCATGGAGCAGAGGGAGACGGGCGCACGGCTGTAATAAGTTTGAGGGACGGAGAGGAGAGGGAAGGAGGGAGGAAGACAATGATAAAACCAAGTCTAGATCAAGATCTGACGCACATTCTCCCGCGAACGCTGCTTTCAAATTAGCACAAGTTTGTTTGTAATGGGTCTGAAGGCTGTTTGTGTTCCTGCAGCGGCCTTTTAAGTCATTGTGTTGTGCAGCTTTCATCGTCTGCTGCATTCCCTCAAGAGCATCGCAGAAACACACTCAAGTTTGAGCTGCAGAAAAAACACACACACCAAACAATCAACATCAAACGGCCGCTCTGCTGCTCGCACAAGTTAGCATCATCGATACACGCCACCATCATTATTCACGGTGTGTCACAGCTGCGGAGCTGCTCAGGATGCAGCGCAGCGTGTCAGGACGAGCCTGTCAAATAAGCCTGACCAGCGTATGATGTGAGGAAAGAGGAACATGAGAGGGAGAGCTGAAGTGGCTGCTGGGAGGAATTTGTGCAAGCTGCATAAAGAGATGATTTTCAAAGAAGCTGTTCAACAAGAGCGTCAGGCTGATGCTGCTGAGTGGACGGATTTTCTGGGGTCAGAGCGGTCGTGTTCTTGATAAAGTTAGTTTCTGAATTTCAAAAAGAGTGAAAAAAACACTAAACTCTGAGGGTGATGTTCATGTTCAGCGGGTTAGGAGTCAGAGAGTAAAAGAAAAATAATGTTTTGCTTACTAGTAAGGTCTACTCGTACACTAGTGCGCCAAAAACCTTTACTAGTAAAACAAAAGTTTTGTTTACTAGTTGTACTTAGGGCTGGGTATTTCCAGGAACCTTATGATACGATACGTATCCCGACACTGAGGCCATGATACGATATGTATCCAGATACATGTAAGTTGTGAACATTGACTACACTTTTAACAGAATTCCCAACAAGTTTTGTTTTTATTACAAGAAGAAAGGATGAGTTTTAAATGATTCAACAACTTAAGAAACTTAAATTCAGGTCCTCAAAGATGGTTGACCTGAGATCAAATTTAAAACATGTGCTTCATGTGGCTTTGCTTCTACTTTGAACTGTGCCATTGTTAACATTACCCAAAGTGTATTGATTTTCAGCGCAGGCCTAGTACTATTAGTAAACTCAAAATATCTTGCTAGTAGTACTTGTAGACTGTTTTTAGTTTACTAGTAGTACTAGTAAAGCCAAAAGATTCACTAGTAGACATAATGCAAATTAAGTAGGAGGAATTATAACCAAATCCAGCACCTGATTGGTTGCAACAATTTGGGAAGCCTGAATTTGCTAATCCCCACCCCTTATTAGCATATAAGGCTTACTAGTAGTACTAGTGAACATTTTTGCTTCACTAGCAAAATCTACTCATGCACTAGTTGACCAAAATTTAGTACATGTACTCCAAATTTTAGTACGAGTTGAGCTGAACTACGTTTAATATCACTGATATCAATTTTATGTTCAAACAGCTTCAATATTCATATCAATATGCGGACATGCATGTGCACAATTCAACTGATAAAACGTGCATTCATAAGCTGTTAAAAGTCTTCATTGGTAAAATCCAATCTATTTAATATTTCATTTAAATTAGAAGTTTTTTCCGCCATAGAATTTAATGCTCTGTCTTATTTATCCAACCCTTGGCCCACACTTCTTCCTTTTTTAAAGTTGTTTGTAATTATTGGCAGTTGCGGGCTGTGTTTTTTTTTTTTTTTTGGGCTTGTTGTGCCCCCAAACCCAGGAGGGATCTGATCACACTTTACTACCAAAATAAACTCAAATCAGAAGTTACACAAAGTATTTTGTCCCACTCCAAACACAAATGTAAATTTTACTGTAAAAACAGGCAAAAATGATGTTTTCACCAAAAAGAGATCCTGATAGCCAGAATTAAGTTTATTTCTAATGTAGCTGTTACTGTTTTCACCATAATAAAGCTGTAGAGGATCAACATAAAACTTAGATAAACTTAGATAAAAAATCAAGTTTATGGATAAATTACCAGCACAAGTAATTTTTCCATAAAGACTTCTATGACAAAATCCATTACAGAATCCAAAAAGCAAGCAGCAGCATTTTTAAATTATATTTTATTATTATTATTATTTTTTATTTCAGTTTTTACTACATAGAGCTAACAACTAGTTCTGATATCTTATACTACTATTTTGTTCATCTCATCTTATCAATATTTTCCATATTTACTTGTCTGCATAGTAATTTATTTTTACTTATTGTATTTTTCTACTTTTATTATTTTTTCCTATTACTTTATTATTATTCATATATACGTGAAGAATTCGTGTTGTCAGAGCACTGTCTATTTCTTAAACATCTCTTTAATGAACAAGAGGATTGTGGGCTTGGAGAGGGAAGGTGTTCATGGTTCATTTATGTTCAGATGTAAAAAGAAAAGAAATTGTATTTTTGTACAACAGAATCTCAGACTTTATTTCCACAAATAAAAATTATATTAAAAAATCAAGGTTAGACTTTTTAGTGATAACAGAGTTATAAATAACAGTATCCCCTCCCTTCACTTCTGTATAAAGAAAAGGATTGAATAAGTAAATTAAAAGCCAAATAAGACAAAATGTCACTGTGAGACTGAAAAGTAATGTAGATGAAAATCAAAACATGGTTTATGGAGCTTTCTCTTGTCTTCACTTCATGCCTCCTCCCTCCTGAAGAGCTTAAGGATGACCCACAACATGGCGTGTCAGTATCTACTTCCTGTTCAACCACGAAGCGAAGAGAGGAGAGACGGCATAAAGGGAAGTGAGACGGGCCACAGGTCACATCAGGCTGTTGCTATCTGAACACCTTTGACCCCAGACTGAATAAATCTTCATAAAAACATAAACAGATGAGAAAAGATGACAATGCTTACTCTGGTGCCGTGCTGACGTTCAGTCAGGCGGTGGAGTCGGGCTGCAGAGGTTTGATCTGAATTCTTTTCACCTTGTCAGAGATTTTCTTCTCACTGTCAGGAGGCTAAAGAGCGCACAGCAGGTGTCGGCTACAGATTCAGGCTGTTTCCTCACTGGAGACACAGAACAACAAGAAGGATGGATTTATGAGGGTTCAGGATCTGGATATACAGATTTGTCTGGATCTAAACTAGACTCAGATTTATGGAGCAGATCAGTGGGTTTATTTAGCCTTGTTTACTATTGTGCATGTTTATGTAGGTGAAGTCTACCACAGCTACAGTCATGCCTCAGAGATGTGCCGAAAAACTCCCGTCTTACAGGAGAGTTTATTCAAAATACCATAAAACAAGAAGGTTACTGTTTCGAACCCTGCATCAGTCAGGGCCTTTCTGTGTGGAGCTGCATGTTTAATTTCTTTTTATTTTAATTTGTTTGGTTTTAATTGTAAACTTTACTGATTTCACTTAATTTTACTTATTTTATTACTTAAATTTATTTCAGTAATTTGTTGTGTTTTTTTTTAACATGTTCCAGATTGTATTTTTATGATTTTTATTATTAGGTTTTTATTGTAAGCTTTATTTGTTCACTTAATTTTAGTTGGTATTTATTTCAACAATTTGTTGTTTGATATTTTTTAATGTGATCTACGTGTATTTATTCAATTTTGCTATATTTTTTTTTTGTTTAAATTGTAAGCTTTATTTATTTTAACTAGTTTTGGGTTTTTTTTAACAATTATTGAGTGTTTTTTTTTTACATTTTCTACATGTATTTATTTAATTTATTTTTATTTATTTGTTTATTTATTTTTGGTTCAATTGGTTCAATTGTAAACTTTATTTATCTTACTTAATTTATTTGGCATTTTATTCCAACAGTTTGTTGTGTGGTATTTTGTAATGTGTTCTACATTTATTTATTTATTTTTTAATTGTAAGCTTCACTTATTTCAACAAATTATTTATGTGTTCTAGATGTATTTAATCTTTTTTTTTTACAATTTCATTTTTGGATTTAAATTATTGTTAGCGGGCGGCACGGTGGCGCAGCAGGTAGTGCACGTGCCTCACAGCAAGAAGGTCCCCGGTTCGATTCCCGGGTCCGGCAGGGCCTTTCTGTGTGAAGTTTGCATGTTCTTCCCGTGCATGCGTGGGTTCTCTCCGGGCACTCCGGCTTCCTCCCACAGACCAAAAAACATGCTCATTAGGTTAATTGGTCACTCTAAATTGCCCTTAGGTATGGGTGTGAGCATGAGTGGTTGTCTGTCTCTACATGTTGCCCTGCAATCGACTGGCGACCGGTTCAGGGTGTACCCCGCCTCTCGCCCAATGACAGCTGGGATAGGCTCCAGCCCCCCGCAACCCCGAAAGGGATAGTCGGTATAGAAAATGAATGAATGAATGAATTATTGTTAGCTTTATTTGTTTTATTTAATTTTCTCCTGTTCATTTTATATTTCTGCTTGGTATAGTCTCTGTGCAACTTTGTTAAACTTTATTTTTTTAAAATCTGCAATATAAATTAAGTGGATTGAGCTGTTTTAACATCCCTCTTCTGACTCCCCAGGGCAAAGTGGGATGTTTTCCTGCTTTTTTGACCTGCTTCACAGTGTTTACCTCAACTTACTTCCTCCGTATTTCCTGCCATCACTATGCTTGTGCAAGAGCTGTGACGTCCTTGTGATGTCAACTCCAAATTGGTCTATTTATACCCTCCACCCACACCTTCAGTCAGCTGTAGGACTGACATCAGTTCATTCATGCCAAAAGAAATCATACGGTGTAAAATAACAGAGCAGGTGGTTTCCTTTGTTAGTTAATTTCTTTACCCTGCTTCCTCCATTGTTCCAAACAGTGCTATCAGTCAAGGTGATTTATTTAGTTCTCAGTCAATGTTTGTGTCTGGGCTTAACTCCAAGAACAAGAAAAAGAAAACCATTTACTTCCTGCCTTTATTAGATTCAAGGCTGCGTAATTAGAGTCTGATTAAGAAGTAACAGCTTGTCATCCAATCAGGGAACAGTGAGGCCGTGTAGGTGCTCTTGAAGCTTTGACACCTCTGACTGGAGTAATATAGAAACATAAATCAAATCACAAGTCAAGTAAAGAAGATTAAATAAGTTAGTCTGACCTGCAAGTCGAACTAGAACATGATGTCAAAACAAAATGTACTCAAACTGAATGAGGAGAGTAAATTAATTAGTCTTCACAGAAGAGGAAAGAAGGTCACAAAAACACTCCAGTGGCTGTGAGACCACCCTGACTGAACACTTTGTCCTGAACAGAAGCAGGAGGACGAGGATGTCACTAAACTCAATGACATTTCAGTGAGAGTCTCCTTGAGACTGGGATTGTGCCAAGACACTTTCCTTAAAGGCATACGCCAACTTTTTTTTTTTCGTGTCTTGCCTCAGTCCAGAGTCCATGACAAGCAGATAGACACCATTCTTTTGACTGTGTGTGTAACAAGGAAGAGACGGGCAGAGCTTGTCTACCGCTAATTAGCTCAAACTCTGGGAGTCAATGGGTAGCGTTAGCCAGCCTCTGCCTACAGTCATCAGATAAACTCTAACCCTGTTCTTGTTGTAACTCCTTTAAACTCAAGCCAAGTTTGCACTCTCATGCTTGTCCCCAGCACCAAGGCTTCTAAATTTAGTAATTTTTTTAAAGTTCATCCTTCCTTCATTTATTTATTTTTGTATATTATTCTGGTTTATATTTTGTTGGTAGGACTGTTTATTTTGCTTGTTTTTTTTCAATTTTTCCTTCCTTGATTTTAGCATTTTTAACATTTATGTGTAATTTCATTCACTGGCTGCCCCAGGGACAAATAAAGTTTTCTGAATCGAATTGAATTGAATTGAATTTATTCACCATGCTTAGTTACATTATCCTCTATGATTATCTTATTATCTTCTTCTACTCGTAAACAGAGGCTTTGTTTTGTTGTCCTACTCATTCTGTGGTTTGTGTTAGAGATGTGACGTTCATGAATGAGTCGAGTCTTTTGAACAATTTTTTTTACGTGAACGATGAGAACCGATCCGCCATTCGCTTTTTCAGGCTACTTGCATTAAGAATAGCTGAACGGCTTACTCACAACTGCGAATGGGATCTCATCGTTCACTTAAAAGAATTGTTCAAAAGACTCGACTCGTTAATGAACATCACATCTCTAAGGCAAACCACACACAGTCAAAAGAATGGTGTCTTTCTGGAGGGAAACAAGTCACGCAAACAGAAAAAAATGTTGGCGTATCCCTTTAATACTGACCCCTTGTTCTGGTTCTCATTATCTTGTTTGGTCCTCTAATTAAAAAGAATAAGCTCTGCTATGTTTAATTATGCTCGTTCGGACACTACATTACAGAACACTGAGGGCCTTGTTTATGAAATGTTATACCTGTGTGGCTTCTGTCCTTATTTAAACTGTAAATGAGTCTTAAAGACGTGGTCTAATTCACAAACACATGCGGGGCCTTGATTTTAATAGCTGTGGATTTTTCACAAAAGCCCATGGCACACATTTGCTTTGGGCATATCCGTCCTCTTTTCCTGTCCAGGGCATGCACATCCCAGAAGTAAAATCAAACGCAGACAAGATGATGGGCTATGTTCCTTGAATGGCCTTATTTCATGCCCTATTTTGTGTTTATGAGTTTTTTCACAAATCCGAACTCCAGCAGGCTCATTCAATTATTTTTCTACACTTAGATCAAAGTTAAATTTTACAGAAGCATTTCCACAACATCAGCAACTTTAAAAGTCATGCGTCGCACTGTACCCTAATTTATATGTATACACCCCTCCAAAAAGTTTGGGAACATTATTTCTGTTGATTATTTCTACCCTTTAATAATACCAATTAGTACTGTATTTGAATGTTGCTGAAAAGCCTGATTAGTAACCTTTAAAATGAAGTACAACTTGACGGGAACGCGCATTTATGGATGAGCAACACGGCTAAACATGTTGGTGGCACCCCCCAAAAAATTCTAAATCCCATATACTTACAGCCAGGTTAAAATCAGGTAAAAAGTCATTACGATGTGCTACAGCTCCCCCCCCTGGTGGCAGGACCACATTACAACAAAAAAAGAGTGAAAATAACATTAAAAAAAAAATGTCATCTTAAGACATAATGACAGACAGAAATGACTTTTAGAATATCCTGTGAAGTCTCATCCCTGCTCTGTCTGCCTTTAAAAATAATCATCTGTGAATCAAGGGTGTAAAAATCAAACAATTATAACAGCATCACTTGAATAGAAGAAATCCAAGAACAAAAGTCACTGTAAAAAATGTTGAAAACTGCCCAAATCCTTGAAAAAAAAAAATCCTGGGTCCATATCCAGTTTAGATCACCGCCAAAATTGAATCACTACTTCCTTGTGCTATGACCAACATCCCCTAAAAATGTCATAAAAATCCATTGAGAACTTGTTGAGTCTTTTAAATTAATCCTGGATCCACATCCGTATTCAGATCAACACCAAAATCACGTTATCCTTGTGCTATGGCCAACATCCCCTGAAAATTAAATCAAATTCTGGTCATAACTTTTTGAGTTATCCTGTCAATAAATCAACAAGCAAAGTAAAAAATGTCGGCAAAAACAGAACCTCCTTGGCAGAGGAAATAACATAAGTTTCCAACCTTTGGTGCAAAGTTACAGAAACAAGGTGGAATAATTCAATAATAACACATTTCATTTAAGGGAGCCTTTCATGACACACTAAAGGTCACCTTATAAAAAGTACAAATACAAAATTTCATTAAAACAGGTATAAAAACAAACAATACAATAGACAGTGCAAAAGATCAGAGGGAGTAGGAGAGTTCACAATGTAAATGACACTGTGCTGTCAGATGAAAACCAAAAAAAGCCACCATATTGTCACTTAACTGTTAATTTAAGTACAGTAACTATGACTTTAAATATTCTGTTTTAGGCTGGCAGAGATCTCCGTGCACACAAAGGCACACTCTGTCAGTGACACAGTGATGATGATGATGATGATGATGATGCAGGATGGCAGACTGACAGATGTCCTTGCACTGACCTGCATCTGAAGAGAGATTGATGTGTGCTTGATGTGCTTTTATGTGAATCTTTAAGATAACTTTTTGGCATCAGAGATCATATTTTTTTATTATTAATAATATGTTAAAGAGGTTGGGATTTTAAAAATGATGATTTAAAAACTTGTGAAATAACTGAACCTCTAACAGCTAAATATAAACGCTCAGCAGCTCCTGCGCTTTAGCAAAAAAAAAGCATTTAAATGAAAATATTATGGGACCCTACTTTATATTCATGCCGGCACATGGAGTATGCATACATAATGCATCTTTCAGTATTTGTGCATTTTGTTTGGTCTAAATACTGCAGGCGCTCTCTGCTCCCCTTCCTGTAAACACAAACATCCTTGGAGCTTCTTGCAGACACGACACGGTGGGAATGTGTGATCAGGAAACGTTCGGTGGTGGAGCAAGGACAGGCCTTTCATTTGTGTTGTTGTGTTTCCACCGCCTGCCGTCAGCAGACAGCGGAGTGGCAGCTGATGTCATCTTTCCTGTCAGTCATCAGCGTCTCTGTCAGCCTCGTGCCCTCACAGCTGCAGCAGGTGACTGCAGACACTGAGGGCTGGCTTCTCTTTTTTACACTGGGAGCATGACCAGTTTGACCGCAGGCCTCGGTGTGCAGTGCACAGACATCAGGGAGACCTAATGTCAGCCACACAACAATTTAGAAGAAACCCTCATAGATATTTTCACTGTGGCCTTGTTTATGTGACGCAAAAATCAAAATGTAAACTCAGATTAGTGCTGTATTTGTAGTTAGAATTCAAATTATTTGGAAATATAACAGATGCTTAGATTGAGACTATTATTTCAATCTCATCATATCCAAACTGAAAGCAACTTAAAAGACACATAAAGATGGAAATCCTGAGAGATTAAACCACTTTCATGTTTTAAAAAATTACCTTTATGATCTTTTTTTAACATCAGGCTGAAGCCAATATAAGCACAAAGTGAGAAAGATTTATTTAATAAAAACTGGCATTTTGCGAAATAACTGGCCAACAAGTGCAATAATGCAAAATTTACATTTTAAATTTTATTGTCAGATGTTTTATTTCATCTTTAGTATTCGCTAATATTTCTTATCAGGTTGATAAAGTTTCTATCTTATTACACTTAATTTTACTTTAGTTTCTCCAGTCTCTAAATCTTCTTGACTACCGACTATCATTACAATTACAGTGGAATACTACTTAGTAGATGGACCTCTGCTGAGAGCCACATGTGAGGTTTTAAATGGCCCTTCGAGTAAACTTTTTTTCACCCTATTTTCATGAGAAATAAAAGTAAACAACTCTGGAAAGAATTGGTCATTATTATGTTATAAATGTTTTAAACAGTGTGTAATTACAAGAAAAGAATAAAAACTGAATTTTCAACAGGATACCTTTATTAACAATTGTAAATGAACATGTTCAAAGTTTCTGAGATGACCAAAAATAAACTTAACCTATTTTACATAAACTCAAACATTTTTGTTTGCCTACAGCATTTAGTGTCCATGCTACAGCTTGTTTTATTAGACCATGTCCATGTTTTTTTTTTTTTCACTGATGATAGTCCATGTCCAGCTGAAGACAGAGCTTAAGCTTGCAATCCTCACACATCCAAGAAGTGCTATTTTTGCACAGTGCACTGCTTCCTCCCCAGGCTCAACACAGCAAAAGAATGGCAAGAAATCACTCCAGAATGATACTAATGCTATTATTTACATATTTTTACATTATCTACACAGAACATACTGATAAACCATCAATAAATCCTCATGTTTGGCACTGGATCATCTTTACTCTGCTCTCCCGCTTCCCGCTTTCAGAATTCGTTGGAATTATTTGGATAGCATGGATACTCGAGGAGTTACGGTAGTTTGAATCACTCATATCTTTTCTGCCACCAGTGACAGCTTCGTGAATTATACTGAAGGTGATCATGTTTCACAAGTCTTTGGCGCCCCATGGAGGCTACGGCACCCTTAGCAATTGCAAATATTGTCTAATGGGCCAGCTGGCAATGATATACAGTATATTTTTGTCAGTCATTTTGTCTCAATGTAAAGCTTGTTGAACTGCAATTGAATTTGTATGAACAGAGCTATACAAATAAAGATCGAATTATTGACTGGTTTTGTTTGGTTTGGTTTGGTTGACTTTCACACCTGCTGCAAACCGAATTCTGGTCCACTTGCAAGCAAGCCAATACCACTAGTTGCAGGCAGACTAGAGTTGGGTTCTTTTTTCCACAGCAGAGATCTTGTGAGCTCTCACATCAGCCCAAATAAACCAAACTTTTCAGTTTCTAAACCAGACAAGAAACAAGACAAGAATTTCTAAACAAAGTCTGAAACTGTTCAAGTAGAAAATCATGAGCACATAAACCAGAGGAAGTCATGCTAAGTAAAAAACTCTGCCACTGCGAGTTTGCATTAGTCCAGAATATGCAGCATGTTTCTCATAATTGAAATTATTCTGATTCTTTGCAGCATGGTTGCTCTTGTAGAGCTGGTTATGTTAAGATATAACTGATTGAGTGGGCTGAGGTCACAGTGACAATCTGCCTGAATATTTAACCCCTGATGTTTTGGTTATTGTCTCTATTCAGTCTCTCCAGCTGTTGGCCCTTCTTCTCAGTCTCTCCATCTGTCAGACTTTATTAGCCGCTTGGTGATGGAGATCCAGCTCTGCCAAATGTCAGACTTATAAATGAAGCCAGGGTGAACCAAGGCCTCTGATACAAGCTGCCAAGAGCTGACACAAACAAAGGACAAGGATGGTTTGAAGAGTCCATCACCTCAGAGTGTTTCCATTTGTTGTGTAGATGTGCTGGTGGAAACACAGGGATCACTTCAGGTACTGTTCAAGGTTTACTGATACTTCAAACTCACTTTGGCTCCTTTACTGTCACTCTGTCGACACTGTTTTTGTTCTGACAATGAAGTAGCAACAACAGAGCCTCCTGTTAGAAAACCGGGCTCAAAAGTCTCCTCTGTAGAGGCCAGTTGTGCCAACACTGAGAGGAATGTTAAAGGCCGCCTGTGTTTATGATGGTTTGACTCCTTTGAGGGGCTGAAATAGCAACAAACTAAAGTATAAAAAGGATGTTTGCTTCCAGGTCCTCAACTGAAGGGACTGTCATAAAAACGTTATCATCACAAACTTATTATTGCAATTAACCAGCACAAAAGATGGCCCGAGGCAGATGCTCATATCTCTTAAAGGTTGAAATAGCAGACATGATAAATTGGTTCATTTTGAATTACTTAATTAGCCTGTGACAAAACAAAACAAGCTCAACTCCCTCCTTTACACTTCATTTTCACACCTCATAAATATACTGACACATGACAGAAATCACACAGATCAAATTATGGCTGCACGTTCTTCACCTGCGTGAACTTCATTGTATAAGGGTCCAACGCGATGCCATCCTGCATGATCCTGTAAAAACATCCTGCAGTTGTTTATACAACTGATATTTAACTCATTAAAAGTTTATACTTGTCTGCATCAACAACATGTTTTTTGCTCCATGGATTGTTTATATATTTGACATTTTGCCTTGGAAACCATTAGGTAATTTGGTTGTGAAGGTCTTCCAAGCATGAAACTACTATCCTGCCATAGAACAACTTTACCCTGTGTAACCATGCGCAGTTGCACTTTGCTGCAGCTGGCTGGTTCAAGAAAACCCCACTGACACTGCGTTGTGTGAAGAGTAAGAAGCGGGACAACACAACAGAGCCTTGGTTTATGAGAAGAACATAAGATAATAGGAGATAATGTAACATAAAGGGGTAAAAAACATGTCACAACAAGCACACAGGAACATGTAGAGTTGCTAAAGAGTTTATCTGATGACTGTTGGCAGAGGCAGGCTAATACTACCCATTGACTCCCAGAGTTTGAGCTAAGCTAATTAGCGGTGGGTGAGCTCTGCTCATCTCTTTCTTGTTGCACACACACAGAGTCAGAAAAAATGTGTCTATCTGCTTGTCATGGACTCAAGAGTGAGGCAGGACACAAAAACAAAATAAAGTTTGTGTATCCCTTTAAATTGTTCAGCATGAGAAGCTCTTTGTGTAGCACTGACACATTAACCCTTCAGCGAGAGCACTTCTGTGGAGTCTGACTCCGCAGGACAGCGACCCTGTACTCAGACCGTAGATTATTTAAAACACTCCACATTGATTTTTATGCACGGAGCAGATTAACATCAATATTTTCACGGCCCCCCCTAAAAAAAACAAAGTCCCCAAACCAAAGTGGACCGCCTGCTGCTGAAGGCACGCAACAGTTCAGCTCAGGCCAACCTAAAGAGGGCCATCACGGCCAACGTCCATGCCGTTTATCGACCATCCCCAAACCACCCTCTCACAGATGCAGATGCCAGTCCTTCACTTCTCCCTCCATGTTTTACTCCACCCTGATGGCCATGTCATCTGAGGACATGTTCAGAGGGATTGTTTATCAGCGGTGCATCGTCCTGACTGACATCTCCAACCTTTCTCCGGTCAAAGCAGCTGTCACCACACCTTCAAACTCACCTCCTCTGGGACCATGTCGAAACGATCAGCTTCAGCCATTCTGACCGACCGACGTCCTTTTGTACTCATGAGAACTTTAGGGTGCTGCGCAGTGCTAATTCTGACAGCATTTTTTAATTTAGTTTTAGTTTTTGCCTAAAATATCTTTTAGTTTTTGTCATAATTTAGTCATCTATAAAGAGAGTAGCTCAGAAGTGAGGTTGGGACAATGTGAAAAACGTAAACAAGAACAGAATACAATGATTTACAAATCCAATGTGATCTATATTCAATTAAATACACTACAGAGACAAGATATATAATGTTCAAACTGATAAACTTTATTGTCATTTTCGCAAACATTCCTTCATTTCAAATTCAATGTCAGCAACATGTTCCAAAAAAGCTGGGACGGGGGTAATAAAAGACTGGGAAAGTTGAGAAATGCTCAAAAAAACACCTGTTTGGAACATTTCCCAGGTGAGCAGGTTAACTGATAAATGGCTGAGTGTCACGACTGGGTATAAAAGCAGGATCCCTACAAACAAAGATGGGCTGAGGTTCACCACTTTGTCAACAACTGCATGAGCAAACAGACCAACACTTCAAGAACAACATTTCTCAACATACAACTGCAAGGAATTGAGGGATTTCATCATCTACAGTCCATAATATCAAAAGAATCAGAGAATTTGGAGAAAAGGCTGAAAAACGACATTGAATGCCTGTGACCTTCGATCCCTTGGGCAGCACTGCATTATAAAGCAGCATCATTCTGTAAAGGATATCAGCATGTGGGCTCAGGAACACTTCAGAAAACCATTGTCAGTTAACACAGTTCATCTCTACATCTACAAGGTCAAGGTCAAACTCTACCAAAGACAAAGCCAAATATCAACAACACCCAGAAACACCGCCGGCTTCTCTGGGCCGAGCTCATCTGAAATGGACTGAGGCAAAGAGGAAAAGTCTGCTGTGGTCTGAGTCCACATTTCAGACTGTTTTTGGACATCATGGACGTGATGTCCTCTGGGTTAAAGAGGCAAAGGACCATCCAGACTGTTATCAGAGCAAAGGTCAAAAGACAGCATCTGTGATGGTATGGGGGGGTGTTAGTGCCCATGGCATGGGTAACCTGCACATCTGTGAAGGCACCATTAATGCTGAAAGGTACATACAGGTTTAGGAGCAACATGCTGCCATCCATCTTTTTCAGGGCCGTCCCTGCTTATTTCAGAGGCAATGAAGACACATTCTGGACACATTAAGATTTGGCCTGGACTCATCTTTTGCTCTACTCTGATGTCCACGCCAACAGGTGAGACTCTGATTTTTGTAATATGTAACTCTTGAACCTCTTAAGGTGAGAGCTCGAGTTAATAGCCCTCTTAGGCTTAGGATTCGGGAGCCACAGTGTTGTGATTCATTTTGTTCTCCCTCAAACAATGACAAAGAACATTAAGGAGCATGTGCACTCAAAAAAAAAAAGATGCAGATTTAAGATGTGCCAATAAAGAGCCTCACAGCAAGAAGGTTGCTGGTTCGATCCCTGTGTCAGGGCCTTTCTGTGTGGAGTTTGTATGATCTCCAAGTGCATGTGTGGGTTCACTCTGGGCACTCAAGCTTCCTCCCAATGACCAAAAACACGCTCATTAGGTTGACTGGCTACTCCCATATGCCCTTAGGTATGAGTGTGAGTGTGAATAGCTGTCTGTCGCTCTATGTGGCCTTGCAATTGGCTGGAAACTGGTTCAGGGTGTATCCTGCTTCTTGCCCAGTGTCAGCCGGGATAGGCTCCAGCCCCCTGTGACCCAGAAAGGGACAAGTGGTGTAGATAATAGATGGATGGACAATAAAGAGCTGGAAAAACAAGAGGCACTAACAAACACAAGCACAAATCTCTGCTAAAGCATTTCTAAAATTCTTCGACAAGTTATTATGAAAAATGTGGAAAACAAATCCTAAAAAAATCCAGTATTCAGATTTGGTTCACCACCAAAATCTAAATCACTTCCTGAAATTCCCTGAAGTTCATCCATTTGATTTCTTTTTTCTGTTCTTGTTCACAGAAAAAAGACAAACGCCAGCAAAAACATAACCTCCTAGTCAGAGATAAAAAAAAAACAAACTTCTGGATACAGTCAAGAGTCATGTATGACACATTTAAATCATTAAACTGCACATGAAAACAAAGTTTTAATTGAATTTTAGTTTGAGTTCTTCCTCCTATATATATTTCTGCCTGGTACATACACTCATACCTCTACCTCCTGCAAAATAAAGCGCTGTTTGAAGACCAATAAATGTCAAAGAGAAAGCTCCAGTGCTACAGACCAATTCACATTTGAATGTTTAATTCAGAGAGAAATCCAGTTCCCAGGCTCTTCACTTCACCTATCTTAATTAACAGGGGGGAGATAACGAGGAGCGCGTTGCAAATGTGGCCTCGCGGTGGTGACTCACCCATAATACGCATTAGAATAATTCCCTTTTCATAAAAATGACACATTTCAGCTGATTGCTCCTGCACTGCCAACCCTTCATTAGTGCTGCCATACAAATGGAAGTGCAGCTCTACAGACGGTGTGGTTTTTGGACGATAAATTGTAAATGAAACAGGTGGGTAATATTCAGATAGATTCAATTACTTTCATGCCTCTCAGAAAGTATCAATATGTTTGTTTTATTTGGAATACAACAAAACATACAACTTTCCCTGAGCAGGAACCCACAAAAGCTGATCCCATAAATCACAGGGTACCTGACCTTTTCAGACAAACATCCTTAAATTCATTTGAAGAGCTCAAACAAACCATCTTCAATCAGATCTAGATTTCCAAAAACAAGAGCCCAAGAGAAAAAAAGCTCTCACAGGTGAAGAAGCTTCTCCCCTGCCTTATAAAAACACTCCAACATTTTTTTTTGTTTTCATGTTTTGCCTCATTCCCAAATCCATGATAAGCAGGTAGACACCATTCTTTGGACTGTGTGTGCAGTAACACAGAATAGACGGCCAAAGATCGCCCACTGCTAGTTAGCTTAGCTCATATGCTGGGAATCAGTGGGTAGTGCTAGCCTGCCTCTGCCTACAGTCATCAGATAAACTCTTCAGCAACTCCAAAATGCTTGTTGTGACTTGTTTTTTTTTTTACAGCGTTATGTTATGTTATTTTCTACTATCATCATATTGTCTTATTCCACTCCTAAACAGAGGTTTTGTTTTGTTGACCTATTTACGTGGTGGTTGTTGGGAACCCATTTGCAGTTGTGAGTGAGCCGCTTGTTTGCAAGCCAGTATTACATGCAGATTGCCTGCAAATTTAAGAAACGGCTCACTCACAACTGCGAAACTGTTCTCAGTGTTCATTTAAAAGAGCTGTTCAAAAGACTCGATCTGTTTGCGAATGTCACATTTCTCTCTCGAAAACCACCATGGAAGTAGGACAACAAAACAAAACAAAGCCTCCGTTTATGAGTAGAAGAAGATAATATGAAGATAAAACAAGATAGCATAACAAAGTGGTAAAAAACAAATCACAACTAGAAAGCACTCGGAGAGTGCAGACCTCCGCCAAGCGCCACAGTTCCCCCTATTTGTCATTTGCACCATAAATATTAGTCCCACATTTATTTTGACTACATTTTTAGATTCCTTGACCATGAAAACATACCATTGGCAACTGAATTCATAATGATATCAACATTAGTTCAGCAGTTATTCACGAAAATCGCATTTTCCGTAATGGCGGTTTTCTTCTGGATCTAGCTCCCTAGCTTTTGAAGATACAGCAAATCCGTCGGCACCTTCCAAATTCCACAATGCCTTGGCTATGTAATGGTGTTTGTTGCGTGTTTATAGCTTCATTTGTTCTCTTCCTATGATGAAAATCCCAAAGGTCCCCTATTTTTTCATATTCTGGATCATAGTATCTGGAATTGTTCCTTTATCCGGATCAGTCTTTGATATACTGAAGAACATGTTAGAAACTTGTACTGTATTTTTTTCCCAAGTGCCCTGACCATTATTTGTGGAGTTATATACACAAATGTCGAAAATGGCCCTATCTCCCAGTGTTAAAGAATCCTTTAAAAAATTCCTGGATCCAGATGGAGATCCGGATCGCTTCCAAAATCTAATCATTTGTTCCTTATCCCAATTCGGATATTCCCTGAAAATTTAATCAATATCCGTCCATAACTTTTTCAGTAATGTTGCTAACTAACTAACAGACAGACAGACAAACAAACCCTCCCAAAAACATAACCTCCTTGGTGGAGGTAACAAGCACACAGGACCGTTCAGAGTTCCTGAAGATTTTTTTCTGATGACTGTAGGCAGACGCAGGCTAACACTCTGCCCGTCTCTTCCTTGTTACTGCACACACAGTCGAAAGAATGGTGTCTAGCTGCCTGTCATGGACTCAGGAGTGAGGCAAGACACGAAAACAACAAAAATTTTGGAGTGGTCCTTTAAATTTCTAGAAACTGTTGGACAAAGTTAAGTGTTTTGACAGTCAAAGCTAATAAACTACTGGCACCAGGAGAGGACATGACTCAAGAAACAGCCTCCATCTTGCATCTGGCTAATAATTGGGAGTTGCATCTACCTGAAAACAAAATTCTTCTTTCCAGGGGCAGTGACAAAGCTTAAGTGAGTCCAAGGTCAAAATGGAGGTCCAGTCATAACACTGCTCAGTGTTTCATCAAGAAAATGTGAAATCTGAGCCCCCCATACATTGACAAAACAGTGAGCTGCCAAACGCAGTTGTCTCCATAAAGATCTGTTGTTCAGCTCCAGACAGATCAGTAAGAAATGTTAGTGATACTGCTTGAAGGTGCTGTCAATCCAGATTAGTTTGGGTTGAAATACACTTCAGCAAGTCCAGCATCCCATTCCAGCTCAGCCTTCTTACATTAATGACTGTGATTGTTTTAAAGAAGAACCAACATCCCCAAAGCTACTGTCTTCCTACATCTATCTACTGCAGAGGTACTGCCTCCATAACTTTTGGACACTTTCCCTGTGTAATAAGACCATAAAATATTGATTATCATTTGTTTACACTGTCTTTAATTAGGGCTCATCCTATTGTTCATTTATTATCCATCCCATTTTATTTCTTCTGTGAATGACTTTGGTGCCAGTAATTCCTATGTCCTCATTTCGTGGCCTACTTCCTCTCATTTGGTTTTGTTTGCTCCTCATGCTTTTCTTCTTTATTCTGGAGCACTGGATGATACTTAAATGCACTGTTTGAATGGGGAAAAGGTTAACAATGTGTTTTCTCTGCTTGTTCTCAGTGACATGCAGTGTTAATTTTGTTGACTATCTATTTTCTGCATAGTTTTCGTCAACAACCTTTTTTCCCCTGACGAAAACTAGACAGTAACTAAGAAAAACAAGTGCATATGGACAAAAACTAAAACTAAATTAACTGACATTTTCATCAACGGATAAAACCTAGACTAAAATGTTTGACAGACTTAATCCAATCAGACCGATTTTGGTCATGTAGAAAGTAGGGACAAGTTAGGAATATATCCAATCACAGCGACTTTCTATGTGTGGAAAGGTTGGATGAGTTAAGAGGGACATCCAATCACAACTGTCTTAGCTTCCTGATGGTGGGATCCAAGTGTAAAACATGACTTCAGAAATTAAAGGAACAAAAAAAATGCCTTACACTTTACACTTCATATTTTAGCCGACCAAATTTACAGTAGATGAGTAAATTATGACTAAAAATAAAAACTGTTTTAGGCAAAAGACTATAACTACAACTAAATTAGAAAGTGCTGTCAAACTTAACACTGGTGACAAGCACATATAAAGACCAGTAAAATGAAATATGTTAGCTAGAAAGTGTCCTGGAAGCAGACATTTGGCAGATGAAACTTAAAGGGGTAGTTCAGGATTGTTGAAGTGGGGCTGTATGAAGTACATAGCACTGGCATGAGCATTAGCCACAGCAACAGAGATCAGGTCTGCATCTGTTCAGCAAGAGTGCACATGGGGCCACCACCTCTTCATAATGTAAAGACCTTTAGAATAGAATAAGATAGAATAATTCTTGATTGTCCACCAAAGTGGAAAAAATTAGGGTGACTGCACGCTTTTTTGAGCACATTTACAACAACTGAATTTTTCTCTACCAAACTGCTTTGTTAATGCTACTTCACTACACGACACAGCCAACGTGTACTTTGGCAATCAGCATTGACCAGCTAGAGTCTGTGGGCCTCAGAAGGGGAAATTTTTTTTTTGGTTTTAACTGTAAGCATAAAAAAGCTTTTATGCGCCATATTTCTGGAACAAACCTCCAGACAACTTCAATGGCTCAAATCAAGGTTAAATGCTAATTTGTTTACAGCTACCTTTTGATTATTTGTTTAATAATTTAATGACTGTTTTCATACTGCAGAGCACTTTGAGTATTTTAACAGTTTTAATAAAAATCAATTTAAAATTTTATTTAATTAACAACACTACAGTCATGGAGCTAAATCCAGGCCAAAAGTATTGTAATTTGAAAAAAAGAAAAGATTGAAAAAATAAATTTTGAAACTAAAAGTTTAAGGTTTGTTCGTGAATTTAAAAAAAAATAAAAATACATTATTGAATTAAAAATAAGTGTAAGATAACTTTTTTCAGTTGAAACATACTTTTAATTCAGCTCTGTAACTATTTTGATCAAATAATTTATTTTCATTTTTTACTCTGAAATATATTTTAACATGTGATGTGTCAATTTTTTCAGTTGCAGAATAAATATTTACAGGTTCAAATCTTTACGTTTTGTTTTCAGATGTCTTTTTTTCACCTTCAGATATTATTTTTTCAGTTTCAAACTTTTGGCCGTGTTCTGGCGTGGGGGGCGTGGCCTCGACTGAGAGGGGCGTGGCCTCGACTAAGAGGGGTGTGGGATTGTGAGTGACAGCCTAGCAAAGCATCCTCAAATGATGTCGCCTTCAGGAAACGTGGGCACTTTGATAGATTATGACTCAACACTTTCGCTACACTTTATTTTCTATCATCCAGAAAGACTTTTTTAAGTGTCTATGCAGTAGGTAGGCATTAGGTTAGCATGAGCTAACCTAATGCTAGCAGCTGCTCATGTTGTAGCCCTTAAAGTGTTCAGCTAAAACTTCGGTCTTCAGTTGTCTCTGTCAACATTTGTGTTTTTGCTGCTGCACAAAGCCTCATCAAATACAGAATCTCAATCAGAACCTCAGTCAGGGACAGCAAGAGCCAAGGACAAGGCAGGAACAGGGACCAGCCTCTGTAGATCAGGAAATGGCCAGGTGACACAGGTTAGCTCATGCTAACCTAATGCCTACCTGCTGCATAGACTCATAAAAACGTCTTTCTGGATGACCCGACGTCTCAAAGTGACACAGTATAATGCTGTTTAGCCTAATTTCCACTGCAGCTTATCTGTAGAGAGTATTTCTTACCTGTTTGTGTGCCTGCACCTGCAGGTTGCCCCGGTGAAGAGGACGCCGTTGTATTAATTCATGCCGCGATGCTGCGCTGCGTTCATGGTCTTGTGTGGATTTGGGACACATCGTGTCTTAAGTTATAGGTGTTCAACAACTCAACAATCTGGCATATTTTTCAGTTTTTATTTATCAAAAATGACCAAGAGTTGTGTAAAATTACTTGTAAAAGGTATACTTGTCCTTAGCATCACTTTATTTCCAGCTATCAAGAAAATAAAGTGTAGAGAAAGTGTTGAGTCATAATCTAGCAAAGTGCCCACGTTCCCTGAAGGCAACATCATTTGAGGATGCTTTCCTAGGCTGTCACTCACGATCCCACGCCCCTCTCAGTCGAGACCACGCCCCCCACGCAGAACAAGGCCAAAAGCTTGAAACTGAGAAAATAAGATCTGAAAGTGAAAAAAAGATCTGAAGGTGAAAAAAGATCTGAAGGTGAAAAAAAGAAATCTGAAAACAAAACGTTAAGATTTGAACCTGAAAATATTAATTCTGCAACTGAAAAAAATGACACATCACATGTTAAACTAGAAAGCACTCGGAGAGTGCAGACCTCCGCCAAGTGCCACAGTTCCCCCTATTTGTCATTTGCACCATAAATATTAGTCCCACATTTATTTTGACTACATTTTTAGATTCTTTGACCATGAAAACATACCATTGGCAACTGAATTCATAATGATATCATCATTAGTTCAGCAGTTATTCACGAAAATCGCATTTTCCGTAATGGCGGTTTTCTTCTAGATCTAGTTCCACAGCTTTTGAAGATACAGCAAACCCGTTGGCATATTCCAGATTCCACAGTTTCTTGGCTATGTAATGGTGTTTGTTGTGTGTTTATAGCTTCATTTGTTCTCTTCCTATGATGAAAATCCCAAAGGTCCCTTAATTTTTCATATTCTGGATCACAGTATCTGGAACTATTCCTTTATCAGGATCAGTCTTTGATATACTGAAGAACATGTTAGAAACTTGTCCTGTATTTTTTTCCCAAGTGCCCTGACCATTATTTGTGGAGTTATATGCACAGATGTCGAAAATGGCCCCATCTCCCAATGTTAAAGAATCCTTTAGAAAATTCCTGGATCCAGACGGAGATCCGGATCGCTTCCAAAATCTAATCATTTGTTCCTTATCCCTATCCGGATATTCCCTGAAAATTTCATCAATATCCGTCCATAACTTTTTGAGTAATGTTGCTAACTAACTAACAGACAGACAGAAAAACAAACCCTCCCAAAAACATAACCTCCTTGGCGGAGGTAAATATATTTCAGAGTAAAAAATGAAAATAAATAATTTGATCAAAATAGTTACTGAGCTGAATTAAAAGTATATTTAAACTGAAAAATGTTATCTTTTACTTATTTTTAATTCAATAATGTGTTTTTATTTTTTTTAAAAATTCAAGAACAAACCTTAAACTTTCAGTTTCAAAATTTATTTTTTCAATCTTTTCTTTTTTTTCAAATTACAATACTTTTGGCCTGGATTTAGCTCCATGTACACTGATGTGATTTTTAAGATCTACTTTTTATCAAAAATATTTAATCTAGCTCATTGTTTTTCCCCTTTTATCCATCCATCCATTCGTCATCTATACCGCTTATCCCCATTGGGGTCACGAGGAGGTGGAGCCTATCCCAGCTGACATTGGGAAAGAAGTGGGGTACACCCTGAACCAGTCGCCAGCCAATCGCAGGACCACACAGAGAGACAGACAACCATTCACACTCACACTCATAACTAAGGGAAACTTGGAGCCACCAGTTTGCCTAACAGGCATGTTTTTGGTTCATTGGAGGAAACTGAAGCACCAAGACAGAACCAACTCATGCACAGTGAGAACAAACTCCACAAAGAAAGGCCTTGAATGGCACAGGATCAAACCACAAACCCTCTTGCTGTGAGGCACGCACAGCCCTTAAACTTTCTGAGTTATTAGCAAATATGTGGAAAACTACCCTATCTCACAGTGTTAACACACCCTTTAAAAAAATCCTGGATCCACATCCGGATTCTGATCACCACCAAAATCAAATCACTTCTTCCTTGTGTTATGACTAATATCCCCCAAAAGTTTCATTAAAATTTGTTTGAAACTTTTCGAGTTATCTTGCTAAATGCCAAACAGATGCCAGCAAACACATATTTAATATTGTCTGCAATCACCCTTTGCTGCTTTCGTTGCTCATTTTTATCTGAAACATTTTACATTATGCAGAGATAGTGGCCCCATGTGCTCTAATATATTGCACTTTTTTCCTTAAAGACTCTTTCTGTACAGGTGCAGACCTGATCTCTGTCGCTGTGGATGATGGTCAGGCTGATTCCATGTACCTCATACAACACACACCACTTTAACTATCCCTTTAACGCAGTCATTTAAACAGTAATCAGATGTTTAAATCAACCTTTAATGCTGTTAAAAACAAAATGCAAAAGCAGACAAAGCAGAACTCATTGCCCGAACAATTAATAAACAAATATGTCCAGTTCAGGGAGACGGAGGAAAGATCAGTTCCACTTTTGGCTCCACACAGGAGCATCACATGGACATGGTGTGAGTGTGAGAGTCGCTAAAATCACCCTGTGGATTACTAACCTCAGTTTTGCCTCCTGAGTCTCATCGCCGATCTGACAGTAAGCTGATAAAGATCAAATCTGCAATCAAATTGAGATTAAAAATTAACATAAAAACCTGCAGGTTGTTTAGTGACCCTAAAACAAATGAGAAATCTGCAGCAGGATGACATGCTCATAAGTTTTTACTGTAAGAGAAGACGAATAACAGCCTCACTCAGGCAATCAGAGCTCTTCAAAAATGAGAGAGAAACACAGAGAACCATCACAGAACATATCATTTTACTGGCTTTAGAACCGCAGGCAGAACCGTGCTCATGGAGGGATGAAGCCACACAGTGCTGTCCCACCATAAGTGATGTTACAGCATCAGCCTGAGGTAAAACAGAGCCTAAAAAGGAGTCTAAAAAATGTCTAATTGGTATAAAACAACAACCAAAGACCACACTTACCAGTCGTTTTGTTACATACATCTTGCTTATACTGCATAGTACTTCAGAATTGCCCCATTTCTTGTGGAATAGTTTTAGATAAAATTAGATCAGATTTGATAGAACTTTATTAATCCCTTTGGATTTAAACAAAAATATAAATAAATATAAAAAATGGCTACAGGCTCAACAATTTATTTAACAAAGTGCAAGAATGTTTCTCACAGATTTTGGTAGGAAGAAGATTGGTACAAAGGATTATGGACGACTTTGTACGAGAAGACAAGGATGATTCTTCAGGGCTGACAAAGACCCACAACCTTACCTATTTGAACCAGAATATACAGAGAAGGAACCACACGTTGTGGAGGCTGAGCATGCACAACAAGTACAAGCTGTGCTAACACTACCCATAGACTCCCGATGTTTGAGCTAAGCTAATTAGCTCTGCCCTTCTCTTCCTTGTTATTGCATGCACAATCGAAAGAATGGTGTCTATCTGCATGTCATGGCATCAGGAGTGAGGCAAGACATGAAATTAAAAAGATGTTGGCATATCCCTTTAGGGTGTCTAGACTCATTTTACAGATTTTGTAACATTTTTTCATGTATTAATGATACTTTCTGTTATTTTAGTGGCTCAAAAATCAGCTTAAATGCATTATAGTCTATTGACAACAGCGGTACTTCCACTGTCCTTCTGCAAATGCTCAGCAGTTGGACTGTTTTGTCTTAATGAAATTATTTTTTCTGTTACATCTCTTTCTTCTGCCATTTAAAAAAAACATGAAGCGCTACTTGTTGTACTGACAGCTCACGCTTGTAATTATTTGGATGAATTGTGGGCTGATAAAAGCCTGTAAAAATGTCCTGTCCCTGGTCCTTGAGAGGGAATAATTGGGGTAAAATTCAGACGTAAGCTGCTGTTCTCATGTGCATTAATTCAGCCTGTGTGTGTGGAGCATTTTTAATATGTTTGTAAAAAATGGATTTACCCTTGAGTAAATAAAGTCAGCCTTCTTCTTCTGTGGAAAGTAAATCTTTCAGCTCGCTCTGGCCTCTCATGGTCTGAAATATGCTGTTGAATTTTCACATATCTGAAATAACAGCCATCTCTCAAAAGCAGTTACAATGAGGTCAGAACACCCTGAGGTGTTAAGTGGAGCGACTGTCATGAAAGAGGCAGTAAAAACAGCACCCCTCATGCAGAGAGCCCCCCACTGTGAGGAAGGAGAGCATGTGATGATGATGATGATGGTCTGTGTTTGCATGGCTGCCAATCAGATAAGAAAAGTGGGTTAACCAAGCGGCACAATCCCAACACACGTTAAGAGAGATGGAGCTGCACGTTAAAACAGCCACAGTAGTGATTACGAGCATGAATGCGTCTAAATATTCATAAAGCAGCAGCGCCCGGGGGGCTGTGCTCGGATCGTGTGTTTGACTGGAGAGTTTCCAGTCCAGGAGATAAGAAGTAACTTCAAACATCAGTAAACACATTCAAGAGTGACAGAGTCATCAGGGTGTACCCAGATGCCACGGTAATGCCCTCCAGTTACGTTTTCTTGAACCGAGCTGTCAAGGGTGACGGGCCCCTCACTGAGAGAGAGGGGCATCAGCAGGGGGGGTCCTGTCCTGACCAAACACAGACAGAGACAGCTGCTGGACTGATGAAGAGAGACCTCGACCATATCAGCAGTTTATCACTGAGATGGTTTTAGACAAATGAGGAAGAAGAATGATGGAGGATGGAGGACGAGGCCATTATATTATAAATATATATGCTGTAAATCCTTAAGACATACAGCACCAGGTCTTTATATGGATGAGGCTTTCTACTGCCGTCCTCAGATTTTCGTCATAGTTTTCGTCAACAACCCCTTTTCCCCTGACAAAAACGAGACACTAAAAAACAAGTGCGCATGTACAAAAACTAAAAATAAATTACCTGACATTTTCATCAAAAAATAAAAACTAGACTAAAATGTTTGACAGAGACTTAATCCAATCAGACCTAATATGGTCATGTAGAAAGTAGAGACAAGTTAGGAATATATCCAATCACAGCTGCTTTGGTTGGATGAGTTAAGAGGGACATCCAATCACAGCTGCCTTAGCTTCATGGTGGTGGGATCCAAGTGTAAAACATGACTTCAGAAATTCAAGGAAACATAAAAAATGCCTTACCCTTTACAATTCATTTTTTAAAATGTTGTGAAATTTCATCAACTAAAACTAGCCTAAAATTAAAACAATCTAGATGACTAAAGTATGACTGAAACTAAAAGATATTTTAGGAAAAAGACTGTAACTTAAACTAAATTAAAAAGTGCTGTCAAAATTAACACTAGTAACCAGCAGCAGTGCCACAGCCACCAAACAAACTTCCATGCATGTTTCAATCAGGACCTCAACCCAGTTCCCAGCACAAGGCCTGTATGTGATTGATGGAAAGATCATACGGTCACTTACCAGAACGGTCCAACTGGTGTGTCAGACTAAAAGGAGTTTACAGCGTGCAATAACTACTTTAATCACAACACTGCACTGTTACTAACACAGTTAAAGCTGTCTGATTGAAAAATTCAGAGTTACTGTTTTAATTACAACAGTGTACTGTAACTCTTACAGTGATGTGATTTCTGATTTCTGATTTTTATCAAAAATAATTTCTTCCGCATTTTAGATTTTGTTTTTGCTCTCAGCTTCTTCTTGTTTTGTCTTTGTTTCAATGTCTTTTTTATTACCTTTTATAATTTCACTGATTCTTGGTAAATGCTTATTCTGATGTGTTTTTCCTTTGTCATGGTCTGATCTGTGAAAGGTGCTACACTAATAAAGTTGTCTTTGCTATTGTGAAGCTGATCTGGTTCAACAGAGTATGGAGTAGTGAGACTGCCAAATTACACTGATTGGCCAAAAAAAAAAGTCGCCACCTGGGTTTAACTAAGCAAATAGGTACGAGCCTCCTATTGGATAATTATCACATGGGCGATTGTCTTTCAGCTGGCAACAACTTATTAAACCCCAGCTGATGCAATGAGTAGCTTCTCATTTCTTAAAGAACCATGTCAAAGACACATCCTGTGGTCATGGAAAAGATGTTAGTCTGTTCAAGAAGGGTCAAATCATTGGCATGCATCAAGAAGAGAAAACATCTAAGGAGATTGCAGAAACTACTAAAATTGATTAAAAACTGTCCTGGAGGAAGGTCATGTGGTCTAATGAGTCCAGATTTACCCTGTTCCAGAGTGATGGGCACATCAGGGTATGAAGAGAGGTAGGTGAAGTTATGCACCCATCATGCCTAGTGCCTACTGTCCAAGCCTGTGGGGGCAGTGCTATGATCTGGGGCTGCTGCAGTTGGTCAGGTCTAGGTTCAGCAACATTATGGCCCAAAGAATGAGGTCAGCTGACTACCTGAATATACTGAATGACCAGGTTATTCCATCAATGGATTTTTTCTTCCCTATTCCAAGATGACAATGCCAGGATTCATCGGGCTCAAATTGTGAAAGAGTGGTTCAGGGAGCACGAGACATTTTCACACATGGATTGGCCACCACAGAGTCCAGACCTTAACCCCATTGAGAATCTTTGGGATGTGCTGGAGAAGGTTTTGCACAGTGGTCAGACTCTCCCATCATCAATACAAGCTTTTGATGAAAAAATTAATGCAACACTGGATGGAAAAAAATTTTGTGATGTTGCAGAAGCTTACTGAACAATGCCACAACGAATGCGTGCTGTAATCAAAGCTAAAGTTGGTCCAACAAATATCAGAGTGTGTGACCTTTTTTTGTGGTGGCGACTTCTTTTTTTGGCCAGGCAGTGTACAAAACTGAATATATAAAAGAAAAAAGCAAATGAAAGTGGAAATATAAAGATGAATAAATAAAATCAAAATAAATAAAGTTGCTATATAAAGCAATATAAATCCAGAAATGAATCCATAAAAGAAAAGGATAATAAAGGTTGAAATATAAAGACAAATTAATGAAATATTTTTTCAAAAATAAGGAGAAATGTGCTTCTGAATTAGATTAAGAAAAATAAATTATGTGGCTATAAAAAGTTTAAAAATAAAACCATAAAGAAAAGGCTAATAAAAGTCTAAATATAAAGACAGGAGAAAAAAATTGAAAAAATGTGCTTTCATAAAGCACATTAATTTTTTGTTGTGATCAGTAAATTGCCTTTGCTTTTTAGATGCACTGTATTGTTGCTTTTACTGCGCACATTAAACACCTCATTGTCATTGCTTTAACTGTTTACATTTTTTTTATTTTACCGCTCACTTTAAAATGAAAGGGAACATCCACAGACTCCATATTAGAGCCTCTATATCCTGCATGATGCAACAAATCGTGCTAACATGGTCTTAAACAGCATCTCACATGACTCCTCATTTTATTCAGATCCCCTAATTCAGTAAAATAACCTCTCCATCAGGGTTAACACTAATATGAACTGAAACATAAAACATGTTACCTCTGCTCATAACCTCAAAATCCATCTGCAAACTCATGCACCACAAATATGCATGCACGCTGCTTCTGCTCTGTGACTGAAATGTGAATGTACTCCATCAGTCAAACTCTGCAGGGCGTCCAAACAGCACGCAGACAGTCATACCAACTACTGCTCAGACTTTACATAAAGAGCTCCGACGAGCCCAGATTTGGATTTAAAGCCTGAGACGTGACAGTTTGGGAAAGAGAAAAGAGTCAAAGACGTTTTCTGTCTGTCTGCGGGGATGACATTCGTTTTCTCTGATGATTATAAAGTTATTAAGCGTTAAAAAAAAAAAGGATGTTTGTTTGCAGAGTTTGTCCTTTTTATTATTTTCCTGCAGGGATAAAAACACAGCAGAGGAGCTCATTAATAATAGAGTTTGGTAATTATTTGGGGATAAATCAACAAACTCCTGCAGCTTAAACTCAGAGATGCTTAAATTTCAGGAGAGAGTCAGCAGGTTGTGTTTGTGTATCATATTTAGAAGCCTTTCTGTGTGTTTGGGGGATAATGCATGACCAAGCAAATGTGAAAGCCTGTAATCCAGTTACCCACTAAGTATATCATAATCCTTGACCTTGGAGCTGGAAAAGACAGATTCTGATTTAACTGTCGGACGCAGCTTGAAGAAGAGACAGTGACAGCAGCAGAAAACAACAATGGAGGAGAAGAAATATGAGAGGAAAAGAGGAAAATGTCTGGATGCTTTTTGTATGAGGAGTGGAAGAGGAAGTGGAATGTTAACTGGGATGAAATGTTCTGGTCTGCCACGGGTTGTTAAATATAAAAAAGTCAATGTTTCCATGCAAAAAACAGCAGAAAGGAGCAGGATACCCAAAGATCATCACTGAGAACAGGATGGCCTGAAGTGTTTTCACACTAGCTCCGGAAATATCTCAGAATTTCAGGGTTGGGTGCACGTGTAAAAATATATGGGTGACTTTTTCACACCGACTTTGTCCTGAAAAACAATTTGTAAAAATGAGCTTTTGAGAGAAAAAGGCTGAAAATGCCCGAGGAAACTAACCCTGATTGAGTTTCACTTGATTTGATGATGTTTGCAACTACCAATCTGAGAGCCCATCTCATGGACTACAGTTGATGGGCTTCTTAAGGTTGGACAAGCTTTTGCCCAAGCAAGGCCTTTTTAAAAAAATATTTTTATTGGCTTTTTCAAGAAAAAATAACAACTTAACATAGAAGAACTGTACATCACATGAGATCTGGTCACACCTGGTCGTGGCTATACATTGAGTCTGCGAAGAGAGTCGATGCCCAGGTCGCTCAAGTCATGTTGGGTGTGAATGCGCCTTAAAGCCCCTTTCACACCGCCGCACAGCAACTCGCCGCCTCCAGTCATTTTAATGAAGGACGGGCGGCAGACGGGAAGCGGTTTTAACCGCAGCGGTAGGACCCATTTGGGTTGCCGCCCACGTGAACATGCACAGATTTTGCCCTGCCACTCAGAGTCCAGCATGTTGAACTTTCTGGCAGCAGCAGCCAATCACATTGAAGGAGGGAGAGAACTGGAAACAGCAGGCTTTGCAGGTCAAAGCAAATGATGGAGGAGCTCATAATGTTGGTGTCGGAGTATCCGGAGCTCTACAACACAAGATAACCAGAAGAAAAAATGGGCATGGGACAACATTGTTTTGGTGACGTTTGCCAAATTACCTCTACGTCAATGCTGCCTCGTACCCTATACTCTTACGCTTTACATTTCGGGAGACTCCGCCTGCAGGGAGGCAGATTTCAGGGTAGTTGCTGCCCGGCGGTGTGAAAGGGCATAAGGGTGCCGTGGCCTCCAGGGGATGAGACAACATTGGGAAAAAATTCACCTTCAATATAACTATACTAAAACTACTTATTACTATTAACTCTTAAAATGCAAAAGCTCTTATGATTCCAATGAAAAGCAATGCCCAATCAGTATTTCTGCAAATGATAATACCAAATAAGTCTATATAGTTATTTATTTAGTTTTTGTAGCTTATGTATTGAGTGACTGTGTGCAAGCTGTGTGGTAATTTTAATTGTTTGATGTTGATTGATGTATTCATAATTTATTACTATTATTATTACTTATTCACTTATTTACATGATTTTTATTTTGTGGTAAAGGTATTTATATTGTATTTCTGATTTTTTGACTTACTTGTAATTTGTTAAGCGTGTAAATTGGGTTAAAGCAATGCTATTTGATTTCTTTTTTAAGCATATGTACATCGCAGATGGAGGGGGGTGCCATATAAAATCTGGTCTAGGGCACCACATCGAGTAGGGCCGGCTGTGATGTAAGAGCTTTAAATGTGATCAGTAAAATCTAAATATCAATTCTATAATAACAGACAAGAAGCCGGCAGAGAGAGGTGATGACAGGAGTGATGTGATGTCGTCTGTTAAAACCAGTTAAAAGCCGAGCTGCTGCTCTGGACCAGTTGGAGATGAGAGAGTGATTTGTTCACTTTCACAGCAGCTATGATGACACACAGCTCCAGTTTAGACCAGAAATGTTGCTCAACGAAAGCTCCAGGCTGCACAGAGAAGGAACAAAATGTTCTGTACCGAACCCCCCGAGGTAAGACAGACAGAAGCACAGACACATGGAGATCTTTCCCCCACAGGCATTATTAATCTTTGGGACTCACCGTGTGACCTTTAGTCTAATTACAGCGGTGCTTTGGCATCACAAGTGAATCAGCTGAGCATGTTCTTGGTGTGAGAGAGGGTCGGGGCTTTAATCTGTGAAAAAAGCAAACAAAATCAATCAAACCTGTATGCAGAGAATCGATACCCATTAAGAAGCAGGGAGAGAAAACACTACAGGATACAAGTGATGAATAAAGAAAAACTGGAGTGAGCTTTGTTTGTGTCGTGGAAATGAAACTGCAGCAGAAACTCAGGCATTTAAGGTTTGAGGCATTTTAAGCGCAAGGAAGTTTCAATTGTGACCATTTGATACGTGGAAAATTATTAACTGAAAAGTTTTAATTGATCAAAAAATTCCAGCCTCGGGTTTGAAGCTGCTTTGCACTAATGCCCCGATGAGGGTCGCAAATCTTAGGACAAATGAGAATGGAGCCCACTACACAGAGCTGGCTGGCCCATTAGGCAATACAGGCAAATGCTAAGGGCACTGTGGCCTCCAGGGGGCGCCACAAAGTCAGGAAGAAAATTCACCTTCAATATAATTATATCAAAACTAGTTATTACTATTAACTCCTAAAATGGAGCTTACATTGATGCAAGTGTAAAACAATGTCCAGTTAACCCTTTGACTGACAAACTAAGAAACACGTTTAGCACAAATTATTTGTTGGTAAAATTTTGTTCCTTCCTCCTCATTTAGCAACATTTCAGCTTTTATTTTTCAGATTACCCAGTCGGGAAGCAGATATGCAGGTCAACCGGCTGGTTTGCTTGCTCATTAAGGGTTATCCTAGGCATGAATAGATTTCTTTTAGTTTTCTGAGGAATCATAGCTACATTTTTTATCATCAAATTTATTTCCTTAAACTAAATCATGATTGTTAGAGGACCTGGAAATATGTGAAAAGATTTTTCTTACTCCGATGTTTGCTCTTACTGTTAGATTTCTGAGGAGCTATGCAGCAAGGACTCACTTCCGATTTTTTCTTGTTTTCAAACAATTATATTCATGGACAGCAGCACCACCCAGTGGATGTATATTGGTGTCACAAAGGCTATTCAGAGAGGTGAAAAACAGACAAAGATGGGCTTCAGAGTTTTAAATACAGTGGTGTGGTGGCAAAAAGTCAACCGCACGGTTACAATGCCAACAGGTTAATGTTACTACAAATGATAACTATATAAACTTATCTGGTATTGTTTTATTTAGTTTTTGTATATAGTTATTGTATTGTGTAAATGAAGCTTAAGTATAGAGTTATTATGTGCAAACTGTGTGGTTATTTAAATGTTTGATGTTGATTGTTGTATTTTTAATTTATTACTACTATTATTATTATTTACTCACTTATTTACATGATTTTTACATTGTGGTAAAGGCATTTATATTGTATTTCAGATTTTTTAAAACTTATTTGAAATTTGTTAACATGTAAATTTGGTGACATGTTACCTTATAAATGTTAGAAAATGGTGAAAACAATGCTATCCGATTTCTTTTGTAAGTGTGTGTAAATCTCTCATGAAGGGGGACACCACATTGGGTAGGGCTGGATCTGCCACCACAGGAGGGTGATGCTCAGTTTCTGTAGCTTACATTTTGTCTTGTCCACTTGTTTTGAATAATTTAGCAAACAGCTCCGCCCAGCTCCTCTTCTTTTTTATTGTTTTTAACTGGAGACTCTATTTATCAAAATCCCTGTGTAAGAAATGTAAACTCAGCTGTGAGCCACATTTTTGTTTCATGGCTGATTTTCACCAAACATGAAGCAGAAAAGCTGGTGAAGTGGTCGTCTTGCTTTAACACTGCGACTGTTCCCAGAATGCCTTGCAGTGTAAACCAGAAATCATCTTTCCTCCCTCATTATATGAAATTCACCCTTAAACAGTGGATGTATACTGCTGGGGAAAGTACACATAATGGAGAGGAGCGTGTTCATTAGGCTAAGCAGCAGAGGGAGGTGGAGCTGACAGGGGGGTCTCTTCAGGTCGTCTTTTGTGAATGTTGTGATTGAAAACCCCGGGGCAGCAGATTTTCCCTGAGTGTTTTAACTCTGTAACACAAACAAACTTCATCCCTAAAGATGCAGACTGACTTAAATGCATTTCATTAACAGTCTTTACTGAAGCTCCCCCTCTCTTAGAGTATAAATGGCAGAAAACGTCAGAGACCATGTGCGTCCTTGTCACTTAAGTTCTGACCTTTAATCTGAAGTAATGTCAAAAACACAAACACTCCCCCGGCCTGGCATGGGACCGTCTCCTGCCTCACGTTACTTAGGCTCTCCTTCAGGAACAGATGCTAAATTAGCAGAGCAGCTGCGTCCTGCACTTTACCGAAGCTGGGGAAGAAACCCCCAGTGTTCGTTTGGCAAAACAGCCACTTAGTCCCCGTCCCCGCAGTATTCTGTCCCACAAAAACACTTTTCAAAAAGATTAAAACTCACATTAGCTGAAGTCCTGCGGGCTTCTCTTTGGTTGTTTGTGTTTGCAAAGCAGTGACTATTTCTGTTCATGCACTTCAGACACCTTAATCCGAGATTTTGTTATTTTTAAACACTGACTTTACACTAAATTAATGTCTTTGTCCACATTTACATTAAGATCTCTCTTCACAGTCGCTATCACAGACATTCTGTGTAGCTAATCCAGGCCAAAAGGGTTGTCATTCGAAAATAAAAAAAATAAAAAAAATAAATTTGAAACTGAAATATCAACATTTGTTCAAAAAAAAGTGCAAGAGATTTTTTTTTCATTTTAAATATACTTTTGATTCTGCTCTGAAACTATTTTAATAATTTTTTGTTTTTATTTTTTTACATTTTCCATTTCAGCATAACAATGGTTTTGTTTTTGTTTTGTTTTTGAGCCACAATTGAATTTTCACAATGACAAATAAACTTCCTTGTTTCCTTGTTAGGACACAGTGTTACCAGTTTATACATTAAACAGAGCGAACATGAATATAAATCAATTATCATTGGATTGTTTTCTTTGCTTTAGAACACCAAAGGTTCACTGCAATTTTAACTTTTATGTTGATTTGTCTCCATTTTTTTCATTTTGTATACATGTATTATCTTTACTGTTTTATGATTCTTCTTTAATTTTGTGTCACTCTTGATAGAATAATTTTTCTCTTTGGAAAATTTCTACATTCGAGAGCTCCTATGACTTGAAGATAATATTAGTAAGGACTCAAACTTTCAGTGATAAAAAAAAAAATCAATTCTGACTTCACAAAACATGCATTAACAGAGTGAATTTATAATCAATCATTCGCAGAAATTCTTGAGTTTTGTAGTTGAAGCTGAAGTGTCTCCAGGAGTGGGTCAGCCATTAAAATCGACTCCACCCTTCCCTGCATCCAACCAATCAAACTAATTGCTGATGTCCACAGGGTTCTCCCAGATGCCTGAGCCAAACTCGTCCAAGTCTTCTTCAGAGGTCAGCAGCAGCCAGCTCACAGCTGTCTCCATTATTTCTTCAGGCAGAGGGTAACTGCTGTTTGGGCTCATGCCTTGAAGATTCATATTCACAGGCTCTGCTGTTTCAATCTCTTCTTGAGTATTTGCAGGCTGTGTGTTTCCAGCTTTGTCTGCCATACATGGATGCTGTGTGTATTCCCTTTAATCTGAGCTCTTTAAAGGCTCTGGTTCCTCGCTCATGGTTCAGAAGCATCAGGACGAACACAGCCTACAAAGGTGAGATCTCTGGTGCGAGGTCTCTGCCTGCACACAGCAACATCCTGATGAGGTGAATATGACTCCTGGTGTTGGTTTAATGGAAGAAAAACCCATTTCTCAGACATGTTACACACATATTTTTGTGGAACAGCAGCTGCAACATAACAGCACAAATACAAACTATTCACAGCTCCCTTTAATTGCTTGTGAGTGAAAAGGACTTGCACAGTAAGTCTATTGACTATTTTTATGGCACTAAAGGAACAAAAAGTTCAACTAAGGAGGACCAGAGAGGCTCAAAACAGTGTTAATGTTGACAGCACTTTTTAATTTAGTTTTAGTCTTTTGCCTAAAATATCTCTTAGTCATAATTTAGTCATCTAAATTGATTTGAGTTAAGTGTAGGTTTAGTTGATGAAATTTCACAACATTTTAGTCGATGAAATCTGCTGTAAATTCAGTCGACTAAAATATGAAGTGTGAAGGGTAAGGCATTTTTTATGTTTTCTTGAATTTCTGAAGTCATGTTTTACACTTGGATAAAATGAAACATCTAATAACTCTTTATTGAATGCTAGTAAAGTCTGAATGTAACAAATTAACTTTTGTGTGAAATGCAGTCACCTTTATTTAGGCTACCTGGCAGAGCATCTCAGTTACAATACCAGAACTGACAACAAACAGTGAACCTGCTCTACATGAATATATCAATTCATAAAGAGAGGAGCTCTGATTGGATCGCTCCACAACTTATCCCACCACCACCAAGCTAAGGCAGCTGTGATTGGATGTCCCTCTTAACTCATCCAACCTTTCCACACAACCAATGTAGCTGTGATTAGATATATTCCTAACTTGTCTCTACTTTCTACATGACCAAATTAGGTCTGATTGGATTAAGTCTCTGTCAAACATTTTAGTCTAGTTTTTATTTGTTGAAAAAAATGTCTGTTCATTAAGTTATAGTTTTTTTTCCATGTGCACTTGTTTTTATTAGTCACTGTCTAGTTTTCATCAGGGGCGAAAAGGTTGTTGACGAAAACCAGTTAACACTGGTTCATCACAGTTCCCACCCCTACTCTTCAGCATGATCGTAGCTCTAACTTAAGTGGAGCCTCTTCAGCTTTGAGTCTTCAACTCTTTGAAGAGCCGTTATTTAAGCTGACAGACAAGCAGAGTCACCATCATGATCACTGACACATTTATGCATTTTATTATTTATAATAAAATATGTAATAAAATAAAGTGCAATAAAGCGAGAAGATCATATAATAAAGAATCAGACTTGCTGCATGCTTCATCACTCTTCCTGGCACCGCTCCTCTCTTTGTCCATTCGCTCTGGACATACGGTCGTCTATATTTAAAAGCGATGGACTGCAGGACTGTAGGGAAACACTTTCTTGGCAGACCGCCTGCAACACCAGCGATCCATCCCCAGTGTCAGTCAGGACGGCTTTTACTCAATTTGCACAACCTTGGCGAGGGATTTCATCAGAGTCCCCACACAGTGCTGCCTCTCCCCACAGCAGCGATAACAACTCCAAATTTCACCTAAAGTTATATTTCATGCTAATGAATTAATGTTCCCTCTCCCATTTTCTGCTTGAAAATATTCTCCTCTCCCTGCCAGAATGAAAAATCAAATCAGTCTTGTCATTTGCAGCTGATTTGTTGAGGTCCCAGCTCGCGCGGCTCGGCTGATGAGACAGCACAGCTGTGTTCCTGTTAGTGATTCTGATAACACCAAATTAAATGCCGTTTGAGAGAGTTGGGACATTAATATGAAATCACAAACGTCAGGCTGACTCAGATCAATAAATTAAACACTGTATAAATTCACCATCAGCCTCCGTCTCACTGCCACATGTACAAATAAACAACTCTGACCGACTTCTGCATTCAGCTCTGATGTTTTTTTCATCACGCCACTTGAAATTCTCAACACTTCAAAACAATGAGGTCAAAAATAGCGCCATTTAAAGGAGTGCATTGTGTGAAATATTTACATTCATACACAGAGTTTGTTTGCATCTTTGACTTTTTGACCTGCAGACTTAATGAACAATCGCACTTTCAGCAGAAAAATATGTTATAGCCATGTTCATGCATAGGAGGATGATTTTAGAAGTGAACTGAATTGAATGCTTTATTTCGAACATTTAAAAAACAAACATGGGTAGTCACCATAAACAAATACATGCCAAAACAAGAAAAGACGGTAAACTGTTGACGATAGCCCACCCCTTTTATTACCACTTACCACAGTCAAGTTTTTAATTTCTCCATTTTTATAATATTTACAACATTCACCATCTATTCAGGAACCAAAGGTCTTTACAATATATTGACTTAAATATATTATAAGCTACTTACATACAAATGTACACATAATATTTCACTTGTATATAAAACTTAATTTCTATACATATAATACACCCCTAAGCACTGACAGAAAAAAGTCATTACAAAACAAGACAATATGTTTTTATTTTTTAAGACTCTGCCATTACTTTCCTGGGTTAAACTGCTGCTTTTTGTCCTTATATTTATTTAAAACTTGTGTTTTGAATATTCTTTTAAACTTACGTATGGTTTTACTTCATTTCATCTGCTAAAATGTTGCATAATTTAACCCCAGAGATTGACGCACACATACTTTTTAACTAAAAAAATGCTTCTGCCCACACACACGTTTCCAAAAACATCTTTGTCCACAGAAAAATGCTTTAAAATATAAGGTACTGTTAAATGCTATTGCTGAGCTTGTCTCAGGCCACTAAACCCTCTCTGGGGGATGGTCAGAAAGCTGAATTGTTCCTTTTTGAGTAATTTTAGATTTGGTCATTTGGTGGCACACACGGGTATGTTATTACTCTCATATTTATTATTTGTCTGACCTCACAGGTGATATGACACCAGAGCTACAGAGATCAGAGGTTGTGTTTTGGTGTTAAATGCTCCTGCACACCTTTATTTCTGTCACTCTGTAACGACGCGATGACTTGCTGCTGTGTGTTCGTGTGAGTTACGTGTTGTAAATCCTTCAGCGTGATCGTCTTTTTTCTCTCCTCACGCTGAGCTGATTGATTCTCCACAGGCTGGTGGAGAGGCTCTGCTCTCTGCCGGAGCGTTGAATGAGCTGGTGGGTGGAGGGATTACCTCATTATGGGGACGGTACGCAGCTAGAGATTTCACATTATATATCAAATTAAAAGCTGTAATTACAAAAACAATGGGCTGAAAATTGGAAGAGCTAATGATTGATCTGATAGGCCATTAAGTCAAAATAAAGCTGTTAGACGGTAACAGGAATCATGCAGGTTTGATGTGAAGAAGCAGAGTTTCTCTCTCAGGAAACCTCAGGATCAGTCATTGGTATGATTTGGTGTAAACCTCAGCCCTGTCTCAAATGTTTTTAAAATTAATAATGACGTGATGGTGCAGCTGAGATGATTAAGTGTTTATTTTTTTAATCAGTTCATCATGGCTGGAGAAGAAGGAGATATTTTAGACACATTATTTTAAGTCAAAAAGTTCACCTTCTCCCCAACAAGATATAAAAACAAGGTCATTTTCACACTTAAAGTTCAGCTGATGTACATGGTTCAATCCGTGGCTGAAGTTGCAATACCATTTCATTTTTTCACTTGCCTGGGTTTGCCTTCGCTCTCCTTTTCGTCGAGCAGGCCAAAGTTTGTTACATTTTCTGTAATTTAGCCTCTAGCCACTAGTTCGGGCTGTAGCTTTCATACAACCCATTGTTGCTTTATGAACCAAAAATACACAACTAGGCTCAGAGTAATTGTTTAGCTTGAAGCAGTTTGAAAGTATACTGAGCCATAAAATAAAGACAAAGCTGCATTTTGGCTGCGTCAGGTGGCACTTCCATGGCTGGCCATGCTAGCAAGGCTTACGTTGTGATACTCGGCAAAATCCAAGCCACAATTCACTCCCTTTTGGTTCACTTGCCTTGCTTGTGCTTGTGAAATGAAGTGATCTGAGTTACAAGTCACTCTTAGAAAAAGTCTGCTTCACTACACTAAAGCCTCTTAAAGCCCCAGTCACACATTCCCGTTTCTCATGGCGATTGTGCACGATTGGCAAGGCTGGTTTGATCGGCATGATACAGGAAGAAATGACTGCCTCAGACACACCCTGTGAATGTACCATAACAGCTCTTCAGGGGTGTTCGTCCCGCTTCAATCAGGTCAATTAAACGATACGAGGAGGATTCCATGAATATCCATCCTGCTGCCACGACGTCAGCCCCGTTCGAGCCCAGTTTGCGTCACTTAAGCCCCGATTGAGCCCTGTCACTTGCGTTTTTGTTGCATTCACTTCCCGTACGAGATATGAAAAGAACAACGCTGTGAAATCGCTTTGAACGATCAGCCCAATTGAGCCCCGTACATGTCACACTAATACCGTTCGCCTGATGACTGCATTAGGCTTTCACCACGCTATAATGAGAGCGGCGATTCTCCACGACAGTTTTGAACAGTTCAAAACAGTCGGGACCTTTCCCCGTTCCCCAGCGTTCGTCCACGATTATACAACGCTGATCCAGATCAAGTAGCGCATGCACCACGACAAAAGCACGATTCATCAGGATTATGACAATCGTGCACAATCGCCATGAGAAATGGGAATGTGTGACTGGGGCTTAAGAGTATTAATAAATTTGGAACAGTGAGTGACGCCGCACATGAAGACAAACAATGATAGATTAAACAGTTTTGACCTTGGAGTTTAGGGTGAGCCACAAGAAGACGAACAGGGCTCACCGTACATCAACTGACTCACTAACCAACAACCAGGGCCTCTTCTCTCACCGCTTTCTTGCATGGGAAAGGCGAGTATCGTGTGAACAAACATGGTGGACAATCTCAGTATCCATATCAGGTTTCCAAGGTAGCGGTTGGTGAGCTCTGCCCGTCTCTTCCTTGTTACTGGACGCACAGTTGAAAGAATGGTGTCTATCTGCTTGTCATGGACTCAGGAGTGAGGCAAGACAAGAAAAGAAAATAAAGTTGCCGTATCTCTTTAAAGAGGAATCTCAATCTCTGAAGTAGTGGGAAATGGCAGCAGCTTGTTTTAGGAAGGAAGTCATGTCTGTCTGTTAAGTATCTGTTTCTTTATTTATTCCTCAAGTTTCATGTCTTGTATTTCTCTGTTTCAAGTTTGTTTCCTGTCTCTTCACCCCATCACGTGCCTTCCCACACCTGTGTCTCAGTCCTCCCCATTAGCTTGTGTATTTTACCTCTTGTCTAACCCTATCTCATTGCCAGTTCGTTGAATTCCTTTGTTTTCATTTTTTCTGACCTTGTTTGTTTTTAGATCTCGCCTTTTGCCTCATGTTTTTGGATACCTCTACCTTGTCTGACCAATCACCTGTGTCCCAAACCTGTTATTAAACAGCGTTTTTTTGCCTCGAGTCTTGCATTCGGGTCCTGTCTCTGGCTTTGCTCGTGACTAAGTATGTGGTTGTGACGTGTCGTGGATGAGATTTGTAGTCTATAGGCTTGAAAGAAAACACTTGTGTGGTCCTTAAGGGATGATTGATGCGAGCTGTTCCCGAGGTTTGAACTCTGGTCATCTGTTTGAGCCGCCGTTTATCTGAACACGAGGCTTTCCTGTCACTGCTCGCTGCGGCTGAATGTTTACCGCTTCCTCAAAAGTGAGGATTCGTCACTTGAAGCCCAGCTGTGTGTTTTCCAAGTGTGAACAGTGAGAAGAGAGATGGGGGCATTAAGACACGAGGGTGCAGGAATGCCAGATGGAGAAGAGAGGATGCAGCCGTCCTATTATCCGATTAGACGTCAGAGGAGACGGGGGAAGGAGACATGAAGTGACTCATCTGTCACTGTATTCCTCTAAAGCTGCATCACATCAAGCCCTCTGAAATAGTTTTATTTACATCTCCAAATGCCTCTTACAAGTTTCAAACAAGTCTTTAACTGAGAACACAACACAAAGACCATCTTGATCAGGGAGGCATGCTGTAAGTCTGTTAAACCATAAAAACCATTCGAAGGTGGCCCAAAAAAAGGATTTCGTTAAAAAATTCTCAACATCCCTAAAACCAGTCTGCACTGCCAAGGTTCAGCGAGCAAAGGTCTGCCTTCCTGTTTGCTGCCTGGTCAGTACGCTCTCAGGATGGTGGCTCCATGTTGTTTCCAGTCTGATCCTTCATTGAGGAAAGTTTGGTAATTATTTTTGTCATAGTTTTCGTCAACAACCATTTTTCCCCTGTCGAAAACTAGACTATAACTAAAAAAAGACAACTGTACATGGGCAAAAACTAAAACTAAATTAATTGACATTTTCGTCAACAAGTAACAACTAAAATGTTTGACAGAGACTTAATCCAATCAGACCTAATCTGGTCATGTAGAAAGTAGGGACAAGTTAGGAATCACAGCTACTTTGGTTGTGTGGAAAGGTTGGATGAGTTAAGAGGGACATCCAATCACAACTGCCTTAGCTTCATGGTGGTGGGATCCAAGTGTAAATCATGACTTCAGAAATTCAAGGAAACATAAAAAAATGCCTTACCCTTTACACTTCATTTTTTAGTCGACTAAATTTACAGTAGATTTTGTCGACTAAAATGTTGTGGAATTTCATCAACTAAAACTAGACTAAAATTAAAACAATTTAAATGACTAAATTATGACTAAAACTAAAAGATATATTAAACTAGATTAAAAAGTGCCGTCAAAATTAACACCATTTCAGACGCTCACTGAAGAGAGATCTGGCTCCAGAGGGTACTGTGGTTCCCCTAATCCAGACAAGGTTACTGTACTCAGAATTGGCCGACATATGAGGGTTTGACTGAACCTCTCTTAAGCTGCATTTCCAACAAGCAGTCCAGTTCAGCTTGGCTCAGAACAGCACGCATTTACTGGAGTCCAGGAATAGGTATCCAATAACCAACCACTTTTTGAGCGTACCAAACCAACCCTAAAAGGTGGAGCTAGAAGTGCTGCAGTCTTTTGATTGGTCAGAAAAATCACCAATTCTCACGCAACAGCAGTGAAACAAAAACACATTCCTTACCATGTTGTAATAGGCGGTAGATTTAGATTTGTTCACTGCTGTTGCTGAGAGCTGGAAGTCCTTCATTGTTACTCTGTGTTAACAATCGCGCTTTCCTGCTGACCGTTGCACTGGTGACGCCAGTGCGATACTTACGTCCCAGCTCACATTCCTGCCCTCAGCTGAAGGTACAGCTGGCTGTGGAAACGCAAACAAGATGAGGGTTTACTGCTCCAAACCATATCGAACTGTACTGAACCAAAGCAGACCACGCTTTAGTCTGGACTGAAGACTATCCCAGAGGCTAGTGCCCCCTAGCAATGGAGGGTAAACTCAAAGAACTGCAGATTTTTTTTAACCCTTGCATTGGTTTCATTTTGAACAGCTTAGGTTTCAAGTTCAGGTTACTTCAATAGTTTTGCAGCCAGAGAGAAAGAGACATCCATCACAGCACACAAAAACAATAAAATGATAAAGTGCTGCTGGTTCAAAAAATCAGGGCAAAGCAAACTCACTGCTGGTCTCGCCATGTGCCAAAACCCGAATGATTGCGTCCTTTTTAGCAGGAAAAGGGAGCTATGAGCAAGACAACAGCAGGAAGTGACTGATTGTACCAGAATAGCATAGATGCTAATAGCTTTAGTAGCAGTTTAATTACGCCTGGACTGCATTTCTTTGTTCAAGAAAAACAGAAGCATTTCTCAATAGCTCATGTTTAGGCAAGAGTTTGTTCTATGAACTGGCAGCATGGCAACCCGCCCACTGTATTATCTGATTGGCCCGTAATGAATGTGATCAGTGGAACAATCATCCAATCACCTTCTGGATATGCATTTGAGAGGTTATGCCCATTCCCAAACACTTTCTATGGGCTGTTTCCCACATGGACTAGTGAAATATACTGAACAGTCCACCTGGTGTGTCAGGTTACCAGTTATAGGGGATTATATGTGATGTGAAGAGGTGATATGCATTGCCAATGGTATTAATATCAACATGAAATACATGTAACATGGTTGGGCATGAGTCCAGACCCTTGAGTCCAAGTGGAGTCTGAAGACACCTCAGGATCCAACTCAAGGGCGACTCAAGTGTCTCTGCTCTACCTTCAGCTGTTTGGTATGACTTAAACCTGGAATCCATGGTTGTTTTGGATCAACCCATTCTTTAGTTTGAGAACTTATCCAAACATTTACTCTAAAAGTGAGCTCATGGATGATTGATGAAGGTGTGCCTAAGAGGATGGAGAGGGTGGCTGGCAGATGATTTTGCAGGATGGAGAGTGAACTGCAGGCTCTGACATGGCAGCACTAATACATCACCTGTGAAGTAACTACAGCAAGTTTGTGCCTTTGAAACGACCCTAATTCATCAACATGTATTTTTAATGCAGATTTATGACTGTGGACTGCTGTTAAGGTCAAAGACTACAAACACACACTTGCTCAGGCACTAACAAAGCCGCACTTTCATCACTTCAAATCTTATTTACACACTTCAGATAACATCCTATGAACTGAGGCGACGGCTAAAATTGGAAGCTTCACTCGAGCGGGGAGAAATATCTATTTGAAAACATGAATGTCATATTCTGATCAGTAATCTTCTCCACGCTTCCCTCAGCGCCTTCAAAATCCCCTTGATCTTTCAGTCATTTAGTGCCAGTCCACTTGCACTTGTTCACTCCTCCCTGGGGAAACTCTGCAGAAGAGCAGTGTAATTCTCACAGTCAATAACCAGAGAGCCTGCCATCAGATAAAAACCTAAGAGCTGGAATCTGGATTTCTGCTAGCATCAGGAGGTTTGAATCTATGTATGAATCTGGGAAATAAAATCTGTGATATCTTCTCAAGAAAATAACTTCATCCTTTCTTTAACTTAGGACTGGCAGAGTGATTTATAGTCATCTTCAAACCAGATTATCACAATATGAAGAGAAATGATGTCACTCCAGAGCTGAGGAGAGTGATGGAGCTACAGTCACCTTAAAATCCAGAGAATAAATCACCCAGAGGGACAGAGGGTCTAAACCAGGGGTCACCGGCCTTTATGACCTGAGAGCTACCCTAAAGATGAGGAGTATCAGGGAGGGCGAACTACATGATCTAATGTTATCAACTAATACAAATGTTATAATTTAACAAGAAAATAATAAATATTATGCATTTGATAGGCTACATACATCACCATATGTTTAATTTTTTACTTTTAATTATTCCTTACAGTAATTTTGACCACAGATAATTACATTATATTAGAACAATGTACTTACATGTCTCTTCAATTATTTTTTTTTCTATGTCAGCATCAATGAGTCAGGATTCTGAGATTAGAGTGAGGATTCTGGGATTAGAGTGAGGATTGTGGGATTAAAGTCTCGATTCTGAGATTGGAGTCAGGATTCTTAGATGAAAGTCAGGATTCTCAGGTTAGAGTCAGGATTCTAATATTAGAGTCAGGATTCTGAGATTAAAGTCAGGATTCTCAGGTTGGACTCAGGATTCTGAGATCAGAGTCAGGATTCTGAGGTTAGAGTCAGGATTCTGAGATTGGAGACGGGATTTAAAGATGAAAGTCAGGATTCTCAGGTTAGAGTCATGATTCTGATATTAGAGTCAGGATTCTGACATTACAGTTAAGATTCTGAGGTTAGATTCAGGATTCTCAGGTTAGAGTCAGGATTCCGATATTAGAGTCAGGATTTTTAACTTTGAGTCAGGATTCTGAGATTAAAGTCTCGATTCTGGGATTACAATTTTGATTCTTGGATCAAAGTCAGGATTCTCAGGTTAGAGCCAGGATTCTGAGATTGGAGTCGAGATTCTGAGCTTTGAGTCAGGATTCTCAGGTTAAAGGCAGGATTCTGAGATTAGAGTCAGGATTCTGACATTAGAGTCAGGATTCTGAGATTAGATTCAGGAATCTCAGGTTAGAGTCAGGATTCTGAGATTAAAGTCAAGATTCTCTGGTTAGAGTCAGGATTCTGAGATTAGAGTAGAGATTCTGAGATTAGAGTCAGGATTTTAAGATTAAAGTCAGGATTCTAAGATTAAAGTCAGGATTCTTAGGATAAAGGCAGGATTCTGAGACTGAAGTCAGGATTTCGATATTAAAGTCTAGATTCTGAGATTAAAGTCAGGATTCTCAGATTAGAGTCAGGATTCTTAGACTGATGTCAGGATTCTGAGATTAAAGTCTAGATTCTAAGATAAAAGTCAGGATTCCAAGATTCGAGTCAGGATTCTGAGATTAAGGTTAGGATTCTGAGATTGAAGTCAGGATTCTAAGATTGGAGCCTGATTTTCAGATTAAAACCTATATTCTGAGATTAAAGTCAGGATTCTCAAGTTAAAGTCAGGATTCTAAGATTGGAGTTGGGATTCTGAGACTAAAATCTAGATTCTCAGACTAAAGTCAGAATTCTGAGACTGAAGTCAGGATTGTAAGATTGGAGTTTGGATTCTGAGATCATAGTCTAGATTCTGAGATTTAAGTCAGGATTCTCAGGTTGGAATCAGGATTCTGAGATTGGAGTAAAGATTCTGAGATTAAGGTCAGGTTTGTTAGCAACCTGTTTGCAAATCTGCAGTCCTCTTCTGTTAGCAGTTTTGGTTAAATAACTCTCATACCAACAATCAAACGTCACACACCATTAGACCAAAATTTTCTTTTATTGCTCTGATTCACTGAATTACCTACAATATTATAATTTCATTAAACTGTTAACTATCTCTATTTCATTAAGTCATCAGCTATTACCATGTATTTCAGTCTTCAGTCATTAATTTTGCCATTTATCTGTGTTCATAGCATTACTCTTCTTTCATATAGCTCATATAAATTAAGATATTGTCTTTTGATGCTTTATATCAGTAAACATCAGCTGACAGTTAACTTTCGATGAGACTAGTTTATTTGAAATCATTATTCCTTCCTTATAAGGTGGTGCCCCAACATAGTTGCCAGGTTCGCCTATTATAAGCGACTTTGGGCTTCTCTTTTTGAAAAGTTTTGGCAGTTGTGGGTTGTGTGTTTTTGGGTTTGTTCCAAAAGAGCAGTTGCTCAGTTGGGCTTGTTGTGCTTCCAAACCCAGGAGGGATCTGATGTTCACTCTACTATCAATATAAACTCAATTCAGATGTTACACAAACTATTTTCCCCCACTCCAAACACAAATGTAAATTTTACTGTAAAAAGAGGCAAAAATGATGTTTCCACAAAAAGAAATCCTAATAGCCAGAATTAAATTGATTTCTAAAGTAACTGTTACTGTTTTTACCATAATAAAGCTGTAGAGGATCAACATTAAAACTTAGATAAAAGCCTGACTACATCTGTTTGGCTACAAAAATCAAGGTCAGACTGACTGTTTAGTGATAACAGAGTTATAAATAACAGCAGCCCCTCCCTTCACTGCTGTATAAAGAAATGGATGTTCCACCTCCAAACAAAAGGGTGTTGAAGAAGTAAATGAAGATCGAGATAAGAAAGAATGCCACTGTGAAATTAAAATATAATGTAGATGAAAATGCCTAATGTAGATTTTTCTATATAAAAAATAATAGCAGGAGCTCGCTTGCTTTGGGCTTGTTTTTATCGACCTGGTTGCTTATATTTCAGGTGAAAAATCTGGCAACACTTTCCCTTGATTAGCGAGGAAAACTAACAAACATATTATGGGCTACACCAGTGATGCTGATATTTTTCTTGTTAGGGATGTTTCTCCAGTGCAGTGCCACACTACACTCATCTCTGCATCTGTTGAATATTTACTTCTCTGCTCTGTTAATTCTCTTTCCCTTGTGAATACTACGACATCTCAGTATTTATTCGTCACTGATCCTTGCCTGTGGACTCACAGTAACCATAGACTATAGCCTGCATACATTACTAATGCTTTGATTTATACATAGACCTTTAGCTAACACTATAACCCCATTTCCTGTAGGCAGCTTTACTGTAACAACAGTCTGTTTATTCTCTCTCTCCAGGCCTTGCAGCTTTAAAAACCATCCATGCAGACTCAACAGTGACATGCCATGCAGCCTTGGCAATTTAATTACCCCACTTTCTCACCCTGTTTTCAGATGTGAGCCGAGTGATTACACGGTCATCGCTGATATAAATGTAAAATGACTGTCTTCCCCTCTCGCCAGCAGCTCTCCGTTTTATCTGCTCCTTCTTTGTCCTTCGTTCTTCATATTTCTTCATCCGCCTGTTCTTCCCGTCTTCTTTCCTCTCAGTAACCTTGCGAGTTTGCTTTAATATTCATGGTGATTGAACCTGAGGGGAATTCAGCGTGTCTCTCTAATTTATGTGCGATAGGCTTCATTATTCACACGTTGATTTAATATGCATTATAGGATTTGTGAGTGAACATATGAGAGGGGGAGTCGAAGAAACCTTTTTGGAGTTCAACTTCTGGAGAGCTGACTGATAATCGAGCGCTCGGGGATATGACTCCATGTTCCTCTTTTGTCAATTTTGCCCCTGTACCTCGTCTCTCTCCTATTTCCTTGTCTTTTTTTGGTGTTTTATCCAATCTAGTGAGTGAATGACGACGCTGGCCTGTCAGTACATAAATACTATGATGCCTGAAGAATATTTTAGAACCGTTGGATCAACTGACCTTGCAAAAAAAATGCACATACATGGTGATATTGAAGTTCTGCCTATTCGTTTAGTCAATGGTCGTATTCACATAAAATACCTAATACATACGTACACTAGAAAGCACTCAGAGAGCACAAACATCCACCGAGGTACCTCACATATTGTTGTTACATCTATAGGCAATACTTCCATGATAAAGTTACCATCATAATATGTTTCATGACCCTGAAAACCCACACCTAGCACTCAGAATCATGTTGATATCATTATTAGTTAGACAGTTATTGAGCAAAAACAATCATTCGCTAATGGTGGTCACCCAGAACACCACCAAAATCTAATCATTTCTAAGTTGGGCCATTGCCAACATCTCCTGAAAATTTCAGCAAAATCCGTCCAGTAATTTAATCTTGCTAACAAATGAACAAACAGACCAAAAAAAACACTGGCAAAAGCAGCACCTCCTTGGTGGAGGTAATAAAAACAGATGCTATCATAATAGGACCGTAGATCCAGCCACTTCAATTTTTCCCCTCCCATCCAGTTACCAGCCAACTTCAAGCAAGACCCTACACCTCCCCAGGGTTTGAAATCACACCCTTTCATGCATTTGCACGGTGTCTCCATGAGATGGCGCCCCCTTTACAAGATGGCATAGCCTCAACCTTTGTTGATTTGGCAGCTACTCTTTCAAGTTAAGCAGAGAGCAAATTTAACACCACAACTTCACACAAAAATGGTCTTGAGTTCACAATTTATAACTGAAAGGGAGAGAAGGCCCCATCACAGACCTGCCAGCGACCAGCCAAGACTGTATCAGGGAAGTGGGGAAGTTTAAAGTAATAATTAATTTAAATAATTTTACGACCAAAAAGGAGGACATTTCCAGGCAAAAGAGGACGTATGGTCACCCTAGTCAAATGGGTCAACACAGTATGGCTAACATTAGCATTGCTAGCATCACCAGCCACTGGTCCTCTCTGCAGGTTAATGTCTTCAAGTCTTTGCTTAATGCAGTTGCACACTGCTGTAGGTGATATTCCAGTGTTATCTGAAACAGTCTAATGCCGAGGTCAGACTTTACGATTACTATCATCAGTACCGACGTTCAATATGTCAGATTAGGTGACCAGAGCCATAAATTTGCTGGAAACTGTGTTGCACATCAGCAGGTACGTTGTTACATATACAAAAGATAATGGGCAACACTTTTCTGGTGACACTAGATTAGATTAGATTAGATTAGATTAGATTTGATAGAACTTTATTAATCCCTTTGGAAAACTCCCTCAGGGAAATTAGGATTCCAGTAGCAGTTTAGTATAACAGATAAAAAGATACTTAAAAAGACAGATATAAACAAAAATATAAATTAATATTACAGAAAAAAAATGCCCCCAAAACAACTTTGACCCAAAACACAGTTCTTATAAAACATTGCTGATTATCTAACCTTGCACAAGAGCCAAATAAGCCTGATGTAATGTCTGTAATCAGGCCGATCCATCCTGCCAAGCTCCATTCTACAACAACTGTGAGTGGCCCAAAGCCACACAGCTCAATCAGCGTCCTTTAAGCCCTTTTTACACCGCCACGCGGCAACTACCCTAAAAAACGCCTCCCTGCTGGCGGAGTCCCCCAAAATGCAGAGCGTTTTTTAAAGCGGTCGCTGCCGCCGTGGTAAGAGCATAGGGTACGAGGTGGCAGTGACGTAGAGTTGATTTGGCGAACGCCACAGCAGAGCCCACTCAAAAGTCCTTCACAACACTCCCTCCCCAAAAACACTTACTAGAAATGTTGTTCCATGCCCAGTTTTTCTTCTGGTTATCGTTTTCTGAAGGTAGAGCCGTGTTGTAGAGCTCTGGACACTCCGACACCAACATTATGAGCTCCTCCATTGTTTGCTTTGACCCGTGAAGCCCGCCATTTCCAGGTTCTCTCCCTCCTTCAATGTGATTGGCTGCTGCAATAGAATGATAGAAAGGATATTTTGGATCCACTTCCAATATATTTTGCATCATGGAGAGTCTACCTGCTACATTATCTGATTGGCCCATAATGCATCTGATTGACAGAACAATCGTCCAATCACCTGCTGGATTTGCTTTGAAAGGCTCCGCCCATTCCCAACCGCATTCTCGGGGCTGTTGATGGACTAGTGGAATATATTGGAGTGGTCCACCTGGTGTGCCAGGTAACCGCTTAGTAATTTGTGTACTCTCACTTAGCTCCCAGCTAACTCTGCCTGAACCTTGTTTATCTCACCGTGATGTCAGGTAAAAATTATCACGACATTCAGCAGAGACAAATATGATGAGGACAGGTCTATGATTGGTCCATGGATCTGTTACTAGTTTTAGTTCTTACTTCAGTCCACTTGTCTCTGCCCACCTCCCCTCCTTCACCCACACACCCAACACAGCATAGTGTGGATGGCTGTTCATCATGAGACTGGGATCCACAGTCAAGATTTCCTGCTGCTTAACAGAGGTTTTTTCTTGCCGCCATGATGGATTCATGTTTGGTTTTGGACGTATGTAAATGTATATACTGTATATGTATATGTGTATTTTATATGTTTATATGCATATATGTGCATCCATAAAATGAAGAGTTTGTCTTCCGCCTGCTCTATTGTAAAGTGTCTTGAGATAACACTTTTTATTGGTGCTATACAAATAAAGATTGATTGATTGATTGAGTTTCCCTCTCAACACCTAAAATAGCAACTAAGTGATAAAAATTATCTGTTTTCTGTCATTTATAATACTCTCCAACATGAATAACAGTCAGTTTTATGAATTCTTTCAGCTTTCCAGCTTGTGTGGACATAAAAGCACTGCATAAATTTGTTTCATTTCTTCCACGGCTCTCAATGTTAACATCTGTGACTGACAGTGTCACAACATGAGAGCAGCTGTCTGTCCGGCCATGTTTGAAAACTCGACCCAGTGTACTAGAAATTCCCCGTGCTCCCAGTGTACACGGAGGAATCGGACTTTGATGCCGCACCAAAGGCTTCATCTGCCATCAGCACCGAGGTGGATCTGCTGCCAATCGCTGTCGAGTTAGCCCCGGCTCTGAACCCCGTCTGTTACAAGTCCTGAGATGTCACCCGGGTTGCCTTTGGAATCTCCTTTTCATGCAGAATCAGAGACGTTTCAAAGGCCCTCTGAAGAGATAAGCACACCCTGCCAACCTGACTCTGGAATACAAATGTGCTTTTTAGCATAGGGAGGTGAAAAGGGAGAGATAACACAGGGGGAAATGTGTCAAGGAGGAGAGGGGGCATGAATGAGGACCCTACAGCGAAGTGAGGAAGGAGCTGTGTGTGCGAAGGAGTTCAGAGCCAGGGGGCAAAGTCAAATGTGAGAGGTATGTCTAATAAAATGATTCAGAGAAATGTGGTGAGCACAAGGGGGGTGTTTGCGATCCAGAAATTTTAAAAGGGAATATCACACCGTTTAGTCAAACTGAATCTGATGTTATAACTCTATGAGGTGACAGATCATGTTTTAGTTTGCATTTCTAGTTTTAAACACCCTTTGTGCAAGGTCGTAATAGGCAGCTACATCCAGGGAAAATCACAAACAGACAGGTGCACAGATTTAAAACACTCAACACTCAGGAATCCCTTCAAACCAATCATTTCTTCATGTATAAAAAAAAACATAGAAATGCTAACTTTTGTTAGCATGTATATGGGATTTTCCATTGTGTGTTAGCATCAAGCTAACATTTTTTTCTCATTTTAAACACACAGATGCAGCTTGTCAGTTGGCTCAATGGAGCTTTGTTGAAGGTTAAATCCCACCATTTAGTGGCACTGAATCTGATGATATAACTCTGTAAGGTAACAGATCATGTTTTGATATGCATTTTTAGTTTCGAATACCCATTATGCAAGGTCTTAATCAGCAGCCCCATCCTGGGCCAATCACATGAGATGAGAGCCTCAAAACATGACAGGTGCATAGATTTAAAATCCTCAGCCACTAGCACCTCCTCAAATCAATCACTACTCCATGTATGAAATATCTTAAATAGCAATGCTAACTTTTGTTAGCATGTATATGGGATTTTCCATTATGTGTTAGCATCAAGCTAACAAACTTTTTCTCATTGTGAACAAATGGATGCAGCTTGTAGTGGTCTAAATGGAGCTTTGTTGAAGAGTATATCCTGCTATTTAGTGGCACTGAATCTGATGTTATATCTCTGTAAGGTGACAATTATGTTTTAATTTGTATATTTAGTTTTGCAGAGCCTTTGTGTGAGGTCTTAATGAGATTCAACACTTAGAGCAGGGGTGTCCAAACTTTTTACATCAGGGACCGCATAAAGAGGAATTCATAGACAACTGAGCCACATGCTGCACCTCACTTTTATTGTATTTAAGTTAAAGTTTTAGGGTTTAGCGTTGGGTTATCACCTGTCAAGGGATCCTTATAACCCTGGACTATCACTGGATTTACACCTAGTCAGGGCGAGAATGACCTTCTAAGCAGCAGAGATGGGAGACACTGGCGGCTTATCTTCACTGTCAGACACAAAACAAGAGTAAACTGCAAGAATGTTGGTGCTTGAAGATGAATATTGCAATATACTTTGTAAATGAGACCTTGTGTCAAAGTAAATATGTCAGAAAATGTACATGATTGATGGTATTTGCTGCTGTAATCAATGTCTTTATTCATTCAGCTGTTTCAGGGGCCAATTCAAAAAGGGCAGAGGGCTGCATTTGGCTCCCGGGCCATAGTTTGGACATCCCTGACTTAGAGGTAGCTTTTTCTATGGACCAGAGGCTGGACTCAAACCTGGGCAATCTGACAGAAAGCCTTAAAACATCAATGATGCATGGGTTCAAATTACTCAGCCAGGCACACCCTCAGATCAAACATTTCTCCATGTATAAAAACCTAACATCGAAATGCTAACTTTTGTTAGCATGTAAATGGGATTTTTCATTATGGGTTAGCATCAAGCTAATTTTTTTTTTTCTCCTTTTGATCACACAGATGCAGCTTGTCAGTGGGCTAAATGGAGCTTTGTTAAAGAGTATATCCCACCATTTAGTGGCACTAAATCTGATTTTTTAACTCTGTAAGGTGACAGATCGTGTTTGATTTGCATTTTGTTGTTTACTCAGCTTTTGTGTGTCAGTTAGCAGCAATGCTAAGAAGAAGCTGTCTCTCATTCCATATAGACCAGAGGATGGACTCAAACTGTTAACAAATGCTTGAAAAGTTCCTGGATCCTGATCCCCACCCAAATGTTATCACTTACTCCTTGTGTCATGACCAACATTCCCTGAAAAGATGACCAAAATCTGTCAAGGAGGTATAGAGTTAGTAGACAAAATGTGGAAATGTCCTTCTGGTAAGTGTTTCCTCACAGATGTTAAAGCTGTCAGAGCTTCACTGCTGACAGAAATATATATCACACATGCACAGCACTTCTCTTCTTCTCTGTTAGTCGTCCTTTTTCCTCTGCTACCCAATCACTTTAACTCTTTTAGGTTGTTAACATGTGCGCCCTCCTTTTCCCCGCTTCCTCATAATGATCCCTCATGGGAAATTACTCAGAGAAAGGGAACAGAATTAGGCTTACTCAGAAAAACGGAGTCTCTGATTCAGAACGATTGGTTTATTATCACTGGGTTATTGTTTTTATGAGCTTGGCTAGTGTTAAATCATAGAGCTGATCAGAGGAGCAGAGGTTTTTTACAGTGTATTATGTTACTTTGTGCAGTCTAGAGCATGTTAAGACAATCAAATAATCAAATATTGGAGCCCCTGCTAGCTGGAAGAAAATTCACAGGCTGGCTGATCACATTTTTTTCCAAGTCCTATTGGTTGAAAAATGCATTCCTTTTTAGATCCTTGCTGAAGTTGCCAGGATGATCAGAAATTCAAGAAAGGATGGCATGCTATCCATTCAATAAGGGCTCAGATTGGCTGCTATGTTAACAATGGCGAAGGTACTCGTCGGTGAAGTTGCTATACCGGCATTGGCAATGATTGCCGACACAACTTAACAATGATCTGCGCAATAGCATCAGTCTGAACCAAGGGCAAGAGTTGGCAGTGTTTTTAAAGGATGGGTCAGCTGCAAACACATTTCCTTGTCATATGTAAATGTGGTTTGATTCCTGATTATGGATCAGTAGTAATTTGTGGTTCTTTTGGGCCTGTAAATGCATGAGCGTATCGCTAACGGCAGCTACAGGCATGTTCCCTAGGCTTGTCATGGACGTTGTTTACAGGTTTTGTTGCATGTTTTCTTACATTCTTTTTTTTTCTTATTTAGACATATAAAAAGAAATAACATAAAAACATTACAAATCAAAATACACACAACAGACTTGAGACTGGAAATTAAAAAAAACACAATCATAACGAAAACACCAATGTCTCCGTGAACTTCATCATCAGGTTTTACAACCTAAAGTATATAAGCAAAATGAATTTTCTTACCAGCCTTCCACTTCAATAAACTTTTCCACATTTCTAAATATTTTCATTGTCGTCCTTTGTCCTCACAATATATCCCTCCAAGTTAAAGGAATGTTTAATAATTGTGATTAATATTCAAGGAATCAAAATCAGCAGTTTTAAAACTAAATCTTTTCCCTAAAGAAATAATTAGATAAATAATATAATCGTTTCTCTTACGTTCTTTGAGGCCCCACATATTCTCCTACCTTGTTGCCAGGTTGGCAGATTGTCTGGTTTGTTTATCAAGATTTTATGAAACCAACATAAATTATGACCACAATTTGGTTTATCTTTAATTTTTTTTGCATTGAACTTTTCATCACACTGTTTCATCCGTCACAAAGTCTCCAACAAGTGTAGCCCGCGAACACTTGGTAGCCCTTAAGGAGCCTCTAAGGTGCATCCTAAAGAAAGCACAAGTTCACACCACAGAGCAGTGTTAATTTTGTTGACTCATTATTATCCTCATAGTTTTCATCAACAACCTTTTTTTCCCCTGGCAAAAACTAGACAGTAACTAATACAAACAAGTGCACATGGACAAAAACTAAACAAACTGACATTTTCATCAACAAATAAAAACTAGACTAAAATGTTTGACAGAGACTCAATCCAATCAGTCCTAATTTGGTCATGTAGAAAGTAGAGACAAGTTAGGAATATATCCAATCACAGCTACTTTGGTTGTGTGGAAAGGTTGGATGAGTTAAGAGGGACATCCAATCACATAAGTTGTCAGTTCTGGTGTTGTAACTGAGATGCTCTGCCAGATAGCCTAAATAAAGGTGACTGCATTTCACACAAAAGTTCAATTTGTTTCTGTTCATTTATACATTCAGACTTTACTAGCATTCAGTAAAGAGTTATTAGATGTTTGATTTTATCCAAGTGTAAAACATGACTTCAGAAACTCAAGGAAACATAGAAATGCCTTACCCTTTACACTTTATATTTTAGTCGACTAAATTTGCAGTAGATTTCATCGACGAAAATGTTGTGAAAATTCATCAACTAAAACTAGACTATAATTATAAAAAATGTTATGACTAAATTTTGACTTCAACTAAACAATATTTTTGGAAAAAGATTATAACTAAAACTAAATTAAAAAGTGCAGTCAAAAAGAACACTGTAGCAAATAAATCATAGCACTTAGATTCAAAACTTAACTGCAGGACGCATGCATTAACCAATGCGGATGTACTTGTAAATAGGTTTACAAAACATGAATTTCTTTCGAAAATTACATAAAGTGCTAATCTTAGTCTAAAAATAGATAACGTAACATATCGTGGTTAAAAAACAAGTCACAACAAGCACACAGGACCATTTAGAGCTGCTGAAGAGTTTATCTGATGACTGTAGGCAGAGGCAGGCTAACACTTCCCATTGACTCCCAGTGTTTGAGCTAAGCTAATTAGCGGTGGGTGAGCTCTGCCCGTCTCTTCCTTGTTACTGAACACACAGTTGAAAGAATGGAGTCTATCTGCTTGTCACGGACTCAGGAGTGAGGCAAGACACAAAAAGAAACAAAATGTTGGCGTATCCCTTTAAGCAGAAACATCGTCTCATCTACTGTTTCATCATTTCCAGTCTGCCATGAAGAAAGCAATGGATGAAGCTCGTGTTAAGAAGAGAAATAGAGCCGATGCATCGGAGACGGCCTGTGACACCTCCAGTCCAGAAACATGAGCTGGTGTTTGTCTGCCCTCCAACAGAGCATGTCAGCGAGACAGTCGGCACCAGGAGGGAGAGCCGAGCGCTTAATCAGATGAAAAGTGTGAAACTGATGCCTGATGGGAAGTGTTGTGCCTGGAGGAGGGATGGCGCACACTGCTGTCGCTCCTACAAAGATATTTATCAGCGTCAGTGTGGCCTGAACAGTGTTGGAGCTGGAAGAGTGAAAACAGACCCTTAAAAATGTGCAGTGATGGGAAACAAAGTAATTAGGACTTATCAATAGTCTGATACGACCGATAGCGGTCACGCGGCAAAGACGTCAAGAACCAGGCGTCATCGCTGGAGATCAGAGCACAAACACCTTCAGCCCTGACGCACGCTGCACCAAAATCCTGCACCCAGTCCCATGACAGACAGGGGAGCGTGTTTAGTTTATCCTAAGCGACTCTGGGCTTCTTTTTTAAAAAGTTGCTTGTAAATATTGGCAGTTGGGGGTTGTTGTGCCCCCAAACCCAGGAGGGGTCTGATGCTCACCCTACTACCAATATAAACTCAATTTAGAAGTTACACAAGCTATTTCCTCCCACTCTAAGCACAAATGCAGATTTTACTGTAAAAAGAGGCAAAAATGATGTTTCCACCTAAAAGAAATCCTCATAGCCAGAATTAAATTGATTTCTAAAGTAGCTATGACTGTTTCCACCATAATAAAGCTGTAGAGGATCAACATTAAACCTAGGTAAAAGCCTGACTGTGTCTGTGTGGTTACAAAAATCAAGGTTAGACAGACTGTTTAGTGATAACAGAGTTACAAATAACAGCAGCCCCTCTCTTCACTTCTGTATAAAGAAAAGGATGGTCCACCTCCAAACAAAAGGATGTTGAAGAAGTAAATTAAGAGCCAAATAAGAAAAAATGTTATTGTGAAACTGAAATGTGATCTAGATAAAAACAGATTCTCTTAAAAAAAAAAAAATAAAGTAGATAGAGGTTGCTTGTTTTGGGCTTGTTTTTATTGACCTGGTTGCTTATTTCAGTCAAAAAATTTGGCAACACTGTCTCAACCCTCCTTGAGCACCATTTGCCTTCGGAAACACTACCAAAGGCAAACGTCCCAAACAATGTAGCTCCCACACTGAAACTGAGAAGAGGTTTTTTTCTTCTTTTTTTTGTTTTTTGTGTTAGCATAATTTTAGTACGTGTAGAGTTAATTTTACTCTGGCTGGAGTCAAATCCCTGAAAATTAATTCTCAGTTGAAAAAGAGTTGTTGTCTAAAGCAAATGTTAAAATGATGTCTCAGTAAATCAAATCCATCAGTGTCATGTATGATCTTTAACTCTTAACTCTGAGCCTGTAAGTAACACTTGTAGAGTCGATCATCCTGCCAGCCCCACATTATTGGACAAGAACCAACAGATGCTACAAGTCCATGTCATGAAAAAAACGTTTTATTTGTTCTAAATATATGAGATGTAACCAACCATGGTACCTTTACTACAGCGACTTTTTCCCCATTAAGTAATGTGTTAATATAGAGTTAACACTTAAGTAGTTAAAAGCACTTTATTTCTTCTCCTACACTATAAATGCCGCAGAGTGCAGTTTTTTATTTCTCTCAAGAAACACTCAAGTCCGACCAAAATAAAGGAGCAGAAAAAATGTACAAACTCCCTGCAGAAATCAAAAGGAACCCATTTCAAAAGGACCAAACGCTTATTTAACAGGTGGTTTTTCCCTCTCTGCAGAAAAAGAGTCTGAGCTGGAGGCAGAAGCAAACTCTGGAGAGCCCGACTGCAAGACAAAACAAGTCAAAGAAACTAGTGTGGGAAAGTTAAATGCAAATAAATGCTACAAAATGCAGAAAAGGCCGGTAATCGACACACTTTCCGATTTAACATCTCAAATTTAACCAAACAACCAAATTTGAGGTTAAAGACATGTTGTGAGAAACACTGAGAAACAAGCCTTGCATGAAGAAGGTGCCACTACAGAAGTGTGTTATAAGTACAGTTCATTTACTCCAGGGGTCTCCGACCTTTCTGAACCAGAGAGCTACCTGAAAGGTGAGGAGAATTATGGAGGGCTGCTTATTTGATTTAATGTTTCTAAATAGTTTACATTTTATAGTTTAGCTTACAATATTTAATACTCTATCAATCAATCAATCAATCAAGCTTTATTTATATAGCACTTTTCATACAAAGAAAAATGTAGCACAAAGTGCTTTACAGGCAGATAGATACATTACAATAAGATAAAAGAAATTATGACCCAAACCCACTCCACCCAGCCCACGAACCCACCCACCCCGCTATCCATACCTAGTATTGATAAAAATGAATCATAAATAAAAGACAATAATAAAGCAGGAACATTGTTGTACCCAGTACGCACCGAGAAAACGCCATCTTAAAGGTTTAAAATGAGTAAACACTGGAGGTTAGGTTAAAGTGTAAAATTAAATATATCATAAAATAAAATAAAATAAACTGAAGTGAAGTAAACGATGAAATATACATAGGCTACATATGAGATGGATGTTTACTGTTACTGATTTTCCTCAATAATTATTATAGTTTAATTAAAAATGATATGAGAACATTTTACTTCCATCTTTCATAATTTATCTGCTAAACTTGACTGATATGTGCAGCAGTCTGTAAGGGCTCTAGCTCAAGAGACGTGGGGACAGCACTGCACGAAAAATGTAAATAAACGTTTTATAATGTGTCACATATTCCATTTGTTGTTTTTTGTATTGATGTAAGCATGATTTGATTGCACAACATGAAAGCTCTACAGTGTTTACAGGATGTCAGTGGACTCCTCAAACTCCCGGTGTGCTACCAGGTGCTCGTGGGTAGTATTAATTTTTTTTTGACTAATTATTTTCATCATAGTTTTCATCAACAGCCTTTTTTTTCCACTGACGAAAACTAGACAGTAACTCATAAAAACAAGTGCACATGGACAAAAAAACTAAAACTAAATTAACTAGCATTTTTGTCAACAGATAAAAACTAGATGAAAATGTTTGACAGAGACTTAATCCAATCAGACCTAATTTGGTCATGTAGAAAGTAGGGAAAAGTTAGGAATATATCCAATCACAGCTACTTCAAATTCAAGGAAACATAAAAAATGTCTTAACCTTTACACTTCATATTTTAGTCGACTAATTTACAGTAGATTTTGTCGACTAAAATGTTGTGAAATTTTATCAACTGAAACTAGACTAAAGTTAAAACAATTTAGATGACTAAATTATGATTAAAACTGAAAGACATTTCAGGCAAAAGACTATAACTAAAACTAAATTAAAAAGTGCTGCCAAAAATTACACTGTCTTAGACACAAAAAATCCAATTATAATTAATCAAAGTTGTGTATCTGTCTTTTATGAAGCTAAAGCAGCTGTTTTCTTGTTTATATGGTGAATCATCAAGCTAAATTTAATGTCAACCATTCAAGCACAAGTATGAGTCATACAACAACATCTGCAGTGATAATTAGCACTTCAAAATTCATGTAAACATGGGATTTTGTGGGGGTTTTATGAATTTTGACCCCAAACATCACCCCAAACAACACAACCGCAGGGAAAACCAGAAACTCCATCATGTCGAGCTGCAGAGACGAGGATCACTTTATTCTGACCGCTCTCTTTGGCATTACCGAAAGTTAAAGTGCAGCCCAGACACAATCAAAAGCTTATTTCTTCTGACTCAACTCTCTGCCAACTTCCCTGACTGAACACTTCCCACCTTCCCCGTGTTCCCTGTAAATTGGACTTTGTTGGCTGATTAAGAGGGGCAGGTTGTTTTTCCAGTTTCATCAGTCAGAGGGGAGGAGAGCTCGGAGCGTCCTGGACATGATGTCAAAGCGCTGACAGCTCCTCTGTGAGCTGACTTATTGCTTTGAGCACGCCGGTGCAGGTGCAGCATTTTTGACTTCAGCCAACGGTGAGCCGCAGAAATTAGCTGGATTATGAAACCAGGCAGACGAGGGAGTAGGTGTCACAGTCGTCTCTTTCTTCAGTCTTTACTAGTTCAAAGATGATGTCGCAATTCGAAGCATGAACGAGATGTTTTGTTGGCTGTTAGCAGATTCCTAATCATTGAGTTTTGTTGTTGTAATTTGCTGTGTCCCATTTCAGGGGTAGCATCCCTCAAGGACAAAGCTGACAAAGAACACAGCCTTGTAAACAACAGGAAGACAGCTTGAGCCAGTCTGAATTTAGGACAGTCTGGTCAGCGATGTCCTGCATCACAAAGTCGTCTTCGCCCTTGAAGGAGTGACGAAGCCAGAATTTAAGTTTTAAGGCCTTTTCACACCAGATGTGACTCCTTTTTGTTGGCATTGACCAATGTCAAGTTTCTAAAGTTTCATGGCCTGTTAGCCCACATCTGACCAAACAAAGCACATCACAGTCCGTCAAACACTCAACATGGCAGCCCGCTTTAATGTGTGTTTGCTTTACGGCTCCTCTTTTAATTCGACCAAAGTTAAAAACTAGAAAAACAATACACAAACAGACAGACCCTGGCGAAAACATAACCTCTTTGGCGGAGGTAATGACATGGATAATTAATTTAACAACAATGTATGGCTGAAGATAGTGCTGTAGCTGAAGTATGATGATGATGTGTGTCTATTCAAGCTTCTACTGTCATCAACAGTTGGTCCTGAAGCGGCTGTGGTACAGTTTCAGCTCCTGCAAGAAACTAGAAAACTTGCCACAAACATGGCAAACAACTATCAGGAGGCTAATGCAGCTAGCGGTTAGCTTCCTATAACATCCTCCAGCTCCTCTTTTCATCACTTTGTTATATATAATTGACAGGTTACACTGTTTAGATGCTCTTGTTTTTTTAAAACAGATTAAGAAGCTGGTTCTCCATTTTGTTATCTGTCTAACTTTATGCTTGCCTTTACTCTTGGTCCCATAGGTATGTTTGCTTCCTGCTGTAACTAGCTTGCTCCCTGATTGGCTTTGCTCTGTCCATTTGACAAAAGACATGCTCGACTGTCTTAGTTACACTCCAAACACATCAGGACTTGAAATTGTCAATATCTAACATGTTTAATATTTATGATTTCAAGTCTTGCGGCCCCTGATCTTCTTTGGAGAGAGTAAAATGTTTCCTAGTACACCTCACACCACGGGATAATGAGGTAAAATAATCTTTAGGACCTCTTTGCTGAGTTTGACTGGAAGCATTGATCCGAGCTGAAAGTCGGGCCGATTGTCGGGTTGTGTGTACCCCGTTTGAGGTTGTTCCCATACAAGTGGGTGTTTCCTGTTTGGCACAGTTTGTTTGCATATATACAAACACAGCAATCGGTTCCTGTTTTGACACAAACAAACACAACGATTTTGCCTGAAAGAGGTGATCTCGATTCGCTTCCAGTCAACCCAGGAACCGGCACAAACAGGGTGGCAAGTTAACTCATCACACTGCTGTAGTAGTATAAGCAGCAGCAGTGGTTATAATATTGGCTGGTACATTGATTTGATTAATTTTGATTTTTATGATTGTGTCATATGCTCAGCCTTACAAGACACCATTATTCAATCACCAAGTTTAGAAGTCATGGTAGACGCTTACAAAAAATAATCTCACAAAAATAAACTATCTTGATGCTTTTTTCCTCACAGAGTCACTTTCTGTGCTCAGGCACAACACACATGAAAATATCAACATGCCAACGTCACTCACATCTCTACAGCAGATCATGGAGCAGGGGATTTTGTCCTTTTCAAAACTGCTCTCTACTTTCTTGTACTGCCAACAGTTCTAAAGATGTAATGCTGTAATAAGTTACCATGCTATCTGGTGTCCCCTATGGTTCTTAGTGGACACCAGCGAGTGTTAAAAGCTCCTCTTGGTCGAGCATGGTTTGTTTTCTTACATAGGACATTTAATCTGTGCTTTTTTAGTGATTATATTTCTGTTTTGTGGGTGGTGCAGCCTGCTGGGTTTTTTTCCTATAATGCAATGCAATGCTGGCCATGACGTAATTGCGTAAGGCTTTGTGGGATCAAAACACTGCCAAATGATCAAAAGAAAACATGCAAACTGTAGTTTTTTTCCAACTGAATTCGACCAAAGTAACCGATCTGTCGGTGTGAAACCACCAGAGCACTTTCTGTTACATAATTTCTACACATATTAACTTTTTAAATGTCATTTAGTTTATTTATTTAAAGGTCGGTCATCTTAAATGAATAGACAGTGTCTTTTCTTAGAGCTCATTGTGCTACTGCTGTAATGTTTGCACTGACATCAGTAATTAACACAGTTTTATGTTTAATTTTCTTTAAAGCTGGAGCTAATCCGTATATAAACACTCCAATTAGCTTTGGACAGCATCCTGGTTCATTATATCCCCCTGACTGCATACACATACCATTAACTGTTTTCATATCTCCTACCGTCCACTTAAAGAGCTTATCCTTGGCTCTGTGCTTGATTAGAGATCACCGCGTGTGTCCTGAATGCTAATGTGTCCCGACCAGCCAGATGCTCCCTCCTTTACTTAGAGCACTTTTGTCAAGGTTCAAATGAAAATCTGCTGCATCAATTATATTTTGCAGTGTGAGAAAGTGTCTGCTCGAGGTCACCCTGGGAGGGTCTGAAAAGATTTTGATTTTGTAATTTTATAGCGAGCTTCAGACTTGATTGTCCCTCAGCCCCAAATCTCATTATTTTGATGCCCCACAGTTTCAGACTCATAATTTCTGCTCCAGACCAGAGGTATTAAATACAAATTCTGCCTAATATTGAAAAAAAAAAGTTAATGACTTTATTTGAGAGAAAATCTGATTGCATGTGTAAACCGTGCACGCAGTGCTCCATTTTAGAGTTAGACCAGTGGACGCAAACCTGCTGCTGCAGCCGTCAGATAAGAAGATGCTCCAGAATTATGGTGACGTGGCGAAGGATACGGTTTACTCAAGACCAGAAGGATCTGTGTGGAGATAGGGGAGACAAAGTGATGAACCAGATACAGAAATCTCCACATCTATATGATGTGTTATTGATACTCCAAAGTGAAAAATATGCCAGTCAGATAAGCTGGAAGGAAGTCCTTATATGTCGCTGCTGTTGGTCCAAAACATCTCATCTTCATGTTTAATGATTGTTTAAAAAAATAATAAAACAACTCCTCTGGAATGTCAGTTAACTATTTCTAGTGCCAACCTATAATTATAGGCAGGTCTTGTTAGATAAATCAAATTATAAAATATATGAATGTTCAATTATGCCTATATGAATTGAACCTATATGCCTTTGACACTATCATCTTTAACATCAAATAACAAGCTTTAAATAGATAAAAATATACTTAAAAATAAAAATACTGTAAAAGTAAAGCCACTGCTACTGCAATAATACAGTGTTAGAGTGCATACTAAAAGCATGACTTAGACTAACTAGTTTTTTCTTACTCTTTTGTTTATTTTATTTAACTTTTTTTAATAATTTATTTTTTCTCCACCTGTTTTTTTATGTTATTGTTACTGTTATTGTTAAAATAAATTTCATGTCAATATTTGCGGTTTGTTCATTTTTTTATTATTTATTTGTTTGTTTCTTTTGCTGTTTTCCTGATTAATTTTGATAATTGGCTTTGCATTATGTTTTATGCTTATCATACCTGTATTGGTTATGACAGCTTGTATGTCTTTTAAAACACAGCTTAAGATGCACTTGTTCACTTTGTTCATATTTGGCGGAGTATAGTCAGTTTTATTGGGTCTTTTATTTGTTATGTTTTCTCCTTATTGCTTTGTTTTTACTGGTTTTATTGGCTTTTATTGGTGTTTATTGTTTTTTTGTCTAATTTACTGTAAAGCACCTTAGTAGGCCACTGGCTGTCTTAGATGTGCTATATAAATAAAGCTGACATTGACACTGACATGCACGTTAAAGGTCTATAATTGTTACAGGCGGAGTGTAAGACAAGAAAGTAATGAACATGTTTAAAAGGACTTCTTCAAGAGAAAATACATGAAAATGTCACATTAATGTTATATGTAGTTTGTGTTGTTCAAATGAAAAATAGATTAAAAAAAATCAAAAGGATCATGGATCCCAGCAGGAAGGCCGTCGTTACAGTGAACTGAATATTCCTCCTCAAACAAACTCGTCAGACAGACCGACTGACTGATCTTGTAACTTTGCCAAACTGCTGTCCTGACTAAAAACCATCCGGCTGATTAAAGCTTCCCTTCTGCAGCTCTCACCCACCGCATCTTTAACCTCTGACCTCCGCCGTCACATCAGCTCCCCGGAGCCCCGAGCAGCCGGTCCGCCTGCGCCCGTGGTTTCAAACATCATCATAATATCTGGTGACCGAGGTTTCGGTTGTGGTTTCTGAAAACCTTCACCTGCTTGACTTTGTCTGTAGGGCTGACTCAGCGGTTTCCTCTCCTCCGCTTTGATGAAAGCATTGCATGCTGGGAGGAGGGATTACAGTATCTTTCATGTGATGCCTCAGCGCTAAAGCCTGCAGTACCTGCTTGTGTTTGGACTGATAGTGCTCTTCTCTTCTGAAGTGTTTTCTGAAGACTGTGAAGGCTTCTGCAGCATCAAAAGACTTTTGCTAAAATGCACTGACCAAAAACCAAAGATTATCCACGGCTGAAGCACAGACATAAAACCTGCAGAGCATCAACAAGAGCCTTCGGAAAATGTTTTCTATATTAATATTCTCTACCAGCACCTCATTAAGGTGGAGATATACTTGGGTTCTGCTGTATAGATGCCTCCAGCCGAAGAATCCATTTGCAGCTCAGCAGGAGGTTTCTCTTATTGATAATCCTGCTACAACACATCTGATGCTTTTGTTCATAACTGCAAAGGTTTTGTTGTTAGCTCTGCCACGGAGGTTTGGTTTTTGTCAGTGTTCCTTTCTCTCTTTGTGTGAGACAAAAACTAAAATAAAAACGGAATGATTATTTTTTTTCAATTATTCATTTATTGTGAATTTGATTCATTCAATTCTGTTCAAACTTTTACTTAATCACAAAAAGACATTAAGGTTTCCCTCATTTTCAATGACGTCGAGATCACAGATCACAACAGCAAAGGAATCAATTAAACAGTAACGAACAGAGGAACAGTGGTCAGTAATCAAGGTCTTAAACTCTGTAAGAGAGGGAAAGGCTGTTATCTTTAGAGTTTGTTGGAGGAAATTTCATGAATGAGGGGCATCAAAGGAAAATGCTAATATACAGAGTTCAGTGTCGACTCAAGGAACTTTCAGAGTGAGTAAACCAGAAGAACGAGTCACGTAGGAGCAATCATAAAACTTCAACAGGTTTGTGAGGTAGGGTGGTAGCTTGTTAGTAAGGGCTTTGGTCCTTCTCTGATCAAGGGATGGCCAACCAACCATCTCATAGAGGATGCAATGATGAGTGTTGTACCTGATCCATGCAATATGTTAACATAAAACTTAAATAAAAGCCTGACTCTGTGTGTTTGGTTACAAAAATCAAGCTTAGACAGACTGTTTAGTGATAACAGAGCGATGAAAAACACTTCACTTCTGTATAAAGAAAAGGATGTTTCACCTCCAAACTAAAGGATGTTGAATACATATAAGAAAAAATGTCACTGTGAAACTGAAATGTGATGTAGATGAAAATTAAAACACACTTTATGTAGATTTGTCTTAATATATATCAGGTCTTAATATAAAAAAGGGATATATTACATTAGAAAAAAAGTAGCTGGCGGTTGCTTGTTTTGGGCTTGTTTTTATCGACCTGGTTGTTTATTTCAGTCTCTTAAGGCTGCTGTATTGATTACTTATCACATCAGGCTCCTTGACAGTGTTAATGTTGACAGCACTTTCTAATTTAGTTTTAGTTATAATCTTTTGCCTAAAATATCTTTTAGTTTTAGTCATAATTTACTCATCTAAATTGTTTTAACTTTAGTCTAGCTGATGAAATTTCACCACATTTTAGTCGACAAAATCTACTATAAATTTAGCCAACTAAAATATGAAGTGTAAAGGGTAAGGCATTTCTTATGTTTCCTTGAATTTCTGAAGTCATGTTTTACACTTGGATAAAACGAAACATCTAATAACCCTTTATTGAATGCTAGTAAAGTCTGAATGTATAAATGAACAGAAACAAATTGAACTTTTGTGTGAAATGCAGTCACCTTTATTTAGGCTACCTGGCAGATCATTCATATATATCAATTCTAACCTTTCCATACAACCACAGTAGCTGTGATTGGATATATTCCTAACTTGTCTCTACCTTCTACGTGACAAAAATCCAGTCTAATTGGATTAAGTCTCTGTCAAACATTTTAGTCTAGTTTTTATTTGTTGATGAAAATGTCAGTTAATTTAGTTTTTGTCCACGTGCAGTTGTTTTTATTAGTTGCTGTCTAGTTTTCGTTGATGTTGATGAAAACTATGATGAAAATAATTAGTCAACAAATGATTCGGTGATTGAGACGCCAACAGGAAACGCTCCTGTCCTTAAATAACTGTCATGGCTGCTGACCAGAGGTTGCTGACTCATGGATTAGAAAACACTGAGCCAGACGTCTTTTTTATAAAACCCTGAATGTTTTCATTTCCTCTCATCTTGTTTTTATTTTCCCCTCACAAGAAGCCCTCTCTGATGATTATTCAGACATTTACAGCTGCTCTGTTTTCACACATTAGTTCTGCTGCGTTGTTTGAGAGCACGCAGACCTCTTGAATCACTGCGGCGCCTCGGCACCGACGTGAGAATTACCCACACTGCACCGCTCGGGCAGATAATGCAGTACAAAGACAATCAGCTGCTGCCAATGAGCAAAAATTAGCATTTGCTCATGCTAATTACTAATTATGATAAGGAGAGCAAAATTAACCCGCAGTGAGGAAGAAGTGGGTCGTAACAATGATGACACTGCGACGGCTCTAAAGACAACGATCCATTGATCCCCAGATGGCAACAGTGATGAAGAAAGCAACGCTACTAGGAACGACTGGATTATTATAATGCCAATGTGCAGCTCCATCCAGAATATTAGCTCATCCTCCACTCTGATGAGCATGTATAAGTGCAGTGGTGGGATTATGCAAATGGAAAATTGAAGAAGCTGGCGGTTTCCCTGGCAGTCGACTTCAAAGCTTCCAGGACTGGAGATGGAATTAGTGCTCTGCCTAATCCCACTGGAGGAGGGCGGGGAGGGGGAGCCGCACTTTATTAATGCACCAGCAAGTTTAATCAGAGAGAAAACGGGGAGAGGACGGAGCTGTGGGCAAAAAGAAAAAGGTAGAGAATGGTGACGGAGGGAAAAATGAGAGGTACAGGTAAGGAAGGATGTGAATCTTTGAAGACTCAGCTCAGGGGGTCAGGATTTGATCCTAAATCTATTTCACTTGGACTGATTTATCAACTAGAGAGCACTCAGAGAGCACAAGCCTCCACCAAGTTAGCTCACATATTGCTGTTACATCTATAAGCAATAGTTCCCTGATAAAGTTACCATCATAATATGATTCATGACCCTGAAAACCCACACCTAGCACTCAGAATAATGCTAATATCATTATTAGTTTGACAGTTATTGAGCAAAAACGATCATTCCCGAATGGTAGTTATCTAGATCACCACCAAAATCTAATCATTTCTAAGCTGGGCCATTACCAACATCTACTGAAAATTTCAGCAAAATCTGTCCAGTAGTTTTTGTGTAATCTTGCTAACCAACAAACAGACAGCAGCAAAAACATAACCTCTTTGGCAGAGGTTATTATCAACCACAGGAAACAGTGGACATACAGATGCAGCCACTTCAATTTTCTCCTCAAAGCCACAGGGAGCCTGAAGACGATATCTGTACGTCAATACACAAACCCAGATCTAGGTGACAGTATTTGCCAATTTCAAGTCAAAAATACCTCACTAGACTGATTCTAAGCCACAGTTTCCTGATATGTCTGGATTAAAATCTTATTTGAAGTTATAAAAACTAAAAATAAAGCTTGGTTTGCTTGTAATAAGTAAAATGATCTGCCAATGATATGAAACGAATTTGACTTAAAGGATGTCTTTTTTTTTTTTTTTTTTTCAGATTGCATATTAAACCTGAATTTAAGACCCTCACTTAGTCAATCTTATCATTTCAAGCAATTCAATACCTTATTTTTGCCTTTAAAGGAACACTCCAACATTTTTTTATGTTTTCATGTCTTGCCTCACTGCCGAGTCCATGACAAGCAGATAGACACTATTCTTTCATCTGTGATTTCGGGAACAAGAAAGAGACGGCCAAAGCTCGCCCACTGCAAGTTAGCTTAGCTCAAACACTGGGAGTCAACCAGTAGCGCTAGCCTGCCTCTGCCTACAGTCATCAGATAAACTCTTCAGCAACTTTAAATGGTCCTGTGTGCTTGTTGTGACTCATTTTTACCCCTTTATGTTACGTTATCTTCTACTATCATCATATTATCTTCTTCTATTCTTAAACAGAGGATTTGTTCTGTTGTCCTATTTAAGTGATGGTTTTCATGAGAGATGTGACGTTGGCGAACGAGTTGAGTGTTTTGAGCAGCTCTTTTAAATGAATGATGAGAACTGATGTGCAGTTCCGAGTGAGCCGTTCTTTTCTTAAATTTGCATTTAGTCATGGCTTGTAAATGAACAGCTTACTCAAAACTGCGAATCGGTTATTATCATTCACTTAAAAGAGCTGTTCAAAAGACTTGACTCGATCGTGAATGTCACACCTCTGGTGAAATTACAACCGCAGAAGTAGGTCAACAAAACAAAATCTTTGTTTAGGAGTAAAGCAGGATCATAAGATGATTGTAGAAGATAACGTAACATAAAAGAGTCACAACAAGCACACAGGAGCGTTTAGACTTGCTGAAGAGTTTATCTGAGGACTGTAGGCAGAGGCAGGCTAACACTACCCATTGACTCTCAGTGTTTGAGCTAAGCTAACTTGCAGTGGGCGAGCTTTGTCCGTCTCTTCCTGGACGCACAGTCTAAAGAATGGTGTCTATCTGCTTGTCACGGACTCAGGATTGAGGCAAGACACGAAAAGAAAAAAATGTTGGAGTGTTACTTTTATTTCTTATAGTAAGATATTTATCTTGACTTACTAAGTGAATGTGGATTAGATTAAGCGCTTTAGATATTTCTGATCTGAGTTTTTGCAGTGTAGTGGCATTTTCATTGCTAAGCCAAATTTTCATCTATACACCCTGTAAAATATAAGTGGTAAGGGTGACATGTTTGCCACATAATTGCAGGGATCTCATGACAAACATTAGGGGTGGGCAAGTTTGGGCACTTTCTTGTCATGGACCAGGACAAGTAGGTGTTCCCCTTTGGCACAGATTATTTTAATATGCCCAACCCAACAGTGGCAGCAGGTAGTGCACGTGCCACACATCAAGATCCCTGTGTCAGTCAGGGCCTTTCTGTGTGGAGTTTGCATGTTCTCCCTGTGCATGCATGGGTTTTCTCTTTGCAGCTTCCTCCCACAGACCAAAAACATGCTCACTAGGTTGATTGGTGACTCCAAATTGCCCTTAGCTATGATTAAGAGCTGTCTCATGATTGGAGGGATTCATGATTGGTTATATGGATTCATGTTGGGTATTGGATGTACAGTATGTATTTGTATATATTTATATATATATGTATATATGTATATGTGTATTTTGTATGTATTTATGCATATATGTGTATCCATAAAATGAACAGTTTGTCTTCAGCCTGCTCTATGGTAAAGTGTCTTAAGATAACACTTGTTATGAATTGGCGCTATACAAATAAAGACTGATTGATTGATTGATTTAAATAAACTTGCCTTGTTAATAAACAAACTAACTGACAAACAACAGCCAGCGAAACCACAACCTGATTGGTGGAGGTAATAACAGTGCGTTCCCTTCACCTCAGACCTGAAGACACTCCAGCTACATGCTGGTAAAGCCAGGGTACCCAAAGATTGTTCAATTTCCTATTAGGAAACTCCAACCAAAGGGGACGTTCCTAGTGTGGTATCTAATTTTCAATGTGGAGAATCCAATTTCAGAGTTCAACTGGAACACACCAGAAAAATGGCAACACTGCTCACCATCTGGTCAGCAGAGCATCACAGGATTCAACGACTGCTTCAAAAACTCATTTGGTTCCCAGAATTCACCCAGCTTACTGAAGCAGGAGAATTTATCCCTCACATCACTCAGCATAAACCACAATTATGGATTGACACATGGGGTCCAGGCCCCAATTTGGACACACCCCTGCCCAAGCAAGTTGCGCCTCCCTTGTTGTGTGACCATGCCAACCAATTGATTGGCTTTGCCACGACAGACCAGTAAAATATTTCCCATGGATTTACAGAACGGTTCCTCTTATGTGTCAGGTTAAAAATGGAGAGGGGGAAAGAAATCAAAAGGTTTGAAATGCTCAGACTTGCTTGTTAAAATTTGATAAATATGGAAAAAAACACGTCTAAGACTGAATAATTTTCTGCTGATTTAATCGATTTAGAATCACATAAATCAACATTTGTGAGTCTAATATGAGTTGATTATTTCTGAGCTGCTCTAAATTTCAGGAGTGCAAACCTGCGTGTTTCTGTGCAGCGAGGTGGAGAAAAAGTTTGCCTCAACACTGATCAAAGAGAATATTAAAGACGGACCTGCAGGCCCGTCATCCTCCACATTTAACCAAAACACTGATCTTTCTCCTGACAAACCATCACACTTGATGTTACCTAAGAGCAAAAACCGTCAGGACCAAAACACAACCTCAAGGGCAGATCAATACTCACACACAGTCGAAGCTTGTACTGCATGTTCTCCTCCATGATAGTAAGTTACTCTGAATGGTTTGGCAGCAAAACATCTGTAACAAAAAGAGAAAAATTAAACTAGATCTTCAGACCGGTCAGACAGCACTACTGGAAGACTGTTGGAGCACAAAATTCATCAGTGATATCAAGCATAGTTCAGCTCTACTAGTACTCAAATCTGGAGTACATTAGAAGCGAAGCGAAGCAAAAAGTTTCACAAGTATGACTAGTAGACTTAAAAATGTTCACTAGTACTGCTAGTAAGTCTTATATGCTGGCTTTGGCTTTAGTAGTATTACTATGAAACTTAAAACAGTCTACTAGTACTACTTTTGAAATATTTTGAGTTTACTTGTATTAAAAGTGAAAAAAAAATTATATTACTAGTAAAGGTTTTTGGTGCAGTTGTGCTTGAGTAGACCTTACTGGTAAAGCAAAATCATCTCCTAGTACACAATTGTGTGTAATACAAGGATACTTTAAAAATGTTACCAGTAAAAACTCAAAGCTTTACAAGTACTACTAGCAACACAAAATTTTCTACTAATAGGCGATTTTGCCTGAATTTGATTTTGCCCGCCCCTTTTTAGCATATAAGGCTTGCTATTAGTACTAGTGAACATTTTTCAGTCTACTAGGAGTACTAGTAGACTCAAAAAAGTCTACTAGTACGTGTGAACATTTTTCGATTTACTAGTACTGTAGGGCTGAACTACGGTTGATTTTACGGTTGATTATACAGCCATCGCCAACATCTACTGAAAATTTCCACCAAATCTGTCCAGTAGTTTTTGTGTAATCTTGCTAACAAACAAAGAAATGCTGTGGAAATTTTACTCTGGTGCATGCTTACACTTCACATTTGAGTTACACTTACACATTTCTGTCTCACCACACACATATGAGCTCCTGTCTACCATAAAGACCTTCACTTCACTTTATCAGCATTTGAACGGTGTAAGTTATTTCATGACGTCTTCCTTACAGGAGCAGAGTCTCACAGATTAATAACATACGCATAGATTAGCTGAGCGGCGCATGGATGTCCTTGTCCTTGGTCTACACACGTAGTTCCAACTAAGATATCAGCAGTTTGTGTCTAATAATTCAGAGACGACGCCAGGACAGCGTCTTTAGATTTACACATTCACACGTACTTCTACACACACATACTCCCAAATTCACAAACACACATAGACACATACCAAACACACATATCTTTGAATTGCTCTGCTTTAAATGTGTGCACTTCTTCCTATGTCTTCAGACTTTCTCTGCAGATGATGGACCGTCCATCTCTGTTCTTTTGATTGTCTCCAGACTTGCAAGCCTGTATTTAATAAAACTCACAAAGGCAGCACTTGGTTTTAAGATCCTTCATTTTCATCCTTTTTCATTCCTGTGGGAGAATATACAAATTTGCCTTTACACAAACAAACAGCATGATTTTGCTACTATGGTTGATCTTACCGATATCAATTTTATGCCCAAATGGCTTTCCATACAGCGTGACTTTTGTAACTATGCTTTAATAAATCAGTTTCACTCTTTAAAGGCCACATTTTCTACATCCTTTAATGGTTTTTACTTTAAAAATGTATCCATCTGTCTATAAACCTCCTTTAATGGGCAAAAAAATCCCTTCACTCGTCCTCCATTAGCGCCATCTCTCAAAAAAGGTGTCTGAAAAGTCATCAGAGGATATGCTGCCTCCCTCTGATGGAGGACACTCCCCGAGCCAGATGTTTGTTCACCCCACGATCAGCTCTGGTGGAAGGACTATAGCCAGGCATGGCAGTGTGGCCACAGCCATTCTGCTAAGTTAGCGGACCTAGCTTCTAGCTTCTGTGGTAAGTGAGCAAACGTGACCTGAAAGCCACAGTGAAAATTAATCTAAATTAACTCGTATGTTGATGATGATGTTGTCAGTCATGTCTCTGATTAATGAATGACTTCCTTCAGAGTGAGCTCACTCAGTTCTGTGAATATAAGTGGCTGTTTTGCTTCATGAAAATCCTGCAGATGAATGTGTCGGACTACATTAATTGTCATCTGTTATGATGCTGTATTCTTTTTTATTTTCCCTGAAACATAACAGCACCAATTAAGGGGACATAAATGTTTGACATGTTTGTACCTCGGAGCGTGAACACTTCACATGTTCCCTCTGTGTTTATTAAACCCTAGCACGACCCCTGACTCAAGCATCCGCCCGTTTGGAGCCCCACACTGAGGAATAAATCAGCGGGCTGAGCTTTGATATCCACACAGTTTGATTCATGAATGTGCTGCCTCACTCTGCTGTGTAACATTATATCTGCATGAGAGCCCTGCAGTGCAGACGCCCCACTTAAATCAATAAGGCAGCGTTGATGAATTTAACATAATTAGAGCTGCAAATATGAAATCTCCCCACTCCTTGGCATAAAATTGATTGAGTTGGAAAACAACAGAATTGATTTTTCTTGGAAACAAAGTGCTTGGCATTTTAAATAGGCTTTTCAAAGTGAGCAGATCTGAATTTTCACAAATAGGCGTGGACGTGCCTCTGGTAAATATTTATGTAAAGCAGGAGTGATAAGTCAAACTGTGCTTCAAACTATTGGACTGCAGGCTCACGTATCTGACAGCATGTAACAGCGAGGGTGTCTGCAGGTTCAGCGGGCTGCTGCAGTCGAGCGAGAGTGAAAAATGAAGTTCTGTTGCCCACCAGCACCTTCACATGGACGCTTCAGGGTACTGCTCGAGTCAGTGAAACAGAAACTGCAGCTAAAGTCTGATTCACTCCCACGTACAAAAGAAAAAACCTCATATTGTGGTTATCTTGTGATATAAAGGTTCAGATTTACCCTGTGAGTTTATGAGGGCGACTACATCTGAATCAAACAATCATAATTCAGTCATTTTGGCCTTAAAGGGACAGTTCTGGGTTTTTTGTGTGCTACAGTGTCACAGCTCAGTTCTCTCTCTGTTCAGAAATCTCAAGACAGACGCTAATGCAATACATTGTTGTACATGGTGCAAGATTCTCCATAAAATTAAATAAATATGGGAGTAAACAAGACACAAAATCATATCACATCAGTGCTGATTTTGACAGCACTTTTTAATTTAGTTTTACTTATAGTCTTTTGCCCAAAATATCTTTTAGCTTAAGTCATAATTTAGTCATTAAAATTGTTTTGATTTTAGTCTAGTTTTAGTTGATGAAACGTCATAGTCAAAGTAGCTGTGATTGGATATATTCCTAACTTGTCCCTACTTTCTACATGACCAAATTAGGACTGATTGGATTAAGTCTCTGTCAAACATTTTAGTCTAGTTTTTATTTGTTGATGAAAATGTCAGTCAATTTAGTTTTAGTTTTTGTCCTTGTGCACTTGTTTTTATTAGTTACTCTAGTTTTTGTCAGGGGAAAAAAGGTTGTTGAAGAAAACCATGACAAAAATAACTAGTCGAGAAAATTCACACTGTTTCACCTCCACTGTGAACATACTGAAGGTGGAACGGGGGAGCGAGTTGACCCTCTCTTTGTTTCTTCTCCAGAGGTTAGCCCAATTCACTTTGCCTCTATGCAAAAACTCAGCATCAAGGTTTCGCTGCATTCACATTTAGAGACATTCACATTAATTGCAGCACTCTTGTCTCCCGCTGCCTCCTTTTCTCCATATCACACCTTTGTTACTACCTCTGGAGACAGAACAAAGAGGAACAAAAAAGAGAACAAATTCCAAGGACAAAACAGAGGAGCTGAATGAAAGTTCATCTTCATAGTAAGAATTTGGCTCATACTGATTGTTTATGTTGTGAAGACAGAAGCCTCGGTTTCAATGATAAGTCATGATAGCACTCGCTGTGTTCACTGTTGTGGGTAAACTGAGCTCTTTATTACTGAGTTGGGTCAGCAGGACAATCCTTAAACATTTGTACATTTAGCTGATCTTTATTTGGGATGAAGTATTGTTGGTGGATTTGGTCAAATTCAAGTAAGATCATAGTTTTGATTCATGTAGGCTGTGCCGTGTCTTAAATTAATGCCTAATCAAAGTGGTTTGGTAGCAGAAAATTAAAATGAAAATCTCTCCAGCAGTGAAGAGACAATCTCAGGTGTAGCTTGGGAATTTGTACAGTCATGTGCCATCACTACAACAATACGCAGCTGATGATTTAGCTTTTAATCAAATCTATCAGGGCTTTAAGTGCTCTAATTTAGAAACAAAATATGCAAATTCAGAAACTAAAAAATCCAATTTAAACCCCAATGACTTGACAGAGAATGGATATTGAAACAGGACATTTTGGCCATTTTTCAAGACCTCAAATCAAAAAAAATAAAGAGTTTAAAAGCTCCAAGTGCATCAGTAAGCATCAAATAAACCAAAATGCCACACCTTTTGACTGTTGGTCATCAGGTTAATCTTTTAACATTTGCATATTTATCCATTCATCCATCCATTTTCTATATTGCTTATCCCTTTCAGAGTTGCAGGGGCTGAAGCCTATCCCAGCAGACACTGAGTGAGAGGCGAGGTACACCCTGAACCAGTGGCCAGCCAATCGCAGGGCCACATAGAGAGACAGACAACAGGATAATCAGGGCTCGAACCAGCAAACTTCTCGCTATCAGGCTACCTGCTGCTAAAGTTAGCTAATCCTGTATGTAGAGATATTAGTGCCAAAACAAAGTGGCTTGGTTGTGGAAAAGTAAGTTGTTGGACACCCTGCGCTGTTTTTGTGGCTTGTTTCCACACGAAACTCCTTAAATCATGAGACAAAGGTGGCCCCATGTGCAGCATAGATAGTGTTAGCTTCTGTGCTAACTTTTTAAGTATAGATGCAGAGCTGATCTCTCTTGCTGTGGCTAATGTTCAGGCTGGCGTGAAGTACCTCATACAACCCTACTTCAGAAATCCTGCACTATCCCTTTAAGATGGATACAGCTGAGCTCTGCAATTCGAAAATGCATCACGCTACACCCAAACTTTATTTTATTTTCTATGAAATAGGATGTGGATGGAAATGAGAAGTCATTTTTAAACATTTTCAGATCAAAAATTAGGATGGGTTTAGAGTTTCATGATAGATTAGGGTATAAAAGTTATTCTGTTTTCATGTCCAGCCTCTGTGAAAAATGCTCGGCTGTTTAGCAGTTTAATACCCCATTGATCAAAAGCTAGTTTCCAAGTCATTTGTCTGCCATGGATGTGCAAGTAATGTAAAACAGTTTGTTTATAAGCTCTTATTTAATCAATCAACCCTCGCCTCCCTCTTTGCAGACTTTCTTGCTTTTTTATTGCATCCATTTGCTTTTCTCCTTTACTCGTGTGCCAAATACAGCACCCACTACTGCTTCGTAACAATAACCATATGTTTGGACCCTTATGGCCCATTCACACTGACCAGCGCTGTATCGTGACACACCAGATGGACCAGTCAGTATCTCACTAGTCCATCCAGGTCACTGTCCATAGAAAGTGAGGAGGGCAGAACCTTTCAAAAGAATACCTGGCAGGTGACTGGACAGTCGTTCCATCAATCACTTCATTATGAGCCAGTTAGATGCAGTTCTACATAGTTTTACACTACAAAAAATCCCTCCTATTGAGAATTGCTTTCAGTGTTGTTGTTTGTTTTTCATGTAACAAAGAAATGTGGTAAATATCTGACAAAACTGCTGCTGAAGCTGTTAGCATCCATGCTAACCTTGGTTCGAGCAGTCCCTTCCTGCTGTCGTCTTGCACATAGCTCCCAAATCTTCCTGCTTTTAAAGATGCTGATTGGACTGCTCACATCTCAAAGTTGCAGGTTTGGTGGAGTTGTAAGCAACCAGGCACGACCCATATATATACGTCTGCCGGCTCAGGTTCAAATCCAGCCTGTGGCCAGTTTGCAAAGTGTCCTCCCCTACTCTTTCACCCCCCTTCACAAGCCTATCCACTGTCTCTCTCTCCTATCAATAAAGGCACAAAATGCTCAAAAAATAATCTTTAACAAAAAAACAAAAAAGCTGTTCAAAAGACTTGACTCGTTCACGAACGTCACATCTGTAACAAAACACCGCAGAAGTAGGTCAACAAAGATAGAAGACAATGTAACATAACACGGTAAAAAAAAAACAAGTCACACCGTTTAGAGTTGCTGAAGAGTTTTTCTGAAGACTGTAGGCAGAGCCTGGCTAACACTTTCCATTGACCCCCAGTGTTTGAGCTAAGCTAACTAGCGGTGGGCAAGCTTTGGCCGTGTCTGATGGTGTCTATTTATTTTGGTTAATCTTCATTTTTTTGTTCTAAGCTTTTTGTCACTCTGTTTTATCTGTCTCAAGGTCTACAACAGAGGTAGTCCATGAGCACCTGGTAGCCCTTTAAGTACATCCTAAAGAGAGCATGAGTTCACACTACAGAGCCTTTAATTTATATTATGTTTTGCAAATAAATCATAGCACTTATGCTGCGTTCGATTGTACTCAGAACTCGGAATGATCCAGGTTGGAAATTCCGAATTCTGAGGTAAAAGCATTTCATTGCATTTTATCGGAAAACATGGCCGGCAATAAACTGAAGCTTGCATTATTGCTTTTTGAGGATCAAAAAATCCTGCTCGGAGAATATATTACATACTTGAAAGAGAGAGAGAAACAGAAACGCCTTATGCTGTAAATATGACCTGAACGCACCAGCATTAAAACTGTTAATGATAAATAAGTGCTATTTCCATCTGTCAAAAGTGCCGTTTTCTGGATATTAAAACTACAGTATTAGTGCTAAACATTATAAATTATAGGCTACTGCAGTTTAAATATTGGAAAAGCAATTTTCCATGTAGGGCATACTATATTTCGAACACACTTTGGTAACGTTACTGTTCCTGTGTTTTTTCAATCGAACTACATACGCACACAGAGCTTTTTAAAATCACAATTTAACAGGGTGGGAATTAGAAAAGCCAGGACAAAGTAATTCTACAGTTTTAGTGACACAAATGCTAAATTAGACGACGCATAGGAGATAAATGACGTCATTCTGACTGACTCAGGCTGCTCTGATCTTGCCCGAAATCCCAAGTCGGAGTCCTGAACTGAAGGGCCGTTCAATTGCACTTTCCCGATTCAGAGGTCGAATCTTTCAGATTTCCGAGTACAATCGAACGCAGCATTACATATGAAAACTAACTGCAGGACGCATGCGCAAACCACTGTGGATGTGCTTGTAAGTAGGTCAGCAAAATCTAAAAATTCTTTCAAAAATTACATTAATTGCTAAGGCTACCACTACCCACTGACTCCCAGTGTTTAAGCTAAGCTAACTAGCGGTGAGTGAACTTTGGCTGTCTCTTCCTTATTACGCCAGAACAGTTGAAAGGATGTTGTCTATCCTCTTGTCATGGACTCAGGAGAGAGGCAAGACACGAAAACAACAAAAAAGTTGGTGTATCCCTTAAAAGAGTATACATTCACATCCTGTTTTCACCTTCCCCATGTTCTCCAAAAAAGCAAGTGATCAGACAACAGTGTCAGATGATTGAAGAGATACTCTCCATCATGCTCTACACGTGATTAAAGAGAGCCCACACCCGCCTGAGTTTCATCTGATAGATCATCTCCTGAGTGAAAGGTCAGAGGAGCGATGAGGAGAAGCTGTGACGATGAAGGAAGTCGGCTCTGCTCTCTGAACCTAAATGTCATTACTCACAGCTTATGGTAACCGAGGCTCCGCCCACGTCCCGATCCCCATCAGCCCCAACTTTTGACAGCCGCTTAAAATATCCCAGAGCTCATGTTTTAACCACACAGAAAACTATCTGATGATCGCAGGGCCCATCTTAACTGTGTCAACCATTAGAGGACGTTTTCTGCTCATACTTTCATGTTTCAGCTCATTAAAAGCGTGAAGTTTGCCGTTTGATCTACGCTCCTCAGTCGGCTCCAGAAATCAGCTTCAAGAGATTTGAGGGCTGCACAAGGTGGGGAAGCCGTCAAAGAGGACATTTTGTTTTTGATAAAACTTAGCTGAAGGTTAATCCTCAGGGTGTTCAAGTGTTTTTGACAAGTTCTTACATCTGGAATGACAATCTGCTGCCGAACAGAAGTGCATTCAAAGACCAGAGATTTTGTGGAGAGGGAAATGTAAATGTGCAGACCTCAATTCCAGTGAAGCTGGGACGTTGTGTAAAATAAAATAAAAACAGAATAAAATGATCTGAAAATCCTTTTTTGACATATATTCAACTGAATACATGAAAGACAAGATAATTTTATGTGTTAAAAATTCTAATAGTTTAGTGTATTTGGGGGCCCCTGACAGTCCTGGGCCCTTAAAATCTCCATAGTTTTTCCTATTGAGGCCTAATTCAAACTTAGAACCACACCAAACAAGAAAAAATTAAAATAATCAATCAATCAATCAATCAAAATATACGTACTGTATATAGCAAAGTTCATCCAAATTAAATTGCAGTTCAAAGTACTTCAAAATAAAAAATGATTGACAAAAGATATTTATATATGTACACAAACACTAACATATACGTACATGCATACATACATATACATATATAATGATAATTTTCTTATAACCACCCAGCAAATAAACACTCAGCAGAGGTCCATCTATGAAGTAATATTCCACTCTAAGTGTAATGATAGTATTAGGATGTCAAGAGGATTTAGAAACTAATGAACACCAGAGAAGCTAAAGTAAAAGAAATGATCAAATTAAGATGCCTGATAAAATTTAAAAGAAAATTGTTTATATTCCCTAGTTTAGAGAAAATTTCAAATCAAACAATTTTGGTCAAGAAAATAGATCTAGTCATTTATTAGAAACTGTTCTTAATTATTCATTTAATTTAAAAAGGTTAACTCTCCCTGGTGGGTTGTTGGATCTAGATTTTAATTAAAAAAACTAGAAAAGCACTCAGAGAGCACAGACCTCAGCCAAGCTGCTTCGGTCCACTTTGGCAAAAATGGTCCTATCAGGCAATGTTAAAGAATCCTTTAAAAAATTCCTGGATCCAGACGGTGATCCGGATCACCCCCAAAATTTAAGCAGTTCTTCCATATCCCATTCCGGACAATTCCTGAAAATTTCATCCAAATCCGTTCAGAACTTTTCAAGTTATTTTGAACACAAACAGACTGACAGATAAAAGCCGGCAAAAACATAATAGTAAATAATAATAAAAAGCCCCATATTATTAAAAAAAAATCATAAAATCAGTCAAATATTCATTTGACTGCACACAAAAACAAATACTAGTTTAAGTTAAAAACTAAGAGGGTCTGTGTGTGAATGTGACTTGCCGTTTCGAGAGCAGGGACCCATGGATCCGGGTGCAGGGGCTGTCCAGGTAACTTCAAGATCAAGAGGTGATTTCAGTCTTTGCCATCAGAAGCATCCAGAATCACCAAAACCCCAAAAATCTCCAGAGCAAAAAACAGCAGAAACAGTCTTGGTGTGTTCTTTTAAATCCAGGCAGCACAGGGAGTTTCATCCTCACAAAACTTCAGCTTCATTTGGAAAAACGACTTCCTGTGACCTCATTCACCTGACCTCAGCTCACAGGTGCCAACAATCAGCTCCGTCAGGCCACGCCCCCCTCACCAGCCCAGTCAATTTACTCAAGTGACTGGGCTGAAAAAACAACTTAAACCACTTACTCTGCTTTTGTGATGTACTTGTGATGTTACATTTGTCACTGAACCAGAGTATGAGAATAAAAAAAGCTAAACCTATAAACATTTTCCATCATCTGATGTAGACAAACATTTTAACATCAGTACTGACACCAAGTTCACAGTCATAAATCTCTGAAATAATTACTAAAAATGAAGCTTAACTGGTCATAAGCTGGATACTGGATACATGTAACAATAACAATATTAAATCAAAAATCAAGTTTCAGTGATTTAACATAATCCAGGTATATTGTTAATTTATATTAATATATGACAGCATATTTACATTTGGTCAAATACTGACTGTTTGTGCAAAACTATGACCCAGAGTGAACAAAACTGAGTTTTGCTCATTGTTTTTGTCATTAAATGTCTTATTTATCCTTGCAAAGTGCTTCTCCATGGTCATATTTCTCAGTTTAGTGCTATATATTACACACGACTTTTTTTAATTTCTTTTTGTGCTTAAGCTCTTGTGCTTTGCTGTCTGTATGTCTCTGCCTGTTTGTCAAAGCACTTTGTAAACCTCAGTTGTTAAAATTGCTATACAAATAAAGTTATTCATATTCATATTATTATCATTATTATTTTTATTATTATTATAGCTTAAATAACTGATTGACCAACACACTCCGGTACTTGAAGGAATCACTTCTTTGAATGAATCAAATCAGGAAATGCCTCAACTTAAATTAATGCGGCATTTTCACCCAAAAAAACAGCATATCACTGGATACTTACTCTTTTCTAGACCATTCTCTGTAAAGCCTGGAGATGGCTGCGCATGGAAAATCTTAGAAGATCAGCTTTTTTGTGAAATAATCAGACCATGCCACATTTAAAGTCATTTAAATGACCTTTCCTCTTGATTCTGATGCTTAGTTTGATCTTCAGCAGGACGTCTTGTTCATGTCTGCATGTTGGAATGCAGTGAGTTGCTGCCATGTGATTGGCTGATTAGTTATTTGCATTGATGAACATGCTAGTGATAACCTGGCCAGTGAGTCAAATTTATCAGGAATCACTTCTTGGGTGAGTCAAATCATGAAATGCCTTGGTTTAAATAATTAAGCAAAAAAAGCCTTTTATTGGTATTTAAAATCTTAAATGTCAAAAAATGCTATTTTAGCCACCAAATCTGTTTTTATATTTTCTTCTCTCCTCAGCTGTGCCTCGGTTCATCAGATCTCTGCGAAGATGTGATATCTGGCTGCCCTCTGCTGTTCATTGAAGATTACTGGACTGTGATATTTCTCCTGCTGTATGTGATTTTAGCTGAATGTCAAGAAAGAAACACTCATTGATCAGTTTTTACTGACTTGTAGGTTTTATTGTGGTCTCAAAAAGTACAGCACGGACAAATGATGCGCACACTTACAATATCTAAGTTTACTTGAGGCTTTACTGCAGAACAGTTTTAGTGACAATGAAAATATCTTCATGCAGAGTGTGTCGTCTTAGAGGCAGTTTCCAAGCAGAATTTACAGCAGCGTGGACTTCACTTCATCTACAGTATCGTGGGACACGCTGGTCCTTATACTCCTAACACAACAAACCACGGAGTTACTATCTGAAAACAAACTGCAGTTTTATTTTTACATTAGTGCAAAGCTGACCATAGCAGAGCAAATCAAAGAAGAAGCAAGCAGGAGATGAAACCAGCAGTGACATTCTGCATAATACTGACAGAGAGCATCACTTCGAATGAGTTGTTCATGTAATACTATTCAAAACACAATCAACAGTGCAAGCATGGCAGGGAAATCATATCGCAGGTTTTCGTTTGGTGATGAGAACATTAGTCAGAGCTGTCAGCTTCACACACCGTGAATGTGAGCGCTGATGAATGCTAAATACAGCGGTCACATGTGCCAGTGAGCAAATAACACAGCGAAGAAGAACACGGGGCTTTTTGTGGAAATTAAAGATGGGATTAAGAGCTGGGACGAAAATCAAGATCAGCAGTTTCAGTTACCCCCACCAAGGAGGTTATGTTGTTGTCAGAGTATGTTGGTTTGTTTCTGAAATTTTCAGAGGATGTTTGTAATGGCCCAACTTAGAAATGATTAGATTTTGGTGGTGATAATGCAAAAGATTCCCCAAATTTCCAAAAATCCCATAAGTTAACATTAGGAGGAATTTGAAAAAATCCTATCTCAGCCATTTTTCAATGGATTCCCTTCCAATTTCACAGGATACTATGGGGTCCATGTCTCTATCATCAAGGTAAATTTCATCTGAAACCAATCCAGATTTACATCACAAAAAACACTGAACTTTATAATGGGAAATCCCATTGACGGCATTTAATAATTCATATAGAATCAAAATATTAAGTGATGGTCCCTAAACTTGTTCTGTTCATCCAGGATAACAACCTCCATGGATGTGCTGATTTTGGTCTGGATCCTGGCTCTATTCTGGATCTGGAGGATCTATTCTGGGCCTGATGGCAGGTAGAAAAACTGCAGCTACAGCTCCAACTAGTGGAGGGAGGATAGATTACACAACAAAAGCAGTCTAAGTTTCACTGGTTTTACATGGTTGCTGCCCGGTAGGGCATCAGTCAAATCATTTATATGAGGACTTATATTTGTTTTAATAAGCATAACTGCATTTCTGGATGAAAATGAAACACTAAAAGAGTGAGGCTCTTTAAACTAGAAAACGAGACAGTAACTAATAAAAACAACTGCACGTACACAAAAACTGAAACTAAATTAACCAACATTTTCATCAACAAATAAAAACTAGATAAAAATGTTTGACAGAGACTTAATCCAATCAGACCTTATTTGGTCATGTTAGGAATATATCCAATCACAGCTACTTTGGTTGTGTGGAAAGGTTGGATGAGTTAAGAGGGACATCCAATCACAGCTGTCTTAGCTTGGTGGTGGTGGGATAAGTTGGGGAGCGATCCAATCAGAGCTCCTCTCTTTATGAATTGATATATTCATGTAGAGCAGGTTCACTGTTTGTTGTCAGTTCTGGTATTGTAACTGAGATGCTCTGCCAGGTAGCCTAAATAAAGGTGACTGCATTTCACACAAAAGTTCAATTTGTTTCTGTTCATTTATACATTCAGACTTTACTAGCATTCAGTAAAGGACGTTTCATTTTATCTAAGTGTAAAACATGACTTCAGAAATTCAAGGAAACATAAAAAAAAATGCCTTACCCTTTACACTTCATATTTTAGTCGATGAAATTTACAGCAGATTTTGTCGACTAAAATGTTGTGAAATTTCGTCAACTAAAACTAGACTAAAATTAAACAATTTAGATGACTCAATTATGACTAAAACTAAAAAAATATTTTAGACCAAAGACTATAACTAAAACTGAATTAAAAAGTGCTGTCAAAATTAACACTGCTTTACAGCTGGGACAATGACTGGATGGTCAACGCCTCCATTTCTGCAGTTTTAGATTGTTCCTTTAAACCCCCTGAGGAATTATTTCATTATCTGATTCACTTTTCGTGGGTAAAATTATGAGTTGATTTCTTATTGGCTTTTCCTTTAATGGGAGAAACACTGGCTGGTTTTAAGGTAAGAGGACAGTATTGACTCCAAACTCCATTTACTACCTACTGAATGTCAGGCCTCCATGTCTTTGGCTTCTCTGAAAAGGACAAACATCACCCCCCCTGCCAGCACATATCCTGCCAGATCTGGAGATTGTAAAAGGCAGTGCACGGCCTGCCAGATACAGGACTGTTTACAGTAATTACACTGCTGTCAGGAAATCACCGTGGTTGTAAATTAGCTCCATTTAAGGCTAAACACAGAAGCTACAAATTGATTAGCGTCCCAGCTCAGAGATGAAACAAACACTCAGGCACGCATGGCGCAAACCATCATACAGTAAAAAGAAATGAATGTAAATTATTGCTTTGGCTGAAACAACAGTGGACACAGTGTCACATTCGATGGAGTAAAAAGTGAATTAAACAATCGTGAACGTGAGCGAGCGAGACATTCATAACAGAATCTTTGTGATGGTTTCAAATCAAAGGCAGATACATTTTGTAAACCTGAAAAATGCTCATAAAATATTGATTTTTGACACATTTTGTGGTCGTAAACATGTATGAATAAATAAAAAAAGGCCTGTCAGAACGTTGAGCTCTTTTAGGATCCAACAGGGAACAATGCTGGCTAATGCAACACATTCAATACACCAAACTAAGAAGCTTTTAGGATTTTTGCAGGTTTACACGACTCACATGAGTTCTCGCATGAAAAAAAACACTGCTGTGATTGTAAACTCTCCACATTCAATATTTTGGCAAGGAGAAGTCTTTCGCTTGTTCACACTGGAAGCATTTTGGTTTCCGTGCATTTGCAGTGCGAGTGCCGCCACAGCTTTTACACCAGATGCGTGGCACGAGGTCTTTCTCTACATATATCACCCCTATAATAATCTTCTATTGAAATGTGAGGAAGAACTACAATAAATCTCTCCACAAGGAACCTGATTCATGCCATAACTGACCTGAAACCTGCAGAATGAAAGCTGACAAACAAGAGGAGTCTCCAAAGAGGAAGCAAACTGAGCTTTAACTCTGAGAGGCACAGGCAGGGAGAAAACTGGACAGTTTCTATTTTTTCTGCAACATTTTCTACCGCTGTGGACCTACATAACAACTGGATTAAGGTAATTTTGGCTCTCGATTTACGGTTGTCCTTCATTGGCCCAGAGCAGCAGCTTGGCTTGTAACTGGTTCTAAGAGACGACATCACATCATTCCTGTCCTCGCTTCCCTTCGCTGGCTACCTCTCCATTTTTTTTAAAATTGATTTTAAGATTTTGCTAATCACTTTTATTGCTCTTACAGATCTGGTCCCAACCTACATATCTGAACTACTGACTCCATATGAGATGATCAAGTCTTTTGTGCCAGAGCTGCTCGACTTTGTAATCTCTGCTGTTCTTCCTCCCCTCACCAGTTTCTCATTTTTTAGTCCTGTTTTTACCACCTTATTTCATGATTTAATCCACTTTTTTCCCATCCTTTATTTACTCTCATCTTTCCATCTTCCTGATGTGATGTCGTCATTTAACTTTATCAAGCTAACATTTATTTATTGTCTCTGTATCATTAAATATAAAATGAAAACCCTCTTTTCTGATGAACTCATATGGACATTTTAATCTGTTTATGCATTTGGTACTTCAGTTGTTTAATGTTTACCAGTTTCCTTCCTTTGTTGCTTTAATTTACGAGCCAGTCCACAGCCTCAGATCCTTGGGTCAGGGCTCAAGACTGAAGGTTATCGAGTCTTTTCTGTCAGAGCCTCAACTTTGGGACTACCTTCCCCGAGGAGATAAGGCATCCTGAATGAGTGACATCTTTTAAATCACTTTTTAAAACTCAGTATGATTTATTTACTCTTATACTTATATATTGACCTTGTTATTTTTTTTATTTTTATTTCTATTTTGTTTATCTTTTTCACAGTTATTTTTTAATTTACTTTTAATCTCTGTTACTCTTGTTCCCTTCCCTCCTCATCTTTCTTGGTCCAGGTTTTACCATCTTTTCAGGTTTTAATTTACTCCTTTTTCTCCTTATTTACTCAGATCTTCAAATCTCCCTGATGTGATGTCGTCTCCTATTGATGTATTTGTTGTGTTATTGTCTACTTTTTATCATTATTATCATCATTTTTTCTAAATCTTCATTAATAATACTCTAATGTTGACACTGTAATCAAACTAATGGAGTATATTCATATAGTACTTCATGTTTTTTTTTTTTTTTTTTTTTACTGCTTTCAGTCCTTTTATCTGCTTTGATTTCCTTTAACCTCTGAGTTTGCATTTTGTTCCTGCCCTCTTTTTTGACTCTTTTGGGAATTTCTCTGTTTGACCTGATTATTGATGCTCATTTTATTGTTCCCTGGGTTTGTGTCTTTGTTTTCTCTGTAAAGCACTTTGTAAACTTCTGTTTTTAAAGGTGCTATATAAATACATGTATAATTATTATTATTATTATAATGTGTGTTTTGGCAGAGCTTGATAAAATGATCGCTGTAATAAAAACAGGGACGCATCGCAAGCAAAAGACTTCCAGTGTGAAACGGCTCTTAGGTGTTAATGTTGTGTTGACATAATCATACAGTACAATCTATTTTAATGACCTTGTACAGACATAATTAAGAAATGACAGCACCCAGCATTGTTTGATTACTTTTGGAGCTGGGAACATTTCTTTTTATGCTTTAAACTTACAATAAATATCTGTCACTCTTCAATTTGAATACAAAATATCATTTTTAAAACATTTAAGCTCACATCTGAAAGCCCAAAAAGCTAATTGTCAAAATATTCTGACGTCACGACGACTACGCTGCGATCTAAGAGGGACTTTTTTGGCTGAGAAAGTAAATTTTGGTTTGTAATGGGAAGAAGAACTGAGGTGTAACGGCTGTGATACAATCGTCATGAATCGTTAAAGCAACAGTAAAGATGAGCGTGACGGCGTGGCGCGGCCTCCTCATGCACAGCTACAATCGCTATGGTCGTCTCTGATGCTGGTGGTCTGACGCTGCAGTGAGGGCGCAGAGGCAGTGTGTGTGTGTGTGTGCGTGTGTGTGTTCACGTGTTTGTGTGTGCATCGTGGTCGTGTGAGCTTTTGGCAGTGACGCGACATGACGTTAGCTGAGCACGAGAAAGGAGCAGAGTCTCCCCAGGTGTGACGGTAAAGGGTTTTTCTTCTTTAAATCGACCTACCAGACACCCAGGGGAGACTCTGTGGGTGTGAGGGGGGTCAGAGAGGGGGGTCACAGGTGTTTAAAGGTTGACCAGGTGGAGGTCAGAGGCGGAGAAGTGGGGGCACAGAGCCATGTCCGGGTTCTTCAGCTGTCGCAGGATCCTCCGGTGGAACTTGGAGCGGACTCGGTTAAACTCCATGATGTCGCTGGGATCCTCCTCGATCCAGAAACGGTGGAACTCCTGCATCAAGTAACCTGCAGACATGACCAAGAAGAAGTGAACCCTACAGAAGTTTTCATGGCTATGAGTGTAACTGTGGGAAAGTATCTGGACTTCTCGAAGACCAGTCCAGGTCAGACTAGCTGCATTTCCACCAAACAGTCCAGTCCAGTTTGGCTCGCAGTTAACGGTGTTTCCACGGTCAAATCAGGAGAAAATGTACTTTTAGACACAGAGTACAGATGAATTACAGTCTTATAACAACTTAACAACTTTTTCTTCTTATGTATGTATTCATCAATTGATTCTCGTCTGTTTCTATTTACTTATTTATTTATTCAACTGATAAATATAAATATCAACATGTCACAATGTTGATATTTATGTTTATATTATGAATAGCTTTTTTATTCTGAACAAAGCATTGATATTTAACATTGACTTTGGGGACAGTCTGAGTCCCAAGCTTTCTTTTTTTTTTTTTTTTATTTGAAGTTTATTTTACAAATTTATCTAAATCTAAATTTGGAGATGCCTGTAATTTTTTAGTTCATTTAGTTTTATTTTATTTTTATATATTTCATGTCTTCATCTTGTATTTTTTATTAATGTATTGATTTATTTTCATCAAGCAAAATACATGCCTCATCAAATATCAAACCTTTTTTTAATATTTCTTTAATGGCTTTCTTTTCTTTTTCTTTTTACAGTTAAATAATATCTACAATTGGCTTTAAAGACACTGAGTGCAGAGGAGGTTTTCAGTTTTTTTTTTTAGATTACAAATTTTTGACGTACCTTGATTTATTTACACCTTTTTCATTTCATTATGTATTGATATTTTTTAAGTCTTTTCCAATCTGAAGGCTACAAAGCATACCAAACTGACCCCAAAGGGTGAAGATAAAAGTGCTGCTGTCTGTTTATTGGTCACAAAACCATACCAAACTGTACTGAACCAAACCAGACCACTTGCTGAAAACAAAGCTATCGAGGCCCATTAACAGGTGAATAAATGAGTTTCCATCTCCATGACCTATTAAATCATCCAAGAGAAGTGAATCTCAATTGGACTTACCTGTTTGTATGTATTTATGTGCTTATCAGGTAAACCTGTTCAACTTGTAGTTAATGCAAACTTCTAACCACTCCTGGATCCACAACTGGATTCTGATCAACCTCAAATCTTACTACTTCCTTCTTGAATGTTCCCTAAAAATGTCATGAAAATCAATAGAGAACTTGTTACGTTTTTAGCGAAAATGTGGAAAACTTCCCTGTCTTGCAAAATCAACAAATCCTTGAAAACAAAATCCTGGATCCACATCTGGACTCGGATCAGCCCCAAAATGAAACCCCTTCTCCCTTGTGCCATGCCCAAAATGCCCTGCTACTTCCTCAAAAGTTGTCCAAAATGTCAGTGTGTAAATTTTGGCTCTAATACTTGTCCAAACGCATCTTTTATTTCTGTTCTGAAGGGTCTTATTTAGTTGTTTCATAAGCTTCAGAAGCTTGAATCTGAGGCTGAATCCTTGTTTTAGTTTTGTTAAGACCACATAAGCCTGTACTCTGACAGAAGATGTGACTTTTATAATCAACAAAAACATTAATAAGTCCTAAACAAGAGAATATTTTAATAATTTCAATATGTGCCTTACCAGAAAAGTAATATGAAACAACATTAGTCTTTGAATAAAATGTAAAACCATCCTGTGTACTCACAGAAGGTCTGCTGAAAGTGCAGCAGGCTGGGCATCTCTGGAGCCACGTTGTACAGGTGAGTCTTCAGAGCTCCGCTCACCAGCAGCGAGTAGGCCAGGTCTGTGATGTTGATGCCCACGATGGCGAAAGAGAAGCTGCAGAGGAAAGATAAGAGCACAGACATTTGTTTTCTCTTGGATTTAACTGTGGCGCCCTGGCAGAGGAGCTAAATGCATCAATACAGAATAAAACACAGTTTTCCATTTGCTTTTATCGTGGTCACTTTGTGCCTGTTGATAAATGACTTTAGGTGAGTGAACAAAGGCCTTTTTGTGGTAAATGGAGTCTCTGCCATGAGCTTTGCAGCTGTTTTCCTAAAATCAATATTATTTCTTAAAAAGAAACAAGAAGTTCTGCAAGAGTGCAAACCTCTCCCAAGGCATTTCAACATTTCGATCAAGTTGTTGTTTCCAAAGAGTGGAAACCCTTTAAAAAATTCCTGGATCTGCATTCGGATCCGGATCACCGTTACAATCGAATCACTTCATCGCTGTGCTCTGATTAACATTACCTGAAGTATCAACAAAATCTGCTGTCAGCTTTTGGAGCTATCCTGTTAGGGAACAAATGAAACCACTGGAAAAATAACCCCACATCTTCCTTAATGAGGGTTAAAATAAAAAAACTCTATGACTTTCTGCTTGGTTTTTGGTTTCTACAAAGTTTGGCTAAGGGTTTTTGGGAATAGTTAAACTCTCGTGTTATCAGTTAATTTATGGAACAGAGTAACTTGTAGCATGCAAGTGTTCAAGTAGGAGTATTTCTGCTGAAATACTTTGCAATTACTTTAAAATGTTTACTATAATAATTCTTATAGTGTATTTTTTAGTTTACATAGTTTTATATTTATAATAATGCACATACAGTTTTTTATGTACTTAGTCTATTTCTTATTTATCACTTCTGGTGTAACACTGCAAATTTCCCTGTGTGGGACAGATAAAGGTTTATAAAGGTTTATTCTATAAACCAAAAGGCATCTGTTCATATAAAACTTACCTCCTCATTTGGAAGTTGAGAATATTTTAAACATGTCAGCATGAAAAAACAAAATGATCTTTAAAAAATAAACTTCACCAAGGCATTTCTGACACTGTTAGTCAAGCTGGCAGCAAGAGAGTGGAAAACTGCCCTATTATGGAATTTCAATATATCATTATTAAACAAAAATAGTAGTAAAATCCTGGATCTTCATTCAAACTTTAACCTGGCACACAAGATGGACCATTCAATATTTTTCACTAGTCCATCTGGGAAAGAGCCTATAGAAAGTGTTTGGGGAGGGCAGAGCTTTGTGTTATTGCTCCATTAGTTCTGCCTTTGTTTTGTCTACATAGCTACATAAATAAAGTCATTATAATTGATAAGAAATAATAGCCATTTAATATCTTTGAAGATTCTTTTATTATATCTCTTATTAATCTTGTCAATCGGGACTAAAGCCTCACGCCACCTGATCAGTATCTTGAACAGCACCCCAGTGATTTTGTTCTTTTTTGTCTGTATTGTATATTTTGTGTATTTCTGATATATACCCAAGTCAATTATGTAGTATTTCTTACATATTTTCCTTCTTCCTGACCCTAATTTTTATTTTATCTTAAATACATTGATTGTTTTTGCACCAATTCACCAAGTCAATTTCCTTGTGTGTGCAAATGTATTTGACAGTAAATACAATTCTGATTCTGGTTCTGATAATCTTGTTTTTCTGAGCCGTTGCTGCAGTTTCCAGACTCCATACGACCACAGACAACTTCAAGTTTGCAGCTTTTCTCCTGTTTGAGTTTCGGAGGCTTTTGTGAGACTGGGTGTGTTTTCAGAGAAAGTCTGTGCGTCTTATCAGCACAGATGCAGACTGTAGAGCAGCAGGACACACACACACCTGCTAAACAATCCCTGCTCCTCGACAACCACACACACCGAGGCTCTGCTGCTGCACAAACACAGAGGCTACATCACAACACAAAGACAGGGTTGCCAGATTTTTGGACTGAAATAAGCAATCAAGACGGTATAAACAAGCCAAAAACAAGAGACCTCCAGCTACTTTTTTTCTAATGTGATTTATTACCTTTTTTTAGATAAATCTACATAAAGTTTGTTTTAAATGTTAATCTACATGACATTTCTATTTCACAGTGACATTTTTTCTTATTTGGCTCTTAATTTACTTATTCAACATCCTTTTGTTTGGAGGTGGAGCATCCTTTTCTTTATACAGAAGTGAAGGGAGGGTCCACTGTTATTTATAACTCTGTTATCACTAAACAGTCTGTCTAACCTTGATTTGTGTAACCAAACAGACATAGTCAGGCTGTCATCTAAGTTTATGTTGATCCTCTACACCTTTATTATGGTGAAAACAGTAACAGCTGCATTAGAAATAAATTTAATTCTGGCTATAAGGATTTCTTTTTGGTAGAAATGTCATTTTTGCCCCTCTTTTTATAGCAAAATTGTAGTATTTGTAGTAGAGTGTGCATCAGATCACTCCTAGGTTTAGGAGCACAAAAAGCCCAAATGGGCAACTGCCAATATTTACAAGTAACTTTTCAACAAAAGAAGCCCAAAGTTGCTTATAATAAGCAGACCTGGCAACTATGCACAAAGACTCTGCTGCTCCAGCTCCTATTGAGGCCAAAACTCACAGGAGCTCCGTCAGTCGCCTCCTCCATCAGACTAACAGACACGTGGAAGACATCAGCTCATGATCAGACTCTTACCCGATGGCCTTGTCCAGGTTCTTCTGCTCCCATTCAGGCTTGTTCATCTCACTGTGGGCGACACACTTGAGTTAAAAACAGCTGAACGTCACTATATTTTCTTTTTTAAACTGCATTTGAAGTGAAAATGCATGAACAGTTTGCATGACACATCAAACTAAAAAAAAAGCTTTGGATGCAGTGAGAAGAATGAAAGTGAAAAGAGTACCTGTGCTTTCTGTGTGTGCTCCTACAGTGCGTGTGAGAGTCAGAGAGGGAGGGATGGTGAGGGTGGAGGAGAGACAGAAGAACCTTCATTTGTGAAATGAGACGCAGGTGACAGAAAATACAAGCAGCAGAAGTCAATAAAAGATAAAGCAGTGGATGAGATCAAGCTGTTGCAATGAGCGTAATCAAGAGTGTGTAAAAAGCAGAGATATGGATGATTCAGTGCAGCGTAGAGACGAAGAGAGACACCCAGAGACACCCAGAGGCTGGAGGAGAGACATTATAGTCCATATAATGGCCCCATGATTATGGAGAGACAAAAACTGATACTGTGATGTCAACCGTAGTTCAGCTCTACTAGTACTAAAATCAGGAGTACATGTACTCAAGTATGGTTTACTAGTGCACAAGTAGACTTTACTAGTGAAGAAATAAGTGTCACTAGTAACACTGAGATCAAAAAATGTTCACTAATACTACCAGTAAACTTTAAATGCTCATAAGGGGGCGGGAAGAAGCAAATTCAGGCTTCCCATTGGCTTCTGAAAATATGACAACCAATCAGGGTGCTGGATTTGGTTAAAATCCCTCCTACTTCATTCGCATTAGATCTGCTAGGACTACTAGTGAATCTTTGGCTTTACGAGTAATACTAGTCAACTTTAAACAGTCTATTAGTACTACTAGTGAAATATTTTGAATTTACTGACCAAAAATTTTTTTTGGTGCACTAGTGCATGGGTAGACCTTACAGGTAAAGCAAAATCACCTACTAGTAGACAATTTTGTGTTATTAGAATACAATAAAATAAAAGAGAATAGAATTTATTGCCATTTCTACAAGTTAAAAAGTCAACAGGTACATTGGAATTCTTGTGCGTGTCCCTAAGTCAGTCTAAGAAAAATAATATAAAAAAGAGGAAAAACAGCAATAATAATACAACAGCAAAAGCACATATTAAGAGCATTTAAATAAGCAATATATACAAGCAGCAGTTTCCACAGATGTTGCACGTAGGTGGTTATATTGCACATGAATTGTCCAGCAAAGGGGTTTAGTTGCTCTATTACTGAGTGGGTACTCCAGTGAGGTAGAAGTACTTGTAGACTTAAAACTGTTACTAGTAAGAACTCAAAGCTTTACAAGTAGTACTAGTAACACTAGTAGGTGAATTTGCTTTACTAGTAAGGTCTACTCGTGCACAAGTGTGCAAAAAACCTTTCCTATCTTCTTTCTGCCATCTTCTCCTTTCCCAGTCAATTTTTTTCTTTTCTAGTACTACTAGTAAATATGAAAAGATGCTAATAAAATGCTGATGTTTGCTGACTAATTAGAGGCTCTCTTCCCAAACTCTTGGTGTATTTCTTTAGTGCCATCTTGCTCTCAGAGAAAGTAAGATCAGGAGGTCAGCCGTACTTGTGCTTTGGTTGGAGGGAGTCATGGAGCATCTGCAGGGCAGTCGCCTTGTCATGTTCTGCAAAATATCTGCAAAGAGACCAGAGGACTTCAGGAATGGATAGGAACATATCAGAGGTATTAATAATGCAAAAAAAAAATATAATAACTGTGCTAAAACTGAGCTCTTCTGCTCCTAGAGCCCCTTCAACAAGATTAAAAGCAAAGAAAATGATTTTACAGGACATGAGGCCTTTATATCTTTAAAGTTCCACTCACATAATAAACAGATTTTACTAATATGGTCATTAATCTCAAAGTTTTACATCATCTGGTTGTTTTATTTCGTTATGTTCAGTGTTTAACATGCAGCGAGGTGACGGAGAGCTCACAGCAGGTTGTGCAGACCCAGCAGGCCCATGCCTCTGAAATCGGTCTTGGGGTCGCTGCCTTGGAAACCGATTTCACACCACTGTTTGGAGATGCGGCTGGTGAGAGGAGTGTCGGGACGGAGCTCCTTCCACAGCTGCAAACACAGAAAACACACCGGAGTAAACAAATTCATTTTATCAGCACCACTATCATAAACAAAGCCTGAAGACAATTTGTTCTTATTGTCGAAATGATGTTTGCCATCGATAAAAGCAACAGTTTGTTGTTTACCTTCAGCAGCATCTTCTCATTCTCAGGGTTTTCACAGTCGTAGGCCTCCCTGCGCAGCTTCTCCACCTCCGCAACCAGACTCCTGTAGCCCACGATCTGCAGCAGGCTGGCCTGAAGAGAGATACCCAGCCTGGACACACACGGGAAGCAGAACAGCTGTTAGTTATGTAGGTATAGATATTTAACAATGCCTCTAACTTCCTTTAACAAGAGCAATTTCTCTGATCTGAATCTGAAGGAGGAACATCTTCACAGCTTTGTCTGACGGTTCATGATGTTGACAGACCGTGAACCTCCCTAATTTACCAACAACACCCTCGACGTGAGTGATAGCGTCACATAAATGTGACATGAAATGTGCCATCTCACTGTGGGTTGGTGTCAGGGTTGATCTTCTTCAAGGCCATGATGTCATCGATGGTTTTCTCCACTTTATCAGGATGGACGCTGAGAGCAGACTGCAGCAGCTGGAGGAGGAGACAGTGGGCAATGAAGTAAACATAAGACTGAACAAAGAAATTTGTTGCTTTATTGTACAAACACAAAATCATTCAAATATTTAAAGACCAGTACCTCATTCCTGGAGTACCTCAGGGATGATTCTGCAAAGAAATTGTTGAAAGTATAAGACAAATGCATTTACAGCAACACTAAAAACAGCATTATTAGGTAGTGATAGTTGACACAGGGACAAATTTGTTAATGTTTTTGAAAGATAAACCAGATCCACAGAGCATGTGCAAATCGCTCTCAGACATCTCTGCTGAGCAGATTGCATGGATGCATATAAGGGAATATTCAATTTATCAGAGTAAAACAGCTCCATCCTAACACAAATATGACCTGATGCAAAGAAGTCTGTTTGCTACAGGCAATAAAAGTGGTGCAATTTAATGCCACCAAGAAACGTGTCTTAAAACAACACAATTCCTCTTCCTCTGTAGAAAGTAGGGACAAGTTAGGAATATATCCAATCACAGCTACTTTGGTTGTGTGGAAAGGTTGGATGAGTTAAGAGGGACATCCAATCACAGCTGCCTTAGCTTGGTGGTGGAGGGATAAGTTGTGGAGCGATCCAATCAGAGCTGCTCTCTTTATGAATTGATATATTCATAGAGCAGGTTCACTGTTTGTTGTCAGTTCTGGTATTGTAACTGAGATGCTCTGCCAGGTAGCCTAAATAAAGGTGACTGCATTTCACACAAAAGTTCAATTTGTTTCTGTTCATTTATACATTCAGACTTTACTAGCATTCAATAAAGGGTTATTAGATGTTTCATTTTATCCAAGTGTAAAACATGACTTCAGAAATTCAAAGGAAACATAAGAAATGCCTTACACTATACACTTCATATTTTAGTCCACTAAATTTACAGTAGATTTCATCGACTTAAATGTGAAATTTCATCAACTTATAGACAAAAATTAAAATAATTTAGATGACTAAATTATGACTAAAACTAAAAGATATTTTAAGCAAAAGACTATAACTTAAACTAAATTAAAAAGGCTGTCAATATTACACTGCTAAAGATGTGGGAAGAACAACAATGCTATTTGACTATCCAGTGTGCATTTCACCAAATATACAGCCTAACATGTACCACAAAAACACCAACATTAATGCCAGCATGAGTGAGAAAAGGGTCTTTCTGGATGAAAACACAAAAACCAGGAATTTCAACTAAAGAAGAATCATGAATGTAAAATTTACACATGACTTTAAATCTAATAAGTGATATGACTACAGCTAAAAATGTATTAAAATGAATGATCCAGGCAGTGTGAGTACCTATCTTGAGGGTCCTGCGGGCTCCATGCTTGTTGTTGTAGCAGATGCGCTGCAGTTCACAGCGGCCTGTAAACTTCCTGACCACGAACTTCAGACCCCTCCACAGCAGTTTACAGTAGAGGAAGACGAAGAACTGGGTCACCACTCTGCACAGGAGAAGACGGGATGATTAGAAGAACAGACTTTATGAGTGTTGACGGCACTGAGAAAAGATTTCCTTGTTTTGTTGGTTTGTGGTATTTAGGCCTCTTCCTGCTGGTGCTTGATTTTTATTTCTTAAGACCCGAGGATGCTACAATCAGCCCTATCCATCCATTATGTAGATACACCTCAACCCCTTCAGGATCATGGGGGGCTGGAGCCTCTCCCACCTGACATTAGGCAAGAGGTGGGGTCATCCTGAACCGTAGCCAGCCTATACAGAGAGAAATTCACACTCACACTCATACCTGAGGGCAATTTGGAGTCACCAGTTGACCTAATGTGCATGCTTTTGGACTGTGGGAGGAAGCTTCGTGCTCAAAAAGAAAAAAAAAACACATTTTTAAGTAGAAATTAACATGTTTGCAGCCCTGTTCAGATACAATTTTGGTATAATGTCTGTATTTGTACACACTGGATGCATTGATGGTGCATTGATGGTTCACAGATGTACAAGTTACCCATGCCACGAGCACTAACACAACCCCATACAGGACACTCACCTGTTTCCAATTAACCTGATCACCTGCTGAATGTTCCAACAGGTTTCTGGGCATTCCTCAACTTTCCCCGACTTCTGTTGCCCCTGTTCCCGTTTTCTTTGGAAGATGTTGGGGGCATCAAACTCAAAATGACAGAATATTAATATAAATAATATCATAATTTTTTGTCCCTCAGGCTATTAGACTGTACAACTCTTTACTTGGGGAAAGGAGGAGTAACGGGAAGACAGAATATGAGAAGGAGCAGTAGTCATATTTATATGTATATTTATATTTATATCTGCTATTTGATTTTACTTTTTGTTACCCTGTGTGTTTTTTGTTCATTTGCTTGTTTGTTTGTTATTTTAACCATGTTCTGCTATACAGTGCTGCTGGAATCTTAATTTTTACCTGAGGGAGTCTTCCCAAGGGATTAATAAGGTTTTGTCTAATCTAATCTAATCTAAATTAATTTGCTGAAAGATAATGAATTTATCAGTTTAAACATTGATATCTTGTCCTTGTAGTGTAATCAATTGAATATGGATCTAAAAGGGTTTCCAAATCATAGTATTTGATTTTTTATTTACGTTTAAACAATGTCCCATTTCATCAGAATTGGGGTTTGTATTCCATCCAGTAATTAAGTGTGATTGCATAAATACATCTTTGTTGTCAGAGATCGGTGGCTCAGAATATTGAGGCAGGGTTCCCACACTTTTCTAGAAATCCTTTTCCAGGAATTTTCCAGGATGTTTTCACCCCCTCCTTCTCAGGTTAATCTGGTCTTCCAAAAAAACAAGATTAAAGGTTGATGACCAATATCTCCATCTCGCTTCACATCATCTGCTAGCTATTTTTTTAGTCTGGCTTTTATGTAGTGTCTCACTATTATAAATTTATGGTTTATACTTATTTTTTATCTTTATTTACTCTGCTTTTTAATAAATATATTTTGTTGATTTACTGTTTAAGTAGCCTCAATTTTATTTTGCCATTTTTGTATTTCTTTTTGTCACCATTGTTTTGAGTTTTTATATTTTATTCCTTAACTTGCACTATTTTATCTACTCATATTTTATGGCTAAGTGTGCATTAGTTACCAAGAACATTTACACCTATTTTTGATTTTTGTTCACTAACGAGGCAGAAGGAAGCTTTTCCAGGACATTTTACTTTTTCCCTCATTTTCCATATGTTTCCATGATTGGAAAATTGGTCACTCATTTTCCAGGTTTTTTAGGTTTTCCAGGACGTGTGGGAACCCTGTGAGGGCGTTTCAATTTCTGTATTACCAATAAGGTCAAGTGGTGTAAAAATTAAAAAGATACAAGAGGAGACACGAAGCTAACCAAGCTGTCAGACGGGAGATCTGAGGGAGAGAGAGTCAGAAAACAGAGGCTCATGTGAGCTATTTTTACAGCTGACACTGAAAATGAAAATGAAGATGCGTGTCCTGGGAAATGCAAAGTGACCCATTAAGAAACACTGGAAACAGATTCGCTCTCTTTACGTCGTGTTCTCGTGTTGAAATCGTGGTCATAATCATCACAGATAGCATCCAGGAGTGGAACAATTTATGCAAAATACCAGAAATCATGTTGTTATTCACATGTATGTCAGAATAATACAGACTATAGGACAGCCTGCACTCTGGGTGACCCACAAACCTCCCTCTGCGTTTGCTTTTAGGAACAGAGTTTACAACCGATTCATGCAGAATTAAATCCTCCTGCTGATGAGCCTTCACAGCTCTACATCATCTTCAATGTCAACAAAGGGAGAAGGTATGAGCTGAGCCTGCCTGATTAATTCCTGTTTCTACGGGCCTGAGGATGAGAGTGGCATGTTAAACAGCTCACGTGGACGCTCTGTCATTTCCCTCACCTTCAATGGCGATGAAAGGCTGAAATCAAGCAGGTCTGGTACAAAGAACATGTTCGCAGGGGGACGATTGATGTGCAGCCTGATTTAGAGCAACAGTATGAGCTCCTTCACCTCAACATGGATCTGATGGCCAGAACAATGTCTCCAAACATCTGTGCCAAAGCTGAAGACGAGTGAGGACATTGTGAGAAGCCATCAAATCATCATGACTATAGCAAAATTCACTGATGCAACAATTTTTACTGTTGTTCTCCAATACCAATTATGATTTCTGAGAAGACAATTCAGTGATATTTTCTTTTGTTTATACTTTTGGGTTGTGTTTTTGTTCATTTTTTGCATCTATTCAATAATTTGTGTATTTTGATTTATACCCCAGTCAATTTTGCACTATATTCCTCCTGACCCTTATTTTTAGTCTTATTCTAATTATATGTTGATAGTTTTTGCACCAATTTACCAAGTCAAATTCCTTGTATGTGCAAAGGTACTTGGCAATAAACAGTTCTGATTCTGATATGATTTGGTGGTGATATGAAGGATTTCTCTACAGTGCTAGATAGTAGCCTGACACATCAATACAACCACGAATAGAGAGATCAATCTAATATTAACATTAATATCTATAATGAATATAATCTGTAGAGGACTGATGTTGGTTAATATAGCAGTATCTGGCTGAACTGCCATTAAAATGTGTTTAACTGGTCTAAAAGTATTCATTTATGCATCAGGAATCATGCGTGTGATACAGAAGCTGTGATTCTTGATACAAACACAAACACAACTTCACTCACAATTACAAAGTCTGACAGCCTGTCATAAAGCTTGATGACCTTTAGTGTCTTTTGTTTCAGCTTAATACAACTTTACGACAAAGAAATCTTGATTGTTTTTGCCTGAAATAAGATAAAAGACATTCTAATGTTGTATTGTTTAAGTTGAGTTTGTTTAATACATCACAGCGCCGAGCTTTTAAATCCCTCTGAAATCACTCTGAGCAGCCGAGATCGTTAAAGGAGCTACATGAATCATTCCTACATCAGAAAACTATTACCACTTTCATTTCAGCACATCAGTGTAATCGGCCCAAGCCGGCAAAGCCATCTGAGGAGAAGGATTTGGCAGACCAAACTGGGCTCCAATGTTCATTAAAAGCAAATGATACTAAAGTGCTGCGAACTGAAGAAAAGAAGAGCAATGTTCAGCTTTAAAGTACGTCCAGACAGATTTATTCTTTTGAGAATGGGGCAGGACCGAGGAACTACTGTGTGGTATTCTGGATTAAGTAAATAATTGAGAAGAAAATAAATATAATCACTACAGAGCTCCACCACATCATTCCTGCCTGTGGCCATCAGACTTTTTAACACGTCAATCTAAATGTCACTTACTCTTGTCAAACCCTGACAATTGTGCATTTGTTGTATTTTATTTCATTTATATATTTTAATTAATTTATCTATGATAAATATTATTTTTGGTTGGCATGGTGGTGCAGTTGGTAGTGCATGTGCCTCACAGCAAGAAGGTTGCTGGCCCGATCCCCATCTTGGTCAGGGCCTTTCTGTGAGGACATGCATGTTCTCCTTGTGCATGCGTGGTTTATCATCAATATTAGATGATGAATAATGTGTTATGTGCTTTTAATCATTGTTTCCTTGCTGTTGTCTATACTGTAAACATAGTGAATATTGCACTGAAGTTTGATTTGAAAAAATCATGGATCGAATTGAAAATTGTAATATCTGCCAGAAAAAATGCAGTTAGATCTTTTCCTAAAATTGTTTATTCCAAGCATGAATGGTTGCTTGTCTCTCTATGTGGCCCTGTGATTGACTGGCGAATGGCTGGGATAGGCTTCAGCCCCCCTTGACCCCGGGATAAATGGTATAGATAATGGATGCATGGATAAGAAATGTAATTCTCTTAACAAGATAACAACAACTAAATATTCATTCATTCAGTCATTTTCTTCATCACTTACTGCTTTGTGGGGGGGGGGGCTATCCCAGCTGACACTGGGCAAAAGGCAGGGTACACCCTGAACTGGTCACCAGCCAATCGCAGGGCCAAATAGAGAGACAGCCATTCACCCAAACTCATACCTAAGATCAATCTGGAGTCACAAATTAACCTAATGCGCATGTTTTTGGTTTGTAAGAGCGAGCTGTGGTGCCCAGAGAGAACCCACTCATGCACGGGGAGAAACACGGGGATTGGATCAGCAGCCTTCTTGTTATGAGGCCTGTGCACTGATACCATTATTAGTTTATTGAGCAAAAACGATGTTCCCTCATGGTGGAAGTCCAGATCACCACTGAAATCTAATCATCTTTAAGTTGAGCCGTTACCAACATCTCCCGAAAATTTCAGCAAAATCTGTCCAGAAGTTTTTAAGCAATCATGCTAACAAACAGTGTTTCTCAAACTTCTTTTGTCCAAGGCACACCACTCATTATAACGCAAAACAGCTCCTTTAATGTGAGTTGCAATGTGCTTGTGCTCTGTACAAGTTTTTTCATATCTAATGCCTAATAAAATCAGGCAGGAGGCTTTAATACTTCGGCAATATTTGTTCCCAAAATATGCAAAATGTAACTTAAAACTTGGCTAAATTAAAAAAATTCATCAACAGCCACATTTTATCAGATTTGGAGAACTAATAAACAGAAGAGCAAAAACTTTCCCCACTTTCAAGTCTATTAACTCGAGCAGATAACAGTGTTCCCTTGAGGGTTTTATAGAGATTATTGAAAGTTAGAATTTGCAGCTATATGAGAAAACTGATGCTCCAAAAGGAGATATTTTAAGGAATAACTCACAGTTGTTCAAATCCCCATGGCACATCAGTGTGCCCACCACACCATTTAACAGGAGAATTAAAAGACTGAGAAAGCTGAGGAAAGTTCACAAAACACCTGTTTGGGATATTTCACAGGTGAACAGGTCAACTGGAAACAGGTGAGCATCATGGCTGGGTAAAAAAGAACATCACTGAAAGGCTCAGCCAATCACAAGCAAGGACGGAGAACAACAAATAGTCCAACAGTTTAAGAACAATGTTTCTCAATTTACAATTGCAAGGAAATAAAGGATTTCATCATCTACAGTCCATAATATCATCGAAAGAATCGCATAAGAAATAAGGCCAAAAACCAACATTGAATGCCTGTGACCTTCGATCCCTCAGGCATCCACTGCATCAAAGAAAACCATTGTCAGTTAACACATTTCATTTCTACATCTACAAGGTCAAGGTCAAACTCTACCATGCAAAGACAAAGACAAATATCGACAACACCCAGAAACACCGCCGGCTTCTCTGGGCCGAGCTCATCTGAGATGGACTGAGGCAAAGTGGAAAAGTCTGCTGTGGTCTGAGTCCACATTCCAGACTGTTTTTGGACATCATGGACGTGGTGTCCTCTGGGCTAAAGAGGAAAAGGACCATCCAGACTGTTATCAGAGCAAAGGTCAAAAGACAGTATCTGTGATGGTATGGGGGGGTGTTAGTGCCCATGGCATGGGTAACCTGCACATCTGTGAAGGCACTGTTGAACTACCAAAGCCAAACACCTCCCCCTACAAGGCTTCAACAATCAGTATCCTCAGTTCATAAATGCTTAACAAGTGTTGTTAAAAGGCAGTAAACATGCTCCTCTTCCAGCTTTTCTGGAAGGTGTTGCCGGAAATTAATTCAAAATGATTAAATGTTTGCAAGAAAACAACAAATTTGATCAGTCAGAACATTAAAAATGTTGTCCTTATAGTGTATTCAATTAATTAAAAAGGATTTGCAGATCATTGTGTTTTGTATCTGAACTTCACCTGAATTGGGTTTTGGACATGTGAAAAATATATTTTGATCTGAATCTGGATCACATCCTGAGTTATTACACATGTCATCAGTGACAAGAATCATTGAAGACCTTAATACCTGAAGGTTGGGGATCCTATTGTAAGGCTCCACTGAATATGGATCCTCTGGAGTAAAACTGTTATATAATACATCTCAGATTCATGGAGCCCTTATACTCAGAGAAGCAGATCTATAAATAGAGCCACCAGGGGAAACCACTTTACTTTACACGAGCTGCATTATTAAAAAAAACCCTTATTCTGAGAGACCCTCAACACAATCACCGCATCCAATGTCACCTACCGGGAGGCTCCAGTGAGAGAACACGATAATAATACGAATAATTAAGACACACCAGCACAAAACATGGAAGATAAACACGCTGGGCTTCGCTCTGCACTGAATTCCTCCACATTTTGGCGAACAAAATGCAAATTCCCCCCCTTGCGTTACATGCGTAAATGGAGCCTCTCACCTCAGAAAATGCTTCATCTTGGCTGCTGTGTCTCCTCACGTGTCTTCGGAGCTGTCTCAGTCCTGGGATTGCCTAAAATAAAGACAAAATGAGGTGATGATAGGACTCAGGAGGAGGCTGGGCTGTGGATCAGGCCCGGAGCTGTCCGTGGTGCTAAGCGATTACGCGCAAACAATCTGCGGCTCTAACCTTTAGACACCAGGATTTTATCACTGTATTTGAGTCCAAACTCCAAATAAAATCACAAGAACCCACCCTGGAGCCCCGTGAGCGCTATTTCCCCCTTTAAAGACTCAAAATCCTGTAAATTCAGGCTCGTAATGCTCGATCGATTAGCACAAACAGCCTGCATAATCCGTGGCAGCAAATGAAGCATGCACCGCCCGAAAAGGCAACACGAGCAATAAAAACGCTGCAAAAAGGATCATTAATGTCCCTCTTACCGGGTTTGTGGTAAAATCAGGAGAAAGGAGGATGGGGTGCAGCGTTTCGTCCTCTTCACTCTTCTCCAGTCGTCTGCTCTTCCTCCATGATGACAGTCACTGTGGAGCAGCGCGTCTAAAAGCGACAGAGCAGCAGCGCAGAGCTGAATACTAATCAATGTGTGCGTTTATGGATCATTAAGACCTTTGGTAATGCTCTAAAACAGCTCCAAATGGGGTGCAAGGCTCAAAGAATGAATAAAACAGGAAGCATTTGGTGGGTTGTTCTGACATTTCCTTTCAGCAAAGATATTAAACCAAGCAATAGTTGGCATTAAAGTAGAATAAAACTCAAATTAAAGCTGAAAAAACAATGTGAAGGCCTGTGCTGCGTGTTTCTTACCCAAAGTGTAAAATACAAATTAAGGCTACTAACGTTAACATGCACTTCCCTTCCTGGCCACGTGGGGGCAGTGCGATAAAGCAGAGGGGCGCTGTTGTCCTGAAAATCATCGCTGCACCTGATTGGTCCACAGACCGTCCCATAAGAATTAAGGAGCCCCTTTGCAAAGCAGCCGTTGCCGGGGTTACCTGAGTGTTGGCAGCAGGGGCGGATCCAAGGGGGAAATTCCAAGTTTGCAGCAGCGATAAAATACAGAGAAGAAATAAAAGAAAAAAACTAACAAATAAAACATAAAAATATATAAGTGGTATTTACAGCTGTTGGGTTAATTTTTGATATTTAACAGTTGGAAAATTTGAGATAATATACAAACAGTATAAATGTTTTTTTGTTCGTTTTTTACATGAGATTTTATTGAACATTTTACAAGACCAACAACAAACTACACAACATGCCATCATCATGTGGAATCACAGGCAAAACATAATAATAATAATAATAATAATAATAATAATTGTAGGAGCCTTGTTTTAATTGTTGTTTCTGAGGGTGTTTTCCTCCAGGGCCACCATAGGTCAGCGAAGCGTCATGTGGTGCTGGCTGAAGCTGGCCGCAGGTGTTATAAGTGGTGTTAATTATGTCCCGGATGGTTGATGTGGAAGGGGCCAAACTGTTTTCGACTTCTCCGTTTTTGTTTTGTAATATGTATTATGATAACGCTTATTGGAAGCTACTGGAAGAAAAAAAACATCTGGAGTTAAACAGCAACTTTAGACATTCAATTTGTTTTGTTTTCGTAAAGCTGAGTACACGTTGTAACAACTTCTTGTCACTGTCAGCCGGTAGTGGCTACTTTTAAGACTAGTCACTACAACAATAATAATAATAATAATAATAATAATAATAATAATAATAAAATATAATTAAAAAAATAGTGATTACAAAAATAAATTAATGTAAAATGCAATTGCATATTTAAAGAAAAAAGACGATGAAAGGACAAATACTACATATATATATACATATATATACATATATATATATATATATATAGTATGTAGAGCATTATGAAGCACAACGGAGACCCCGGACTGTTGAGCAGCTGAAGTTGTGAATCAAGAAAGAATGTGAAAGACCTCCACCTACAAAGCTTCAACAATTAGTGAGAAAGGAAAGCAGTGGTAAACATGCCCCTGTCCCAGATTTTTTGGAAGTTGTTGCAGGAATTGAATTCAAAATGAGTGAATGTTTGCAAAAAAACAAAACAATAAAGTTTATCAGTTAGAACAAAAAAAATCTTGTCTTTGTAGTGTGTCCAGTTGAATATTTGTTGAAAATGATTTGCAAATCATGTGGTCTGTGTATGAACTTCATTGGAAGTATGTGAAAAATATTGAAATATCATAATTTCCCAAAATCACTGAACCCTAATATCAACCACTTTTGATGACAGCAACTTAAAAGTGATAAAATTTAGAACATTCTCTCTGAAATAAAGACATTTCCTGTTATTTTACATATTAATAGAAAAATATTTCAGCTTTTGAAGGGAGCTGGTCAAGCTATTCTTGTGTTACTGTAAATGTGAAAATTTTAAATATGTCCAATAGTGGATAAACCATATTATTACATTTTGACAAGACAGTCAAAGTATCCAGGAATAACATGATGAAAACGTGGTGATAAATTACATGAAAAAAAGGCTAAATAAAAACCCACCCTGTAATAACATTTTATATCGGCCAGTGGTTGGCAGAGTCTGTTTTAATGCACAGCAGTGAAATTATTCTCTTTATTTACTTTAACAGAAAATCTGAAAGAAAACTTTCCCTACACACAAAGGAAAGTAAAAACATTAAATTGACTCTTAGTTACCTCCACAAAGGAGGTCATGTTTTTGCCAGTGTATGTTTGTTTGTTTGTTCGTTAGCAAGATTACCATAAAATACTAGACATTAAATCTTCAGATGTTGGTAATGGCCCAACTTAAAAGTGATTAGATTTTGGTGGTGATCCAGATAACCGTCATTAACTAATAATGATATCAACATGATTCTGAGTGCTAGGTGTGTGTTTTCAGGGTCATGAATCATATTACGATGGTAACTTTATCAGTGAACGATTGCTTATAGATGTAACAGCAATATGTGAGCTACCTTAGCGGGGGTTTGTGCTCTCCAAGTGCTTTCTAGTTCGTTACAGTGATGGTTTTCTGCAGGTACTCCAGTTTCCTAACCTGAAAAACCAGAAGGACCGTTCAATATATTTCACTTGCCCATCTGGAAACAACTTTCAGAAGCAAATCCAGCAGGTGATTGGACGATTGTTCAGTCAGTCACATTCATTACAGGCCAGGCAGATAATGTAGTTGGCAGGCAATACTGCCGCGGTGTAAATACAAAACACGAGTCACTTCGTAGATCAAACATGTCAGAAGTGGAGCAAAAACATTTTTTCTATCAAGAAAATCTTTCAATGCTCAAAATTGCTTTTCATTTAATAAAGACATTTGGTCCATACCTGATGAAAGTGATAGCAAGCAGTCACTTCCTGCCATTGTCTTGCTCGTAGCTCCGCCTCTTCCTGCTCTAAAGGACTCTGATTGGGCCATTCACAGTTGTTGTAGATTGGAGCTTTCCAAGATGGGTCTCCCTGATCACAGACACTGAATCAGATGGATCCAGCTGCACTGCAACATTACCAAAAACATGCTCATCAGGTAAATTAGTGACTCTAAATATGTCCTTGAACTTGTGTTTGGATGGTTGTTTACGTGTCGGCCCTGGCACCCATCGAGGACAAATGCCACCTCTTACCTAAAGAAAGACGGGCTCCAGCCCCCCGTGACCCCAAAGGGACAAACGGTTTAGATAATGGAGTTTTCTTTGGTGACCTCACGGCTGTAAAGACAGGAGTGACAGCTGACAAGCAACAAACATACAGTACAGTATATGTAAATATACGTTTTAACACATAGTGAACATTTGAGCACAGTGATGTCTCTGAGAAGAAACAGCTGATTTAGCAACATTTAAAAAAAAAAAAGGTTTTTTTATTAAGCAGATGATGTGAACCACAGTATTCAACAGCTTGGAAATATGAAAATAAAAAAGGAGATTTGGACAAGGATATAAAAATGTCTTTAATATCAAAAAGTGAAACTCCAGGTGCGTGTGAACATGCTTTACATTTGGCAACAAAAGGTAAACAAAAAAACATCTGTTTACAGTACAGCAGAGCCGGCCCTCGCCACTTTGGAGCCCTGGGCAGAACTATGATTTGGTCCCCCGGCCCCCCCAACCCTTCATCAGCAAAGTGCAAAAAGTAAAGAAATGATACCCTGTAATCTTAATATTTGTGTATTTTACGTACAATGTGCTTTTTTTTGTGTATTGCACAATAGAAGTAAACAATAATTCGATGGGCTCAGCTAAGTGATGTGAGACAAATAAAAAAAGCAAAGATTTTTCCAAGACATTTAAAAAGCTGCTCTTCAAAGAAAGAGCACAAAAAACTTTGTGAGCTAATCTCATAATTAATTTACAACCTAAAATTATTAAAAACCTCAATTCAGTTACTCACATTCATTGTTAATCTTTCTTTGTTATTAATATTGATACTATCAATATTACAATCAGTAGTATTATTAGTCGCAATAGTTGTAGTAGTCATAGCAGTGTTAATTATTCTCATCAATATTCACTTTATTTACTTGCAGTTTAATGTGATGCTGTCTCGCAGTTACTGTCTTTTTTTTTTATTATTTATTGACGTATTTCTTACTGTTGCCCATCCGCCCCTCATCATCTAATCTCATCTCACCTCATGTAATCGAGTACAAGTGTAAATCGTGTTTGTAAGAAAGTTACTTTTCTTATATTAACATTTTTTCTACCAAAAATCAAACAAGTTCTTCTCAATTTTGGACCTTCCAGGGCAAAGTGATCCAAACTTCTGCCTTTGTGTGATGGTAGGAGCACACGCCATGCCGCGTTAATTCTTCCATACTGCAGCGTTAACTGACAAGAACATTACAGCCGTGTGAAATTCATATGGATGTCTCGAACGAGAAAATAACGGAGCCTTGTTGCGGCACTTTTGAGTAAAGGCACTGTGAGCTGGGCTCGATCCAGCCTGAGACCTGATTGCAGAAGGTCTCCCCCTACTCTCTCTCAAGCCTATTCACGGTCTCTCTCCTATCAATAAAGGCATAAAACTAGATAGTAAAAAACAATAATGATAAATAAAAAAATATAGTGGTTTCATGCAGGCACCTGGAGCATTTTCAACCACTTCAATATTCCCCCTCCAGCCAAATACCTCGCTGGGGTGATGCCTAAATCCCTACAGTGGGACCCAGTGGGCTTCAACCTTTGCCCTCCCGTTTGATAGCTGAGGTTGGACCGTTCGAGTTGCAAAAAAGATACGTCACTGGGAAAGCCCTCTTTGGTCTGAATTACAATCTTCAGTTTGCCCGACTCCTATCTGGGATGTGAGGTCAACTCCAGCTTCTGCATCCAAGATCTAGGGTGAAGGACTGTTGCCATGGCGCTGGGTGTAAACGGCTGTTCTCCAGTTTTTTAGCTCTTTTTTTAGTTTTTGCTCCAAGTTTTAAACAATTTCGTACAGTTTTTAGCCTTTTCCTTTCTTTTCGACCTTTCTGCTCTTCTTATGAAGACATTTCTTGTTTTTTATATGTTTTTATGGCTATTTTTTCTTCTTACCTTTTTTTAACTATCAACGCTACCAGGAGGCAGTTCTACAGCTACCTGCAGACTGTTTTTTCCGAAAAAAAAAAAAATGCTACCAAGAGCCAGTTTCATCAGCTTTTCAGGATCGGGATGGGTCGGACATCCTTCCTCGTCTTTCAGCTCACGCCAGCGAGTGAAGGCCGGGCCAGTGCTTATCCCTGTCCGGGCATTTAGCTTGTTACTCTCCAGCTTTCTTTTTTTCGTCCCCTCCGATAAAACTCTTTTCTTCAAGTTTTTCACTGCTTCAGCCATGATAACAACTCTACATTTAGCTTTCTTATCATCAGGAGTGTGAGCCAGAGGCCCCTATTTCCATTAGGAAAATAAGTGCATATTTACTTTAAACTAAATTATGTTCATTAAATCAATTTTAAAAATTCATAAACTGCTTTATATTCTCCTTTCCCTAACATTTAGCTTTCGCCTCGGGGGAGAAGTGACGTATGCCGAAAAGCAGTCAAAGCAGTAAAACTCTGTAGTTTTTTAGTGTGGAAGTGTTCCTGCCATCCTCATCGAAGTTACTTAGTGCCAGTGAGGGCGATACAGACCCCCTCAGACCATGACAGAGGGGTCTTTCAACCTGGCGTAAGGTGACGTACCATCACAATGACTCTAGAAATATTACATTAGGGTGGAAAAACTACGCAGTTTTGGTTTAAAGTGGCTCTGCCTGTGTGCTGCCAGTAGGGAGGGCCGGCTCTGAATTACACCTTAAAGAGACAGGCCAACATGTTTATTTGTTTTCCTGTCTTACCTCACTCCCAAGTCCATGACAAGCAGATAGACACGATTCTTTCGAGTGTGCGTGCAGTAACAAGGAAGAGACAGGCAGAGCTCATCCACCACTAATTAACTTAGCTTAAACACTGGGAGTCAATGGGAAGTGTTAGCCTGCAGTCATCAGATAAACTCAAGATCTGAGGATCTTCATCAGTCCAGAAGAAATCATCCTTGTCCTCTTTTACAAAGTCAGCCATAATTCTTAGAACCAATCTTCTTCTCCTCTAAACAGAGGCTTTGTTCTGTTGACCTACTTACAGGCACGTCTGCGGTAGTTTGCACATGCACCCTGCGGTTTAGTTTCTATGTATTTCTTTCGAAAATTACATAGTGCTAGTGTTAGTCTAAAAATAGATAATGTAACATAACGCGACAAAAAACGAGTCACAACAAGCACACAGGAACATTTAGAGTTGCTGAAGAGTTTATCTGATTACTGTAGGCAGAGGCAGGCTAACACTACCCATTGACTCCCAGTGTTTGAGCTAAGCTAATTAGCAGTGAGCGAGCTCTGCCCGTCTCTTCCTTGTTGCTGCAGCACAGTCGAAAAAGGTGTCTATCTGCTTGTCATGGACTCGGGAGTGAGGTAAGACACAAAAACATAAAAAATGTTGGAGTATCCCTTTAAAGATTGTAACAGCATCAGAGGAAACAAAAATAAAAACATCTCTGAGATTGTCCTGCATTCATCTCAGAACATCTCAACAGTACAGCAGTGTCAAAAGGCTTTTGCCAATTTAAAGAGTAAAAACATCACATATTCAAAACAAAAAAAGTTTGGGGACAATAAATACCGACCATTTTGGTGTTCTCGAGTGTTTAACACTGTAAGTGCAGTAACAACCATCATGTAGCAATATCTCAAAATACAGCCATACATGTAAAGGAATGACAAACATGTCAATTTGACTTTAACGTAAAAAAACGGATGCATTTTCTTTGATTTTGAAAATGCCAAACAAGAGCACCTCTGTAACCACGTCATAAACTTCTTCTTTTGTCAGTCAGTATCCGTCATAGAGCGGCCACGGCTGTGACCGCCTCAGTCTTCTGGTTTTCTTCGTCTGAGGACAGCAGGCGGCTCGAGGTGCCGTCAGCAGCAGCACGGTCCTCGTCGTCACTGGAGCCGGAGTCCGGGAGAGCCGAGTAGGTGGGAACAGCGTTGAACATGATGAAACCCACCGTGATGACGATGAAGGAGACGATGTAGAGGGTAGAAAACTAAGCATGACGGATGAGACAGGGGAAAGTTAAGAGGGCTACAACACTGTATTTTCTAATTTAGCAAATGCTTAGCTCTGACAGTTGTGTGGTACTTCCTAGGGGATGCATGATATTGGACTTTTGTCGAAAGGCCAATATCTTCAAACTCATGGCAGATACCGAGCATAGGGTCTCTGTGTCTCTAAAGCTAACCTGTTTCTTCCATGATTACAATCCATTTGTAGGGATCCACGATATTATCCGTTTGATATCGGTATTGGCCAATATCAGTCTAAAAAGTTAAGTATTGAATCAGAAATTTGAAATTTTTGCAGATATTTACAGCCAATATATCGGCCATATATCAGCTGAAATATCAGCATATTACACAAATATACAATATTGATGCACCTTCTCATCACTGCATGGGTACATTTAAAAATCAAGAGTTTCATTTTTACAAGAGTCAAATGCTGTTTTTCTTTTGTTTTACATCTGTTCTCACAAAAATATCCTGTAATACTGAAAGAAACAAGTCCATTTTTGTTAAGTACAGAGCTTGTGCTCTTGACCAGAAATATCGGTATCGTCTATGATGAATTAAAAAATATCAGCATATCAGATATTGACAAAAATCCAATATCGTGCATCCCTATCCATTTGCATTAGAAATAGATGTGAAGCAAGAAGAACAACTTTTTATTCTTTCATAAATTACACTTTTGATTCATAAAAGTAAACATTGAGTTATAATAAGGTCAAACATCATGGTACGTTGAACATATTGCCAATATTACTGCCAATTTATAGGATATTTATGGCCAATTTGTGTGGTCAAAATATGGTGGAAAAATGTTCATATCTTCTTCTTCTTCTTTTGTTTTTTATTAGCAGTTGGCAACCAGCTTATAGGTGCATTACCGTCACCTACTGAACTGGAGTGTGGCTCAGGGTAGGCAGGAAAAAATAAATAAGTAAATAAATAATTAAATACATAATACTTAAAAATAGTAATAATAATAATAATAAGAAGAAGAAATTACTAAATTCTATCTATTAGTTGTGTTGCCTTTAAAAATAAAACTAATTCATTTTACTTTTCCCCAGATCCAAGAGTGTTCTGAATGATAAAGTCCATCTTTGCTTGTTTATATTTTTCCCTTAGCTTCCTCTTTTCTCTCTCATACATTTGCACTCCATTAATACATGCTTCACTGATTCTGGCTGGTTACAGTTCTGACAGAGTCCTGTTTACGTTTCCCAATCATGTGAAGTGTATTATTGAGCTTAGTGTGCCCATATTCCCAAATGTTCATATCTGTTGATACCAATATTGATCTGATAATACTGTCTAACACCTAATCAACAGGCTGGCACAGAGGTTTTGTTTCCAACAAATACATAAATATACATTAGCAACACTTTTCACTCTAAAATGTAAATAATTCATGAGAAGCGACTTGTGAATTGTCTTCTTGAGCGCCTTTTAAACTTCAAACCTGATTTCATCCTGCTGCAGATTAAAATGAAAATTCATGAGCAGTCTTGCAGCACTGACTCCACTCTAACCATCAGGAATGATAAAAACACGTTTCAGAGGGTTTTATAAATAAAGCTGCACTCACGTGGTAGCGGAACAGGAAAATCCCACAGAAGAGGCTGAACAGGTCGGCGGTGAGCAGAGACAGATTTACGGCTGTAGCACTGGTCATCTTCACCACCACGGGCATGAGGCTGTACAGAGCGAACATGCACAGGGCGTAGAGAGCGAACAGCATCACTGCAAGACACGACGAAGGGACGTCAGTGAGAGGAAAGTGAGATATTCAGCTGTTTCTGATTGTAACCACACGACTGCCCCTCAATATTCAGTCGCCTTTATTTCCAGGTAACTAAATAAATAGAACAATATCAGTGTTACGCACTGAAAAAGAAAGCCAACCGATGGCAGATACAGAATGTTTTTAATCTTATTTAACTTTTTTTTCAAATGATTTATCACCACATTTTCATCAGAATAACTCACAGATGTTCCTGTCCAGCTTCAGGGCGGCTACTGCTGGAGATTCAAGAACAGCTCTGCAGAGGGAAGAGCAAAGAAGAGAGCGAAGAGGAACCTCCTCAGTTAAAGACAAAACACATTCATACCCTTACCTTTTGCTTAGTGTTATTAAATGTAGTGAGAGTCTGGCAGGAATTACCACGAATAAAGGTGAAGTTTGACTTGATAGAAGTGTTTCTATCCACATTTTGTGTCACAAAGTGTCTGTTCGTACAAATTCTGTTAAGTTATAAGAGCTGTCATGGTTCTTGGAGAGTTCAAACCTCCACCAAAGGCATTTCCAACATGATTGAGTGAGTTATAATCGAAAATAAAAGTCTTCTCTATCTCACAATGTTAAAGGGATAAGCCAAAATTTTTTCTTTTCTTGTCTTGTCTCACTCCCGAGTCCATTACAAGCAGATAGACACCATTCTTTGACTGTGGGTGCAGTAACGAGAAAGAGACGGGCAGAGCTCACCCACCGATAATTAGCTTAGCTCAAACACTGGGAGTCAATGGGTAGTGTTAGCCTGCCTCTACCTACAGTCATCAGATAAACTCTTTGGCAACTCTTAACAGTGTAAGGATATCTATTTTTAGACTAAGACTAGCACTTATTTAATTTCCAAAAGAAATACATACAAAACTAAACCGTAGGGTGCATGCATAAACCACCAAGGATGAGCTTTGTTTTGTTGACCTACTTACAAGCACATCCGCGGTGGTTTTTACATGCACCCTGCGGTTTAACTTTGTCTGTATTTCCCATAATTTCTTAAAAAACTGAATGACAGGTGAAACCATCAGGTGTCCCAATTCACGCTGCAGTGTCTCAGTTCACACAGCTGCTTCGATCCCCTAAAGACTCCCTAAAATGGCGGTGTTGTGTTTAAATCTTATTTCTGAACTAGGGCTGGGTATTTCATGAAACCTCATAATTCAAAACGTATCCCGAGACTGAGGCTGCGACATTTACTATGCCTTTATCAGAATTCCTGACAACTCAAAATTTGTTTTTTCATTGCAAAAGGTAAAAGATTCTTCAAAAACTCAAGACACCTAAATTTAGATCCTCAAAGATTTTAGACCCAAGTTAAAATTTTTAACATGTGCTTCATTCATCAAGTTTGGCAGCATGACCCAATAAATTCACCTAACGTTTATCTCAAGAGATCTGCAGCATAAAGGTCGATTTGGAGGCATTGAATGGTTTTCCACACCAAACAAACAGCCTGTAAGAATTCAGTCAAACAAACAGGCCTTCTTCTGACTTCATCAATTCCCTCTGAAACAGCTTTAGTTCAGGTTATCCTTTAAATCACATGGATGAATGTGGCCGATGCAGGACTAAACGTAAATGTGTTCAGTCTTCATGTCCTCATTGATGGTGTTCAGTGAGTAACATTTTAAGTCTGTTTTGGGTATGTTACACGTATTTCTGATGGATTTATTGGTGAACCCACAGCTGGACGCCGCTGATAACGGTCCCAAACAGCCCCATCATTCCCAGGAACTCGATCCGGCTCAGGTTCTTCACCGTGTACTCCTGGCACACGTTGGATATGGCGTAGAGGACGGCGCTGAGCAGAACCAGACCGTCTCCCAACAACACATCACTACCTGCACAGACACAGAGCCGCATTATACTTCACTTAAAGGAACACTGGTGCCAAACTTAAGCTAATTATACTTATTTTCTGACAGTCAGGAGAACAATTATCTCTGCCATACTTTTGATTTCTCACTCACTGGGTTGAGTTTGGACACTTTTTAAGACAAATGAGGAAGAACTCACTAAAGTGAATGTAGCACTGATGAAACAGACCTGAACATGGGATAAGGTGTTATCAGAGTAATTTATAAAAAGAATAAGCGTCCTTACTGGATCCCTGGTCCCTCTCTGCGAGGATATCGGCTCCCACCATGGCCCCCACCCCCAGCAAACACACAATCACTGCTACAAAGTGGAGCAGCCTGTAGCGAGTCTTCAAGATAAACCAGGACAGCAGCATCAGCACCGGGATCACAAAACAGTCCAGGAGCTGAAAACACAAATAAATCACAGCTTGAGCGGGAAATAAATGTAATCAAAATAAACTATTTAAGAAACCTGATATTCCAGCTTTTTACCAGCGAGAACAGACTGTCACATTTATGTTAGGCATGAAGTAACTCTTCATTCTTTTGTATTGGTTTGATAAAAGTGAGTTATTAAATATATACAGCATTAATCTTGACATATTGTGATTGAAGTTAACAAATTCTTAAAATAATAACTGGATCCACATCCGGATTATCACCAAAATCTGGTCAGTTCTGGCTAACGTTCCCTGAATATGTCAACAAAATCCACCCATAACTTTCTGAGTCATCTCATTACAGACTGACAAACATGGCAAAAAAGACCTCCTTGGCGGACGTAATAATGCCGATTAAAGGCAGAGGAGCATTTACATGACAGACTCCAACAAAGGGCTGATTTTGGTGCAATTGGGCGATGGTGGCCAGTCCTAAATGTTGAATTCAAGAAAAAACACTGTCTCTAAATCCACTTTTAATTCAACAAAATATTATCATTTTATATCCTAATTCCTGCATGTGAAATTCAATTATCAACGCGCTAGCCCCAACTTCATATTAAATATTTAGAAATAGGGGATGAGCTAACAGGCCTGCATCCAGAAGTTGATTATATCAAATATTTAAGTATTTATCCCTTTAACGCCTTTTACATCATATTTGACACATACTTTTATGATACCTCTATCTAATCAATATGATCAACAAAACACAAAAAAAACCATCTGAATACAGTCAGATAAACGATAAAAAATGTCCTCAAATGGATTATCAGTTGCCAAAAACACCTAATGTGTCAAATAAGACACAAAAATGTATATATTTGAATTTTATGGAAATTTTGATTTTTCAGGATTTCAGTAGAAAATGAAATAAACATTTCAGCTCCAAAAAATTAGAATTTTCAGGCTTTAATTTGTGTTTTCAGGCTTTAAAGGGTTACTTTTAAGTATTTGTTGTAGGAAATGTGTTTTAACGTTTTTTTCAACATTTTTGTCTGGACCAAAAAAATGTGTTGATCCCAAATTCAAAAACAATGTCTGATTTTCATTTGTTAATTTTCAACACATTTTTATTTATGAGTACTTTTGTCAGTTTCAAGAGACTTCAGTGACCACCGTGTGTTTGCTCTCACCTGTATACTTGTCAGCGTGGTGAACTGGTAAGCCTTCACCACGGTGTAGTTTGCCTCCACGTCTGCCACGCCCATCAGAAGATACTTCCACCACTTGGTTTTTACAATCTGGACAATGTTCCTCTCACCTGTAGAAACACAAACGTCTGTGAGAAACAAAACAAGTGCAGCTCTTACTCTCAGGACAAGCTAAAGTGTAGACAGGAAGTCAAAATCACACCTGACTGTAGCTGACTCCACCTTTTTAACAGTGAACCTGTTTCAGTCTTTAGACCGAGCTCTGTAGTGTGCTGTAAAGTCTGATCTGTATTCATCTGTGACTGTTAAGCCTACATGACAAACACTCCAGAGACTCCTTGTTGACCCAGAGCCTACAGAGACCTTCATCTGCCTTCAGCTGTGAAAACAACCATGAGCCTGGATATCCTGACCTTTGCGCACACACAGGATGGTGGTGTAGACGACCAGCAGCAGGGCGTAGTTCAGGAAACTCTGCAGCATCGGTGTCTCCACCTCGGCAATGGCCAGGCGCTGGCAGCTCACCGCTGTCCCGCAGATCAGCAGGGACAGCACCTGTCCCATCACGATGGTCTTCAGCAGACGCCTGCAGAGTCAGAGAAAGCGCCAATTATATCAGCTGGAAACAGAGCTGCCAGGTCTGCTTATTATAAGCGACTTCGGGCAGTTGCTTGTAAATATTGGCAGTTGCAGGTTGCATTTTTTTGGGCTTGTTCCAAAAGTGCAGTTGCTCATTTGGGCTTGTTGTGCCCTCAAACCCAGGAGGGATCTGATGCTCACTGAGCATCCAATACCAATATAAACTCAATTCAGAAGTTACACAAAGTATTTTCTCCCACTACAAACACAAATGTAAATTTGACTGTAAAAAGAGGCAAAAATGATGTTTCCACCAAAAAGAGATCCAAATAACCAGAATTAAATTTATTTCTAATGTAGCTGTGACTGTTTTTACCATAATAGATCTGTAGAGTAGTGTGACCCCTAGTGGTCTGTGGTGTAGTTGCAAGGGGTCCTTAAAAATAAAATATATTTAAAAAAAGATCCTATGACATTAAAAATAGGATTATTTTACTCAAATGTGAGTGAGACCTTTATCTACCTAAACAACAGAGGGTAACAGAACTTTCTTTCTCTAATTACATCTGTTTCACAAGTGTAATTTATTTATTACCTGCACCAAGGAGGTTATGTTTTCACCAGGGTCTGTCTGTTTGTTTGTCTATTAGCAAGATTACGCAAAAACTACTAAAAGGATTTACATGAAAATTTTACCAGAGGTGTGGTTTGGTTCAAGGAAGAAGCCACTAAATTTTGGTGGTGATCCACATATTTGTCTGGATGCAAAAAATTCCCAAAATTTGCAAAAATCCCATAACTCAACATTGGGCCGTATTTTAAAAAATCATATCCGTAACATCACTTGACGGATTCGCATCAAAATTTACAGGATAATATATATAATACAGCCCTATCATCACGGTCAATTTCAGCCGGATCCGATCCAGACTGACTTCACAAAAAAACATTGAAGTTTATAATGGCAAATCCCATTCATTCCTCCTCTGCTGCTGCATTATGGGAATTGTAGTTTATTTGCAAACTCACGTCAGCGTTTTTCAAGCCTATGTCACTACATTACCCAGACTCCCTTGCAATGCCAGCAGAGGAGTTCTCCACATGAACAGAAATGAGCAGAGACTCGGTCGTCATATCGGAGCGCGTGGTGATCCAGAATTGTATCTTGGCGGAGGTCTGCGCTCTCCGAGTGCTTTTCTAGTTTAAGTTTGTACAAACTTAACACGATCTGCATCATTTTCAAAATATGAGCCCCTTACTGTTTCAGGGGGCAGACACCATTCATTTCTTAATTATGACTTTAATTGTGAACCATCTGTAGGAGGTGTTGTGGGAAAACTCATTAACTTGCAAGGTTCAGGTTTGAACTTAAAATTAAGCGAGTGTTACAAAGAACAAGATGATAACCACAGTTACACAAATTCTAATAAGAAGAAGAAGAAGTAGAAGAAGATTGTGGACCCCTCCCCCTGCATATTTTTGATCTACCCTGTGGGGGTCCACAGGGTAGATCAAAAATATGCAGGGGGTCCAGAACCCCAAAAAGGTTAAGAACTGGTGTAGAGGATCTACATAAAACTTAGATAAAAGCCTGACTATGTCTGTTTGGTTACAAAATTCAAGGTTAGACTGTTTAGTGATAACAGAGTTATAAATAACAGGAGCCCCTCCCTTCACTTCTATATAAAGAAAAGGATGTTCCACCTCTAAACACAAAGATGTTGAATAAGCAAATTAAGACACGAATAAGACAAAAATACACTGAGATTGAGATGTAACATGGATGAGAAGTAAAACACACTTTATGTTGATATCTCTTTAAAAAAACAAAACAAAAGTAATATATTGCATTTAAAAAACAAAGTAGCTGCTTGAGTTGGGCTTGTTTTTATCGACCTGGTTGCTTATTTCAGTAGAAAAATCTGGCAACAGTTCCTGGAAACCTTCATGATATTGTACATCTCAATACAACCCGTCTTTGACTCATGGGTGTCCTATAAAGGACGAGGGAGCCGAGCATAACGGAGGGATCTGGTTTGACGAGTAAATCTACATTCCCATGTTCGTCTGTGATCAAACATGTCTGAAGCACACATGCGCATATACAGGCTCGCAGAATGAGCTTCTTCTACTGGTGTCACAGTTTGGAGGGAGTTTCAGATCAGAGTATTTCTCTGTGAACGATTTCCAGGGTGGTCATTTAAGGAGTGGAAATGCCCAAAGAAGTGTTTGTGGACGCAGGGAGGCAACCTGACAAACAACACATGTCTGAACTCATATGTGACCTTTGATTTACCTTAAACTCTGGTGAATTTTTCATATCTGCAAAAAACTTTAACTTTTTAAGCTTTTATCTGTCAAAACAGATATTGAACAGATATTATTGTGCATCCCTAGTTTCCATACTCTCCAAAAGACCTTTAAGTACTTGTGATAAGGTGTTATTTGAATATTTCAGTTTGATGCTTTTGCTTGTTCACTGATTTTAAATCTCCAACAGTAAACTGACTTTCTTCAGCAGATCAGACTTGGGACGAAGCAGCATTGGAGTGCCACAAGGTTCTATCTTGGGGCCACTGTTGTTGAGCACACATGTAAGACGGTGGGTGCATTTGAAAAGTCAAAAATACTCCTCCCTAAGTCCTTTCCTACCCACTTTACCTTAACTCCGATGGAAAATGTCACAGGGTCAACGAAGGAGGGAAGTCTGCTAAGACATGTTTCAAAGGCACTATTCGCCCTATTTCATTCATATATATCATTGAGAACGTTGTTTAAATTTGTCATTATATTTAAAGTATTGTAAAATGCCTCTTTTGTCCTTATTATATCCATTGTTCTTTACTAAACATTAGACCCCATGGTTCTGTCTTATTATTGGCATGATTTACTTCATAAATTAAGATGAAAATGTGGTAATTAATATATAATATTAATACAGGAAACAAGGACCACAGTTGTATTTTTAATATTTATTAACACTGTGGGCAGTTATGGAGAAAAAGAAATACTTTAAAGTGCTTTATAAATTATAACATGTAATTGTTTATCCGTCCACCAATTTAAAAATTATTAAAAAATAAATAAACTAAAGGTTATATTTCTGAAAGCACTGACTTTGAAGCATATCTTTTTCTCTATACCTGCTAAAAATGTTCACTTAGTATCATATACGTATCTTTACAGTCCCACAAAACTCGTCCTTTCTCCATTGTAAGTTTTTCATAAACGTTCAGCAGGTGCTGTATTTATACAGTTGCTGTTGCAAGGCATTATGGGGCTTTGTCCTTTCCTTTTGTAAAGGATGGTCCAGTGTTTCCTAAGCTAAAGGAGAAAATAAAGGAAGCAACAAACTTCCTTTCCTTAACTTTTCCTTAACGCTCCTTTCCTTTTGTAAAGGATGGTCCAGTGTTTCCTAAGCTAAAGGAGAAAATAAAGGAAGCAACAAACTTCCTTTCCTTAACTTTTCCTTAACGCTCTAATCAAAATACACGATGACTAAACACAGGGGTGTGTGCAGATAATCCTGTTCCTGCCTCAGGCTTTTCCTCAGTTGGACAGCTCTGCTCTGGTGGGTAACCACGGGTAATTTTCCCGGCACAGGTTTCTGCATGTGGAACCTCCACAGGTTCTCTTAACAACAATAAAAGCTCTGTTCTTTTCCAGATTCCCATTAATCTTTCAACTGTACCAGGACCAAACAACTAAGAAATTAAGCCATCATAAATGAGACCTTCAACATTTCTGCCTTCCCAAACGTGACATACTATATACTTTTTTATTTTAATACATTTCATATGTGGAAAGCAAGTCTTAGATTTCATTGTACAAAGATACAAGTTTTTTTCTTTTTACATTTGCACATAAAACCAAGAATAACCTGCCCCCCTAGAATAAGTAAACATAAATAACTATAGACAAGTATCTTTTTACAGATTACCTGTTAGGTTCTTTATTGTTTTAACTCCCGCTCATGTCTGTTGTTTTATTGTATTATTGGTATTATTATTATTATCATAATTACTGTTAAATGATATCATCGTCCTTTTATAATTATTCTCCTGTTGCCTTTTCTTTTTCTTACCAAGTTTATGTTTTTATTTTGGTTCTCATAGTCTCATTTGACATTGCAGGGTTCTTGTATCGTCTGGGTTCACTTTACAGTTTTCATTTACTTGTGTCTATTATGTCTTTGTGTTTGTCTGTGAGGGTTTTTTTGATTTTAATTGAGATTTTGTTTTTTTTATTTCCTTTTCTGCTTTGCTGCCTGTATGTTCCTGCCTGTTTGTCAAAGCACTTAGTAAACCTCTGTTTTTAAAAGTGCTTTACAATTAAAGTTACTATTATTATTATTATTATTATTATTATTATTATTATAATACAGAGGAAGCTCCAGATAATGGCGTGCTGCTCACCATGTGCAGACGTCCTTCAGCTTGTAGCTGTGCAGACCACAGGCAGACCTCCATTTCCCACACTGCCGGTCCTCCTCCAGCCCCTGCATGTCTCCGGCTGCAAACCTGGAAAGAGGAAAGAAAGAAAGAAAGAAAGAAAGAAAGAAAGAAAGAAAGAAAGAAAGAGTGTCTTTACGACTCAATGTCTTCATCAGATTACAGGAGAGCATGGGCACCAAATCTGCACAGGAATGTGAGGAAGCACATGTGATGGAAGATTAATAAAACTAATTATTTAACCATTTCCATTCATTTATAACAAAGAAATAACAGGATTAATGTTTTTACTTGATATTAACATTCAGTTAAAAGAATCTGACAAAGACAAATGAAATTAAACTAACAGCATTTTACAACTGTTGGTGATCACAAGTTAGTAATAAAACATTTCACATAAGGAAGACCCATAACTTTCAATCATTTTGTCCAAATCACACCTAAAACCAAGCCAAAATCTCACAGTATACTTCATTCTATCCTCATAAGATAGCCTTGATCTATGGTTTTTTTCCAGGTAAAACTTGACAAACAACTTTATATAACTCTTGAAAAATAAAAAAATTGTCTGGTATGCACAGTACTGGATTTTTGCAAATATGCGAATATTTCTAGAAGCCTAAACTAAATTTGATACTGATACACACAAGTAATATGTTTTGGGTTTTTTTAAACTACACCTACATTAAATGCAAAATGTATTTTTGACACTAACAGCAAAATCAGGCTCAATTTACAGCTAGAAGAACAAATCTGCTCTTCACAAAACTGCTGACAAAAAACAACTGACCTTTCTTGTAGCTTTTACTTTCAAATTAAAATAAATATGCACACATTTTACAACATTAATATTCACATATCAGGCTAAAATATAAACAGAAAGTGACTCTCATAACTGCTGCTAACTACAGTTTTAGAGCACTTATCTGCCAATACCAATACCTCACCAATAATGATGTGCATCTCTAAATTTTATTAAAGAATCTATTTTATTGTGTAGATCGGAGCTTGGCAAGATGGATCAGCCTGATTACAGACATTGAATCAGGTGGATCCAGCTGCACTGCAAGGCTATCTGTAAATGATATTAGTCCGATAGTTTTATTCATGCAAATGTGCTTAACAATCAACACTGGCAACTTAATTAAGTGAAAAGTCTGCTGACTCGTTAGGACACAGTCTGCCGTAAATATATATAAATGGAAATTTGTCATATGTGTGACAGTCAAAAATAGGGGTGGGAATTGAAAACCAAATCCAATTGAGCATCGATATCAGCTTTCTCAAGGAATCAATATCATAGGTGTTTTTGCTTATCAATTCCCTGATAAATTCCTTTATTAATTCCCATATAAATTTGCTTATCAATTCCTTTATTAATTCCCCTAACAATCCCTCTACAAATTCCCTTATCAGCTCTTTTATTCATTACCTTATCAATTCCTTAATTAATTCCTTGATTAATTTCCTGAACAATTCCCTTATGAATGCCCTTATCAATTCTAGGGCTGAACGATATTGAAAAAATTTCATATCTCGATATTCATGCCAGATATCTCGATACCGATACGATACGATACAATTATGGGTTCGGTGAAAACCAAGCATTTTTCAGAAAAATAAAAACATCATAATACAAAAGAATGTGGAAAGTGCAGTTTTAGCGCGGGGGAAATCTATATTGTTTATATCGTTGCTTTTTGATATCAATATCTTGAATGTTCATATCTCGATATCGATACAATAACGATATATTGTTCAGCCCTAATCAATTCCCTCACCAATTCGTTCCCCTTTGCTCTGCATGCTTTTCAGATTAATAAAATTAATGTTCTCGTCAGAGGGAATCAGCAGTAGCTGCTGCACAGCGTTAAATATCAGGACTGTCGTGTGTTTGACATTGTCGCTCCTGAAAAGCTGTGAAGTCAAACTTTTTCTCCACATTTTAATACCGAGTAGCATGGTGACACTTTATTTTTACTTTATTGTAATTTATTGTATTGTATTGCTTTTATTGTTTTTTTTTTGTTGTTTTTATTAATTCCTCTTTACTTAACTATCTTTTGTAAAGAACTTTGGTTCACTGAAAGAGTTGTTGTAAAAGGCTGTATAAATAAAGAACATATACATTTACATTAAAAATCAGGAATCAATAAAAGACTCAGACGGTTAAGCAGAATTGTTAATGGGTATTGGTATCAATAAAATCTTATCAATTCAAATCAGGAACAGCAGCCAATGGACCACATTACTAACTGAAATGTTTATTTTAAAAAAGGGAATTATCATTTTATTTCATTCAAGCAGCATGCTAACTTCATTCTTTCCCCACTTGCAGGTTGGTTTGTTGTTTGTTTTTGTCAAACCGCTCCCAGGTTGTTTCTTTTTATAATATCTACATGCATGTCAGTAAATGTTGTCTAGTAATAAAAGTGCCTGTGAGGCTTTTGGCAGCGTTGAGTGTAGATTTCAGGATCAGCTCCCCGAGGTTGTTCAGCTATTGCACAATCACAGCACACAGAGTTCCTAGAAAGAGTTCAGCCCTCCTGTTAAAGAACTGCTTTCACTGTTTATCAGGAAATTTGAGAGATTATTACAGAAAACATGTAGAAGAACGAGTTTTACACCGTTACACATTTTGTTGAAAAAGTCAGATTAAACATGATGCTTTATTTAAGCAGTTCAGCTAAACAGTCAACTACTATTACTATTATTAGAATTATATAAATTAAAGCACTGCAGTATTAAAGGAGTCTTGAATAAAATCAAAGCATACCAACACTTTGTTTTATTATGGCTTGGCAATTTTATGATTATTTAATACCTGCTGTCATACTGATGCACCGCTGCTTCTTCATACCATTTCACTTTTCTATTATTGATCAATTTGCCACTTCATTTTATTCACAGGACATTCACTGCAAACAATGTGGCTTCATTTAATCAGACTGGACATATATTTACTTGTACAAATGTTGCTTTGTATAATTTATCTTTACATTTATTCACTTGCCATTGACTGCATAATATTTCACTTTACTTCACTTAACTTTTGCTCCTTAATTTATCACTTTATTTCATTTATCTAAACTTATATTCACTTTTATTTACTGCACAAAATGTTGCTTTACTTTTTATATATCTGGACATTTATTCTCTTACCATTAACTCCAAAATATGTACATGTAATTTATTTATCTAAAGATTTATTCACTTGTCATTTACAGCACAAATGTAGCTTTATTACATTTATCTAGACTTTTATTCATCTGCCATTAACTCAAAAATATGTAGCTATATTTAATTTGTCTAAACCTTTGAACACTTCTCATTTCTTTCAGTGGACATTTCCTCACTTTTCATTTACCGCACAAAAAATCACATGTATCACTTATCTGGACTTTTTTTCACTTGTCATTGACTCCACAATACTTTATTTCATTAAACTTGCTTACTCAAAATGTCACTGTTTTTTGTTTATCTGGACACTTACTACAAAACATGCTGCTTTATTTTATTTATCCAAACTTTATTGTCCTGTCATTTACTGCACAAAATGTCACCTCATTTCATATAACAGGACACTTATTCACCTGCCATTTACTCCAAATAATGTAACTTTAATTTATTTATCTAGACTTTATTATCTTTACAACACAAAATGGAGCCTTAGTTTATCTATCTGGATGTTTATTCTTTTGCCATTTACTCTACAATATGTCATGTTAAACTTTTGCTGCTCAAAATGTCAATTAAATATGTTCTGTGGACATTTCCATTTCACTTTATTTAATTAATCCTTACTTTTAATCACTTGCGATTTTAACCAAAATATGTCACTTTATTTTATTTAACTTTCTTTCTCAAAATATCACTTTATTTGCATTTATCTGGACATTTATTAACTCACCACTGACTAAAAAATGTGTAACTCTATTTTATTTATCTGGAAATGTATTCACTTTTCACTTACTGCACAAAATGTCACTTTAGTTTATTTATTTAGACTTTTATTCACATGTCATTAACTCCACTTTATTTCATCTAAATGGACAATTATTTACTTGACATTTACTGCACAAATGATGCAATATTTCATTCATCTAAACATTTATTCCTTTGTCATTTTCTGCACAGTATGTTGCTTCATTTCATTTATCTAGACATTTATTACTCAGAATGTCTTTTGTCCACTATTCCGAATATCTCATATTGTTCTGCACTGAACCCTCACTCCTTTGTATAACAACTGTATTTTTACTGCTTTATTTTAAGTATTTCACTTTATCTGGTCTTTTTAAGTTTTATATTTTATCACCTGCATGTTCCTTTGTGCTGTGCTGCTGTTACACTCGAATTTCCATTTTAAGGATTAATAAATTATTATCTTATCTTATACCTAGGGATGCATGTCAGCATTAGTTCAAAATTGGTATAACAGCTTATTTTCCATAAATGTGGGGTGAACAGATATCAGTATCAAATGGCTTTGTTTTATTTTCATGTCAAACCAATTTAATGCTGATATGTGGTAAACCTGACTGCTGATTCAGAGGGTTTTTCTGATCTCGTGGACAAAATCGGATCTTTTTTCTTGATTGAACATGAGAGAAAATATTGTTATAGTGGGAGAATTAGGCCAAAATGTAATCTTCTGTTTTAAGTCTGTGTCTTTGCACTATAACTGAATCTACAGTATGTTCTTTCTATGAACAACAATGTATTTTTCTAGACTTTTTTGCACTTTCTGTACTTCACTTGATATTTATACCTTAATCTCTCTCTTGCCTGCCACAGGGACAGCTGATGGAAATTAGCTAGAAAGCCATAATGTGGTGCAGAGCATCTCTACACTAATGAGTTTAATGTTTTTTTCTGTACATGGTCCCTGGACAATTTATGGGATTATTAACGGGCAATCTGTATGGTCAAGATATCATAATAAAACTTTCATGTCTGCATATTGGTCCGATAATATTGTACATCCCTATTAAAAATGACATAGTTTAAAAGAAATGACTTTGCCAACATCTCTGGCCTTTTTTTAAAAATTATTTTTGGGCACATCCAAAAAAGGACAAAAACCAACTTCTGTTGGCAAATGTGGATCTTACTCTGTGACACACGACTTTTCACGATTATTTTATTAATTACAGATAAATTGCAGAGATGTACCATTATGTATTTCCGTGTTATAGACATGTTTTTAGGTCTGGCTCTGTAACCAGATGAACACGTTTAGTTAACATTTTACTACCAAAAGCCGTGTTAGGGTCATTATAAATATCACGGAATCAAAAGTAGCTTCTTTATTCATGTAACGGATATTTAGGTGAATTAAAGCTGGTTCGTAAAAGAGGAAGTAAGGAGAGCGAAATAAAAACGTACGTTTTTTCAGTTAAGTCTGGTCTGTCAGCCTCTTTACGCTACAAATCCGAATTAAAACACCGCATACGTAAAACCTGTGATTCTCTAATTAATACATAATAAATATTAACTTACGTTTTGTTCCTCTGTCACAGGAAGTGTCAGGAAAACCTCCACACACGCTGAAAGTCCATGTTGTCGGATCCCACCATCCACGAGGGGTAACCCCGCTCCCAGACAGAGTCGATCTAACCTCGTGGTTCTTAGCACCGCCCACTGCGCTCTGATTGGTGGATTTGTAACAAAGCGTGAGGTCAGCGCAGTGCAGACAAACTTGACCTGGTGCTGATGAGAATGGATACAAACGGAAAAGGGCGAAGTTTATGGTTTTTTACTACGTTATTTTTATGCTTCAGAAAAATTAAATGGCACGGACCCAATATATAACAAAACGTGCCCATCTCTGCTTTAGAATATGACCCTTAAATTGTTAAAGTACTCAGCTCTGTCAGGTCATGGAAAACACTCAGATTACTCCCAATATATACTTCTTATATTCTCCTTAAACAAATGCAGCATCCCTACTGTCAAACAGTGCTTCATATTTATATTAATGTTATATATTGTTAATGGTAATAGTGTAAATTTTTTGGTCTTTGTTCACAGTCTAACTTTTACTTCATTATTTATTTTTCTTTAATTTAGGGTAAATTGTTTAGTCTTAAATATTCAGCATATTGCAATTTATGCTTATTTAATTTCTGCTATACTCTCTTTTTTATATATTTATCTGATATTCCAGCCGCTATACTGTACATAGGAGCAATTGAAACAACCAGATTTTCCCTTGGGGATAAATTAAGTATTTCTCATTCTAATACTGATTTTGTTTATAATTCAGTATCATATTAAAATTTCTTCAACTTTTCCACCTACTTCGGACGTGTTCACAAACTATAACACTGTATTTGTTAGAATAAAAGTTACACCGCCATCTCCCATGTTGTTCTACAGTATGTCAATGACATTTTTCTGTTTTATTTAAATCTTTTATATAGGTTTTTTCTGTTTGTTTGTTTTTTAACAAACAATTTGCATAAAGACAAGATAAAATAAGATAAGATAAAAGTTGCAAAAGTACATAAAACACCAAGGACAGGGAAAAAAAACTTCAGAAAAAGAAACAGACGTGTGTAAAATAAAGTATAACAATAATTATACAGACAGTAGTAATAAATAAAATTAAATTAATAAATAAACAGATCACTCATTCATGAATGATTGTGTTTAAGTACTGGTAATGCTATCTTATCCTTAGCACATATTTACATTTTTATAATAATACGCATCAAAGGTCATGTTTTACATGTGCAGGCATGGAAAATATAAAAATATGCACAAATCTATAAATAGGATCACAAAGGTGGAAAACAAAAACACAAAAACACACTAGGGACTATTCAAAATAAAATAAAATAAAATAAAAAAATATAAAGTTACAAAACTGAATTAATTTACGCATTAATGTTATTATAAGAAAAATAAATTAAAATATATAAACTAAATAAAATATAATAAATGCACAGTTGTCAGGAGTAAGTGACATTTAGAGTGATGAGTGGTAAAGTTTGATGGCAACAGGCAGAAATGGCTTCCTGTGGTGCTCTGTAGTGCATCTGTGGGGTAAACTTATATTTAAGTTAGGTCATATGGAGATTTTTGAGGAGAATAAATCAACAAAAAAACAGATATATGTTCTCCCCGTCCTCCTTACAGAAGGCCTTTCTCATTTGTAGCATGCTTCAGATTGTTATTTTTTCTTGTAGATTGTTGTATTGTGTTTTGTTATTTTTTGTGCTATTGTATTTTTTTGTTTATTTTTTCATATATACCTAAGTCAATTTTGCAGTACCTATTTTTACGCTTTAATTTATTTCTCCTTTTTTTATTTCTGTTCTAATTATATGTTGATTGTTCTAGTACCAATTTACCAAGTCAAACTCATTGTATGTGTAAATGTACTTGCCAATAAATACAATTCTGATTCTGATTAACCATCACTAAAGATAGTTGGATAATATGTGTGTGGGTCCAAACCTTCACCTTTTTTGTTTCACCTTGTTTCTCTAAACTTTCCCCTGCAAAGACAGCTGCCTTCATAAACTGTTTGTCTTCCTCATATGAAGGTCAAATTCTATTTTTCTGGGAAAGTGATATGCAGCAGTGTGAGAATGATAACAAACATCGTACTGATGTAGAAACAAAAACTGTCCTTGAAGCTGAGGAGATAGCTACAGTTTTACTCTTCTGTATGTGACCTAACAGACACCTCTCTGCACATTTAGCCCTCAGTTGGCAGAGCTGTAAAAACAGAGGCATCAAAGCCCCCTTTTCTCCCCTTTTGCCTTCATCCTGCAGTTAATGTCGGGGTGTGGTTAGCACAGGCCTGAGGGTGCTCCCCTCTTTAACAACAACAATCAGGCCTGCTCCATATGCTGCACTTTATCTGGTTTTTCTCAACATTCAGATTATTTTGATCCCACGACATTTGAGTCATTCACATGACCAAAATATATAATGTTTAGACTTTTACATATATGCTCATAAAAAAATCTCTAAAGCATTCTACACATATAAAGGATCGTTGGAGACCGAAATGGCAGAGCGTAAGGTTTGGCTTCTGTTGTCTTCAGGTATTTTTTCAGTGTTCACACTAAGGTTAGTTGTATCCGTTGATCTCTGTTTGGTGTATGAAGTGCTGTCTCTTTGTCTTAGTCCCTGTTTGAGAGTTTAGAGAACACATATTAGAGTAGCAATTATAATTTTATTGTTATTTGATGTTAATTTTGGAAGTGCTTAAACAAAACACTGACCTTTACTCTCTGGGGTTTTCTTCTGACAGCTCTCACCGCTCCGTTTTTGGGGAATTTCATCAAATAAATGGACCTCCTCTATAAAAAAAAAAAAAAAAGTTTTATTGGAAATTTTAGCCAAAAGGAACAATTAGGACACATTTTATGAGCATTTAAGGAACATTTTTGCATCATTACCCAGAAAATGAACTCCCTTTCTTGTGGCAATGCTGGGACCGTCCTGTTCGAAGGAGTCCATCCAGTTCAGACCTGATCATAAAGCACTGCTAGTGTTAAAATAACACCCTGAAACACCTCAAAAAGTATTTTATATCAAAGAAATACTCACAGCACACAAGAGCCATCTCTAGGGCTGAGTTCATTTGTCTTCGGACAGGATCTCTAGCTGCCAGAAGACAGTCCCGTCATTTATAGACCACTTTCCTCACCATTTGGTCGCCTATGGACACCCCCACTTTTGACCTGGACCACCTCCCACCTGAAGACTGTCTCCCTTTGTTTGGACTGTAAAAGACAAAATGGTGCTTCATCCCCATAGGTTTATATGTTAGAGATGCTGGCCTGCCAATAATTACTGACATAAAGAGTTATTATAAACAAACACAGTAACTGTTCATTGGTTGTTTTAAGACATTTTCTGTTTTTATTTTGGTCACTGCATGTGCATCTGTGGATCTCCCTATGGGTCAGATTTATGGTAAATGAATATATCAGCGCAGTTTTTAATAATCAAGTCTAAATTGTCTGTATCAGCCACATAAAAGTAATGATTTTTAAACTATTCTTGCTCATAACACACAAAAAACCAAGCCAAAATCTCAAGCACACCACTTTCATTTTACAGTTTTTCTCCACTCACACTTCAAAACTCAATTCCTCTCTCATATAAATAGTCAGTGCCCCCAAAATGCATCGTCCCTTTGGCATTGTGTAAGCACTGCAACTCAAAATGTTTACATGTTTAGTCACTATGGCAGAGGACCAATGAAATATCCCTCATGTCCACCTCTCAGTCTGAGCCCAGTCCTTCATTGACAATGGGTGTCTCCTGTCTGTAAAGAGGGTCTGGTCCATCCCTCTGGTCTTGAATTTGCAGCGTCTCTCTCTTGCAGTTTTTGGGGTTTTAAATGCAGCATTTCTCTTTCGCATTTGTTTTGTTGGTTTGTATGTTTTTGCTTCTGCTTTGTTTCTGATTGCATCATTTTTTTCACGCAGTGTTTTTTTGTTGCATTTGTCTAAGGTGTTTTTGGTTTTGCATCGTTCCTGTGTTTGCAGCATTTGGCCGTTTGCAGCCTGTATGCCCTTGTTGGCCACCGTACAGAAGACTAGACTAGGAGGCCCCCTAGAGGTGGGAACGCCGGCGCGCTGGCAGTGGAATTGCTCTAATAGACTAGAGTGGGAGCGAAGTGCTCCGCAGTATGATTCAAGACGGCGCTTTCCTCGTAAATTCACTGTCACTGAGAAAGCCCCAGAAAGGAAGTCGAAGGTGTGGAGTATCCGGTACTTTCAAAAGAAAGCACAATGCACAGACTCACAAACGTAAATTTCCTTAACAGGTTGTCATTACTTCACAACCGGAGGCACGAGCATCAGGTCAACAGTTGGTCAGAGGGTCCCAGAGGCAACACGACTCTGTGGACGAAGAAAAGTGAATCGTACAGGTAGAGAAATATATAACATTATATATGACACCAAACATCCTTTCTCCAGGGATATAGGCAGATAGAAGTGAAATAAATCATGAAGCTTTGCGGTCGGACCAGCAAAGCGACCTTAGAGAAGCGAAGTGGGGTGTTGTTTATTTCTTTTCTCAGTCTATAACATGTTTTGTTAGCGTGTGACATCACTATTCTTACGAGAGCTTGTGGCCCCTACAGGGCTGCGCACCGCAGCGTGGCTCTGCGCGCCGCAGCGTGGCTCGACCTGCCGCTTTCAGTTGGGTTTGTCGGTCGGAGCAAGGCCGCTTTCACGTTATGTGGGATTTGGGGGTCAGCCCTTGAAAGCCCCCCAGACTCTCAAGCTCGACACCATTTTGAGCAAAGGCGTGACCTCCCTGGACCATCGTAGCTCATTTTCAGCAGAAATAAACTTCCTTGTTCCTTTTTGAAAAATGTCATTTATTCATGTCTACAGTTGTGCATGTGGTCACAGCATGGATGAAACAGTTCCTCCTCCATATAAACAGAAAACTGATTATGACTTCATTGTTAAAAATCAGCTCTAACGTTTATACATTTAGAAAACAAAAATACACATGAGTACATCATCGGTTTACCTCCACAGACTGCTTACATCGGCCTGTCCTCTAGTCTACTGTGGATCAGCACGAACAGAGAGTGATGTTGGAGCTTTGTGGCACACGTTCAGTCCGTTTCCTCGCACCAACATGACTAACGACGCAATGAAAAATCAACAGGCTGTTTAAATAAGCTTAAATCTGAAACAGTTCACAGCAGATGAGTTTCTCCAAGAGATGTGATCTAAATATATCTAAAATAAAAGTCACCATTTGACACTTAAACGTATACCTATAAGAATAAATAAAATTAAACTACTTACAAGTTAAAACAAGAATTCTGTGTTTTAAATGTTTTTGAGGGACTGCTGATCTTTTCTTATGAGAGGGATCAATACGCTTTAGTGAATAAAACAAAAGGCTAAACTAATGTAAGTGAATGAACCCTGTTTACACTTATTTTAAATTATGTTTGTAATAATAAATCAGACAGTGAGAACACTGATTAAAGGGGCTACAGTGTATTATTCTCAATAAACGGATTAAAAATAAATAAAACAAAATACAATGAATTACAAATCCTTTTTGACCTATATTCAATGGAATACACTATAAACACAAGATAATTAATATTCAAACTGATAAACTTTATTATCATAGTCACTCATTTTGAATTTGATGCCTGCAAAATACTCCATAAAAGTTGGGACAGGGGCAGCGAAAGACTGTGAAAGTTTAGGAAGTTTGGAACATTCAGGTGAACATGTTAATTGGAAACAGGTGAGCGTCATGATTGGGCATAAAAGGAGCATCACTGAGAGGGTCAGTTATTCAAGGATGGAGAACAAAAAGTACTCCAACAGCTAAAGAACAATGTTTCTCTACGTACAGTTACAAGGAATTTAGGTATTTTATCAACTAAAGTTCAAAATATCATCAAAAGATTCAGAGAATTCAGAGAAATCTCTGCATGTAAGTAGCAAGGCCAGAAACCAACATTGAATGCCTGTGACCTTTGATCCCTCAGGCAGAACTGCATTATAAAGCAGCATCATCCTGTAAAGGATATCAGCACGTGGGCTCAGGAACACTTCAGAAAACCATTGTCAGTTAACACAGTTCATCTCTACATCTACAAGGTCAAGGTCAAACTCTACCATGCACAGACAAAGCCAAATGTCAACAACACCCAGAAACACCGCCGGCTTCTCTGGGCTGAGTTCATCTGAGATGGACAAAAGATCCGGGCTAAAGAGGGAAAGGACCATCCAGACTGTTATCAGAGCAAAGGTCAAAAGACAGCATCTGTGATGGTGTGTGGGGGGTGTTAGTGCCCATGGCATGGGTAACCTTCACATCTCTGAAGGCTCCATTAATGCTGCAGCATGGCTTCAGAGTTAAAAGAGTGCAGGTGCTAGACTGACCTGCCTGCCAGAGACCCCGGACTGTTGAACAACTGAAGTCCAACATCAAGCAAGAATGTGAAAGAATTCCACCTACAAAGCTTCAACAACCAGCTTTAAACACTTATTAAGTGTTACAAAGTGGTAAACATGCCCCTGTCCCAGCTTTTTTGGAATGTGCTGCAGGCCTCAAATTCAAAATGAGTGAATATTTGCAATAAAACAATGACATTAATCAGCCTGAACATCACATATCTCGTCCTTGTCATAAATTCAGTTGAAGATAGGTCTAAAAGGATTTGTAATTCTGGGGGTAACCTCTCACCTTTGTAGCATTTATTGATGTCCTACATCAAACTTTAAGTCTTTAAGCCAGAAGTCCTCAAACATCTAGAGGTAGATCATTTGGTATTTGGCATTTCTGATCATTTCTGATCAAAATATTGATTTTTTTCATATACTGTTTAACAAAATGCCAGAGTAATCGCTCTATCTTATGAAGTGATTTTGCTCGGCCATTTGCCTTTTCAACACATGTTGACCAAAATATTGTTCTCCTACATTATGAAAACTTCTGTTATTTCATCTAAACTGTTGCCATAATTGCACTTGCAGAAACATATCTGACATATTTACATAACTATTCAAGTTGGTCAACCTGCAATCAGCTTCACATAAACACAAAGACATACGAGGACGGGATCGTTTCAACTTGAATATTAAAGATTTTAGGATTACATATTTGATCATATTAAAGGCTAGTGTCAGATAGCCTAAAATAATTTCAAACCAAGTGTAAACAGGGTTATTTAAGCCTTAAATTCTGCCTGTAACTCTACAGATATTTACAATAAAAGCATGTTTTTAAAAACTTGTATGTCCGGGTGAATACACAGAAAAACTCCCTGACTAGCAGATAACAGATTAAAACACTCATAGAAAAAAATCCAAATTGCCGATGGTTTCATTAAAAGGCAAAATAGGTGACTTTTAAGACAGGGCCAATAAATATGAACATGAAGCACAGGTTGGCATCACAGTGTCACAGAAACCACTGGAGAAACGCTTCAGTCATCACTGCAGGGCGTAGTTAGAGATGTGCTCTGTGAGGAGGGTTCGATTGATTTGACCGTGATCGATGAGTTTCCAGCCGGCGCTCACTTGTTGGACCGGGACGATCTCTGCTTGGTCATGGTCGTCAGCATCTGGCTGATGTAGGAGGTCAAGAGGTCGTCCATTTTGTAACCCTGATGGATTTAAAACAGCGGACATATTTAATTTGTTAGTACAGCACAAGAATATATGTTTATGACCTAAGAAAACTGTGCCATTTTATATTAAAATCATGTAATTCCTAAATAAATTACACCAAAACTCTCTCTGTTTAAAGTTTGTTTTTACAAATAAGGCTCTGTTGTTACTACATTTTATGTTATTTTTTTATCATGATTTGTCAATCCATATGTCAGTGGCTGTTAATCTGTCAGTCTTGTAACAAAAGAAAAACTGATACAAATTTAATCACAAACTATTAATAATTTAATTTAATTTTTAACATTATTTTCTTGATAAGTACAGATTGAAAAATGCAGGAAAAGCAAATTCAGGCTTTCCATTGGCTTTTAAATATATATCAACCAATCAGGGTGCTGGATTTGGTTATAATCCCTCCTACTTCTTTGCATTAGGTCTACTAGTACCACTAGCAAATCTTTTGGCTTTACTAGTACTACTAGTACACTAAAAACACTCCATATTTGAGTACTAGTAGAGCTGAACTTTGGTTGATGTCACCGATATCAATTTTATGCCCAAACAGTTTTCCATAGGTGCTCCACTAAGAGGGAAACTGCTGCTTGGCTCGGCCTACAGGAGGTGACAACATGCAAAACCTCCAGCAGATGGTGTTATTCAGGCACTTACAGGCACCAACTAAGTCGTCCAGACCAAAGTGCTGACTAAAGACCACAAGCCAAAAGGAGACTTTTAAAGACCTTTTCCCGACCGTAATTTAAGACCTTTCAAGACTTTTTAAGGATCTTGGCGAACCCTATTGTGACCTCATCCTAAAACCTTTGACCTGCTGATGCTTTACAGAACTTCCACACAGACTGTGGTGATCAAAGTAACACGGGGCGCATTGGTTTCTCAAATGTCAATGTTTTTATGATTCATTATAATAGATTTAATAGATATTTATTTATAAAAGCAGGTCTAATGAAAAAAAACATCTTTTAATCGGGACCGCTGTAATGCATCACGAACCACATGTTCTCAACAATCATTTGGTTCAGTGACTCACCAGTGAGGTTTCACACAGCAGTTTGCTGCCTCGGACCAGGTTTCCAATGGTGATGTGGAAGTAAGTGTTCCCACTGCTCCAGTTGGAGATCTTTGTGAAGGGGTGCGTGGTGAGGATGTCCTGAAATAAGAGGAACGAGTGAAATAAGAGCAGATATCCTAAAAGTATGAATAAGGTCTTCCCAAACACTCAACACATCCTTCACAATTTAAAGCTGACTTACAATTTAAGCTTTGATTTCAGTTTATGAGCTATGAAGCTTTATAACACTGGTGTAATGCAGGGAAGTTATCATGATACCAAGATACTTTAAAGAGAACTGAAGAACATTGTGAAGTATGCAAGACAGTATAATCGTGAAATAAACTCCTCAAAGTTAGTTTGAACTCGTTATTTAGGTTGACCATTTTTTCCTTTTAACAACACCAATTAATATAGTATTTTATATCATTGGAAAGCTTGATTACTCACCTTTACGACAAGGTAAAATTTGTAAGGATTATGCTTTCATAAAATGAGCAACACGTGGGTAGTGTCCCCCTAAAAAATGTCCCTTGCAACTAATTATTTGGTGTCAGCCCTGGTACCATGTCCAAACTTAGGGCCAAGTTCCTCGGGACAGACGGGGAAGTCAACACTCCAAGAAGACTGGGTCCTCACTCTTGCTCCACTGAGAAACCGTAGGCTTTCCTCAAGAGAAGAGGGGATTTTGGCACTTTTTTGGGGGGGTTCCCTACCTAGGCCTGGGAAATTAATCAAAAAATAATTGAAACCGACATTTAGACCCTCTGATCAAAGTAATTTTACATATGTTGATTATTTTGATTATTTTCCCTGTGTAAATCACGTGACCGCGCCCCCTCCATACAGTCTGCGTTCACTTTAAGCGCAGACAAGAGCGAAGGATGCGTTGCCAATATGGAGGAGACAAGTGCCAATCTATCAGAGGACCTTGTAGTCAAGAAAAATGCCGTCTCCGTTGTTTGGGCACATTTTGGATTCTGAGCAGAGGACATCGAGCAGAAAGAAATTAAGTGTAAATACTGCAGGTAGACCATTTCAGTGACCGTCGGTAACACCACCAATTTGCTCCAGCATATCATAAAATAATCGTTCATTAATTGAGGTAAGAGCTTCAATTAATCGTAATACTGAGATTTGGTAATATCTCCCAGCCCTATCACTACCTGAACATTTCGCTGTGTTGCTCCTTCCATGAATGCATCATCCTTACAAGTTTTCCTCATTGCAAACGTGACTTAATCAGGCTTTCCAATGACATGAAATATAAAAACTAATTGGTATTATTAAAGGGAAGAAAAGAAGTTTAGTGTGCGCACATCCAGGCAATATCTTTACAGGTGCAGGACAAAGAAATCATCAAATGAAAAAAAATTTCTGCACAACCTTCAGCTCCCAATGAGAGACTTTATTAAATACAAAGCAACGTTTCTAGCTACAAAAATTTCCTCAAGCGAAGAGGAAGATCTTGTAGATCAAAATGTCCCCTTGTATTAAATAAAGTCTCTCATATTATTAAAGAGAAGAAGTAGTTGACCAAATTAATGTTTCCAAACTTCTTTGAGTATAGCAAAATTTCACTTCCAAAGACCTCCCTCAAATCACATGAACTAGCCTGGAGAGCACCAGGACCCCAACACCCTTCAACTTAGACCAAACAGAGTCTCCCAACAGAAAGAAATGCCACCAAACGTACTGGTAAGAGGCAAATATCTGAACTGTAGAATCAAACGTGACTCACCTTGGACTTTGGATCAATCAAGCTGACTCCATGTTTGTTGATCGCTATCAAGAGGGTTTCTGGGTAATTTGGATCAGTTGATTGCTGCAGATGAAAAACATAGTAAGAATGTTCCAAGGAACTCTTCTTAAATAAAATATGAGGTAAGAAATTCACATTATCAGCTCCTTTAAATCAACACTTCACTACTTCTTGATACAGATATTTTACTTTTCCACCTTCTACATCTTCTTTCACCCAAAGCTTTCACTCAAGTTCAGATTGCAGATGAAAAATCATACATTTTACATAAATAAATGCATTTTTAACATATGACACATCCCAGCGGTTACCTTGATTTCAAAGAAGGCAGAACCAAACGTGGGCCACTTGTAAATGATCTTCAGGAAGGCGAGTTTGGCTTCTTCTCGAGTTTTTCCTGAGTGCTTGTTGAACAGCAGCATGATGGACTGAAAGAGAGACAAATAGGAAACAAATAAGTCTTTTCCAAGCATTACTTTTGGATTTTTTTTTACATTTTGAAGGTTTTGTAGGCAAATAGACAAATGTGAATGATACAGAGCTTTCTTCCAAATGTTTCCACCTTTTCTGTGTGTTTATAGCAACTTGTTGCTCATTATTGAGCCAAAATGAGAGCAACTGTTGGACACTACCATCTAATTCCTACTCAAAATCTATAGTTCTCTACAGATCTTGTCTCAAGACTCCACGAAGGGATAGGTTGGGTTTTTTTAGCCTAATTTCCTACTACCAAACTGCTCTGGTTAGGCAACATTTTAAAACAGGGCACAGCCATGTACTTCAAAAATAATTAGTTGTGCCTTTAACGATAAAACATGACTCAATTTGGACAAGATATGGACCAAAACCTCTCGACAAAGGGATAGAATAAAACTCAGGTCAGGTCAAGTATGGGAGCACATCCATCATCCCTGCTGACACTTCTACACCACCACCCTACTTCATTCTTGGGTGATCACGTGCAATGAAGTTTAAGGGCGAACCCTATGCCTGAGACTCCAGAGGAATTGAGAAACGGTGCACATTTACACGTTATGGCAACCGCTCTACCCATTTTGGCAGCAACATTGTTGATGTGATCAGACCATGACAATGTGCAATCAAGCCAAAGTCCCAGTCCCAAGCTTCACTGTTTTTACTTGCTGTATAGTTTGACCATTTACTTGTGTATTCATTTTAGGATTATCTGATAATCTATACTTAGAACCAAATATTATACTCATTGTTTTTGATATATTTAGAATAAGTTTATTTGTATTGATCCAGTTATATAATTTGCTGATTTCACAAGACAGAACCTTATTAAGCTCTGAGCATGTAGGGGCTGCATAATAAAGAGTAGAATCATCGGCAAACATAGTTAATGTAGCCTTACTGAGTACATACGGCATATCATTAGTAAAAACTGAAAATAAAAGAGGTCCGAGGCAGCTTCTTTGGGGGACTCCACAGTCCAGGGACTTACTACAAGATAATGCACCATTAAAATAAACTCTTTGCGACCTCTCAGACAGATAGCACGTACACCACTTGATTGCAGAGGAAGTAAAACCATAACTAATAAGTTTGGAAATCAAAATGTCATGGTCGATCACATCGAAGGCAGCGCTGATGTCAAGTAACATTGTACCCACTAGGATTGAATCATCAACTGATGTTAACCAGCTATCTGACATTTGTGTCATTGCAGTGCAGGTGGAATGACCAGACCTATAAGCATGTTGAAACACTGTAGTTAAATCATTGTGAGAAAAGCAATCTTGCACTCGCTGAAATACATTCTTTTCCAATAATTTACTCAGAATAGGCAAAATGCTAATAGGCCTACTATTTGGACCACAGTGCAGTGCCCAAGGGGTCAGCTGGCTCCTCCAAAAGCCAACTTTCCAACCTTCGAGCATGATTCAATCAGGACTTGAGCCCTCTTGAACCCTCTGGTCACCAGCCCAAGCCCTTACAGTCTGAACTAAGCTGAATGAAACTGTAAAGTAACAACAAAATCTAACAGTTGTTTGGTTTCCCCACTAAAAACAACAAAAATGATCCAGGAAGTGCCCACTGGTCACACCTTCAGGGGAAGTCAGGTCGACGACTCAGTCAACGACTCTCAGGGAACCACCAAAATCATATAATGGTCGATGGAGGTTTTATATTTCAAGCTCTTCCCCAGTCAACTCTCAGAGCTGAGGGAGCCTTTTGAAGAAGAGTCAAAAGTCTTCAACAATCTGAACCAGTCCAGTCACCACTTGGATCAGCATTGTCTAACCTGACCTGGATGACTAAGAACCTGTTTACAGGTGTCTATCTGTGTAGGACTTCTGTACATCACAGCTTTTATGCCACAGTTTACCAGACATTCATTCACGACCCACTTTGGGCCCCAGACCCTCACTCCAAGAACCAAGACAGGTAAGAGTCAGCTCACCCTCTTCCAGTCATCGGGGGACAGATGTCTGATCTGGTCTTGAGGAACGAGCTCCTTCAGGATCTTGGCAATGTTGTGGAAGTGAGATTTATCCTCCTCATATTTCACCCTGTAGATCAGCGCCCCCAGGTGGTACACCTCGTCCCTCGTACACTTGTGGTAGCCCCTCAGATACTTCGGCAGCTCCTGAGAACACATGGCAGTGTCTGAAAATGAAGTTTTTGACATTCAGGCATTCACTGTGCTGCCGCTGTTTGGTATGGACTCACTTGGTAATAGTGAAAGATGGAGTCAGCCACAGTGTCTTTCCCGGGTACAGTGTTGGTCCACAGCTTCTTCATGAAGAACACCTGATAGGTCAGTGAAGGCACCACGCCTACAGAGTAAAGCAAACCAGTGAAGTGACAGGAGACAAACTGCTCAGTTTAGCAACCATTCTAATGTCTCTACTCTGCAATGGACTTGTTATCATGAGCCAATGGACTTTAAATGATGGCAAAACAACAGTATGACATCACACTGGTAGATCTGTTCATGGGGGCTGGGGGAAAAAGACATTTTAGGCAGCTGCTGATGTCCAGATGCCGCAGACTGACTTGTTCATAAAAGTGCTCTAAAGTGAGGAAGACATTTTCAACAAGGATAAATAAAGAAATAAAAAACTGAGAGCTTTAAAGGCACAATAAGAACCTATATTTACAGTGCTCAGCATAAACGACAACACCCCTTCAGATTTGCCAGAAAACCTTTAGTTTAATTTCAAAATCTACATTTTCTATGGCATACTATACCACAAAATACACCCCCAAATGTGGGCCATTGATTGCAAACAAGATTTTTTAAGTTGCACACAAAAAAGTATTTTTCTCAATTTAAGACCAGGATGCAAAAATGAGTACACCCCAGTCAAAGGGGTGGGAGCAAAGCTAAATTGTAGTTATCATATTACCTTTATTTTCATCTTATGATAAAAAAAACTGTTAGGTTAAACTCAGCTTTGTCAAAAGTTTGGAAATTGTTCTTTTGTTCATTTAGATATTGATTAATACATTACTTTAAATAGGGGTAGTACTCATTTATGCTGGGCACTGTATGTATTAATCTCTGTAAACTGTAAAATCGTGAAGGTGTCTTTTTTAGTAAAGCACTTTGTAAATAAAGTTTATTATCATCCAGCACATATAACTGTTCGAGGAGAGCAATCTTTATTTACCATCTTTCACGTGTCGGGCTTTTTTGATCCAGTCGGTCAGGTGCCGCACAAAGTCAAAGAAAAAGTCTCCGTCAGGGACGCTGATGACCTTGAAAGTGAAAAAATATGATAATAATGATAATTATTATCACAAATTTATAATGCTGTGCCAAGAATGGTACAGATCATGTTCGCGTCCAAGTCAGAAATCACAGCGAAAGTTTTAGGGCTCACATTTTCTCTGCACAAAGCCAGGCACATGGCATAAATGGGATGGATTATGGGCCTTGAATATTCATGGATGTGTTTGAGGATGATTTACTCCTCTTCTTTTATTAAGCCACTACACTTAATAACAACAGAAAACACACCCAAAACTGAATGATAAATGTCAATGCACAAATTAAAGTAAATTTTTTTCTTGAAGCATCCAGAGCATAAAAAACAATCCAAAAGATGAGTCAGACACTTAAACCTAAAAGCGAAACCTCATTAATTATTTAAATCTCCTGTTAAAACTGTCAGGATCAGGCAGGTTTGTGTTTATGATAGACCTGCCTGATCCTGATAGTTTTTTACATTATTTTCCTCTACACTAAATATCTGTTGGTTTTACACAATTTATTTTCTTTCTTTCTTTCTGTCTTTCTTTCTTTCTTCTTCATTTCATCAGTTATTTCGAATATGGAATTAAAATAAAATCACTAACATATTCGAAAAAGAGTGGGAGGAAGTAACAAAAAAATTCCCAACCCTTTTCCAAACAATTATGTACTAACCAAAGCCAAGTTTCTCATTTTATTGCAGAAATCACTGGTTCTGCTATCTATTGTGAGTATAAAACACACTGGACAGCCCGTTTTATTATCTGTGAGCATAATTATTTGTGAGATAAATATTGGAAGTGTAGTTAAAAAAAAATCTTTGATCCTGTGTGTGTTTTTCTTGTTTACTGAGCATTAGGGACTATAACACCTGCTGAGCTTTAAGTCTGCAGCCTGTGAAAACATAAGCGAAAAGTGAACTCACCTTGTCTGTGATTTTCACAAACAGACTGAAGCCCTCTGAGGATTTGAGCATCAGACGACCAGAGATGTTGTGGCAGAAGTCTTTGGCCTTCGTGCTTGACTCCACCTCAAACACCTGCAAAGGCCAAAAGAATCAAAATCAATCCATCCTGTTGTTATCTATAACACTTTATCCCTCAAAGGATTGCAGGAGCTGGAGCATTTCCCATCTGACAGTGAGCGAGAGGTGGGGGTCCACACTCAAAACCAACACAGCTGATGATATAACAAGAAGAACAAAAACCTGTTTTTACAGTAAACATGTTCACAGCAGCAGGTTTAACAACATGCAGATTGTTAGAAATTGGGTGAGAAGCTTAAATGTCTGATTTAATTTGATGTTTTTGTGATTTTTAATGAGCTGAAGGATTAAAATGTTTGATTTCCAAGTGTTTGGGGTCATTAAAGGATTATTGGAGCTGTTCTGAATACTTCACAAATGCTGGAAATGCTCATTTATGGACAAATCTGTCAATAACAGGAAACTTAGTTTCCCCAATTATGTGTTTGTTCCTTGCATATTTCAGCTTTTATTACATTTAGCTCTTGTCTCCATTGTTGGCTTTTTATATTTTCTTCTTACATAACAACATTCTCACTTACTTTTAGTTCCCATTTTATGTAATTTGTGCTGCATTGCTTTACTTTCTAGTTGTTGATTCATATGATCATCACATGTCAAACTTTAATTCTTATTTATAGGTTACCTTATAAGCTTTTTATTGTGTTATCTCCTACATTTTCAAGATTTTTTACCCTTAATTTATGGTTTTTCTTTCTCTTTATTGTTTTCTTGTGTTACTGCTTTTACGACTTATTATCTCCCTTTTATTTGTGCTTGTCTTCCACGTCTACCCATCTTACTCCCTTTTATTTTGGCCCTCATGATCTCCTTTTTCAGTTGCTCTGTTACATGTGTCTTATGAAATGAGAACTAGTTTTTTGTAGGAGGATGTTGGGGGTCTTGAGTGTGGGTGGTCCAGGTCTGTACTGGGTGCCTGTGCCTGGATTATTTTTCCTGATTTTGGGGTTTTAGGTTTCCTCACTTTCCATGTAAACCTTTGTTTTTAGTGCTATACAAATAAAGTTATAACTATTATTATGCTTAAACCTGACAGACCACCAACTCAAAATGAGGTACATTTAAAAACAAGATGACACCAGCTACAATTGTTTACCAAAGAACCCTTAAAATGTTGGATTAAAACAGAATTTGTGGAAGAAGTATGAACACTGTTTGGTTTTATCACTTAAAATTTCAAACATAAGAGAACAAAATGGTTTGTCTTCTTTGCTTTGACAAAAGTCTTGATTTCAGTGTTTCCTATGAACAAGAACAAGCCTAAACCCCTCTGTTTACTCAGATTAAACATGTATTTATTAATCTGAAATAAAAGTCATCACTGACCTCATCAGAGTCATCGGGGAAGTAAACTTTGTGGAAGATCTGAGTGGTTTTATGCTGGATGGCCTCCACCTCCACCAGGTGAGGGGGATACTTTCTAGATCCGTTTCTGTAACAAACGGAAGAGAAGAACAAAAAAGAAAGTATTATAATAATAAAGAAGGTGTCCAAAGTTTAGGAAAAAGCTGTCTGTGTTACCGTAGTGCTTTCTGCAGCCGCTGCATGCAGTCTGGAGCGAGCGGGTAGTGTTTCTTGGCCTGCAGGTATTTCTGGACGTGAGGCAGCAGAGTGTTACTGGGAGGAAACAGACCAGTGCAGAGCCACAGCAGTTCCCAGCCTTTCTCCTCACTGTACCTGCACACAAAACACAGCACAAACACACACAGCCCAAAAACACACAACACAAAAACACCGCACAAAAGCAAAGGTTACATAAACTTCTAAAATAGGTTGATGTCCAAATAAATAAGTAATAAATAGGTTATAAAATTAATAAAAAGCATGTGTATGTCATGTAACATTGTTGAATGATCTGCCTTGCATTCAGTCCAGCTGACCCTTTGTTGGCCCTCTGATTGGTTAAATACAAACCCAAATGCCAATAAAGTTGGGAAGTTGTGAAAAACATAAATGAAAACATTCTTTTCAACTTATATTCAATTAAACAGACTACAAAGACAAAATCTTTACTGTTCAAACTTATGGAATTTATTGATTAACTGCAAATATTCAATCATTTTGAATTTGATGCCTGCAGCACTTTCCAAAAAAAGCTTGGGCAGGTGAAATTTTACCACTGTGTTACATCACCCCGACATTTAACATCTGAGGATACTAACTGTTGAACCTTTGAAGGTGGAATTCTTCACATTCTTGCTTGATGTTCGACTTCAGTTGCTCAACAGTTTGGGGGGGTCTAAAATTGTCATATTTTGCTCTTCATAAAGCTCCACACATGTTCAGAGGAGACAGGTGTGGGCTGCAGCAGGTCAGTCTAGTACCTGCACACTCACGCTGTTGTAACACGAGCAGAATGTGTCTTCATTGTCTCTGAAATAAGCAGGGACGCATGGGGCAGCATGTCCCTCCTAAACCTGTATGTACCTTTCAGCATTAATGGAGCCTTCACAGATGTGCAGGTTACCCATGCCATGGGCACTAACACCCCCCATACCATCACAGATGCTGTCTTTGACCTTTGCTCTGATAACAGTCTGGATGGTCCTTTTCCTCTTCAGACACCACGTCCATGATGTCCAAAAACAGTCTGAAATGTGGACTCAGACCACAGCAGACTTTTCCACTTTGCCTCAGTCCATCTCAGATGAGCTCGGCCCAGAGAAGCCGGCGGTGTTTCTGGGTGTTGTTGATATTTGTCTTTGTCTTTGCATGGTAGAGTTTGACCTTGACCTTGTAGATGTAGAAATGAACTGTGTTAACTGACAATGGTTTTCTGAAGTGTTCCTGAGCCCACGTGCTGATATCCTTCACAGGATGATGCTGCTTTATAATGTAGAGCTGCCTGAGGGATTGAAGGTCACAGGCATTCAATGTTGGTTTTCCGCTTTGCTGCTTACATGCAGAGATTTATCTGAATTCTCTGAATCTTTTGATGATATTATGGACTGTAGATGATAAAATCCCTAAATTCCTTGCAATTGTATGTTGAGGAATGCTGATCTTTATTTGTTGAACTATTTGCTCCTTTGCTGCCCAATCATGACGCTCACCTGTTTCCAATTAACCTGTGTACCTGTGGAAAGTTCCGACCAGGTGTTTTTTGAGCATTCCTTAACTTTCCCAGTCCTTTGGTGCCCCTGTCCCGGCTTTTTTGGGACATGTTGCAGGGATCAAATTCAAAATGAGTGAATATTTGCAAAACAACAATGACGTTCATCAGTTTGAAGATTAATGATCATGTCTCTGTAGTGTACTCAATTGAACATAGGTGGAAGAGCATCTTAAAATCACATTGCATTTGTTTTTATTTGTTTTACACAACATTCCAACTTCATTGGAATTGGTCTGTAGAACACTGTGAGTGTTTCCGACGTACTTGATGTGATTATCTGTGAGCTGCTTCAGGATCTGACAGAAGATCTCGTCCTTGAGTGGCTCGGCCTTCAGCGCTCCTTCAAAGATCTGATCCGTGAGCTCGTTGACTGAGCGAACCCGCTTAGAAGGATAGTCTCCCATATATTTCATCACAGGTGAAGGACAGGTTAAGGGCAGAAATCAGACACAAGAAACACAACAGGGCATATGTTGATCCAGTTTAAAGGGACAAAACAAAGAAAACACAATTAATGTGTCAAGAAGGGAAAAAAAGTTGCAAAAAATTCAAATGTACTGACCTTATGAGATTAAAAGTGGCTTTATTTCATTAAAACTGAAGCCAAATGATTCATTTGTTGTTTCTCTACTGTATTAAACAGAGAAAAAAGTGAATTTTCACCTTATTTTGGGCTCTGACAGGGTATTGTCTGCTTAATACCATGAAAAAAGTCACAAAAATCATGCAGCTCTAAGAAAATAATTAAAAGCATTTAATATAAATGGTGCGTTAAAGTGGCTGTATCAGTTCTGTAGAATAAGTATCAATACACGTATCAGCAAAGAGTGCATGACAATATTTTGCTGTATCGATATTTTGAGCACAGGTCTAATCATAACATGATTCATGACTCTGAAAACCCACACCTAGCACTCAGAATCATGTTGATATCATTATTAGTTATTAACAAAAATGATCGCTCACTAATGGCGGTTATCTGGATTACCAACAAAATCTAATCATTTTTAAGTTGGGCTATTACCAACATGTCCTGAAAATTTCAGTAAAATCTGTCCAGTAGTTTTCACGTAATCTGGCTAACAAACAAACAAACAAACATACACTAGTAATTAAACAATACAATTATACAAGCATGTTTTAGTGAGCATTAAAGGAAAATTAAATCATCAATAAACCCAAACAAAAGATAATTTCAATCAAAAATCTTCAAATAATCAAAACATCCACCCAAGGTATGTCTGTGGTTTAGCGACCTGGCACATTTGTTGCTATTAGAGAAAATTAATTATACCCTCAGGGCGCCAAGAGACAAATTTTTCTCTGTCTGGGACCCAGTGTTAGTATATCTTGACCAACTTAAAACTTTACCCACTTAATTATAATATAGCAGCCATCATACATTTATGTTTGTGCTTAAATCCATGTGAACCTTGTCCTCTGTAGTGCACAGCCTTAGTATTGGCGAACCTTTTTTTTGCATTACTATTAGTATTTTATTATTTATTTTTATTTGTCATGTGTTTATATATATGAAAATGTATTTACTTGTTTATTTATACATTTGTTATTATTATTGTTATTTTATTGCTGTTATTATTAATAAATTAATTTATTTATTCATTTATTTATTACTTATTTTCATTTATTTACTTATGTCATCTGGATTGGTATACAACATGTTCATTGTTAAAAAATAAATCTCCTAATAAATCATGAGCAGCCTGAGACACTCTTTTAAAGACAGAAAACCAGCTCAATGAAGCAGATATTTAACATAAACCTGTCTGATAAACAACGCCCTAAAGGATATCCAGAAAGGCCAGGCAGGCCTCCTGGGAGAGCTCCTCGTGAGCCAACACCTTCTTCAGCAGCGGCTGTTTCAGAGGCTCCCTCGTGCAGCTCCACAGACGCTCCTTCCCTCTGGACTTGGAGATCATCACCCTGCTCAGAGTGCTCTTTGGAGGAGGCCTGCAGGGTTATTTAGATAAATGAAACACGGACGTGAAGCACTGATAACACCATCTAAGTCTGTTATGAGCACTTTAACGATTCATCCATAGTCCAAGGATGAGAATACAGACCTGAAGTAGTCGTAGGAGAACTCCTCCAGCGTGTACACCTTGGTTTTCTCCTCTTTGTCAGAAACAGCCATCTGAGATACAGCAATGGACTCTCTCCTCTGATCAGGGGTCATGGTCACCAAAGCCTGAGAGGGGACAGAGAGAGAAGAATGTGAGTGAGAAACCTGCAGTGCTGTCACCATGAGAGGCAAAAATATCCTGCTGACATGCTATAATTGAAAACATCCTTAACAAAAAGCATGTTTTCAATTATAACATCAGGCTTTTTCAGTTTGTTCATAACATTTTTAGAATTACTGGTCAAAGAAATGAGCTAAAAAAAAAAACACTAAATGTTCTCTGAGAGCATAAACCTCTGCCAAAGCATTTCCAATACTGTCAGGGAAGTTGTTTTCAGAAATGTGGAAAACCACTCTATCTCACACTCTTAACAAATACTGAAGAATTCCTGAATCCATAAAAGAATTCAGATCATCACCAAAGTCGTACCATGTTTTCCTTTTACCAAGACCAACATTCTGGGAAAATATTCAATAAATTCTGTTTATGACAGAAGGAGGAAGAGGAGAAGATGGAGAGGTAGAAGGAGGAGGAGGAGGACAAGAAGGAGGAAGAGGATAGGAAGCAGAAGATGTAGAAGGAGGAGAAGAAGAAGGAAAAGGAGAAGAAGCAGAAGGTGAAGAAGGAGGAGAAGAAGCAGAAGATGGAGAAGGAGGAGAAGAAGGAGGAGTAGAAGAAGAATAAAAAGAAGAAGAAGGAGGAGGAGGCAAAGAAGAAGAAGAACAAGGAGGGGGAGGAGAAGAAGAAAAAGTAGAAGACAAAGAGAAAGAAGAAAAAGCAGAAGGAGGAGGAGAAGAAGAAGCTGAAGATGGAGAAGGAGGAGAAGAAGGAGGAGAAGGAGGAGGAGGAAGAGTAGAAGTATAAGAAGAAAAAGAAGAAAAAAGAAAGAAGAAAGAGAAGAAGGAGGAGGAGGAGAAGAAGAAGAAGCAGAAGATGGAGGAGAAGGAGGAGAAGAAGGAGGGGAGGAGGAGAAGAAGAAGGAGGGGAGGAGGAGAAGGAGGAGGAGGAAGAGTAGAAGAAGAAGAAAAAGAAAAAGAAGAAAGAAGAAAGAGAAGAAGCAGGAGGAGGAAAAGAAGAAGAAGAAAGAGGAGGAGGACGAAGAGGAAGAGAAGAAGAAGAAAGAGGAGGAGGACGAAGAGGAAGAAAAGAAGAAGAAGAAATACTATATTTATCCATCATGGGGAAATTCAGTCCTTTACCCTCTGCTGTTGAAACCTGCTGCACACACCAAACCATCTGTATGGACTGATGGACAGCGAGAACCAGGACACCTTAAAAACTGTGTCCAAACTCACCACGATGTCGTACTGCGGCCTGGTGATGGTTGGCAGCACGTAGACGCACTCGGCTGGGAAGTCTCCTCTCTGTTTGGTCCTGTCGTTGATGCCGTGAGCCCAGCCAGAGTTCATCACGTGCTCTCCCGTGTGTTCGTCCAGGATGATCAAATCCCCCTTCGTGAAGCTCAGGAACGTGGAGTCTGCTCCCGCTGCAGCATGGAGACTTTCTTCAGACGTTTTAAAAACACACTCCAGAAAGCAGTTTCACAGGTTACATGAACTGTACAACACAAGGATATTTTAATCTTACCCGGGTTGGGACAGTCCAGCAGTCCCACCACATACTTGGAGCGTTTCCTCAGACCATCGAGGAAGGTGACCACCAGGTCTCTGATGTCCTCTGCGTTGTTGGATGTAAACGTGTACTCGTCTGCTTTGATGGTGGCCAAAGTGAAACTCTGGCCCTGAAGTTTACCCCCTCTGGAGAAGGAAACGACACTTATCAACATCTATGACAATCATGTAAGGTTGATTGAAGTGGCAACTGGACCAGTTCAAATCCTGGAAGATGTTTAAGCTTCTTCTGAGGAATTTTTCTCAAATATATTTTTATTTCATTTTTCATAAATATATGGCACAGGTGTAAAATATTGACAGGAAGTTTGTAAATACAGTCAGCTAAGGTCATGAGAGATAAACCTTTCCATGCAAAATAGGAAAAAAAATAGGAACACAACACAAAACAAAAGACTTTATCCAACCCAATCACCCCACCATCATTTCCAAGCCAGACTTTTACATAAAGAAACGGGACCAACAGGCCAAATTGTGCTTCATTCCTGGAGTGATACAGGTAACAGCTGGAAGTCGGGTTTCAATCTAAGACGTTAAAAAGAATAAAGTAAAGTAAAACTAGAAAAGATATAAGATTCGATTCTGGATCACCACGCGCTCCAATATGACGGCCGAGTCTCCACTCATGTCTGACATAGGCTTGAAAAACGTTGACGTGAGTTTGCAAATAAACTACAATTCCCGTAATGATGTAAAGGGGGCAGAACCATCAGAGCAGCCAAGGAGAAATGAATGGGATTTGTCATTATAAACTTCAATGTTTTTTTATGATGTCAGTCTGGATCGGATCCAGATGAAATTGACTGTGATATTATATGATATATATTATCCTGTAGATCTTGAAGAGAATCCATCAAGTGATGTCAGAGATATGATTTTTTAAAATACGGCCCAATGTTAAGTTATGGGATTTTTCGCAAATTTTGGGAAATTTTTGCATCCAGACAAGTATGCAAAACACCACCAACATGTAATGGGTTCTTCCTTGGACCAAACCACACCTCAGGTAAAATTTTCATGTAAATCCATCCAGTAGTTATTGCGTTATCTCGTTAACAGACAGACAGACCCTGGCAGAAACATAACCCCCTGGCGTAGGTATTAAAAATATAAAAGTAAAAAAGATAAATATTTATTTATGTAAATTATAAACCCACACATTGACCAACGGGAGACATCAGAGAAAAAATTGTTTATACACTGGTAGTGTTGATGTAAACACAAAGAATGAAGTGTGAGTGAGCTATCCAATCCCTAGCTAGTTTGAAGGTTATGGAGGTTCTCCAGGACAGGTCCCCACACTTTTTAGAACTTTTCTTTGGAGTTACAAACTGAGTAATGTATTTAAGTGTATTTTTTGCATTGTTACCGTATGGTCAATAACTACTGTTACATTTCACATTGTCCCTTAAAGGATAAGTTCGGTTTCTACAGCTTTCACATAGTTTATAGAATGAAGTAGAACAATATACTCACCCAGAAGACTTTCCTGATCCAAACAGTGCTTCGGGAGATATTTAGATCCAAATCGAGCGGCGGACATCCGTATAAATGGTAGCAGACAGGGCATGTATAGCGCCGCTCCTAAAACTGCATTAATCGTCCAAAACACATTAGTTTCACCAACATTTCATCATGGTCCGCTCACGCTACTCCTCCACGACAGTCCGGTGTCACTCCACCCATGTTTTTGTGACTGTGCTGACCTCTGAACTGAAAAGTTTCTTTCGGTTGCGCGCGCATGCGCAGTACGGCTCATTGTTTCAGCGGCGAGCGGTGGCTACACAATAACTTTCTTCTTCCAGTTTTGTGCAAAATGGACGAAAATCTATCAGATGAAGATGTTGTGGACGAGAACTTTGAATATGATGGGTGTCCTTACAGTTTCGAGCCAGAGTATACAGATGAGGAGCTCATCGAAAGGAGGACGCGGAGGCAAGAAACTTTTCAGTTCAGAGGTCAGCACAGTCACAAAAACATGGATGGAGTGACACCGGACTGTCGTGGAGGAGTAGCGCGAGCGGACCATGATGAAATGTTGGTGAAACTAATGAGTTTTTGGACGATAAATGCAGTTTTAGGAGCGGCGCTATACATGCCCTGTCTGCTACCATTTATACGGATGTCCGCTGCTCGATTTTGGATCTAAATATCTCCTGAAGCACTGTTTGGATCAGGAAAGCCTTCTGGGTGAGTATATTGTTCTACTTCATTCTATAAACTATGTGAAAGCTGTAGAAACCGAACTTATCCTTTAAATACCACCATCACTTTATCTTTACTGTACTGCACAGGAGGCTCAGTTGTCATGAATGACACTCTGTTAATTTAGTATTTTAGTATGTTGGTTAATTTTGATAATTGTAAATATCTTCGATTCTTTGATCTCTATTTTTTTTTTTAATTCAATGCATGCTACTATCCCTGTACTTGCCCTGTACTGCTGCAAACCAGAATTTCCCCTTGGGAATCAATAAAGGATTATCTTATCTTATCTTTAAACAAGACATTACATCTCTCAACCACAGAACACGGGTGGGTGTGGCAGCATCCAGCAATATGGGAGCCTTTTTTAAAATGAATTATTTAATTTATATATATTTATATTTATTTGTTCTATTTGTTTGTTTATTTCATTATTCTACAAATCTGTGCTTTTGTTGTGTGTGTTTTGTTCACGTGTTGCATTGGGAATGTCGGGTGGGGTGGAATTGTGGGAGGGGTATAAAGACTGGGGAAAAACCAGAAAGGTTGGGAGTCTTCTCTGTCACATTACATTGTCATGTTCACCTGTGACGTTGCTTCCAATAAAGAAAGTTATCAAAAAAAAAAAAAAGTTCCCTGTCAAAAACACTAAAGAGCATTTCAAAACTCAAAAAAGCATAATATGGGCTTGTCAAAGTTAATGAGAGAGTAGAAAGAAAACGTTATTTGGATTTTTACCTACTTTTATTTCGAAATACCGTAAAGAAATAGGCATAATTTTGCTGGTGTCTCACATCAATGTTCACTCTGAATAATATTAAAGAATATGACCTTGGTGCCTCTTTACCTGCTACTGGACACGGCTGTGATCTCTGGGAAAGAAAGCTCCAGGAGGACCTGCTCCTGTTCGTCCACAAAGTAAACCCCGGTCCAGTTCACCGCCACAATCACATCGTTCTTTGGCAGGCTGGGACCTGTGAAGGTGAAAGGTCACATCCATTAAAACACTGAGTTCACTCTGTGAGACAATCCGGGAGTGTTTACAGAAAGGGAGGGAGGTTATAATCTAAGGAGAAACCTGAAGTTTAAAAAACAAAAGGTCTGAAATTAATAAACAAATCATCGAAATTAATGTTGAAACTGATTAGTATTTGCTGTAAAGTGTATGGATATTAGATATAGATATCATATTTATATGTTTTTTTTATGTAAGATGTACATGTAAGTAAGCTATTTATGTGTATGTGTGCAGAGGAACAAATTATATTTAAAGATGTTTATGTAGTATATGTATATTATGTCTATATTGATACTTATACGTTACACATATATATATGTATCATGTTTTGTAGTGTATATGTGTATAAACATATTTTTATGGATTATATGTTTTGTAGTGTAGATATGTACATTATATTTGCATAGATGTTAACCCTTGGGTACTGTATTAAAACACATCCTTTAGTCCTGTTTTGGCTTTTTAAAAGCCACAACTTTAGCTTCTGTAAAAGCATAACAGATACATTTTTTCTTTTCTTTTCACTCAGATCTCTTCATCAAGCTCAGCCCTGATCAAAACTATTGAAAATGTTTAAAATATTATGGATTTTAACCCTTTAAATGTCAGTTTCATAGGAGATCTGCAAATCAGCAATGAAATTGGCATTTAAAGGGTTAAAATCCATCATTTATAAACAAAAAAAACAGTTTTGATCAGGACTGAGCTTGATGAAGAGACTTGGGGAAAAAAAGTTTGAAAAAATAATTATCTTTTGAGTTTTTACAGCAGCTAAAGTTTGTGGATTTAAACAGCCAAAACGGGACAAAAGGGTAGTAAATTTGCCCACAGTGTATTTTTGACCTTTTAACGTTTTTAAAAGCACTTTTCAAAATTTATGTAGAATTAAATCCTCACCAAATGTTTTTTCACTCCCTTAAATATAAAATATCACCCCTTTTTGGCAAAAAAAAAAGCCACAGAGACCCAAGGGTTAAAGCAGAACATATTTTTATACGACCATGAGAAACAGTAATAAGGGGTAGGAATTTGTATTTACTTCTTCCTACTCCTTTTCGAATGTGTATAAATATTTTATTTATTTTTTCTTTGCATATGAATGGTATTTTTCTATGTTTATTTCTTTGTATATGCTTGAAACAAATTCAAAGTCAAATCAAAGCGGGGTAAGGTCGAAGTGCCACTAACCTGAAAATTTGAAGGCCTCGTAGAAGCGTGAGAAGAGTAAAGGCCACTTTAAACGAGCGAAATCCACCACGTCCTCCTTCACCCTCTGCGTGTTCAGCCTCCTTTTAGTGTGTAATCCCTGCACATGTCAGCTGTGGTTAGTCGACTGTTCACTGGATGAATCGGCTGGTACTTTATGAAGCAGGAGTACATGAGTTTTTTTTAGGTGACTCTATCAAGAGTTAAGACCTGGAGCTATTTTTGGGAGCATAAATACAGCGCTGTGAGGGAATCCTGTCAAAACTGGCAGCTAACAGGTCTTCATGGAGGTGATATTTTTAAAGGAAAGGACAAACCATCAAGAAATTCTTACATTTAATTCAACAGTGGCACATAAAGTCTCTTACACTACTACTATTACACGAGAGGGAGTGGATCTGGGTTAAGCCTGAGCTCATTAAAGCAGAGCAGAGGTCACTAGCTGCTCAGGTGTGAACACAAATACCTGTTTCTGGCATCTGTACCTTTTTGTGAGCGTTGATGATGAGCTGAGCCCACTTCTCTGAAGTCTTTGTTGAGGTGATCTCTCTGTCGGGGATGTAGGAGGGGATGAGACTGAGGAGACGATCCTGGAGAATCTCGGAGCCGTAATCCACGTAGTACTGCTGGGAGGCCAGCTCTGCAAGGTCCTCCTCCTTTTAGATGGACATGAAGCAGTGAGGTTGATTCAGACGGGGAATTATACAATTCTGTGTTACAGATTGCCTGAGGGGTTATTTTGAGAAAAGCATTGAGGCCACAGCAGTGTTAATATTGACAGCACTTTTTAATTTAGTTTTAGTCATAGTTTTTAGCCTAAAATATCTTTTAGTTTTAGCCATAGTTTACTCATCGAAATTGCTTAAAATTTTGGTCTAGTTTTAGTTGAGGAAATTTCACAAAACTTTAGTCAAAACGAAATCTACTGTAAACTTAGTCGACTAAATACGGACTACAAAGGGTAAGGCAATTTTTATGTTTCCTTGCACTTGGATAAAATGAAACATCTAATAACCCTTTATTGAATGCTAGTAAAGTCTGAATGTATAAATGAACAGAAACAAATTGAACTTCTGTGTGAAATGCAGTCACCTTTATTTAGGCTACCTGGCAGAGCATCTCAGTTACAATACCAGAACTGACAACAAACAGTGAACCTGCTCTTCATGAATATATCAATTTGTAAAGAGAGTAGCTCTGATTGGATCGCTCCACAACTTATCCCACCACCACCAAGCTAAGGCAACTGTGATTGGATGTCCCTCTTAACTCATCCAACCTTTCCACACAACCAAAGTAGCTGTGATTGGATATATTCCTAACTTGTCTCTACTTTCTACAGGACCAAATTAAGTCTCTGTCAAACATTTTAGTCTAGTTTATATTTGTTGATGAAAATGCCAGTTAATTTAGTTTTTGTCCATGTGCACTTGTTTTTATTAGTTACTGTCTAGTTTTCGTCAGGGGGGAAAAAGGTTGTTGACGAAAACTATGCTGAAAATAATTACCGTAATTTCCGGACTATAAGCCGCTACTTTTTTTCTCTCGCTTTGAACCCTGTGGCTTACACAATGATGCGGCTAAATTATGGATTTTTATGAGCTTCATGCCGCCAATATATTTAGCCTTGTCACATCAGACCAGTGACATTGCCAAACAGCCGTGTGGCGCATACGCAGTACTCTTTCACATGAAGGCTGTGCGTGCATCCCAGGAACAACAAAAACAACAAAAGCTTTGGCGGTATATTAAGCAACATGTGTGCTGCTCACTGTGCTGGGTGTTTTTATCCAGGGACATTTTTTGTCAAGACAAGAACCTCTTGCGTCATCGTGCATCCACTTGCCATTGTTGTTTATGAAAAGTTTGTCTTCACCAGAAAGCGTTCGCTGTTTAACTACAAACCGGCATCGCCATCTACTGGGCTGGCATGCACGCTACAGCATTTTCAGTCATCCTCATCATGGATAACATACGAAAAATATATATAATGTAGCTTTCAAGTTAAAGGCGATCAATCTGGCTGTCGAAGAAGGAAACAGCGCTGCTGCACGTAAGCTTGGCATCAATTAATTAATGGTGAGATGTTGGAGAAGTGAAGAACTGATTCAATGCAAAAAGATGACAAAAGCTTTCAGAGGTAAGCTGCGGCTTATAGACAAATGCGGCCTATGTGTGAACTAATTGTTTTCTCTTTTTAAATTTAGTGGGTGCGGCTTATATTTTGATGCGTTCAATAGTAATTACGGTAGTCAACAAAATGAACACTGGGTCAAAGGTCCTTTACAGCAGTACTAGTGCAGTACTCTCAGCAAAAGAAAGTGCCGGATCTGAATCTGGATGACTCACCCTCTCACAGCGATACTCTCCAAACTTCACCCCCCTGACGATCTGCTGGTAGATGAGATTCGTGGCCACATAGTCGTCAGCCGGGTTGTGCCAAGGGGTAAAGATCTCCTTCCTGAAGAACAGCCTCCACGGTGCGTTCCTCTCCTGAGCACCCTGCTCTTTGGCGTACTGCTCGCACTGAGAGACGGCGTCCATGACATGGTCGGTCCCGCTGCCCAGCGACGACACCTGCAGAGGGACGTGAAACAAACGGATTTGCTCGAATGACACTTAACGAGTTAATGAGTTGTCATGTTTCTGTAAAAGGAGAATACATGGAAGTCCAGTGATATTACTGGACATCAGATTCACCTTGTCAAACAGGGCGATGTACAGAGAGAAGCCAAAGCGATCTCTCAGGTTGATCTTGTCCGCCAGAGCATTGCAGAGCTCGCTGGCGGTCGTGGCAGAGTCGGCAAGAAGAGTCTTTGTGGTGCCATCCATGAAGGTGACCGGGAGCATGATGGGCTTCTTTGATTTGGTGGCCTAAAGAAGCATGAAAACACGTAAAAATGCAATAACTACACAGCAAGAGATGCAACTGCAGTCTATTACTTTTGCTCCAACTTTTCATGGAATAAATTTATTTTATTTTAATTTTAAAACTTAATAAAACGTACATTTATTCCTCTTAGTTACAGATTTAAATAAGAAGTGCCATGAATAACACAAACCCCCACTAAGGCATTTCCAACATTGTCGGGCGAGTTATTGTCATGAATGTAGAAAACTGTCCTATCTTACACTGTTAACAAACCATTCAACAAACTCCTGGATCCACTTCCAGTTTCAGATCCCCACCAAAATCTAATCAGTTCTTCCTTGAGCCATGACCAACATTTCCTGAAACTTTCATAAAAATCCATTGAGAACTTATCAAGTTATTAGTGAAAATGAGGAAAGCTGCCCTATCTTGCTATGTTAATAAATCCTTGAAGAAATGCCAGGATCCGCATTCGAATTCAGAGCAGCACCAAAATCTAATCACTAGTGTCCTATACCACGACCAACATTACCAGAAAACTCCATTGAAATTTGTTTGGTACTTTTTGACTTATTCTGTTCACAACCTAACAAACCAACTAACTTATGAACCTGGAAAAAAAAACAGCCTCCTTGGTGAAGGTATAATCAAAATCAGAGTAAAATAACTAAACAGGTATGAATGTTTTTAAGGATTTTGTTTTGCTATAGAAAGTTCATTCCAAAAATTAAGCCAGAAGAGTTAAGAAGGTTTTATTTATCATGTTCACCAAGTCAAATGTTATACTCTGATTCATTTTTAATACCACAAAGAGACAAAGTAAAAAATCAAGTCCTGTACCTGTAATTCTAACCAAGATGGCGGCTGTGTCCTCGTGCGGTTGACAAATGTCCTCCTCAACCTTTCCTCACAATATGGAGCATAACCAGGAGGACCGTTTATTAGGAATGTTCGCAAATACTGAGGACAGAGGAAAGAGAGAAAAGAGAAGACATTTAGATAAACAACAAAACTATGCTTAAGATTGAATTATACAATCATATTTAACAAAATATCTGAGGATAACCTCTTAAAAAAGAAAGAATTTCCTTCTAATTTTGTCCTGGTTTACTAAAAAACATAAAAATGAGACCTTTTAAGGTGAAATGGGTTGACTGACCCTTTGTAAACTCCCTCCTTTACAGGAAGTGATCCCAAACCAAGCTCTGCCCTCCCATCACAATATATTCAAATAGATTAAATCGAGAGTATAAGCTCCAGAAATTGGGCGGATTTCTGTTAACAGGTGAATAAATCAGTGTTTAAACTTTTAAAAGGACATATGCAGCTTTATTTTATAGTAACTTCCAGGAAATCTATTTTACTTACTACAAAGATGTCATTTAAATTAAACTACTTTTAGTCATTTCTACAAACTGTATTGGCCAACTAAAGTTTAATGAATTGGCAAAAATCAAATATCGTGCGTCCCTAAATGCCATTATCAAACCTGCATCTCGATCCAGTTATGTATGATTTCCCTTATAAGTTTCTTTGGTTTTTCGATGTGGAAATCAGTCTACACAGATTTACTGGGTCAACAAGGTCAAACCCAATGAATCCACCCACGCTAAAATTGTCTGAATGGAGTAATCTAGCATACGATCAAAGAGGTGCTCCCTGATTCTGATTGGTTGGTCAGATGAACAATTACTATGCCAAAAAAGGATCAGTTGTTGTCATATCACAATAACTTGTTTAATCTGACTTACCTTGACAAACTTCTCTGAGGGCGCGAAGCAGCCGACGCAGAGAGAGAGCAGGATCCATCCGCGGGCGTGGCTGCTCTTCGACGGATTCTGAGTGAGCTGTTTGCAGATCTGACAGTAGATCTCATCCCTGAGACAGAAAGACAACAGGAAAGACACACATCAAACATAAAACCTACAGGATTTATCATAGTCATAGACTATGAGTTTGTCATAGTCGGCCTTCAAACCCGATCTGGTTTGGTCTGAAGGTAAGTCTGACAGCAGGTCACCTGAGAGCAGGCCGTAGGATGCCGTTTCCGATGATGAAGTGAAGTTTCTCAAGATTGGAGGTCGGTCGGTCCTCCAGCATGCTGTTCCCCTGAACACCGTAGTCCCCCTCCGTGAACCGCCTGGTCACCTGACGAAAACCACAAAGTCAAGAAACTCAAAGGTTCACATCCTGCAAAATCAGTTTTCTTTGCTTTTAACTTTGTTGAAGGGGCTTGAGAAGCAGAAGAATATGACACTTTCACTGAACTCTCAGTTCGTGGAGAAATACTCTTTCCCTCTTTCAAGGAAACACTCTGTTTTTACTTCCTGGAGTTTATGATGTCATAGCTATACAGCCTCCACCTTCATGTGAGACTTCTGCAGGCAGACGCCATGACTGTGTTGAAAGGCTGCCCCACGGCCTGTAATCCCTCCTAACTGCTTTTTCTTTCTTGTGACTCCTTAATTATTACATTGTGTGTTTTTTATGTAAATTCTTCCTTATTAACACTGAATATTTGTTTTTTAATCTTGCTTCATCTAATAACAACTCTGGCGACTTGTACCCTGACTACAGCTGGGAAATGATATTATTTTATTCAGTGATGCACGATATTATAGGTATGATATTGGTATCAGCAGATATGAACATTTCTGCTGATATTCTAGCCTTATATATTTCAATCAAGATTCCAGATTGTCTTGGCATATTGATCTTAAATCGAAAGTATAAGCTCCAGAAATAGGGTGGATTTTCTGTTAACAGGTGAGTAAATCAGTGTTTAAACTTTCAAAAGGACATATACTTCCAGGAAATCTATTTACTTATTACGAAGATGTAATTTAAATTGAGCTACTTTTAGTCATTTCTATAAATCGGTATCGGCCAACTAAAGTTTCATGTATCGGCATATCAGATATTGGCAAAAATCACATATCGTGCGTCCCTAATTTTATTGATACCAATACCATTATCGAACCTTTGACCTATGTTACGTTTCATATGGTATTATATTACCTTTCATATAGTATTATATTATATTGGGTATTCTATCATAATGTAATAAAATATGGTGTATGATGCATACAACATAACATAGCATAAGTTAATATAAATGGTATCTACAGTATTATGATATGGAGTTGTATGCACTATTATATATAATATTCAATATATACAGTGTATATTTAAAGTCTTTAAAATACTGTATTATTGTACTACAAGGTTATATAGAGTACTCAGATATTTGCAATAATGTAATAAGCCTGTATGAAATATTTATAGTGACTGTATAATATGCAAAGTTCGGTAATATACTGCTGTAGAATATTGTGGTAATATGGTTAAGTTATATAATATAATTTTTAATAGTTGTATATAATATTTGTTAGTTTATATGTTTCAAAGTGATAATAGACGAATTGACGAATGAGACTAAAGGGGTAGGATTGAATAAGTTTTTAACTTCTTCCTACTCCTTTTCGAGCATTCTTAACTTTCTGGACTTTTGTTTCATTAGGCATCTATTGAGGATTTTGCTTTGTGTGTTTGCTTTTGTTTTGTTTTTATTTATTCCTTTGCTTTTATTGATGTATGTATTTGTGTTTATGCTCGAAATAAAGATTCAATCAATCAATCAATCAAACTCCTGATATTCAATGCTGATTTACATTTGGCAAATACTAAGAAAGTTTCTGGTGTTTCTACCCTTGCTTAAAATAAAACACTGGAAGTTGTGCAGTAGTGTCATTCAGTATAAAACCGAGCCATCCTTTGCCTGCTTCTGTCTCCGGTCTGCAATGATTACTTCTTTGACATCTTTGTTGTCATTTGTGCTGACTGCCTCTGATGTGCACATCATTTCCTTGATTTAGAGGGCATCAAGAACTTAGTGAAAGAACTGATAAGGGAATTGTTGAGCAAAAAAGCTGAACAACATCAATACCATTAGCTATTAGTAATCGAGTCTCAACTGGAATTGATTTTCAGTTCCCATCCCTGAACCTGACAGAATAAGACCCCGCAAAAACAAATAAGGAATTTTAATTATCACTTATTTTTCTAAATATTATTCCAAAAGTAGTGGTATTGGTAAGTTGAGGATCTTTAATGTCCATCCAAATGCTAAAAATATTGGAGTTTTAGCATCAAATTCTAATATTTAGTACACAACAGTTGCCTGTCTGAATCATACCTCCTCTGTGATTTTTGTTTTCCTCTTCAGAGTGAGAGACACGAGTTTATGTCTGATACTGTTCCTCTTCTGGCCGTCAATGGAGCTGTTCTGTAAGCGCAAACATGAAACCATGATTAGACCTTTCAACGTCACAAACTGACATCAGCAACATAACAAAGTCAGGCTCTTCTCACCTCTCCTTCCACCTGCAGCTCCTGCAGCTCCCTCTTGTACGTCCTCTTGCCGAGAGTTTCGTAGATTTTGGTCATGACGGGGATCTTCTCACTGCCGTCGTTAATCACCATCTGACATTTGGGCTCTGGAAGGTCCCCCATGAATCTTAGCACAGTGATCCACACTGCTAATGCAGCCTGTTGGAGATGAGGGTGCTCTTAGAGTTCAGTTGGTCTCAATTCTTGGCATTATGTTGTCACGGTAAAAACACTTTAAAGGTGTTTTTCTGTTTATTTTTTACATCAATTTATTCACTGGGTGGTGCTGCTGTATATTAATATCATTGTCTGAAAACGGTGTTAAAAAAAAAAAAAAAAAAAAAAGTGACTCAGTGCCGTGTAACTCCCAAGAAATCTCACAGTAAGAGCAGACATCCAAGTAAGAAAGATCTTTTCTAGACCCTCTGATAATCACAATATAGCTGAAAGAAATAGATTTGACAATAAAATACATATCTTTGATTCCTTGGAAAACTGGATCAACCGCTCGGTTGAGTTGCCAGTCTGTATAAAACAGATTTCTCATCTGTTGACACAGACTGGCAACTTTTTTTTCTCCTTGTTTTCTAATCATTCAGTTTGTAAGTTACAGAGACATGATATGTGTCAAAATGTTTGTCCGCTTGCATAATTCAGAATGTGCAAAAATTTAAGCTGTGTCTTTCTGTACACAAACTGTCAAGCATATAATACAGCTTTGATTTTTTAATTTTGTGAATCCTTATAATTAAACAACTTTACACACACAGTCTACTCTCTGTAATGTTTTAAATAAGAATAAAAAACTAAAAATTTGTAACAAAAATAAAAGAAATCCATTCATGCCCCAAATAAGCCTAAACGGGCCAGTCAACCAGGTGGTTGATCTTCATATCTGCTTCCTGATTTGGTAAATGGAAACATAACACCTGAAATCTTTTTAAATGAGAAGGCAGGAACACAATTTTCCTGACAAATACTTTTTGCAAATGTATTTCTTAATGTGGAAGCCAAAGTGTTAAAGTTGAAGCGTTGCTGGGATCCCTTTAATCCAGTTCACTGACTTTTGTCAAGTACCTGATACAACCAAACTTCAGACTTACTGAAGTCACCCTTTAATGTCAAACTTAAACAGAATTTATTTAACAAATACTTTCCTCTTTAGAGCCTCTTTTGTCATTGGGCAAATTTGGCAGGTTGTTTGTCTTTGCTAAGCTAACTATCTCCATGCACGACACTGAACATAAATCCATGAAAGTGTGAAATATTTTTCAACAAATCATATAGAAATCAATTAAAAAAACACTTCAGGATCTCACCAGCTGGTCTCCTTCGTCCTCATGAAACAGCAGGGGCTGCTTCAGCGGCCGTCTGATGTAGGTGTGAGTGGAAACGCCCTGGAAGTACGTGGCTGCAAACTTAGAGAACTTGTACTCTGACAAATCCTCCTCGTCTTCATCAGGTAATGGCAAAGCTTCATTCTGCAGTTCCTCTACTTCAGTTTCCTCTCCATGAGGAGTTTTCTCCAAGTCCTGAGTGAGAGATAAAACAAGGTGATGAATGCATCAGTATGTTGTATGTATAGTAACACATCATCAGCATCACATACAATACTGACTGATATAACGAGTATCATATCAAAACTCAAAATTCTGGCATCATGACAGGTATGCTGCTAACTTTAGCAATGGGAGCACACAGCAGACTAGTTTGTTGGACCATAAAACCCATTAGTACACACCTCAAAACCAGCTGGTGCTTGTCCGTCCTGGTTGGGTAATGGCCCCGAGTTCCCCAGGAAGCCGAACATGCGGTCAACCATGTCAGAGTGATCCACGGGTTGCTCCTTCTCCCTCTCCATCTGCTCCAGCAGCTCCTTCTTCCTCCTGGCCTCCTCCCTCTCCTCCCTCTCCCTCTCCTCCTGCTGCTGGGCCAGTTGGACGAGCCTCTCCTGGTGCTTCCTCTCGGCCTCCGCCTTGGCCCGCCGAGCCGTCATCAGGTTTCGCAGCTGCTCCTCCTCGGCCAGGCGCTGACGCTCGGCTTCCTGCCGATGCCGCAGCTGTGAGATGGGGAAACAGAGGAAGGTAGGAGGCGGGTCGGGTTAGTTTCTGGCGGCATTTGACTTCACACCTCATTCAGATTACAGCTGAGAAGTTAGCGTTAGCGTTTAATTATCAGTGTTTTGTCACCACAGTTCTACAAAAAAATGAGACTACATGACAAAAAGGAAAAATATAAACTACAACTCACTAGGGCTGTCACTTTATACTCGATATCCAAACATCTGTTTCAGGCTTGTCTGTCTTTTGCTTTTTTGACTTCAACAACAGGAAGTACACCTACAGAAATGATACATCTTAAAGACTCTGCATGTTGAAACCTGTTAACTCATTTTTTTATTCTTAATTTTTCATGCTCTTATCTATTTTAATCTCTTTTTCTGATATCCCTACTGCTTTACTGTGTATAAGAGCAACTGAAACTACCCGCTTGGGGACTAATAAGGTATTTCTGATTCTGATTCTGAAAATGGAGGACAGGCAAAGCCACTTCAGCGGGCAATAACAACATTTGAGGAGCGCCATGTGGAAACACTTTGGGCTCCACACCACAGATGGCAAAACAGAACAGTGTTAATTTTGACAGCACTTTTTTGTTTGTCTTTTTCCTGAAATATATTTTAGTTTTAGTCATAATTTAGTCATCTCAATTGTTTTAATTTTAGTTGATGAAATTTCAGATCATTTTAGTTAATAAAATCTACTGTAAATTTAGTCGACTAAAATATGAAGTGTAAAGGGTAAGGCATTTTTTATGTTTCCTTGAATGTCCGAAGTCGTGTTTTACTCTTGGATAAAATCAAACATCTCATAACCCTTTATTGAATGCACGTAAAGTCTGAATGTATAAATGAACAGAAACAAGTTGAACTTTTGTGTGAAATGCAGTCACCTTTATTTAGGCTACCTGGCAGAGCATCTCAGTTACAATACCAGAACTGACCACAAACAGTGAACCTGCTCTACATGAATATATCAATTCATAAAGAGAGGAGCTCTGATTGTCAACCATTTTTGGCTAGTTTTTATTTGTTGATGAAAATGTCAGTTAATTTAGTTTGAGTTTTTGTCCATGTGCACTTGTTTTTATTAATTAACACTGAAACAGAATAAAGACCGGGCTGTATATCAATTATGTGCAAAGCAGCTGGCCAATTTCTTATCCACGACAAATCCGTGGGCCTATTTATTGACCTTCCAGCTGAAATGTGATTGCATCGTCCTTGTCAAGCCCCACGTCAGAGGCACAGAAAAACAGCCACCACAGACAAGACTGGTGTGGCCTCAGGAGAGGTAAATATTAACATGATTTATTGGAAATGCCTTGTGTCTGTGTTGCAGCCAGGCTGGCTGGGATATGAATGTTTTCGGTTGTTTGTTCAGAAAACCATTCGAGTCTGATTTTTGTGAAAAGTGACAGCCCTACAGCATACTCTTCTTTCTCTCTATTCTGTAATCAGTGGCTTTCAGTAAGAATACAAGTCTACACTTTCTACATGTGGACAAGAAAATGAGTTAAATGTTATGAGGACAGCACAACAACAGTAACATGTAATGGAAGCCGCCTCTGGTTCATACTTGAGCTGCTTCACGAGAGCTCACCGACTTAACTCCTTCTTCGTCGGCCCGCTCTGGTACTGAAGACCTGCTCAGTGATACTACTGTGATTTCTTAAAAATCTCCTCATATATACTCCTCAGAAAAAGTTTGGAAATGTTATCTCGGTTGATTATTACTCCCCTTTAATAACACCAGCTGGTATTGTATTTTATGTTGTTAAAAAGCCTGATTAGTCACCTTTGCAATCAGGTAGAACTTGTAAGGATCATGCATTCGTGGAATAAGCAACACAGCTAAACGTGTGGGCAGTGTCCAAAAAATGTGCCAAAATCCCCTGCAGCTTGAACCCGGTGTTCCAGTACACAAATTGGCAGGATTATTTGGTGTTAGCCCTGGTACCATCTCCAGACTTAGGAGCATGAGACTGGTGAAGTCAAGACAGACCGCGAAATGGTCCAAGAAGACCTGTTCCTCACCCCTTCTTCACTGAGGAACAGTGGGAAAAGGGGATTTTGGTGCTTTTTTTGGGGGGTACTACCCACATGTCTAGCTATGTTGCTCAATCCATGCATGCACAATCCTTACAAGTTCTACATCATTGTAAAGGTGCCTAATCAGACTTTCCAACGATATAAATAACAATAGCAATTGGTGTAACAAAAGAGGGGGAATAATCGTCCAAAATAAAATCTACAAACTTTTCTTAGAAGGGTATACTAAGAAGATCATAACAAACTGAAATTCAAACAAACATCTACAGTATGAACAAATAATTTATTCAGTAATCGTTAGAACAAGGAAATAAAGAGAAAGTGTTAACAGTAGCAGATCAAAACATGTAAACATTTTCACAAACAGGCATGTAAACAGTATTCAAACAGTCATTAAAACATGAAGACAGAAGGTTTGATGGTGATGAATTTAAGGCCAGAGACTTTGAAAAACATGACTATGTCTTCGGCTTTGCTTCCCCTGAAGAGAAAATAAATTCAGAGCATCGAAAGGCCTCAGCTTAAACTCATTACAGAAAATAGGACAGAAAATTAAACATGTGTGGCATCTTTTACTTTACAAAACAGAAAATCAGACATTTAAGCTGCCTGGGCAGTGGTTGGGCACCACCTTAAGGCAAGAGAACCAGGGTCCACTGCCCCAGTATCCCATAAGTCCACCTCAGCACCAGTAGTCCTCCTCTGGTGACAGGTAAGACACATGACACAGGTAGCAGTAATAAATGTAACAACAGTTTACCTCCGCCCTCAGCCTCTGGCAGAGGCGCCTGGCTATCATGCCCCTGGTGTAGGCCTGCAGGGTCAACACAGCACGGAGACGCCGCCAGAACGCCTGCCTGACGAGGAATCCGCGACAACGGGCCTGGATGAAGGTCACGTTAAGGCGGGTCAGCTGGTAGCTCTTGTAGAACCTCCTCGCTCTGTAGACTGCCTGGAGGCGCAGGAAGCCACACTTCATCTGAGGAAGATGAAACATAATGGTAAATAAGGTGATATTGAAATTGTGACAAATTAGTGGTTACCAAAGTGGGGCCCATGGGGAGCTAAACCATTGATTCTGACAGGAGTTCTTTGCCAAGAAAAGGCACCAGAGCAGTTATTTAAATTTAGCTTTATTTGCAGTATTTATGTAAAGATTTAAAAGCTGGATATATTAGATTTAGTGCAGATATTTGACTTTGGCGGGATGGCTCTGATGGGGGCTCTCCCTTCCACATAAGACAGCAGAAATCTTGACTCAGTGTCCTGCCAGAACTAACACTATGCTTGATTTTGCTCTGCTACTATAGCAAGGTACATTTTCTAAAAGCAATGCCAGGAAAAAAATACATGAACAATGACTCTGGAGTTGCACTTTTTTTCAGGGATCATAGAGATAATTTGTAAAAATGCAGGAATTTGTAGGCAAAGGGCATGAGCAACAATGTGTTTGTTGGTATGTGATTATGTGTTGATGTTTTTCATAAAGAATGGGGACTGGAAAGTACTGTCATCTGCCAAAAAGAGGCCCAGCAGACAAAGTTTGGGAACCACTGGTTTGCGTCACTTGACAGTAAGAACACTTACATAACATAAATATAATCCATAAATCTCAAAAACTAAATCTCCTCCATGAGGGTGGTTGGAAAACTTGATCTGTGATCATAACCATAGTTGCCAGGTCTGTTTATTATAAGCGATTGTGGGCTTCTTTTGTTGAAAAGTTGCTTGAAAAACTTTTTTTGGCTTGTTCCAAAAGTGCAATTGCTTATCTGGGCTTGTTGTGCCCCCAAACCCAGGAGGGATCTGATGCACTCTCTACTACAAATATAAACTCAGTTCAGAAGTTAAACAAAGTATTTTCTCCCACTACAAACACAAATGTAAATTTGACTGTAAAAAGAGGCAAAAATGATGTTTCCACCAAAAAGAAATCCTTATAGCCAGAAGTAAATTTATTTCTAATGTAGCTGTTACTGTTTTCACCATAATAAAGCTGTAAAGGATCAACATAAAACTTCGATAAAAGCCTGATTATGTCTGTTTGGTTACAAAAATCAAGGTTAGACAGACTGTTTAGTGATAACAGTGTTATAAATAACAGTAGGCCCTCCCTTCACTTCTGTATAAAGAAAAGGATGCTCCACCATCAAACAAAAGTAAATTGAGAGCCAAATAAGTAAACATGTGAAATTAATATTTAATGTAGATGAAAATCAAAACACGCTCTATGTAGATGTCTCTTTAAAAAAAAAATAATAGTAATAATAATATCACATTGGAAAAAAAAATAGCTGGAAGTGGCTTGTTTTGGGTTTTTTTTTCATCAACCTGGTTGCTTATTTCAGTAGAAAAATCTGGCAACACTGATCATAACTGTGTCTAATTTTGTATGTATGTCTAATAGGCTCAGTGTTCTGGGGCACCATCTAATTGTACACTGTTGCGTACATAAATATATCTGTGTGTGCAATTTTTTTGTGAATTTAAGTAAGACATGTATATATGTTTTTTTAGTGCAATATCTACTCACACATCATGTGCATGTGCAACCGTGTGCTATGGGCATCATGCAATATTATATCATATTCAATCTGGCGCTTTATAATCTTGGGCAGTAGGGTAATGTGCTTTATATTTCTGCGCTATAATTAGGCAATGTTTAATATAATGAGGACCTGAGCTCCCAGGCAGCTAGCACTCTGCACATTAGCATTTGGCACTTCAACACTTTATTATTCATTGTGTATAACTGTCATGGCCCCCAACTCCCAGCCCATTATATTTTGGACTGTATGTCCTTTAGATTGTCTGCGGTTTATGTATGTTGTCTTTTAATATGCTCTGTGAGTTTTATTCCTGTTATTGATGTCTGTTTTTGCTTAATTTGTTGACACCTACCTGCCAGGGGGACTGGAATGGAAGTTAGCCACTTGGCTATAATCCCATGTATTTTACATGTAAATGTCCATTAATGCATTCTGTCCCATTTTTAAAAATAAATTAATCTTAAATCTCAAAAACTCACAATTTTGTAATTCCTCCTACAGCGATAGCCCCTCCAGACCTTCTGAAGGAAAGTCACAGCAGCCCTCAGTTTGAGGAAGTGGGTCCTAAAAGAAACAAATATCATGAATAATAATAATAAAAAATACCAGCATAAGCAGAAAACCCAAAATACAGAAGAGAAGAAATTCAGAAGAACACACTAAGAGAAAACAAACACAACGGTGAGCCCTGCAAACAGAGTCCTTTGGGCTCCTGAGAACAAAAGTCCTTATACCTCTCTCTGAGTCCACGCACAGCCTTCTGTATGAGGATGACTTTATCAGTGATGGCCACGTCTCTGTCAATCTCCAGCTTCATGTCGTGGTGGTCCTGAAAGAGAGCAGGAGATTATTTTGGATCTGAAGGACCTGCACTGTTGGAGAGGAAGTGAAATGAATCAGCTGATATCATATCATATCATATATTCCCATATCTTTTTTTTTTATTTAAACATGTAAATAGATCATATTTTGCCTTAACTCGGGATCTTACATTGAATATTGATGCAGCTTGAGCGTGTCCAAATATCACTAATGCTCAAAAAAGCTTTTATGGGTGGTCCTCTGGTGACTCCAAGTTGCTTTTAGGTATGAGTGTGAACATGAATGGTTGTCTGTCTCTTTATGTGGCCCTGTGATTGGCTGCCTCTTGCCCAGTGTTAGCTGGGTTAGGCTCCAGCCCCCCCCGGCCCCGAAAGGGATAAGCGGTGTAGATAATGGATGATTGGTTTGAAGTGATTGCACTTTTTTGGTTTGTTTGTTTTTTTTCCCCAAACTTTTATTAATGGGTTTTGCAGAAGTATACAGTTGTATTAAAAAAATTTACAGAGAGTTAAGTATACATTATTTGTTTTTAGCAAAACAACAAAAAAAGAAAGTGGTCACTGAAGTCTTGCTGCATACCTGAACAACTTGTATAAAACTAGAAAAGCCATAATAAAAATAATTAAACAAAATTATTAAAAAAGTAGGACTAGGACAGAAATAGACACACTTTCTCTGTTTAATTAAGATTTACATTTTTATTTCCAACTGTTAATCTTGTGCAGCGTCTCTCTTAGTGTCACTGGTCTCTTTGTGTTTAAGATTTGGTTTATTTATTTAATTTTAAAGAGATTTAATCATCCATAAACAACAGGGAAGAAGAGCTAGTGCTGAGATCCAGTCAATCCCCGTTTACTAATCTCAGGAAGCTCTATTTTTTTGTTTCTAGACCACAAAAACAAATCACCTTCAGGAAAATCTTGGTCTTTCCAATCTGCCAGTCATCGTGTTTCCCCAGCCGGGCCTTGACTATCATCTGACAGGTCCCTCGTAGGTCTTCCTAAAAGGAGACAGAACAATCAGAGTGAAACCAGTTCAGTGTAGTCTGAATGTCTAAAAAAGATGTTAAGATTTTGAATAAAACCAGCAAGCCAGCTGAATAAATAATCATCCAGTCGATGTGTTTGTATGGAGGTCATGGAATTTAATACAAAGGAAAAAATGACATTTATGAAAGATGAATAACGCTACAGGTGATCTCCCTAAAGACTTTTTTAACAGAATATAAAGTTACAACAGATGATGGTGATTTAGTTTGTGACCTGTATGTGAGCAGGCTTGACCCCAGGCATGAGGACTCTGTAACGGTCCACAAACTCAAGAAAGGTGTATCTGATGGGATAGCCGGCCCGCCTGATCCTGATGGTCTCCATCATGCCGGAGTATCGCAGCTGACGGATGCAGAGCTCTCGGTCAAAGATCTGAAATGAAAATACACAAAAACATGAAATACACAATGATAGCCTTTGTGACATTTCATTGATATTGTTACTCAAGTTACAAAGAATGATAGCATAGAGCACGGAGTGATTTGTTGTATTAGTCTTCATTTACAAACTCTAATTCCAATGAAGTTGGGACGATGAGGAACATGTAAATAAAAACAGAAAACAATGATTTGCAAATCCGTTTCAACCTATATTCAGTTGAATACACCACAAAGACAAGATATTTTCCATATAAAATGTCCTCACCATGGGTTTTTTTAACTCGTTGGGTTTAATACAGCGAACAAAGAACGGCTGACACACGCTGAGCGTTCTCATCAGCATCTCCAGAGAACGTTTGAACTGACTGCTCAGAGTCGGAGAGCGCTTCCTCGTCTCTACTCCCTGTGAACAAACATACAGAGGGATCATGAACACAAATCAACCCAAGTGGCAACCAATCGCATATGGAGGTTTTGGGGCTTGGGAAAATACTGTACAGATATAATTTGTTCACAAACTTTTTTAACTTACTGTGCTGATAAAACATCTTAATGAGACATTACTTACCCTCAGTTTACACTCAGAGTATCCAGTCTGGATTCTGAATTCCTTTCTTTAAGGGGGAACTGTCCATTTTTTGTGTGAACACTACTGTAAAGTGTTGTTTCATTTAGTTTTTCCTTCATTTCTTTTCATTACTATCTCAGAGTACAAATTGCTGGAGCAGTGGATGTAATGGTGGCACAGCAGGTTAGTGCACATGCCTCACAGACAGAAGGTCACTGCATTGCTGGTGACCATGGACACTGGTGACTTGGAGTTGACGCCATGTTTGACTTTGTAGATGTTTGTGTTAGCTTGGTTTTCTTCACTGTATTTTCTCACATATAAACGAATGATCTTTGATACACTGATTAATAAAAATCATGCACTGAAGGGTTTAGCCTCTGCTTTTTGGTGCTTTGACTATGACATCTATCAGCCCAGTTAGCTGTAAGTCATCAGTTAACACGGTAACTCATTACACCATAACACCGAGACAGTTCCGACGGTGCATAAAGGAAAATATCACAGAAACAGAGTTCAGACGATGCTTATGGTGAGGTCTGACCACTGGTCACCAGTTGTCAGCAAGTATTTGATGATGATCGTGATTATTGGTGTTTATTTGTTATTTCTTCTCTCAACATAACAGCCATGTTTGCAGTTTACTTCTGACACAACAGTTATGTTATATACGTATATTGTGATCATCATATCTTATTTGTGGAGATGCTGTTCTCGGTTGTGTGTGTGAGTGTGTTTGGGAGTGAGAGCTCTTTCAGCAGGAGGATCTCTGCACACACTCAGGTGGCCTCCTGTGATTGGCTGGAGAAACAGCCCTTCCATTGGCCAAGAGCTAACGGCAGCCATTCAAATGTCCTCAGCCGGGGCACAGACAGACGGCGTTCTCTGACACCACGTCAATCTCGGCCTCCATATTGTGTTTAGAACTTTGTGAATTTTGTAATTGATGGTTTGTAGTTGTTTGTATTGGGTGAATTCTTTGTTCGCGTGTCAGTCGGTACTGACCCGTTTTAGGTTTTAAATGCACAAAAGAACCACTCAATATTTGTTTATTGCATCAAAGCTTTTTGACTTTGTCAGGAACCTCTATGTAAACAAAAAAAAGAAAAACAATAAATCACAAGTGCTCTGTTGAAATAGTCTCATCTGTGTTGTCCCCGTTATAAAAATAAGATTATAAAGCAATAATTAGAGCCAAAACTGAAATCATGGAGCATCCGTGAAGATAAACAGATAAATGTTCTTAAATGTTCACAAATATTCATGCTCATAAAGTTATCTTGCTAAAAAATACTGTTTTGCCTTTTTCTTTAAGTAAATATATATGGATCAAAAATTACCCGTCATACCATAAATGTTACTATAGTTAATAATATTAGAACGGAAAAATGTATATACCTCTACAACATGTGTTCTAACAACCCCTAGTAAAAATGAGGTAACAATACAACCTCTTATTTATTTATATGATTCTCTTGGGGTTCATTTTACTTTTTTTTATTGAAATCAAGAGGTATGCAGAGAAAGAAAGGCCCAAAAGCCCACACCAAAAGATATTAAACCAATATTCTCATGGATAATGAAGTCTGACAAGTTAACCAAGAGATAAAGACAAAAAAACTGCATGATAGATAATTGTTTTTAGTGTCATCTACAGCTGATTAAAGGCACGGGTCAAAACCGACTCTAGCGTGGAGCATGTATAGAGAAAGCTAACAGCACAAGGGTTAAGACCTTGCTCTCCTTCCTTTAATATGTTATGTACCTTCCCCCTAGACAGGTGTGAAACAAGATAGTTACATATAGCCTGAGGGCTTTTGCGCCCTCTAGTGGTGTCCTCCAGTAACACACATCACATTTAGGCAAGTATAAAAACAAAAGATGTTAAAGCAAGGATGAACTTCAACTTTATCTCCAGCTTTGAGATGTATTCACTCTGGAACCCGGTTTCAAAAATGTGCATGTCTGGGCCTCCAAAATGGCGGTGCCCATACGATAAAAAAACTATTGCAGATACTCCTAAACTCCTAAAAAAATGTGTTCCCACGGGATTTTTAAATACAAGTAGGAGTGCAAACACATTCATGACTACACTGGAAACACATAGACATTTGGACAACATGAATCATGACTTCACTTGGAAATGCATTTCAGAGAGTTTCTTGGTTAGTTAATATGTTAATAAACCAACTCTTCCTTCTATTTCTGCTATAAAACTGCACACCTGTAAGTTATAACCAAAAGCTTAAGGGAAGCAGAGTAGCAGCTTGGCGGATCGATGGGTTTTTATCCAGTTTAAAGCAGGCACACACAGGGTTTAAATCACCAGATGATGCTAAAGACTGTTGATTACCTTGGGAGTGGGGGTGCTGGGCTGCTGATAGCCACACAGAAACTGATGCGATTGTCAGAGGCAGAGGAAACAGAAGAGAAAGCGCAGTGAGAGGAAGGGCGAGCAGTAAATACAAGCCGAAGTAAAGCCAGAGGGAGTCTCCAAAAATAAAAATTAAATCAGTTAAAAAGCACAAAAGCAGGTGAGAAACATCTGTGCACATTATATAGCAGTGTATGTGCGAGCTGAGGTCTGCTGGTTAGAGAGTTTTTGGCTCACCATGGCCACGTCAGCCTGGAAGATCTGCTTGATGAATTTGTTCTTGGACGTGTGAACGAGCTGGATGATGTCGGTGTGGAGGCTGTCTCTGTTTTTCTCCAAGAATCCTGGAAGAAAGATGGAGAGGGGACACCGCAGAGTGACCTTCAGCTCTGGTCCAGACTGTTGTTATCAAGATTTTAAGATTTATTTATATATTTTCCTAACAGTAAAATACTGTTTCCATTAATAAAGACTATAATGCTTGTGTTGAAGGTCAATAAATCATCCATGAATTATTGGTGAAATATCACTTACCTTGAACTAAATATAGCTTGCATGTCATCGTCATTCCTTTTGTATCTTTGTAATATAACAGCCCCCAGCTTCACTAGAAACCCCCATTCTAGTGAAGTTGGGACATTGTGGAAAATGTAATAATACACTACAAAGACAAGATATGTAATGTTCAGACTGATAAACTTCATTGTTTCTTTGCAAATATTCACTTATTTTGAATTTGGAAAAAAAGCTGGGACGGGGGG